>JBBGZY010000231.1:1895000-2620000 GCA_037952925.1 Lithobates clamitans | reverse complement strand
TTTGAGTTACAGAGGAGGTCTAGGGCTAAAATTATTGCTCTCGCTCTAACGTTCGCACCGATACCTCACATGTGTGGTTTGAATACCGTTTTCATATGTGGGCTGGAGTTACGTATGCGTTTGCTTCTGCATGTGAGCACACGAACAGGGGCGCTTTAAAAAAAAAAAAAAATTCTGTTTATTGTTCGTTTTACTTTTTTTATTTTAGTTTGACACTTTTTTCCAAAAAAAAAGGTTTTGATCACTTTTATTCCTATTACAAGGAATGTAAACATCCCTTGTAATAGGAATATGGCATGACAGGTCCTCTTTACAGTGAGATATGGAGTCAATATGACCCCACATCTCACCTCTAGGCTGGGAAGCCTGAAAAAAAAAAAAAAGAAGAAACGATCTTGGCTTTGATCGTAGTGGTGAGTCGGTAGAAGCACCGGAGGGCGGCGGGAAGGGGGGGGATGTCCCTTCTCGCCTCCCATAAGAACGATCAAGCAGTGGAACAGCCGCTATGATCATTCTTATGGGGTAGGGAATCGCCGTCTGAAAAAGCTGATATCTGAATGATGCCTGTAGCTGCAGGCATCATTCAGATATCCCCGCACAAATTCAAGGACATCGTATGACGGCTGGCGGGAAGTGGTTAAAACACTTTTTTTTTTACACAAAGTTGTCCATTTATACAATATTTCTAACACATAGCATGTACATACCAAAAATGACACCCCAAAATAGATTATCCTACTCCTCCTGAGTACGACGATACAACATGTGAGACTTCCACAGCCTGGCCACATACAGAGGCCGAGTATGGCAGAGTATGGCTGAGTACGGCAGAGTATGGCTGAGTATGGCTGAGTATGACTGGGTATGGCTGAGTATGGCTGAGTATGACTGGGTATGACTGGGTATGGCTGAGTATGGCTGAGTATGGCTGAGTATGGCTGGGTATATGACTGGGTATGACTGGGTATGACTGGGTATGGCTGAGTATGGCTGGGTATGGCTGGGTATAGCTGAGTATGGCTGGGTATGACTGAGTATGGCTGGGTATGGCGGAGTATGGCTGGGTATTGCAGAGTATGACTGGGTATGGGAGGGTATTGCAGAGTATTGTGGAGTAGTGCAGGGTATTGCAGAGTATTGAGGAGTAGTGCAGGGTATTGCAGAGTATTGCGGGGTATTGCAGAGTATTGTGGAGTATTACGGGGGTATTGCGGACTAGTGCAGTATTGCGGGGTATTGCAGAGTATTGCGGGGTATTGCAGAGTATTGCAGGGTAGTGCTGGGTATTGCAGAGTATTGCAGGGTATTGCAGGGTATTGAAGAGTATTGCAGAGTATTGCAGGGTAGTGCGGGGTATTGCAGAGTATTGTGGAATATTGCAGAGTATTGTGGAGTATTGCGGTGTATTGCGGAGTAGTGCAGAGTAGTGCAGGGTATTGCAGAGTATTATGGGGAATTGCAGAGTATTGTGGGCTATTGCAGAGTATTGCGGCGTATTGCAGAGTATTGTGGAGTATTGCGGTGTATTGCGGAGTAGTGCAGAGTAGTGCGGGGTATTGCAGAGTATTGTGGGGCATTGCAGAGTATTGCGGGGTATTGCAGAGTATTGCGGTGTATTGCAGAGCATTGCAGGGTAGTGCGGGGTATTGCAGAGTATTGTGGGGTATTGCAGAGTATTGTGGGGTATTGCAGAGTATTGCAGGGTAGTGCGGGGTATTGCAAAGTATTGTGGAGTATTGCAGAGTATTGTGGGGTATTGCGGGGTATTGCAGTGTATTGCAGGGTATTGCAGAGTATTGTGGGGTATTGCAGAGTATTGCGGGGTATTGCAGAGTATTGTGGAATATTGCAGAGTATTGTGGAGCATTGCGGTGTATTGCGGGGTAGTGCAGAGTAGTGCGGGGTATTGCAGAGTATTATGGGGAATTGCAGAGTATTGTGGGCTATTGCAGAGTATTGCGGCGTATTGCAGAGTATTGTGGAGTATTGCGGTGTATTGCGGAGTAGTGCAGAGTAGTGCGGGGTATTGTGGGGCATTGCAGAGTATTGCGGGGTATTGCAGAGTATTGCGGTGTATTGCAGAGCATTGCAGGGTAGTGCGGGGTATTGCAGAGTATTGTGGGGTATTGCAGAGTATTGCAGGGTAGTGCGGGGTATTGCAAAGTATTGTGGAGTATTGCAGAGTATTGTGGGGTATTGCGGGGTATTGCAGTGTATTGCAGGGTATTGCAGAGTATTGTGGGGTATTGCAGAGTATTGCAGCGTATTGTGGGGTATTGCAGAGTAGTGTAGGGCATCAGAGCATGGAGGGATGGCTGAGCATGGATGGATGGATGGCTGGATTTCATTGAGTAGCGCTGTGGGCACTACACATGCAGCCCACAGCGGTGCTGCCATCCGATCCCTCCCCCTCTCCGCTCACAGTGTACCGTACAGTACAGAGAGGGGAGGGAGGAACCGACGTCATGACATGACGCCGGTTTGTTTACATGTGATTGCTCCTTCTTTGACGGAGCGATCACATGGTAAATGGCCGTGATCAGCGGCCATTTACCGTGATCCATGATGCGCTGGGTCCGGATGTTCTCGGGTGTGCGCCCCAGGGGGCGCGCGAGAGCAGGATTCTGGGAAGATGTGCATGGACACCCTCCCAGGATAAGCCGACCGTGCTGTAGCCATCTTTCGACTATGGCCCGGTCGGCATGTGGTTAATATTATATATACACATACAGGCTTGTATATATACACATATATATATATATATATATATATATATATATATATATATATATATATATATATATGTATATATAGTCTAGCCAAGCCTATACCTGACTAGTAGAGATGAGCTTCAAGTTCGAGTCGAACTCATGTTCGTCTCGAACATCGGCTATTCGCCAGTTCGCCAAACAGCGAACAATTTGGGGTGTTCGCCGCAAATTCGAAAGCCGAGGAACACCCTTTAAAAGTCTATGGGAGAAATCAAAAGTGCTAATTTTAAAGGCTTATATGCATGGTATTGTCATAAAAAGTGTTTGGGGACCTGGGTCCTGCCCGAGTGGACATGGATCAATGCAAAAAAAAGTTTTAAAAACGGCCGTTTTTTCAGGAGCAGTGATTTTAATAATGGTTAAAGTGAAACAATAAAAGTGTAATATCCCTTTAAATTTCATACCTGGGGGGTGTCTATAGTATGCCTGTAAAGTGGTGCATATTTCCTGTGTTTAGAACAGTCTGACAGCAAAATGACATTTCAAAGGAAAAAAAGTAATTTAAAAACTATTCGTGGCTATAATGAATTGCCGGTCCGAAAATACACATAAAAGTTCATTGATTAAAACAGCATGGGAATTCCCCACAGGGGAACCCCGAACCAAATTTTTCTTAAAAGAATTACGTGGGGGGTCCCCCTAAATTTCATACCAGGCCCTTCAGGTCTGGTATGGATATTAAGGGGAACCCCTGCCAAAATGTAAAAAAAAAATTGGCGTTTAACAAGGGGACCCCCAGATCCCGGCCCTCCCCCCTGTGTGAAATGGTAAGGGGGTACAAAAGTACCCCTACCATTTCACAAAAAACTGTCAAAAGTGTTAAAAATGTTAAAAATGACAAGAAACAGTTTTTGCCCTCCCCCCTGTGTGAAATGGTAAGGGTTTTGTACCCCTACCATTTCACAAAAAAACTGTCAAAAATGTTAAAAATGACAAGAGACAGTTTTTGACAATTCCTTTATTTAAATGCTTCTTCTTTCTTCTATCTTCTATCTTCCTTCGGTTTCTTCCTCCATCTTCTTCTTCTTCTGGTTCTTCTGGTTCTTCTGGTTCTTCATCCGGTGTTCTCGTCCAGCATCTTCCTCCGCGGCGTTGGCGTCTTCTTTCCTTCTTCTCCTCAGGCCGCTCCGCATACATGATGCCATGGAGGGAGGCTCCCGCTGTGTAAAGCTTCTCCTCTTCTGATGGTTCCTAAATAACAGGGGGCGGGGCCACCCGGTGACTCCGCCCCCTCTGACGCACAGGGACTTGATGGGGACTTCCCTGTGGCATTCCCCGTAATGTTAGAGGGGGGCAGGGTCACCCATTATGTAACCCCGCCCCTTCTGACATCACGGGGAATGCCACAGGGAAGTCCCCATCAAGTCCCCGTGCGTCAGAGGGGGCAGGGTCACCGGATGACCCCTCCCCCCCTTTTTTTAAGAACCGTCAGAAGAGGAAAAGCATCACACAGTGGGAGCCCCCTCCATGCCATCGTGGATGCGGAGCGGCCCGAGGAGAAGAAGGAAAGAAGATGCCGACGCCGTGGAGGAAGATGCTGAACGAGAACACTGGATGAAGAACCAGAAGACCCAGAACAACCAGAAGAATAAGATGGAGGAAGAAACCAAAGGAAGATAGAAGAAAGAAGATAGAAGAAGCATTTAAATAAAGGAATTGTCAAAAACTGTCTCTTGTGATTTTTAACATTTTTAACAGTTTTTTTGTGAAATGGTAGGGGTACTTTTGTACCCCCTTACCATTTCACACAGGGGGGAGGGCCGGGATCTGGGGGTCCCCTTGTTAAAGGGGGCTTCCAGATTCCAATAAGCCCCCCACCCGCAGACTCCCACAACCACCGGGCAAGATGAGGCCCTTGTCCCCATCAACATGGGGACAAGGTGTTTTGGGGGGCTACCCCAAAGCACCCTCCCAATGTTCAGGGCATGTGGCCTGGTACAGTTCAGGAGGGGGGGCGCTCTCTCGCCTCCCCTCTTTTCCTGTGGCCTGCCAGGTTGCGTGCTCGGATAAGGGTCTATTATGGATTTTTGGGGCGACCCCACAATTTTTTTTTTTTAAATTTTGGCTCAGAGTTAAAATCCATACCAGACCTGAAGGGCCTGGTATAGATTTTGAGGGGGACCCCACGCCAATTTGTTTTTTTAATTATGGCCGGGGTTCCCCTTAATATCCATACCAGACCTGAAGGACCTGGTATGGAATTTAGGGGGACCCCCACGTCATTTTTTTTTTCATATTGGTTCAGGGTTCCCCATGCTGTTTTTATCAATGAACTTTTATGTGCATTGTCGGACCGGCAATTCATTATAGCTGCGAGTAGTTTTAAATTACTTTTTTTCCTTTGAAATGTCATTTTGCTGTCAGACTGTTCTAAACACGGGAAACATGCGCTCCCGAAAAAACGGCTGTTTTTAAAACTTTTTTTTGCATTGATCCATGTCCCCTCAGGCAGGACCCAGGTCCCCAAACACATTTTATGACAATAACTTGCATATAAGCCTTTAAAATTAGCACTTTTGATTATTCATGTTCGTGTCCCATAGACTTTAACGGTGTTCGCGTGTTCGAACAAATTTTTTGCCTGTTCGCAAGTTCTGGTGCTAACCGAACAGGGGGGTGTTCGGCTCATCCCTACTGACTAGGTCATTGCCTGAGTGTGTGTTCAAAGACACTTTTAGCCAGGCAGGTGACTCACTGAGCTGCAGTTCATATAATATATATACACTGCATGATAGTCTAGCCAAGCCTATACCTTACTGTAGGCCATTCCCGGTGTACTTTTTTTAGTAAACTTCAGGCTTTGTTTTGCTAATCCAATTGCACAGTATGTCTGGAAGGCCACCAAGGAGAGGCAGACGCTCACAGGCCACTAAAAGAGGGCAAGCAGGCTCTGTGTCTACAGCAAACAGTGCTGGTCATGGACACAGTGCATCCTCAGCACGTGACCGTGGGGCACGCTTGTCCTTTTTTTCAGGAGCTGGCCGTGTTGAGCCACAACATGCAGAAGAGTTGGTAGAGTGGATGACCAAGCCGTCCTCATCCTCCTCATCCTCTGTCACCCAGGCTCAGGGTACTTTGTCTGCCAATGCAGCTGCCAAAGCGGCCTCTTCCATTGGCTCAATGTTATCAGTCACTCCTTCCCTAGCCCCACCATCATGGCCTGAGGAATCCCCCAAACTGTTCGACCACAGTGTGGGGTACATGCTGCAGGAGGATGCGCAGTGTTTTTTTTTAATTCTTTATTTAATTTATTTAAAAGTACAACAAGCACATGATTCAAGTTATCACAAACCGGAAAGTTATTCCTTAATACCAATGAAACCCCTATTTTCCTTTACAGACCCCCCCCTCCACCCCTATCCTTCAGAATTAATTTGTAAGTTTAAATACATTTTCCTACTCACTTAACCTTATCTCAAAATCTCCTCCACAAATCTTCTAGATTTTTTAAACAATATCCATTTGGACCACTTATCCCTGCAATCAACTCCGTCCCCAGGCTCCATTTCTCCTTCCTTAATCCTCTCTAAAATGTAGATTCCATTAACCCCAGCTATCCAGTCCCAGATTTTTGGGCCCACTGCCTCCTGCCTTTTTTTGGTATTAAGCTCTTAGCAGTATTCAATAATGTGGGAATTATTGAGGACCTGTATGTTCCAACAAGCCCCTCTGTCCCATGGAACAGGCAAGTCCACGGATCTTCCGAAATAATCCTCCCTGTGATTTCTTTAATAAGCTGGAGTACTTCCTTCCAAACTTTTTTAATAATGGGGCAATCCCACCATAAGTGGGCCATTGTTCCTAATACCCTACATCCTCTCCAGCACTTGGAGGATTTATCCATTTGGAATTTACTGATTTTATCTGGTGTCGCATACCACCTTGCCAAACATTTATAATTAGTCTCAATCATTTTAGTGTCCACTGCAGAGCTATGTGTCGACTTCAAAATTATATCTATAGTGCTTTTATTACACTGTGACCCTAATTCATTTTCCCACTTTTTAATGTATGGCGGCACTTCCAACCCCTCTCTGCCCATCAAAATTTTATATAATGATGACATATTATTTCTTGATTTATCCCTTAGAAAAAGCTTTTCCAACGGCCTAAAATCTTTTTCATCTCTAATAGGCCCTGGAAGGCTATTAACGAAATGAGAGAGCTGGCTGTACCGCCATACATCGACTTTCATTAAACCCGTGATTGAACTTAATTCCTGGAAAGTGACAATTTTGCCATTCTTGATGATGTCTTTCAGTTGTGCATTCTTTTTTTTTATCCAGTTACCTCCCACAGATTCCATCCCTGGCATAAACAACTCATTATCTTTTAAATAAATTAGGAGTGAATTATAATCCCAATTATTTTATGTGTGAGTCTGATCCCAAACTTTAAGTGTGTGACGTGTTATATCGTGCGTGTAAGGACCTAAGTTCCTAAAGTGTGGGGGGTTACAAATTATATGACTTAGCTGTGTATTACTCAAGGCTTTCTCTAAATTGACCCATCTTTTATCGGCCTCAACTCTTGCCCAATCTAATACTCGTGTCAAAACTATTGCATCATAATATTTTTTAAAATCTGGAATGGCAAGACCACCCTGTGATTTTCCCTTATTCAAAACTGTTTAAGCAATGCATGGTTTCCTATTATTCCATATAAATCTCAATATTATTCCTCTCAAGGGTTTAAAAAATGTTTGGGGAAGTGAAATTGGAAGCATCTGCATCTTATAAAGAATTTTTGGGGCCAGCACCATTTTAACTGTATTAATAGGACCAATCCACGAGATAGGACACATATAATTTTTTTTTAATTTCATGCTTAATTTCATCCAATAGTCGGATATAATTTAGTAAATAGATTTTTCTTAATGAATTGGCCAATTTAACACCCAGATAACTGATATCCTTTCTCCAAGGGAACTGAAGCTCTTTAAAAAGTTTGGCTAAAAAAAAAAATTAAACAAATAAAATAAATAAATAAATAAATAAAAAAAAAAAAGTCTGGCTTCTTCTTGTTTATTTATATTTATATTTAGGACTTCTGATTTACTGAGATTGATTTTAAAGTTTGATATCTCGCCATACTTTCTCAAGGTCAATAACAAATTCGGAATTGAGATCCTCGGTTTGGTGATGAAGAATAACACATAGTCGGCAAACGCTGCTAATTTGTGCTCCTCTCCCCCCACCACACACCTGCTAATGTTCGGGTTGTTTCGAATCAAAGCCAATAGGGGCTCCAGCGTAAGCACAAACAGAAGAGGGGACAACGGACATCCCTGTCTGGTCCCATTTTCCATTGTGAACTGTGAGCATGGAGTACCATTCACCTTAACGAACGTGGAAGGGTGATTGTATAATATTTTTATCCATTTCATCACAGTTGGACCTACTCCCAAAACTTTCAATGTTTTGATCATGAATCCCCAGTCTACCCTGTCAAATGCTTTTTCAGCATCAGTTGACAGAAATAGACCTGGGGACTCACTAGCTTTAATAGCCTCCAAGATAAGCAGCGACCGCACTCCATTATCCCTCCCTTCTCTTCCTAGTATAAAGCCAGCTTGGTCCGGATGGACCAAGTAAGGCATTTTTTTCTTTAGCCGCATTGCCAATACCTTGGCGTATAATTTAATGTCCGCATTCAGTATAGCTATCGGCCTGTAACTAGAACAAAGCGTGCAATCTTTGCCTTCTTTTAATATTAATGTCACTGAGGCAGTCAACGCTCCCCTGCACAATTCCCCTTGCTCCCCCAGCCCATTCCAGACCTGACAAAGCTTCGGGACCAGGGATTCTTTAAATTTTTTATAAAAGTATGATGTAGAACCATCTGGTCCCGGACTTTTCAATGGGGGAGATGATTTTAAGGCTAAATAGATTTATTCCTCTGTGATAGGTCTGTTTAACTCTATTTTATCATTTTCTGACAAAATGGGTAGTCCAGCTGACTTTAAGAAGTCTGCAGACCTCTCATCTTTTCCCGAAGGTCCTCTTTCCTTCTGTCTGACTGAATAAAGAGCTGTAAAATATTTCCTGGAATTCTTCCCCTATCTCTCTAGTTGTGTGCTTCAGTTCCCAATTTTTATTCTGAATTTTATCAATAAAATTTTTGTCTCTTTTCTTTTTAAGCACCGTCGCCAAGTGCTTACCTACTTTATTCCCCACAGGTATCTGTTTTTTAACTGTTTGTTCAATATCCTACTGGAGTCGGTCTCCATTAAATCTTTAAGTTCTTCTCTCATAATTGTCAATTGATGAAGGAGTTCCTTGTGGTTCCCTTTATAGGATTTGTGGACTTGTTCTAATCTATGTATTTCGGCAATAAGTTTCTCCTTTCTTTTAAGTCTTTCTTTTTTCTCCCCAGCCCCAATAGAGATCAGCACACCCCTAATGTAGGCTTTAAGGGCCTCCCACAAGATCGATCCTGATGTATCTCCCATATCATTTACCGCTAGGTATAGATCTATTTCTTGCTGTACTCTTTCGGCTACTTTAACATCATTAATAAGATTTTCGTTAAGGGGCCATGTAAACGGTTGTCTTTGGGGCCCCGGGATTGTCACCTTCATTGTGACTGGGGAGTGATCCGACAGTGTAGTTATTTATATCTTAGTGTCCCTCGCTGCTTCCAACAAGCTATGGTCCACCATTAAATAATCCAATTTTGAATAAGTCCTGTGCACAGGGGAAAAAAAGTATAATACTTAGTTTTAGCATGCTGCACCCTCCAGGTGTCTATAATTTGGCAATGATGTAGTTTTCACCCAATTTTATTTAAGAGGGATTTACTTAACCCCTGTGCCTTGGACGTACAATCCAAGGTAGGATTCAAGCAGAAATTGAAATCGCCCACTAGTATCACCTCCCCCGCCTTAAATTCCATTAACCTATTCAATACCTGTGAGAGAAATTTAATCAGATTTTTATTTGGGCAATAAACATTTGCTGAGGTAAATATCTTTTCTCCTAGCTTCGTTTTCAGAAAAAGATATCGGCCCTCAGGATCTGTTCTCTCTATAAGTGAGAATTTTGTCGATTTTGAAAATCCCTTGGCCCGCTTAATGGGTGAATCACAGTAAAATCAATTTGGGAAATTTTTAGAATACAGCTTAATGCATGTTTCCTGGGTCAAATGGGTCTTCTGCAGGAACACCACATCCGCACGGTAGTGAAGGAATTCTCTTAGTATTTTGTGTCTCTTAACAGGGGAATTAAGACCTTTGACATTATATGTCAAACAATTTATCTCTGTCATTCCGTGCAATCCAGAGGAGAACCAAATATACTTACTAACCCCTGTCTTCTATAGTGTATTTTAAAACATTTCTGTAGGATAGGGCAACTCCCCCCCCACACCACCCTCCACCCCCCCATCCTTCCCAACCCCACTTCTCCCACCACCCCCCTCCCAAGCCGACAAATGACCACAAGTCTGCAGATGGGGAAACACATCAGTCCCATCCTGCGTCCTTATATCAAAATAGGGTGTGACTCTGACGGCGGCCACCCGTGGCCTCGCCACCCCCCCTACATAGGGGGGCAGTGGGGACGGATGCCCCAAAACCATCCCAATTAATCCTCCTCCCCTGCGCATCCCATCCCAGCTCGCTTCTTTAAGATATTTCTGGATAGAGCTCGAATTTAGGCTTTCTCTAGGATTTCAGTTCCGATGCTTTTTGTGAGCAACCTCTCATGTTCTCTTCAACCCCCTTTCTCTTTCCCAATCTCTGCTCAGAGCATAAAGGATTTTCCTTAAACACTCTAGGACTACTTTTAAACTATTTATCCGAACAGATAGATTATTCACGTGGTATAAGCTGGTAGAACAAGGTAAAGGCGTGGAGAGATCTAGGGAGAGGAAAAGTGTTTTCTGCAGTTCATACAGTGTTACATACAATGTCACTCCACTTTAGAAATTCATAACAAGTTCATAACAAGAACAGGAACCAGCAAAAATTTTCCTTCTGTATCAACAGTTCACAACACAGTTTGTTAGGACTCAGAGCTGATCGCCTTGTGCGGTACTTCAGAACCCTTTAGTTAGTCTTTAATGCAGGGGGATCAGTGATAACACGTTTGATTAACTAATTGCATAAAACTCAGCATCAAACGGTCCTACTTGGACATAGATGCAGCTTCCTGAAGTTTTGAGTCTGCACTCCACATGTCTCCTCCAACGAATATGAGAAGTCTGCAGGGTAAGCACCAGTCTCCAAGGTGTCCTGGTCTGCCTTTTAGAGCCATTCAGGGGCTATAACTTCAATGGAAGTGTCTGTAGGTACCTATAGGTATACGTTGTATATCAGCCCAGGAAAGATAAGGTAGGGTAGCATAGGGAGGTCAGGGCTGAAGCTAGAGACTGGCATAGGGACAAGAGGAGGCGTGCTGCAGCAAGGCTCGGGGTTCTCTGGTCGGTTCAAGCGTCACAACATAGCGCCCGCCGATGATGTTACTATGGGCGGCCCAGGATGTTTTCGTTCATCAGTTGCTGGTCCCTGCTGCCCGCTCCATGCGGCTGACATCAACCGGGACATCCACGAGCTCTCACCCTGTGCAGATCCCGTTGGTCATCCAGGAGCTCATTCACCGCCCGCTTCCACTAGCGCTGCCGTCAGGCCCCTCCCCCAACCCAGGAGCGTCACATCACGTCTCCTGGCAGGCAAGTTCTATCTGACTTGCTGAAGTGATGCGCAGCGTTTTGAAGGCTCTGGTGATGATAACCAGGTTGAGGATGAAGGCAGTACCGTGAGCCAAGAGAGAAGAGGGGGTGCCCAAGAAGGACAAGAAACTGGCAGTCATGTTCCCCCAGCTGCAGCATACTGCCAGGTTTGCTCCAAAGGTGAGGAGAGAGGGGATGATGAGGTAACTGACTCTAAGTGGGTGCCTAATAGAAGAGAGGAGGAGGAGGAAGAGGAAGAGGCACATCTCCAATGAGGCAGGATGCCCTTCAGGGGACAGTTTAAGGGCAGCCAACCGACTGCATCACACCGCAGAGCTCCGCATGTGCAGGGTGCTGCCGATTCTGCACGTTTTTCCAAAAGTTCTTTGGCTTGGGCCTTTTTTGAGACGTGTGCAGCAGATCGCACTGTTGCTGTTTGCAACATATATCTGAAGCGTATCAAGTGTGGCCAAAACAGCAGCTGCTTGGGCACCACATGCTTGACCAGACATATGTCGAGCTCCCATGCAGTCCATTGGCAACAGTACTTAAAAGACCCACACCAAAGAACAAGGCAGACCTCTCCTTGATCCTCATGAGCTGGGATCTCCAAACCCACTATACCTTCAGTCCTCTCAGAAACCAGCACTGACAAGAATGAAGGTGTGCCAAGTACTTGCAGGCAATCTGCTATCGCTACACCAACGTCCAATTGTAGCAGGCAAATTTCCCTACCCCAGTTGCTAAACCGGCGAAAGAAATTTGGTCCCAGCCATCCACATGCTCAGCGGCTGAATGCTAGTTTGGCTTAATTGCTAGCACTGCTGCCTTTTCAGCTAGTAGACTCTGCCCCTTTTCGAAAATTTGTGGAATGTGCAGTACCTCAGTGGCAGGTTCCCAAATGCCAATTTTTTTCTCGTAAGGCAATTCCGGCTCTCTACCGACATGTGGAAGGCAATGTCTTGGCCTCGTTGAACAGGTGCATATTACCGCTGACTCATGGTCCAGCAGGCATGGACAGGGACGTTACCATTCTTTCACGGTGCACTGGGTAACCCTGCTGGCAGCTGGGAAAGATGCAGGACAGGGTGCAGGATTGTTGGAGCTTGTTCCACCACCAAGCCTCCAAAATGCTGGTAGTGGTGATTCTGCCACACCTCTCTCCTCCACCCCCTCCTCTTCTTCTTCCTCTCTGTCCTGTTACCATTTGAGGAGGCCACAAGGATAGTGAGCAGTGACAGTGCATGCATCAGTGATACTGTCCCTCTTGTCACACTCTGCGTGGAATAATGGACAGGGCACTTGAGGCAGAACAGAGGGAGGAAGAGGAAGATTTCCTTACCTCTCAAGGCCCCCTTTATCCAAACATTATTCCTGTGGGCCCGCCGATCTCACAGAAAGAGGAGGAGGAGGAGGAGGATAAGGATTGTGTCAGCATGGAGGTGGAGCCTAGCACTCAGCATCAGCAGCAGTCTTCAAGGGATAGTTTACAGTCCCCAGAAACCCATGGACTTTTACGTGGCTGGGAAGAGGTGGCTGCGGATCAGGTCGTCCTTAGTGACCCAGAGGACTCCGGATCGAATGCCTCAGCAAACCTACGCTGCATGGCCTCCCTGATCCTGCAAAGCCTGCGAAAGGACCCTCGGATTCGTGTGATCAAGGAGAAGGATCACTACTGGCTGGCAACTTTTCTTGATCCACGTTACAAGGGTAAGGTTGCGGAACTTATCCAGCCATCGCAGAGGGAGCAGAGGATGAAACATCTTCGGGGGGCCTTGCAGAAAGGTTTATGCAACGCATTTCCAGAGCCTGGGAGGGTACAAATTCCTGGTCCTGGACAACGTGTTGCTGAGGCTTCGGTCAGTCACAGAAGGAGCGGTGGAGAAGGTGGCCATCTGACCGATGTGTTCAGACAATTTTTTAGTCTGCAGCCCCAAGGTATGATCGGTACCAGCAACCATTGCCAGCGTCTGTTGTACATAGGGCAGGAATACCTAGGGGCAAGATCGGACTTGTAGACCTTTCCAAACGAAATTCCTCTGGGTTACTGGGTCTTGAGGATGAATCACTGGCCAGAGCTTGCACAGTTTGCAAGCAGATTGAGCTACTGGCCTGTCCTGCATCCAGCGTTCTTTCAGAATGCCCATTTAGTGCCGCTGGAGGCTTTATAACCGATCACAGAGTGCACCTGTCCACCGACTCGGTTGATCGGCTCACCTTCATAAAAAAGAATCAGTCTTGGATTACCAGCTACCAAGCACCTGATGCTGATGTAACCGAATATTTTTTTTATGAATGTGAGATCCCTTGAAGATTGCCTATGCTGATGTTGAGTGACTATCCTGTTATGCCGAGTTACTATCCTATTCTTCTTCAATGTTCATGTTGATAGCTTCTAAGAACATTTTTAGTTCTGGGCACCAGCACCAGTGTCTAAAGCCCAATTTTTCTGCCCTATTTAACAGGGGCGCTAAATTACAATTTTTAAATCTAATATTTCGCAGCAGGGCTCGTTCCTGTGCTTTACAACAGAATCTGTGAGGGGTTACAGTGTTGTGGCACCAGCACCAGTGCCTAAAGCCCAATTTTTCTGCTCCTGTTTAACAGCGGCGTGTAATTACAATTTTTGCTGTAATATTTTGCAGCAGGGCTCGTTCCTGCACTCAACTAGAGTATCTGTGAGGTGTTGCAGTGTTGTGGCACCAGCACCAGTGTCTAAAGTCCAATTTTTCTGCTCCTGTTTAACAGGGGCGTGTAATTACAATTTTTGCTGTAATAGTTTGCAGCAGGGCTTGTTCCTGCACTCATCTAGAGTATCTGTGAGGTGTTGCAGTGTTGTGGCACCAGAACCAGTGCCCAAAGCCCAATTTTTCTGCCCCTGTTTAACAGGGGCACGTAATTACAATTTTTAAATTGAATGTATTTATTGGCGTATAACACTCACTTTTTCATCATGAAAATCGGGTGCACATAGCGTGTGCGTGTTATACGCCAATACTTCAATTTTAGCTGCCTCTGAGGGGACAGGGAGGGTGGTGAGATGAGCGCCGTCAGATTAAATACAGTGAGAATCTCCTGTTTACTTGGTGGCCTCTGTAATAGAAAGTCCCGTCTCCTGGGTCACCATTGGACCACTGTCTATCATAGGAGATTCTCACTATATGTAATCTGTCGGCGCTTGTCCCACCCCCCTCCCTGTCCCCTCTAGGCTGCAGATGGGCATCGATCAGACTGCACTGTTGGCAGTGGTGAGGCTGCTGCATTGATGACAGTGGTGAGGCTGCTGCATTGACGGCAATGGCAAGGCTGCTACATTGATGGCAATGGTGAGGCTGCATTGATGTAGACTAATGAGGCTGCATTGATGGCACTTGTGAGGCTGCAGATGGGCATTGATCAGGCTGCATTGATGGCAATGGTGAGGCTGCAGATGGGCACTGACCCTTATTTTGCTTCAAAGTTCCTTATTAAAAATTTTAGTTTTTTTCCTGAAACTTCCCTCTTAAAATGAATGTGCGTGTTATACGCCTGTGCGTGTTATACACTGATAAATGCGGTAATTTGCAGCAGGGCTCATTCCTGCACTCAACAGAATCTGTGAGGGGTTACAGTGTTGTGTCACCAGTGCATAAAGCCCAATTTTTCTGACCCTGTTCAACAGGGGCATGTAATTACAATTCTTGATATAATATTTCACAGCAGGGCCCGTTCCAGCGCCCACCAAGAGTAACTGTGAGGGCTTACAGTGCTCTGGTACCACCAACACCTAAGGCCCTATTTTCTGCAGTGTATATAGGGCGGGCCCCTACTTTCAAACATCCGACTTACAAATGACTCCTACTTACAAACGACTCCTACTTACAAACGGTGGGAGACAACAGGAAGTGAGAGGAAATCTACCCCTAGGAAGGGAAATTCTCTCCTGTAAGAGTTAATATGGTAAAAAGGTGTCTCCTCCACTGATTTATCACCAATCCTTGTTTCCCTTTAAAACCCCAAATTTTCAAAATCCAATTGTTATTGGGACAGAAATTGATGTGAAATCTTCTGAACAGGGGCACAGACAGCAAAGCAAATGTTACAGGGGTGATAACCCTTCCCTATGTTTTCCAAAAAGCTTTAAAATAGAATTTTTGGCTGGAGCTAAACTTACAAAATGTACCTGTTCCAAATTACAAACAGATTCTACTTAACAACAAACCTACAGTACCTGTCCTGTTTGCACCGCCTGTATACTGCTGTTCAGAGTATATAGGGCCTGGGGGCCAAACGCCTTTTCTTTTTTTTAAGTTGGGTGCGGGGTTCCCTTTAATATTCATACAAGACCCAAAGGACCTGGTAATGGACTGGGGGGGGTACCCATGCCGTTTGTCACACTAATTTTCATCCATATTGCTGGGACCCGACATTACATTAAAGCCGCAAGCAGTTTTAAATGACTTTTATTCCTTTAAAAATTTCATTTTGTGCAGGGACTGTTCTAAGCATGGGAAGCACGTGCCACTTTACAGGCATACTAGACACCCCCCAGGTACGATATTTAAAGGAATGTTTCACTTTTATTTTTTCACTTTAAGCATTATTAAAATCACTGCTCCCGGAAAAACGGTTATTTTTGAAACTTTTTTTGCATTGATACATGTCCCCTGGAGCAGGATCCGGGTCCTCAAACCCTTTTTAGGACAATAACTTGCATATTAGCCTTTAAAATTCGCACTTTTGATTTCTCACGTTCGAGTCCCATAGACTTTAACGGTGTTCGAATGTTCGCGTGAACTTTCGTTCTGTTCGCATGTTCTGGATGCGAACCGAACCGGGGGGGTGTTCGGCCCATCCCTAGTTATATATAATTATATATTCATGGGTCTCTTTTTCACATGTGTAGTCTATGTAACAGGATGCCTGCAATTAGTACCTGGTGACACCTGTTATAGGTCGGACTATATAAGATCTGTCTTGCTAACACATCTGTGTAATGACTAAGTGCATGTGAAGTGTGCAAAATGCGTCTACCCAGCATTCTGATTCCTGTAGTTTTTGGGATGCCCAAATAAAAAGGATTTTAATCTACGGTGGTGTGTGGCCATTTCATCTAATTTCTTTAGGGGTATGATGTACCCAATACCCATCCACATAGGGGGGTCGGGATCTGGGGGCCCCCTTGTTAAATAAGCCCCCTGCCCGCAGACCCTGACTACCACAACCCAGGGCTGTCGGGAAGAAGCCCTTGTCCCCATCAACATAACCCTAAGGGCCTGGTATGGATGGGGGGACCCCACACTGTTTTTTTTTCATTTCTTTAAATCTGTACTGCCGGGTGCCTGCAAAACATTACGGCCGCGAGGAAGTTTAAATTACATTTTTTCCTTTTGAAATGTCATTATTGCTGCAGCATGTTCTATGCATTACACAGATGCGCCACTTTACAGGCAGACTAAGGGGACCCCCCCCCTGACATGATATTTAAAGGAATATTTAATTTTTATTGTTTCATTTTAAGCATTATTAAAATCACTAAGGATAAAAAGTCCTGTGAGCCACAATAAACCTAATGCTTAGTGGATATCACTACTCAACTGCATGCATTAAACATGTCTCATATATCGTGCAAACGGTTAATACAAAAGAAAAATACGCTGCGCTAGAGTATGCTATATTGTGCTAATCAGTATTATAGCATACCAAAATTTGTGTATATTTACAAACGCATGTAAAAAACCATACATACATATATGTAATCAATACCCCCACTGGGTAGATAACAAATGTGGTCAAGTAATGAATGATAAAGTGCTCCTTAATAATAAAAATATTCAAAAACTGTTATGTACAAACCCACTAAAGTGCAAGATGTACTTATATATGAATATGCACAATCTAATCAAACAAACATGCTGGAGTGCATATATAATGGTGTTAAATAAATAAATTCCAGAAAGTGCATAGTGCCACATAGTTCATGTGAAAAAACAGTCCTTATTAAAACAAATCTTATAGGTGATTTTTGTATCCTATTAAAGTTTTTGTATCCTATTATTATCTTGATAGGTAATAGAAGAATGTAAAAATGTGCTCCAATGTGTACAGTATGTATTTATATCTTTGTATTATGACACTTCTTACCTGTCCAGTGGGCTGCCAATAGTGTAAGTAAGGAGGGGCTGGCCAAAGTAATACACATTATTTAGGCATTCATCTCTCAATGAAGTGGAGAGGGTTAAAATGGCCCATGAGAGGGTGGGGGGGAGGAATCTGATAGGTGGACCTTATACCTATGTCTTTAAATACTCCCTAAAATAAATGTTATACTGATGTTGGCCAAGAATGTTTGTGTCTAATCTGCTTTCCATGTTTATGTGCAAAATGATTAATTTATTTTTCTTGTTTGACTCCACAGTTTCCTTCCAACCCACAGGAATGGCAGACTGTGGCTTCCCACTTTGCCCAGCGGTGGGACTTTCCTAACTGCGTTGGGGCAATTGATGGGAAACATGTCCACATCGTCCCACCACCCAACTTGGGGTCATACTATTACAAATACAAGGGGTTCAATAGTATTGTGATGTTGGCGGTGGTGTCCGCTACTTACGAGTTCCTGTATGTGGACGTGGGGAAGAATGGCCGGATGTCAGATGGTGGAGTCATCGCCCACACGGAGTTCTACAGGCGTCTCCAGAATGGCAGCTTGGGCTTGCCACCTCCAGAAGACAACGCGGAAGCACTCCCATTCGTCTTTGTTGCGGATGAAGCGTTTGTGCTGGGGGACCATCCTTTGCGGCCATTCGCTATGAGGACCCTCACCCCGGACCAGAGGGTTTTTAATTACGCCTATTTCTTACACTGATACACATGGCAGAATATAAACTCAATCACATCATCCTGGCTTGCTGTGTGCTCCACAAATTTTTAAGGAGAAATTCTTGGAACTATGTTGGCTCAGTTGGGCCTGAAGCCAGAATTAATATGAATGAACCAAACCTGACGGCGCTTGAAGCTGGCCGTCCTAGCTTGCCCCCCCAGAGTTCCCACGAGGTCCGTCTAAGATACATGGAATACTTTGTGGGTAGGGGGGCCATCGATATGCCAGACAATGTATCAGACTTCTACTTACCAGACCGGTGAGTCCGCTTGGGCAGAGGGTAGGCTCTCTTACGCGTCTGACTCGTGGCCCCTGGTAGAGTAGACAGGAAGCACAGGAGTATGGAGTGGCATGAGAGCCTGATACTGGAGTCCAGATGCAGATGGAAGAGCAGGCTTTAAACAGCAAGGTGCAGGCTGGAACACAGGCAACAGGACTAAACAGGATGGTCAGGAGGCAGGCTGGGTTCGGTAACAGGCAGGCAACGAGGTACAGTGGAGCAGGCAGAAGAATAGTCAGACAGGCCAGAGGTTGGGTGCAGGCAGAGTTCAGAGGAGTCCAAGAAACAAGCCAGGTAATCAGGAGATCTGGGTTTTACAGGCACAAGATACAGGTACAACGGACGGCAGAGCTGTTGATCAGGCAGCACTGATCAAAGAGTGAAGCCAGCTTAAATGGGCAGATTGGCGCCAAACAGCACATGCGCGCGCGCGCACCGGCACGCACAGGCACGCACACCAGCACACGCCCGCGCGCCCCCGCACACCGGCACACACACCAGGCCTGACCGGGACACGCATGCCAGTGCTACAAGGAACGCATGCAACAAGACCAGCAGGAATGCTCGCGCCGATGCACCCCAACGCACATCACCGCGAGCACCCTGCCTGCCGAGGTGAGTTCTCTGACACAAGGTCTGAGACATTTTTTAAATAAAAATATATTTTAAACTGAACAAATATTTGTTTAGATTTACTGCTTGTCTTTCTTTTAGCTGACCATGACTGAAATTTGGGGAGTCCTTAAAATGGCGTGTTTGTGTAAAATTAGAAATCACTGTTGGGTGTTATTTACTAAAGAAAAATACACTTTGCACTACAAGTGCACTTGAGACGGCACTGAAACTGCACTTGTAGTGCAAAGTGGATTTGCCTTTAGTAAATAACCCCCATTGTCACTGAAAACACTAACTTTACTACAAAAAATGCTTTTGAGCATTGAAAGAAGAAGCCACACATTGTTGATTATCAATCTTTTTTAAGTTTTAAAGATTTTTATTGAAATATTTCACATAAAAACATAAAGTTGCGTAATTCAGAATACAATAAATTTCTGATAAAGCTACATGCAATTGCTAGCTAAAGCTTTACATTCGATCAGATCAAAAAAGGTTAGGCTAGAATTTTAGAAGAGGAGGAAACATAATGGTTATATAAGGTTATTAATAAACCAAAATAATTACTGAGGAAAATGTTAGAAAGTTATTGGAAAATAATCCTAGGAATCATACAACCAGACCTAGTATTCAGGTCAGGGTAGTCAGAGGGGACCCCACACCGCCTGAGAAGGATACCATGTAAAAATGTATTTTTGTTTTTGAGGATAGCCCGCCAGGATCTGCCGGGGCCCACAGACACTACCCCCATGGGATCTTCCTGTAGGTGTGATAAGGGTCCTCCCAGCATCCCTCGCTGTCTCCAGTAATAAAAGGTCCAAGAGAGAGGGCAAAATGGTGGTGCCCTCTTCCTCCAGGCCCATATGTAAGAGAAAATTAAATTTAACTAGCGGTGGTGGTATCCCCCCAACGACCCATCCAGCCTTATCCAAGATCTCCCCACCCAATGGGGTAGAGGGATCTAAGTACTTCAAAAAGAGCCTGAAAGGCTAAGAGAAACCAGAGAGAGGAAAGAAAGAACGTGGAAAAGGAGAGGACAGAGAAAAAGAAGAGTAGAGAGTTGATCAGCTTAGAACATGGGCAGATCCAGCAGCAGGTCCCGTTACCGGTATTAGAGCTATATTACAGAACGTGGCCCAAGGTTCCCATATTGCATAGAATTTTTCCATGTTGTCATTCAGCTTAGCTACTATTTGTTCCTGGGCCATTATCCAAGACACCTTCCGTTTACAAGGTTTAAGAGCCACTGTGGCCTTAGCTATAGTGATTTTTGCTCAACAATACAAAGAAAGAGAGGTCCTGTAGATGTTTAGTTAAATCGGGGATGGTGTGGTTGAATAAGGCTATGTAGGGGCTGGGGCCAACTGGTGCCTTTACTAATTTGCTTATTATTTGAAAGATTTTCCGCCAAAAAGTTCTAATGCGGGGACAGGTCCACCAAATATGTATCATCGAACCCGCTAGCCCGCAACCCCTAAAGCACAAAGGAGAAGTCCCAGGATATATCAAGGCTAATTTAGAGGGAACATAGTACCATCTGGACAATACCTTTATATTAGCCTCGATAAGGGAGATGTTGCAATCACCTCTGAAGGAACGTGTCCAGGACCTGAACCAGTCTGATGGCGGCCACGATCCAACCGTGTCTTCCTCCCAGGCCTTCGCGTAGCTCGGCTTGTCCAGTCTCGGCTGTAATGCGTTGTATATTAGAAAGATGCCTCCCTTCAGTTCTGAAAAGTTGGAGACCCAATACTCATAGGGGGTAAATGAGGGAGGTTCTGGTCTAGTGATCCAAATGGCATTTAGGAAGTGAGAGATTTGAGTGTATCTAAATTGTTCTAATTTGGGCATGTCAAGCTTGTGTATACAGTGGGATAATGTAAGGGGGCCAGTTTGAGAAAAGAAGTGGCCTATCCGGTAGAGACCTTTATCTGTCCACCACCGGAAGGCCTGGATATTTAATCCCGGGGGGAATTTAGGGTTATGGAAGATGTGTGATAATGGTTTTAGAGGGGAAATGAGAGAGGAGTCTTTGAATAACTTAGTGCTTAAGGAAATAGAGTGTGATAGGGTAGGAGCCATTATAGCTGGTCTTTGTTTGGGGTCACACCATAAAAGGAAATCGATGGTGTTGAGGGGTGTTGCCCACCTTTCCATAGAGAGCCATTCCAGTCTCGGGCCTCTAGAAAAAATTATGGAGATTTGGGATAACTGTGCTGCCTGATAGTATCCCCAGAGGTCCAGTAAACCCAGGCCACCTTGTGATTTCAGACGCAGAAGAATTTTGGATGGACATCTATACCCCTTGTTTCCCCAAACAAAGCGGATTATCTCAGATTGGAATTTCCCCAAAAAGCTCTTCGGAAGGGGGATTGGCAGCGATCGGAATAAATATAGGAGGCGAGGTAGGAAAGTCATCTTTACGGCATGCACCCTTCCCAGCCAGGACAGACCACATCTTGACCAACGCCGAAGGTCCCCCCTACACTTTGTGATCAATAGGGGATAGTTGGATTTAAATAGATCTTTAACATCCGCGGTCAAGTATATCCCCAAATAGGGGATAGCCTTATGAGCCCAGGAGAATGTGAAGTTATTTGAGAACTGTGAAAGTAATTCGGGCTGTAAGGAGACATTTAGGGCCATGGATTTGGACATATTGACCTTCAAACCCAATATTCTACTGAATGAGTTTAGCACGCTAAGTATGACTGGTATAGAAATTAGCAGAGAAGTTATGTAGAGTAAGAGGTCATTCGCATACAGGGCGCATTTGTGTTACCTGTCTCCGCAGGTAACCCCTTTGATATCTGGGTTAGATCCAATCGCGATAGCTAGGGTTTCAATGGCTATGGCAAAGAGGAGTCCGGAAAGGGGACACCCCCCTCTGGTCCCCCTACCAATTGGAAATTAGTCTGAGTATCTACCCATTAATCTCACCTGAGCAGTAGGTTTGGAGTACATGGAGTGAATTAAGTTCATAAAGTGAGGGCCAAAGCCCCATCTTCTGAGAATCTCAGGCAGGTAACCCCAGTCTATGGAGTCAAAAGCCTTGTGCAGGTCAATCGACAGTAAGAAACCTGTTTGTGGAGGGTTCCCATCCCAAGGAGATTTAAGGAGGGCGATTACATCAATGGACCGTCTACTCTGATTGGGGCCCTGCCTCCCTGGAATAAATCCCACCTGATCTCTGTTAATATAGGAAGGTATAAAACTCTCTAGCCTATTCGCTAAAATCTTGGTCATAATTTTGATATCATTGTTAATTAACAAGATAGGCCGATAGTTCCCTACTTCGCTCGTATCTTTTCCCGGTTTGGGAATTACCGAGATATATGCTGTGTTTAAATCTGTTCCCAGAGGGGAACCTTTCCTGAGAAAGTTAAAAAACTTAGAGATGAGGTGCCAATGTAGCACCAAATTTTTTATAATATTTGGTAGAGAACCCGTCTGGGCCTGGAGAGGAACCAGATTTCAAAGATTTTATCGTGTCTAGTACCTCTGTTGGTGAGAACGGGCTATCTAACATATCCTTATGTTCTGTAGCCACTGTGGGTAAATTCAATGAATCAAGGAAACTGTTTTTTGATTCCTCAGATGAGAGGCAGTGCGGTTGGTAGAGATCTGAATAGAACCAATGAAACTCCTCCATAATTTTTGTAGGGTTCTGAGATAGGTTTCCCGATTGCAACTTAATTTTGGGGAAGGCTAGTTGGCGAGGTTTAGGGTTAAGTTTGACTGCCAGTTTCGACCCCATCCTATCTTTCTGAGAGTAAAACGGCGCCCCAGTCCACCTGAGGTGCTTTTCGGCTGCTGTAGTTAAGGACAAATTAAGCAGTGCCCGAACTTTGTCTAGGTTGGTCAGTGAACCAGGAGTGGGATGGAGTTTGTGTGCTTATGAGAGGAATTGAAATTCTGTTGTTAACTTTATTGTGTCTGCTCTGTGTTCTGCTTTAAGTTGAGCTGACAATTGAATTAGTTTTCCCCGTATCACAGACTTATGCGCCGCCCAAACCTTAGAAGGGGAAACATCCGTCGTAGTGTTTAGACTGAAGTATTCCTTAATTGCATCCTCTATTATAGAGGCTAGTATGGGGTCACTAAGGATTGATTCCGGTAGACTCCAGCATGGCTGGTCACTGTGACCCGAAGGTCTTTGAGCTGTCAAAGTGACCATAGAGTGGTCAGATAAAGGAGTATCTACTATCCGGGATTTTACAAGTAGAGGGACTACATCAGCGCGCGTGAAGATGTGGTCTATCCTGGCATATGATCCATGGGGTGCTGAGAAGTGTGTGAAGTCTCTAGCCCAAGGGTTCAATTCCCTCCAGATGTCTATCAATCCCGCCCCCTGAATGAGTTTCGCTATTCGGAGACTTTGTTTGGAAGGACGTTTAGGTTTTGTCGCACCCGATCCAGATTTGTCCAGGGAAAAGTCGAAGGCTATATTAGAGTCCCCTCCCACAAAAATTGTGCCCTTTAGGTGTGGCCCAAGTTTGTGGAGTAGTGTTTCAAAGAAGGCTCTCTGACCCTTGTTAGGTGTATAATAGGATACAAAGGTATCTAGTTCCCCATCTATATTCCCAGAGACCAATAAATAACAGCCGTGAGGGTCTACAATCATCACTGGTTGAGATAGGTTAATATGTTTAGCAAAACAGATTGCAACCCCTTTCGTTTTATTGGGTGCTGAGGATAAAAAGAATTGGGGAAAACGTTGGTGAAGGAAAGTGGTCTTATAGGAAATGGGGAAGTGAGTCTCTTGCAAGAGGAGAATATCCGCATGCATAGACTAATAGAGTTGGAACAATTTTCTCCTTTTAATGGGGGAGTTCAGACCCTGTGTGTTATGCGATATAATTTTTAGGGTGGGGGAAATTGTTAGTTGTTCAGGCATACTGTAAGTGAAGTGGGATCCTATTTGAGTGAGTGACCTTACCTGACCAGTGAGATGAAGATACCCGGAGGTTCCTGAGACTGGAGAATGCTGAGAACGCGTGACCTGGGAGTGAAGGCCAGAGACGGAAGCCGCAACCGGACCAACCCATGTGGTGATAAAGAGGAAGGGAGAAAAGAAGGAAGAAAGGGAGAAAAGAAGAGAAAACAATGAGTACATTAGACTGAAACAATAAACATTTCTGCATGTAAGTTAACCGTATGAAAATAACCCGGGGGTCCCCAGACCCCCCCCAACCCCGGGGTAGGATGGTTTTGCCATACCGTACCCTAATTCTGAGAGGTTCGGAGTCCAATCAGTAGGACTACTGATCAAGAAACCGAATGCACTAGCAGTGCACTAGGTTTCTACTTGAGGTGCATTTGTAACACCGCGGCCCCGCCACCTAAAGAGTAAAACCACTGGAGACCGTAAAATAGTCTAACATTGCATAAAAGAACCGAGCATTCCCACCATTATAAAAGAAAACAGAAGCAGACTGCCAATAGCTGGGAGCTGCGCACTAAATCCTAAATCTTTGGATCTCCTTCCCCCCAAACCCTGGGGCACGGGAGGGCCGATAAACACATATCTTCGGGGTGATCATAGACTAAAGAATTATAAAGTCTGCCAACCGTGAAGAGAAAGTGGGAGGATACACTGCATCGCCTGGGACCTGGGCCTACAGGGCGGTCCAATGTAATCCGTGAGCTGGGACAATAAGCCTAACCCTTACTTAAAACTAATCAGGATATCCAAAAATTGTCCACATAATATAAGCGCTGGTGAGGTCATATAGAGAGCCTTAAAGCTCCCAGAGATGAAAAATGAAACATAAACAAACCCTTCAACAAAAATCGGAGGTATTTAGGCAAAAAAAATCCTTGTCTCTGACCCAGTCCAACGCAGTTGTGGGAGCTGTATATCTCTGACCTGGGTAAACATGAATAAAGGTATGAATATTAACTAATACCAAACAGTCAAACCCTCACTGCGGGAGATCTCCGAAATGGGACCAATGGAGAGCCAGGAGAGACTCTGCAGATCTGAAAATGTCAAAAGGAGAGTTCCGGATCAGAGCCCTGATCCTTGGCTATTGCAGGACATCATGGGCGAAGATTTTCCTTCAAACACTTTGAGCTTTGCTTCAGCCAGGTAGGTTGTAACGGGCTTGCAGGTGGAGGTCGTTTCGTAGACAAAGTGGAGTTCCTGCTGTTCTGGGAGGGCGATGGTTCCAGGGGGATTAGGCCCAACTTAAGAAGAAGGTGTTCTCCCTCTGCGAAGGAAGAGAAGCCATAGTTTTTGTTTCTGTAGGAGAAATTCAGACGTAGAGGGAAGGACCATCGGTATGATATTTCCTTTTCCATCAGTAGTTGTAGCAATGGTTTGAGGGAGCGTTTTTTTTGTATATGGCGATAAATCCGCAAAGATCTGAATCCTATGACCCAGCAAGTTAAGGTTATCTTCGCCCCTGGATCTCCTCATTACTTCCTCCTTCACAGAGTAGAAATGGGGCTTAATGATAATGTCTCTGGGGAGACCATCCGAGCGAGGGGGGTGCAGGGCCCTGTGAGCTCTATCGAGTTCCAGGCGGTGCTCTGTAATATCAGGAATGAGGTTCCGCAGCAGGGTTTTCACACAATTGTGAACCGCTTTTCGGATTCGGGGAGTCCGCGGATGCGAAAGTTATAGCGTCTCGACCTGTTCTCGAGGTCATCAATTTTCGCAAACGCTGTTTCCAGTTGTTCCTGCATATACTGAATCCTCACTGAGTTTTGATTTATGTGTGACATCGCCTGGTCTGCTTTCTTTTCAATAGTGTCTATTCTTTGCCCTATTTGTTGCAGATCTGCATGAATGGATGCTGTAATTTGGGTTGCATTTAGGGCTAAACTTTTGGAGAGTAGCTGGGAGAAGGCCTCCATCATTGAGGGGAAGTCTGTAGGTGCAGGAATGGCCGCAGATGTCTCTGATACAGACAATAGAAGCCCTGTATGGGGATCTATCATAGGAGTAGATGGGAGGCCCGGACACATCCTGCGCAAAAGGGACTCAGTGGATGAGGGAGATGTGGCCAGTGGCAGGGGCGGAAAGTCCATACCTGGGGACAGAGGAAACTGATTGTCCTGGTCGGCTATGGAGTCCTCTGTGCTCTCTGTGCTGAACGTGCCTCGTGGGACCGCCGCCATTTTGGCATAACTGGCCGGGATGCCAGCCGCCTTCATCTGTCCCTCCAAGTGCCTCCGGACGTGCGCCATTGTGGTCGGGCAATTCCTGGGGGTCTCCCCCGCTAATGTGTCCCGGCTGTGCGGTTCGGGGAATGCTCAGAGCGCTCCGGTGGCTATTACGGGGCCGCGGTGTAGCGGAGCTCTAGCAGCCGGTGGCCATCTTCGGGGGTGCCGCGCATGCGCCTGATGATTATCAATCTTTTTAATCCAAGCACAATCACATGTGCATTTATAAAAGGTTTTTAAAACAAACCAACATGTTTGTTGTATAACAATTTCTTAGGTCACATTAGAAAGTAGAAATTGCCTTTTAAGGTAAAACAGGCATTTTTAAAACCATAAAAAAATACACAATTCTGGAACTTACAAAGTTCAACTTTTATAGAAAGTGAAGGCAATATCAGACATGAGTATTTATAAACTGTGTTTAATATTGTGTTCAGCAGATGGGGTGAAGTCACCCCTGGAAAAGCTGCAGAAGATGCACACAAATTGCCGAATGTCAACATGTGCTAGCTGCCATCATGGGGGATCAAGGGACGTGTTTTGTGGGTGCAACCCCTTCCTCTCAGCTACTTTATTATTGAGGAAGGTTGTTGCAGCCACAAAACGCGTACATTGATCTCCCGTGATGGCAGATAGCACATGTTGACACACTGTGTGCATCTTCAAAATTTGGCTTTTCTATAATATGTCACAAAATTTTCACAAAATTGTCAGAAAAACAAAAACACAAAGCACAAATAAGTTAGGGATTTCTAGGGGTTTTAAATTCTCCAAGTTTTCCAAGTCCCTATTACACCCCATGATCTCCCCGATCAGGATCTGGGCACTTTCACTGGTGAAATGACCTTCATCCACAACATCACGATCACCTAAAAATATATAAAAAACAAAAACACACCATGTATTATAAATATGCAGGCATCCATCTCTTACCTGAAACTGTGGTCGCAGACACTCACCTGTTGTGGTGACAATTTCTACAATGTCTCCCTCCTCCTCCTCTGCTTGGGTTTGGGGGATTTCCACTTCTTCATGAGGTGGGGGGGTCTGTTGTCTCCTCTGATGAGTGGTGTCCTCCGAGTCTTTTCTTCCCTATGTAAAAAAAAAGGTATACTTAGCACACAGATATTTGAGGCCAGAAATAGGAATATGAAACATTCCTTGGAAGTGTTGTACAATGGTCTCTTTTGGCAGAGTTCCAAGATGAAGAAATATTTTTGTCCTTTGTCAAGCTTGAATACTTACCTGTTTTGTACAAGCTTCACAGATGGAGATTAGGGATGAGCCGAACACCCCCCCAGTTCGGTTTGCACCAGAACTTGCAAACAGAGCAAAACTTCACACAAACGTTAGAACCCCATTGAAGTCTATGGGACTCGAACGTTCAAAATCAATAGTGCTCATTTTAAAGGCTAATTTGCATGGTATTGTCCTAAAAAGGGTTTGGGGACCCGGGTCCTGCCCCAGGGGACATGGATCAATGCAAAAAAAAGTTTTAAAAACGGCCGTTTTTTCGGGAGCAGTGATTTTATTAATGCTTAAAGTGAAACAATAAAAGTGTAATATTCCTTTAAATTTCGTACCTGGGGATGTCTATAGTATGCCTGTAAAGGGGCGCATGTTTCCCGTGCTTAGAACAGTCTGACAGCAAAATGACATTTCAAAGGAAAAAAAGTCATTTAAAACTACTCGTGGCTATTAATGAATTGCCGGTCCGACAATACACATAAAAGTTAATTGATAAAAACTGCATGGGATTTCCCCACAGGGGAACCCCAAACCAAAATTAAAAAAAAAAAAAAACTGCCGTGGGGGTCCCCCTAAATTCCATACCAGGCCCTTCAGGTCTGGTATGGATATTAAGGGGAACCCCGCACCAGAATTTAAAAAAAAATTACGTAGGGGTCCCCCTCAAAATTCATACCAGACCCTTCAGGTCTGGTATGGATTTTAAGGGGAACCCCGTGCCAAAATTTAAAAAAAAATGGCGTGGGGTCCCCCCAAAAATCCATACCAGACCCTTATCCGCAACCTGGCAGGCCGCAGGAAAAGAGGGGGGGACATGAGAGCGCCCCCCCTCCTGAATCGTACCAGGCCACATGCCCTCAACATTGGGAGGGTGCTTTGGGGTAGCCCCCCAAAGCACCTTGTCCCCATGTTGATGAAGACAAGGGCCTCATCCGCACAACCCTTGGCCAGTGGTTGTGGGGGTCTGCGGGCGGGGGGGCTTATCGGAATCTGGAAGCCCCTATTAACAAGGGGACCCCCAGATCCCGCCCCCCGTGTGAAATGGTAACCATTTCACAAAAAAACTGTCAAAAATGTTAAAAATGACAAGAGACAGTTTTTGACAATTCCTTTATTTAAAGTCTTCTTTTTTCCATCTTCTTTCTTCTATCTTTTTTCTTCTATCTTCTTTCTTCTATCTTCTTTCTTCTATCTTCCTTCGGTTTCTTCCTCCATCTTCTTTTTCCTCTGATCCTCTGCTTCTTGCTCAGGTGTTCTCGTCCGGCATTTTCCTCCGCAGCGTCATCTTTTCTTCTTCTTCTTCTCAGGCCGCTCCACATCCATGATGGGAGGCTCCCGCTGTGTGACGCTTCTCGTCTTCTGACGATTCTTAAATAATGGAGGGCGGGGCCACCTGGTGACCCCGCCCCCTCTGATTGATGGGACTTCCCTGTGGCATTCCCCGTGATGTCAGAGGGGGGCAGGGTCACCTATTATGTAACGGGTGACCCCCTCTGACGTCAACGGCAGACATGACCTATTTGAAGGCCCTAATTGGTGGCATGAGGAGCACTTATCTAAGGGAGCGCAAGAAGGTCCAGGATTCCCAGAGATAAGCAGCTGCAGCAGATGATATTTATGTCCCCAGGCTGTGGTACTATGACAGACTGCATTTTCTGGCAGGTCAGAGTGAACCCAGGCCAGCACTCTCCACTCTTCCTTCCACGCTTCCTTCACCCCCAGCTGAGGCTTCAGACGCCCAACCTGGGCCTTCCAGGCAGCAACATGTGGAGGAGCCTAGCTTGAGTCAGGTATAGCATTCTTCAAAATATTTTCTGTTGGTCAAATTAATGATGTTAAATCTATGTTAGTTTGGATTCCTAATTTCTGATTGTGATTGATGAACCAAAAACTAAAACAATGTCCCTTTTTCATACACAGGAAAGTCTCAGCCAGAAGGTGGCCGGGCCCAGTAGCCTGCCCGATACCCAGGTCCCTCCCCTCCGCCTTCAACCAAAAAGTGTCAGGAAGAGGAGTAACATGAAGGAGGCAGCAATTGGCCTATTTTGGAAGGCTACTGCGGCCCTCAGAACCCCCCACAGTGTTCAAGAGGACTTTGCATACATAACAGCCTGCAAAATGCTGGAAATGGAGGAGGGCCAACGCCTAATATGTGAGTATATCATCTTCCAAGCACTAAATAAGGGGTTGAGGGGCCTACTCACAAGCCAAAGCCACGTTTGTGAACTCAACCATGGTCCTCCTCCTCCTCCTCCAGGTCCTCCTCCTCCTGCCACACCTCCAACACCAAAGCCACAGCCTGGAAGGAAGCATCTAAGGAAAACCAGAGAGTGATGACCTGGGTTCAGTCTGGTCTGACAAAAGATGCAGGCTCTTGTATGACCACAGCCTGGGGACATAGCTGTCATCTGCTGCTGTTTATGATCTATTGGACTTCTGGACCAGATTGTACTCCCTTATATATGGACTCCTCAGGCCACCAATTTTGCATTAAAATAATTGATGTGTGCCCTGGGGTACAAAGGCTTTGCCAACTTCTGCAGTGTATCCAGTGTTGCCTCCCTCTTTGTTTGGTTATGACCCCTTAATAAAGGTATTTTTATTTCTATTATACTCGCCTATGTGTGTTTTCATTCAAAAAGGACAGTCTGTTTGTGAGGAGGCAGGTATATTTAAAAAATATAATGTCAAATTAACAAGAGACACCAACACCAAACAATCTCCTTGAGATTAAGTAATACAAGATAATAATGGTGTTGTGGTAACTTGACACACAAAACACACCCAAAAATATTCTGGAGTAAAAAAAAAATTTTTTTACAAAAAACAGGAGATCAGGATTTCCAAAAAAATAAAATAAATAAAAACATCCAAAAATGTAATTATTTTCGGGAGATGTGACTAATCAAAATCTTATATAAATTAAATCACGATAAATAATAAAGAAAGAAGTTTGTGAGAACTCTGTGTGAATATGAGCAAGAAAACAACTTCATTCTTCTAGCATTATAAAGAAGAGAGTGCGCTGCATTAAACTATTGAAAACAATGCAGCGTGACGAAAGTGATATATCCATTATGAATGCTAATTTTACCAGACCAAGCAGTTCCGTCTCTGAATTTATTCTGAGCATACGTGGCACTTTGTGCGTCGGAATTGTCCACACACGGTCGGAATTGACGCAAACGGATTTTGTTGTCGGAAAATTTTATAGCCTGCCCTCATTGTGTCGGAAATTCCGATGGAAAAAGTCAGATGGAGCCCACACACGGTCGGAATTTCCGACAAGCTCCGATCGCACATTTTCCGTCGGAAAATCCTACCGTGTGTACAGGGCATAACAGAATATTAGTTAGAGGGAAAGCCAGAAATTAACTTGAGGGTGACCGCCGATCACCCCGTGAAGTTCCACGCACCCCACCCCTTTAGGAACTCTATGTGGAGGTGCACAGTTCCTCCTGAGGATCCAAGCCCCACTTTCCCTTAGTCTTACCACTGGCTTTCAGGTAGATGTGATTAATACGTTGCTAACCAGTTCACGGGTCAATTCTAATTTGGCTGTGTATCTCCCGTAGAATAGCAGGGGAGACCTTACTTTGATAGCCTGACCAAAAGTAATTTCTAACTCCCCTTCAGGGGTAGCGATAAATCTTGCTTAATGTGAAGGGTAAATGAGAGCAGAATGTCTCAGACAGAGAAGAGGAAAACACGTGTGAGAGAGGAAGATAGGGGTGAAGAGACAGATTCAAAGAGGACCAGGATCATCAGTAGGTCTAGGTGGGATACCTGGGAAGATAGGAATATTACAGTAGGAGGCCCAGGGTTCCCAAATGGCATTAAACTTCTATTTTTTATCGTTAAGTTTCACTACTATGTTTTCTTGTGCCATTATCCAAGAGACTTTCCTCTTGAACCCCTGGAAGGAAACAGTGGAGTTTTTCCAGGCCCTAGCGAGTATTACTTTGGCTCCTAATAAAATGTAGTATGACAGTGCTTGCGAGTACTAAGGTAGATCCGGAATTTAGTGATTTAGTAGTGCTATCTTGGGGTCAGGGGTGACCGTTTCATTTGTTATGGAACTGTTGCTAAAAAAAACCTTCAGACAGAATGATCTAATGCGGGGACAAGTCCACCATATGTGGAGCATCGTTCCCTCCAACTCACAACCCCTAAAGCATAGGGGAGAGGTCCCTGGATAGATCACTGCCAGTCTAGAGGGGACAAAGTACCACCTAGTCAATACTTTAAGACTAACTTCAATAAGGGATATGTTGAGAATACCTTTAGATGCTTGCTGAGATGCGCAAAACCATTCTGAGGTATTTCAAGTGCGGCCTTTGTCCTCCTCCCAGGCCCGAGCATATGTCGGTATGTCCATATTTGTTGCCAGGGCTGTATATATCATTGAAATCCCTTCCCTCTGATCCATAGTGTTTGAGCACCAGTGGTTGTAAGAGGTTATTTTGGGGGGTTCTGTTTTGTTGGTCTAGATGGATTGCAGAAAATTAGAGATTTAGGAAAATCTAAATAATTCTGAATCGGGCATTTCCAGTTTCTTCCTACAGTGTGACAGGGTAAGCGGACCTGCCGGTGAGAGGAAATAACCAATTTGGTAGAGGTCCTTATCTGTCCACCATTGGAAGGCTTTAATGTTCATCCCCAGGGGGAAACTAGCATTATGGAACAAGTGCGCTAATGGCTTCATGGGAGAGATCAGGGAGTGCTGTGAGTAAAGCTTGGAGCATAGGGAAACAGAGTGAGAAAGGGTAGGTAACATTATTGTTGGTCTAGATTTTGGGTCACACCAAAGAAGATTATCTATGGTATTTAAGGGAATGGCTTTTCTTTTCATAGAGAGCCAATTAGGCTTCGGACCTCTAGAGAAAACCGTTGAAATTTCTGTGAGTTGTGCTGCTTGGAAATACCACCAGAGGTTTGGTAGGCCCAGCTCCCCCATAGATTTTAAACGGAGAAGTGTTCCTGTGGTGCACCTATATCCTTTATTACTCCAGACAAAACGGACTATAACAGACTGGAATTTACTGAGGAATTGTTTCTTTATCGGGATTGGGAGAGAACAGGGACGTTGCTAGGTCTGCAAAAGATCTGGGGCTAGAGCCCATAGCAGCGGTCACCAACCTTTTTGCAGGCCCGCGGGTGGGAGTCATGCTGGTGGTAAGCCATATTTTGCGGGCAATGGCTGGTGTTGGTGCTTCAATCACCATGGCACTATGGTTGATATGGTGTCAGGGTGATTGAAGCGCATTGTTTCTATTGTTACATTCTAATATATAATGAAGTGGTTCAACTCACCATAATGCAGAATCAGTGGGAGCTGTGAGCGTGTCCCACTTGCCCTATCTCATGCCACCAGATGCAGCATGTCACTTGCCACCTTCGCCTGTCACCAGATGCAGCATGTTACTTGCCACCGTCACCTGCCCCCAGATGTGGATTGTCACTTTCCGCATTCACCTGGCTGCAGATGTGGATTGTCACTTGCCACCTCACTTGCCACCATTTGCAGATGGCCATGTCACCTGCCACCATTTGCAGATTGTCACTTGCCATAACTCCTGCCACCATTTGCAGATTGTCAGTTACCACGTCTCCTGCCACCATTTGCAGATTGTCACTTGCCACAACTCCTGCCACCATTTGCAGATTGTCAGTTACCACGTCTCCTGCCACCATGTGCAGATTGTCACTTGCCACGTCACCGGCCACCAGATGTGGGTTGTTACTTGCCAACTGATGTGGATTGTCATTTACCATGCCAGCCAGTGCCACCAAATGTGCATTGACGCTGAATTGGTAGCAGGCTGGCAGCACTGGTCTATTTAGTGAGGGCAAGAGATCGGTGATGCGGGGCGGGCATTGAGAGATGATGTCATCTTGCTGCTCCCTACCGCACCTCCGATATTGAAGCAAGGGGGAATGGCTGCAAAGTGGAGCTCCACCGATGACAGGAAGCACGTGACCTCCACTCCACCGCGCTGTGAGGGCGGAAGATTGCTGATGTGTGATGGGCAGTGAGAGATGATGTCATCTCCCTGCTCCCCACCGCACCTTGCTCCCGCATTGAAAAGGCCCGGCTGTGAAGAGCGCTGATGTGGAGCAGGCGGAGAGAGATGTCATCTCTGCTCGTCCGTCCGCTCACTTCTCTCCTCTCCTTGCCTGTCTCATGAGGCCAGCCCACCCACTGCAGCAGCAGCAGCCACAACCCGCTGGTTAGGCAGGGACCCTGTGGCAAGAGACTCAGGGCTATGGACCCCAGATTTGGGGCTATAACTCCAATAGCCACCCCCTAGCGACGCCCCTGGGAGAGAGTATAATAGATGGGGGAGGAGGGTAATCTTTACTGCATGGACTCTGCCAAGCCAGGATATACAACACTTCGACCACCTCTATATGTCTCCTCTACATTTGTGTATCATAGGGCGATAGTTCGCTTTAAAAAGTTTGTTGATGTCTGGCGTTAGTTTGATGCCTAGGTATGGAATTGTTATAGGAGCTCATGAGAAAGCAAAGTTGCGTGAAAGCTGTTTGAGCAGGTCCAGAGGGATTGATATGTTTAAAGCTGTTGATTTATCCATGTTAACCGAGTCCAATCCAGAGACCTCACTAAAATTCTGCAATATCTTATATACCATAGGGGTATATGTTAGTGGGGAGGTAATATAGAGGAGGAGGTCATCAGCATATAACGCGCACTCCTGATCCCCGCAAATTACCCCCTTGATGTCAGGGTTCAATCGAATTGCTATAGCCAAGGTTTCGATGGCCATTGCGAAGAGGAGGGGAGAGAGCGGGCTGCCTGCCCTTGCCTATGGAGAAGGAGTGCGAGTAACTGCCCATCAGGCGTACTTGCGCTATCAAGGTTGAATAAAGAGAGTGGATTATGTTTAGTAAGCAAGGGCTGCAACCCCATCTCCCCAGCATATCAGACAGGTATGCCCAGTCCACTGAGTCAAAGGCCTTGTGAAGATCTATAGAAAGTAGAAAACCTTTTTGAGGGGTTCCCCCATCCCACTGTGATTTGAGTAAGGAGATAATATCAATGGTTCTACGGATCTGGTCCAGTCCCTGTCTCCCAGGGATGAAGCCCACCTGATCTCTGTGGATGTAAGAAGAAATAAAACCCGCAACTCTATTCTCGAGAATCTTAGTCATTATTTTAATGTCGTTATTGATAAGCGAGATCAGACGATAGTTACCCACCTCGCTTGCATCCTTACCCGGTCTGGGGATGACTGAGATATACAGTGGGGACGGAAAGTATTCAGACCCCCTTAAATTTTTCACTCTTTGTTATATTGCAGCCATTTGCTAAAATTATTTAAGTTCATTTTTTTCCTCATTAATGTACACACATCACCCCATATTGACAGAAAAACACAGAATTGTTGTCATTTTTGCAGATTTATTAAAAAAGAAAAACTGAAATATCACATGGTCCTAAGTATTCAGACCCTTTGCTCAGTATTTAGTAGAAGCACCCTTTTGATCTAATACAGCCATGAGTCTTTTTGGGAAAGATGCAACAAGTTTTTCACACCTGGATTTGGGGATCCTCTGCCATTCTTCCTTGCATATACTCTCCAGTTCTGTCAGGTTGGATGGTAAACATTGGTGGACAGCCATTTTTAGGTCTCTCCAGAGATGCTCAATTGGGTTTAAGTCAAGGCTCTGGCTGGGCCATTCAAGAACAGTCACAGAGTTGTTGTGAAGCCACTCCTTCGTTATTTTAGCTGTGTGCTTAGGGTCATTGTCTTGTTGGAAGGTATACCTTCGGCCCAGTCTGAGGTCCTGAGCACTCTGGAGAAGGTTTCAGTCCAGGATATCCCTGTACTTGGCCACATTCCTCTTTCCCTCGATTGCAACCAGTCGTCCTGTCTCTGCAGCTGAAAAACACCCCCACAGCATGTTGCTGCCACCACCATGCTTCACTGTTGGGAATGTATTGGACAGGTGAAGAGCAGTGCCTGGATTTCTCCACACATACCGCTTAGAATTAAGGCCAAAAAGTTCTATCTTGGTCTCATTATACCAGAGAATCTTATTTATTAGCATCTTGGAGTCCTTCAGGTGTTTTTTTTAGCAAACTCCATGCAGGCTTTCATGTGTCTTGCACTGAGGAGAGGCTTCCGTCGGGCCACTCTGCCATAAAGCCCCGACTGGTGGAGGGCTGCAGTGATGGTTGACTTTCTACAACTTTCTCCCATTTCCCGACTGCATCTCTGAAGCTTAGCCACAGTGATCTTTGGGTTATTCTTTACCTCTCTCACCAAGGCTCTTCTCCCCTGATAGCTCAGTTTGGCAGGATGGCCAGCTCTAGGAAGGGTTCTGGTCATCCCAAACATCTTCCATTTAAGGATTATGGAGGCCACTGTGCTCTTAGGAACATTAAGTGCAGCAGAAATTGTTTTGTAACCTTGGCCAGATCTGTGCCTTGCCACAATTCTGTCTCTGAGCTCTTCAGGCAGTTCCTTTGACCTCATGATTCTCATTTGCTCTGACATGCACTGTGAGCTGTAAGGTCTTATATAGACAGGTGTGTGGCTATCCTAATTAAGTCCAATCAGTATAATCAAACACAGTTGGACTGAAATGAAGGTGTAGAACCATCTCAAGGATGATCAGAAGAAATGGACAGCACCTCCAGTTAAATATATGAGTGTCACAGCAAAGGGTCTGAATACTTAGGACCATGTGATATTTCAGTTTTTCTTTTTTAATAAATCTGCAAAAATGTCAACAATTCTGTGTTTTTCGGTCAATATGGGGTGCTGTGTGTACATTAATGAGGAAAAAAATGAACTTAAATGATTTTAGCAAATGGCTGCAATAAAGAGTGAAAAATTTAAGGGGGTCTGAATACCTTCCGTCCCCACTGTATGCTGAGTTGAGATCAGTGCCAAGGGGGGCTCCATCCCTGAGAGAGTTGAATAACCGTGCCATGCATTTTTTGTAATAGCCAGTGGAGAAACCATCCGGCCCAGGCGAGGACCCTAGTTTAAGGGATTTGATGGTGTCCAGTATCTCCTCTTGAGTGAATGTACTCTCGAGGAGGTCCCTGTGGTTTTTAGTCAGTGTGGGAAAAGGGAGGTTAGAAAAGTGTCCTGAAGTAGTCGGGGGGGTGGTGGGATAGGTTTGTACAGGACAGAGTAGATTTGCAAAAATGCGTCCATTATTTTAATTGGCTTTTGTGTTAAGTCCCCAGAAGCCACACAAATTTTGGAGAAGGCTAGGGTTTGTTGTTTAGGACTCAACTTGACAGCAAGTCTGGATCCAATCCTGTCTTTTTGGAAGTAGAATTTAGCCCCGGTCCTGGGCCGTGTCTAGTTTAGCCAGTGACTCAGGCGTGGGATTGTGTTTGTGTGCCTTTGCTAGAGTACGAAATTCCTCTGTGTGCTTTAGTGTATCTGCCCTGTGTTCAGCCTTAAGTTTCAATGCTAGCTGGATGAGTTTCCCCCTGATGACCAATTTATGTGCCACCCAGACAGTCAACGGGGAGACTTCACTGGTCTCATTAATAAGAAAATATTCTTTAATAGCTGTCTCCAGTAAGGTGCATTGAATCGGATCACTTAGGAGGGACTCATGCAGATGACAACGAGAGGGACCTCTAGATCTTGATGATCTCTGCATAATCAGTGCGACCATTGAGTGATCTGACAAGGGGGTGTCTACAATCTTAGATCCTCTGATCAGAGGGATCGTTGTGGAACATGTGAAGATGTAGTCTATCCTGGCATAGGAGTTGTGAGGAGCAGAGAAGTGGGTATAATCTTTCGTGTGTGGGTTGACCTCTCTCCAAATGTCAACCAGCCCTGCGGAATGAAGCAATTTAGCTATCTTCGTGCTTTGTTTTGAAGGACGTTTCAGTTTCCTGCCCGCCGATTTGTCTAGGGAGAAATCAAAGGCGGTGTTAGAATCTCTACCAATGAAAACTAACCCCTTCAGGTGACCTTGCAGTTTGTTTAACAGAGTTTCGAAAAAGTGTCTTTGACCCTTATTGGGGGTGTAATACGATACAAAAGTGTATATCTCCCCATCGATAGAGCCAGAGACTAATATGTATTGGCCTAGGGGGTCTGCTATAATTTCCGGTTGTGAGAGGTTAATGTGTTTTGCAAAGCAGATGGCCACCCCTTTCATTTTGTTATCTGCTGATGCAGTGAAAAATTGGGGGTATCGCTGATGGAGGAATGTGGGTTTGAATGTGGCTGGGAAGTGGGTCTCTTATAGCAAGAGGATGTCAGCATGTATGGAATGATATAGTTGGAAGAGTTTCCTACGTTTGATGGGGGAATTAATGAGAGTAGGTGAGGTGTGAGTTGTGCTAGTCATGGATCAGAGGAGAGGGATCCGCTCGAGATATCTGTAGCCTACCTTTTCTTTGAGAGAAATACTCTCAGAGGGAGGAGGAGGAGCTCAAAAAAAGGGGGGGGGGGTGTGGGACTTTAAATGAGGCTCAATATGTGCCTCCATCCCGGCTTCAAGTACATAAAAAGGGAGTGTGGGACTTTAAATGAGGCAATTGACTTGTGGAGGTAGAGTATATAGTAATCATTTTTTATTTGTAACAATAGTATAAAAGTATTTTCATATATATACATGCACAATGGCATAAACATAATGGATACATATACATTAGCTTGGCAACACAAAAACATAAAGGATAGCAAATGTTAATAAATGTACTACAAGAGGTTTCATATTGGCAGGCATTGGTAAATCATATGCAAAAGAGCTGCTATAAGATAGGTACACATACACATTGATAATTACATAGTACTCAATGAATTTTGGGTGTATAAAAAATATATATGAGCCAGTAAGTAGGTAATAAGCCAGACATGTCTAAGCACCCCATGGAAACTCGGAGGAGCTCAAATGTCAGAAGTTTTAACGCTCTGGGATCTGGAATGGGAAACCAGGAGCAGCTGTGGAGCCTGGAGTCACTCAAACAAGAATAGGCAAGGTAGAGAAGAAAAGGGATGAAAAAAGAGATGAAAAAAGAGAAGGGGGTTACACAAGTGTAAACATGAATTAAACTTCTTATGTTCATAAGGTAATAACAATAACGCAGTACCCGGGGTCCCCTGACCCCCTCCCACCCCGGGGGGGGTGGACTTGCAATCTCCTACCTCTTAACCTGAGAGGTCCAGAATGCCCTGGCTGCAGGGAATCTGGTAAGAATCCTAGGGTACCTAGGGTGCCCACGGATCCTACTGTAGGTGCACTGGGTCCACCACAGCCCCGCCACCTAAAATCAAGCTCATTGAAGACATTCAAAATGCCTATAATACTTATAATACAGAGCGCCCCATGATAATAACTAACATTAAATAAACTATAGCACCGGTTACCCTCCCCAGGCCCAGCAACCGCCCGGTCAGCCAGCCTAAAGAACTGGAGATCCAGGGGGGCACCCAAGCCCCGTTGGGGGGGTAACTAGATCCATTAGCCTATGACGGGGTATATGGAGAAAAAGGTGTAGTGCTCAAAAAGAATCAGTGAAATAAAACAATATAAAGTTCATAGTTGAAAGTTCATCTATGTGTAAGGAGAAAGTAGAGCCAATCAGAGCAATAGCCACCAAGGAGAAAACTTCTAATGAACGGAATCCACCATGGAAGGAACTTCTGAAGGGGAAAAGAATTACAAAGCCTGTCACCTTCACCCAAAATAACTGACCCTTACCATCAGTGTATGGGCTATACACATTGTATGCAATAATATGGTAATTAAAACGATCCTTCCAGATTAAAGAGCGATCCACTGCACGTGCAATCCCAAAGGATCCCTCTCCCAATGGAGCAGATGGAAAATCCTAGGAGCCCTTCCTCTTAGCAGGATAAAATGCCAGGTATATTCCAATAGGCGAGTGGTAGCTCGAGAACCATATACATGTAAAGACTAGAAGAGGAACGCTCATTGCGCAGACTTCTTAATAAGGGGTATTTATTGGGAAAATACAAAAAAATAACTCACATTTATTGAGAGACAAAAGAGCAATGTGAAGTGACCAGCGCTTCTAACCATCAAGATGGCCGCCGTGTCTCCATCCATCTGTGTCCTGCGTCACTCGTCTCTGACGTCACTCGTCACTCGTCATGAACATGCATCTTCAGGGGTGTGGTTGTGACAATGTTTATTTATAGTAACGGGAGGACCTGACAGGCAGAGATTGAATGCGTTCCATAGACCAGAAGTAAATAAATACAAAACCAGAAGCGACCCATCACAGGAAGCTCTAATGTGGAACTAAGAATTGAATCCGTTCCATGGACAAAAAATATATTAAAAACCTGAAGCAATAATCTCCTATATATAATCTGCTGACCATAATAATAATAGTAAACCGAAATCAATAAAAGGGGGGGAAGATACGTGTAGCATTTAATTAAAGCACCTTTTAAGGTGCATAGATGGACATAATACGGACGTAAGAAGCGGCGACCTCTTGTGTTTAAATAACAAAATACAACTTAAAAAATGTATATAAAAAAATGTATATAAACATACAAATATCGACAATATGTGAGAACATGTAAAATAACCAGAAAAAATTCACATTCCTCAAATGTAGTCCAAAGATTGGTATTGATTTAATATAATTTGCTAAAAATAAATTAAAAAAGAATGGGAATCTAGCCATTATTACTAAAGGAATTCAGATCCCATTCAATGTTCATTCCATGGGGATAATAAGTCTGGGCCTGATAAATCCCCTAATCTCCAACTGAGAGACCCCTCTATCTATATTGCTTCCCCTCCAATGTCCTGAAAATTTGTCGATACCCAAGAAAGTAGTACCTTCTGGGTTGCAATCATGTTTTAAAGCATAATGTTTAGACAAACTGTGCTTCGGGAAACCCCTTTTGATATTTCCCACATGCTCGCTAAGCCTAGCGTGCAACATGCAAGGGCACATAATAATGTATACTATGTTTTTAGTGGTGCATGTAATGAAAGGTTTTATTGGGAAAGATTCTTGTGCGGAGGTCCATTGGAAACAGTCTGTTTTCCTGCTTTTGTTGCTGTTTAGCTTGCAGATTGGACACCTCCTACAAGGGAAAAAAAAAACATATTTTGAAAGAAAGACACCTGTTTCGTTGGGTCGACCACATTGGGAGCAATCTGTAATCCCAATGGGGGACTCCTCTATAAACAATACGGGGTGCATCAGGCAAATTGGGACCCAAAACTCTGTCACCTCTCAAAACCTTCCAATGTCTCTGTATTATTTTTTTGATATCATAGTATTGGTTTGAATATGCGGTGACAAAGGAAAATTTAAAAGAATCATCTTGCACTTTTGTTTTAGCAACCAACAGATCCTCTCTATTTCTTTCCATTGCAAAGTCAAAAGCTCCGTCTAGATCACCTGCAGCCTATCCTTTATCCAGGAATCAGGGTATATCCCCCCATATATAATATGAAAGTGCACCTGCTCCACTGGAGTTGCTTACCAAACAGACTCTTCAGAGGAGAAGGTTAGAAAAACATGTGAGAAATAGGGATGAGCCGAACACCCCCCCAGTTTGGTTCACACCAGAACCTGCGAACGGACCGAAAGTTTGCTCGAACTTTAGAACCCCATTAAAGTCTATGGGACTCGAATGTTCAAAATCAAAAGTGCTAATTTTAAAGGCTAATATGCATGGTATTGTCCTAAAAAAGGGTTTGGGGACCCGGGTCCTGCCCCAGGGAACATGTATCAATGCAAAAAAAAGTTTCAAAAACGGCCGTTTTTTCAAGAGCAGTGATTTTAATGATGCTTAAAGTGAAAAAAAAAAGTGAAATATTCCTTTAAATATTGTACCTGGGGGGTGTCTATAGTATGCCTCTAAAGTGGCACGTGTTTCCCGTGCTTAGAACAGTCCCTGCACAAAATTACATTTTTAAAGGAATAAAAGTCATTTAAAACTGCTTGCGGCTTTAATGTAATGTCGGGTCCCGGCAATATGGATGAAAATCAGTGTGACAAACGGCATGGGTACCACCCCTCCCCCGTCCATTACCAGGCCCTTTGGGTCTTGTATGGATATTAAGGGGAACCCCGCACCCAAATTAAAAAAAGGAAAGGCGTGGGGCCCCCAAGCCCTATATACTCTGAACAGCATTATACAGGTGGTGCAAACAAGACAGGGACTGTAGAATTGTTGTTAAGTAGAATCTGTTTGTAATTTTGAACTGGTACATTTTTAAAGTGTAGCTCCAGCCAAAAATCTATTTTTAAGCTTTTTGAAAAACATAGGGAAGGGTTATCACCCCTGTAACATTTGTTTTGCTGTCTGTGCACCTCTTCAGAAGATTTCACCTCACTTTCTGTCCCAATGACAAATGTTTTTTGAAAATTTGAGGTTTTTAAGTGAAAAAAAGATTGGTGATAAAGCATCAGTGGAGAGGAGACTCGTTTTTCCCATATTAACTCTTACAGGAGAGAATTTCCCTTCCTAGGGGTAGATTTCATCTCACTTCCTGTTGTCTCCTTCCGTTTGCAAGTAGGAGTCGTTTGTAAGTTGGATGTTTGAAAGTAGGGGCCTGCCCTATATACTCTGCAGAAATTCGGGCCTTAGGTGTTGGTGTTGCCACAACACTGTATGCCCTTACAGTTACTCATGGTGGACGCAGGAACAGGCCCTGCTGTGAAATATTATATCAAGAATTGTAATTACATACACCTGTTGAACAGGGGCAGAAAAATTGGGCCTTTGGTGTTGGTGGTGGTGGTGTTGCCACAACACTGTAAGCCCTCACAGTTACTCTTGGTGGGCGCAGGAATGGACCCTGCTGTGAAATATTAGATCAAGAATTGTAATTACATGTCCCTGTTGAACAGGGGCAGAAAAATTGGGCCTTAGGCACTGGTGCCACAACACTGCAACCCCTCACAGATGCTATAGTTGGAGCACATGAATGAGTCTTGCTGCAAAGTATTGCATCAAAAATTGTAATTACATGCCCCTGTTAAACAGGGGCTAAAAAATTGGGCCTTAGGCACTGGTGCTGGTGCCACAACACTGCAACCCCTCACAAATACTCTAGTTTAAGCGCAGGAAAGATCCCTGCTGCAAAGTATTGCATCAAATATTTTAGTTACACGCCCCTGTTAAACAGGGGCTAAAAAATTGGGCCTTGGGGGGCGTGGCCGGACGAGATACAGGGAGGACGTGTGGACGCTGTGCTCCATCCAGACAAATTATATCCACTGCCATCCTTGCCTCATTCTTCCTCGAGGAAACGATATACATAGCAAAAAAGCATCTAGGCCCCCTCCACTACAGATCCGGCCGGATCTCGACTGAGATTAAGCCCCGTTTGGCTTCTCTGGGCCCGCTGCCTGTCCCGAACTACGGACGCTCACTGCCATATTGGGGCCTACGGCTCGTCCGGAGCCTGTCACCCTCCATCGCTGCGGACCGGGGGACCAGCGAAAGCCCCTATCAGGATCCTCCAGCTAAGACACCGCTGGGGAGTGTAGGGTGCCCGCACAGTGGAGGAGAATCGAACGGGATCCTCTCCCTTCATCCCCGGTCCCCCCACGGCTTACCGCCATCTTGCGGCCTACCAACTGGACATCTTCAGCCCTGGACACTGTGAGTAACAAGGCATTCGCCTGGTCCTCCCTCTGCTGTTGCCCCTAATAGTGTCTGACCCCTAACTCTATGCCCTAAAGGTTCGTCCTGGGCCTGCAAAGAGCGGTACTCGCCCGGCCGGCCCCTGCCACTAGGAAAGTCCGTGGCTCCGGCCTGGTCTTGGAGGCCGGCAGCCATCTTGGTACTCCAAGTACCCCTCCAGCCTAGTTCCTTTAATCCATTAATTACACAGCTCCTGCTCCTGCAAACATCATAATTACTAGATCTCTCAGCTCTCTCTGATAACTAATGTGACCACCTCCAGTTCGGCGTGCAGGATAGCAGACATGTAAGAGGAGAACCCTGGTCCCCGTCTCTTTATTAGATGCTCCTACAAAGCTAGCAGATCCTTATTAATTACAGGAGCGATACAACAACAGGCTACCTGTTCCTCCCTAACACTGCATGGGGAAGATTGGCTTCCAGAAGGCAATATATAGAGGCTTTATCCCACCGCAACTGTCGCGGCCTCCCGATAACATGGAGCTCTTTTTATATAAACAACGATCTCCGGCCTCAAGCGAACAGCTGGGATCCTCGGACACTGCTGATTCTCATGTCCTGCCGGAAGGCTTGATCCAGGATGATAATAGATCCCAACTATCTCAACACTCTCTCCCACCCGACCACCCCATAGATGTCGTGACACTAGCTGTTCTAGATACAAAGCTGAACTCATTACTACGCGATCTAACCCGCAGCATCACTAAAGAGGTGGGTAAAATAGCACACGAGTTACGTGGTGAAATTGATCAGCTAGGAGAACGCACCAACACATTGGAGAATAAATTTGACAAACTGACCCAATATGTACATGTTCTCGAAGAGGACAACTCCAGCTTGAAACATACAGTCTCCCAACTCCAGCTTCAACAGGAAGACTTGGAAAACCGTGAAAGACGTCAGAATCTGGGGATTAGGGTAATCCCTGAGGCAGTGAGTGACAAGGAGCTTCGTTCCTATCTTTTAGGTCTGTTTGTTACTTTAGCCCCACACATCCCGGACATAGACTGGCGTATGGACAGGGTGCACAGATCTCTGGCCCCAAAACCTCCTCCTAATGCTAATCCCAGGGATGTTATTATCCTTTCCACTTCTACGAGAGCAAAGAAGCCCTCACATTTGCAACACGTAACAAGTCACGCATTGACTATAAACAACACAAGATTCAGATATTCAACGACCTCTCCCCAATCATTCTAAAGATGGCGTTCAACATTTCCTGAGAGACCTCTACGAAAGTGAAGCTTTCATCCGCAGCCTAGGCCTTCCACCTCTACCCGAGGAGGATTTCCCACCCCAAGCTCTGAATCCCAAACCACTCACCACACCAGCCAAAATCTGGACCCCAGTTCAACGAAGATCCCAGGAGACCTTCTCTACTCCACAACGAGCCAATAACCACAGATATCCAACCTGTCGTGACTTACTTCTTTTCAATTTTTGTCCTTTTTTCCCCCTTTTTTTCCATGACCAGATAACACCTGTCATGGCTACCTCAGTGACCTCACTGTAACTAGGTCACTCTATTTAGAGGACACACCTCTTAATATTGGCTCCACCTGATGCCCTTTTGGAAGTCGTTTTCCGCCTTTAATATTTTTTCCTTTTTCTTTTATTAGCTTTTCTAGGATTTTTCTCTTTTTTTAATCTGCTCGCTTATAATAATATGCCAAGTACCATTTTCCTCCTGTCTGTTTGTTTTTCTTTTTACAAAAAGCAGAGACGAGGACCACTCCCCCCCCCCCTCCTCCACTAGTTCCTGCAGGCTAACATGCCCCCCACTATGACCCAAGGCTTTTGCCTGGGCAGCCTGAATTTTTTTCTCAGGCTTTTCAAAAATTATTTTTTTCCTTTTTCTTTTTTTTACTGTTTTTTTTTTTCTTTTCATTCAATTTTTTCCCTGTTTTTTTTTTTTTTGGTCTCCTTTGATGTTTTCATTTGCAGGTCTTTTTTCTTTTTTTTCCTTTTTGACCTTTATATGTTTTTTCAATGCTATATCTACAATACCGTAGCAACTGCAAGATATGTATGTTTTCACATGTTCTATTTTAAGGATGCTCATTTATATGTTCACAGTTTTTATACAATACTGGCATTTCTCTTTATGACCAAATATGGCCCTTAAGGTTTATTCATGTAATGTTAAAGGATTGATATGCAATGGAATTTAAATTTGTGCTGAGTGATACCCAATCACCCCCCGTGACAAAATTAAATAGTGGCGCTCTCTCTAAAGAATTCAATCATCTCCTACAGTGAAAAATACAAAATCTAAAATCTAAATCTAACCCACACCCTAATAATGGTGTGTATCTAAATAATAAACGACTGTACAACAGGTATCTGAAAAATGCCTGCTGGTACCCTCACAATGTGTTCATTGTAAGAAGTAAGTGAAAACAACAATAGTGACACCAAAAATACCTAATACATAACGTGACTTAGTGTTAATATTAATCAGATGTTGCTATACAGGTTCACATATAGTAGATAGGTGTACAATCTATATATATAGGTGCATAAACACAATGCAAAAAATAGTGTCCGTGATGGTAATTTAAAACCAACATATGATGTGCAACGACAAGTCCTTCTGCTGTAAGCATGTGAATACTTCTACCAGAAATCTTCCACCACACCTCTGTGCTCAGTGACCACTCTCCCTATGGACAGTCACTCACCAGCTCCTCATGCCTCCACTTTCGTAAGAGGCTAAAAAGGCATAGATGACTGCTGCTACTGGCAAGGGTTAAGCCATGTCCATCCAGGAGGTTCGTTCCATATAGAAAAAAAGGACTTCCAATAGTGTAATACCGTAAACACTTTAATAATTCACACTGCAAATTACACTACAAAGGTTCCACTCACATTGTGTATAAAACAAACAGCACAGCAAACTCCACAGCAATCTGCCCGATTGAATATCAACCCACAGCTGAGATAAACCTCCTAGGGGGTGTGCGGTCACAGCGGACCCTCTAATCGCCAGCGCTCAAAGTGTCTCTCACCCTCTCGCCGCTTGCTTCATAGATGGGTATAGCTATCCTCCCCACTGGGTAAACCAAACAGCCAGCTTCTTCCTGTCACTAGTACGTGGTGTTCCTCTTCTTACGGCCACGCCCCCGACATGTTTCGATACGCCTGTACCTTAATCATGGGATAGGCCGTTTTGGACATCCATCACCCCTTATATTCCCTCCCATTGTCAATCTGACTGAGGACGCACAAGTGCGCATGCGCGCCTCCATATTCGACGGCCAATCGAATGTTCTCCGTCGGAGATAAGGGCACCCTAGTGCGCGTGCGCATCTCTCTCCCCAGCGTCTGCGCTCTACGAGTGTCCCCGTGACCGCAAAACCCCGCTGATTTGTATACCACAGCTCATAATGTAGCTGCATATTCTAGCGCTGTAAACTTAATTCCTCCCAGCCAGCATAGATGGTGGGCTACCAGATAGCGCTATTATACCCTGACATGTTAAACGGAACACTTCCTATACCTTTCACATATTGCAGCGATTCACCTATATAAAAGCATGTATCCACATTATCTTCTCTATGTTCTTATACACTCTCATAATACAATCTATTAAAAGCATGGTTACAAACTCTTCTAACCATTGCTGTGGTGAGAAACATTGGTATATCTTATAAATATTGAATGAACTATATTTACGTATACATATAAAACCAAAAAATTAAAACATTAAATTAAATAAGCAAGAATGGCTGAAATACATTATTTCAAACCCCAACCCTCACTGTTTAGTAAAGGATGGGGAATAGATTCTACCCAAATCTATAGACTTCATACAATTACACTACAAATTGATCTGCTCCTAAATTCGATAGACAAATAATGCTCATATTAATAATAATTATAAAATCTACACGAAATAAAAATCCAAAAATTAAAAATTTAAAATTACCCAAAATTATTTTTCACTCGTAGCAGCATGGGTGAATATGGAATATTGGACCATATAGTCTACCTCCAGGGACTATCTAAAAATCATTTAAAAAACAGTTAAGATCTAGTTCGATATTTAAGCCTCTCGGAGTTAAACTCTTAAAAAGAAATATCCATTCCGTCTCTCTCCGTGATAGGTCCCTTACTCTGTTGGAACCCCTCCAGGACGGATGGACCACATCGATACCGCAGAATTGTAACAGCGAAGGGTCTTGTTGATGTTTGGTCTTAAAGTGCATGGATACACTGTGGTACTTGTATCCATTTTTTATGTTGGTGAGGTGTTCACTAATACGGATCTTTAACCGTCTTTTCGTCCTCCCAACGTAGTACAAGCCACAGGGACACCACATGAGGTAAACCACATGTGTGGTGGTGCATGTACTAAACTCTTTAATTTCAAACCTTTCCCCTTCCCTGTTGGTCACATTGGTGATACCTCTGTTACTGACCCTCACTGTTTTGCAGCAAACGCACTTCCTGCAACAGAAAAAACCTTTAAAATTAAAGGATAAAGTTCTCGGTTTTGGTGCGTCCAGAATCTTCTTCACTATTTGGTCTCCTATGTTTGGGGCCTTTCTATAAATAAACTTCGGACTTGTTGGTAATATTCCTCCCAAATGTTTATCTTTACAAAGAATGTACCAGTATTTTTTATAGATGTTCTCAATCTCTCTATACTGGTAGTGGAAACCTGAGATGAAACTTAATTGGTGTTGAGGTTCACCTCTGGGTGCTTCTTTCTCTTTCAGGCACTGTTCCCTAGGGATATTGGCCACTTCTTGCACAACCTTAGTGAGCTCTTTATTTTTATACCCCTTCTGAATAAATTTCTCTTTTAAGAAATCTGATTGGGACAAATAATCTTCCATAAGAGTACAGTTCCGACGGATCTGCAATAGCTGACCCTTCGGAATGTTTTTTATCCATGAAGGATGATGGCCGCTGGCTACAGACAGGTAGCTATTGCGGTCCGTCGGTTTAAAGTACACCTTAGTTTTTAACGAGTTATTAAATTTCTCAATAGTGACATCCAAGAAATTTATTGATTTATCACTAATCAGGTATTCCAGCTTGATATTATTCGTATTCGTATTCAAATGTTCCAGGAAGAATACCAAAGCTTCCCTAGATCCCTCCCATATCAACAAGATGTCATCAATGAACCTTCGGTAGAAAATCAATTGAGGTCTATGGATATTGAATACCTGTCTATCCTCCCATTCAGACATGAACAGGTTGGCGAGGCTGGGGGCATACTTAGCCCCCATTGCCACGCCAACCTGTTGGGAATAGAACTGTCCATCAAACCAAAAGTAACTGTGGGACATGCAGAAATCTAGTGCATGTCCCACAAATTTCTTCTGTATATAAGGGATGTCGTCTCTTTTGCTTAGTGCCCAGTTCAGGGCTAATGACGCATCTTCATGTTGTATACTTGTGTACAACGAAGCTACGTCTGCTGTTACCAAATAAGACGTTATTGCAGGGTTAAATTTCACTAGTTCTAGCCGGCGTAGCAAATCTGAGGTGTCTTTCAGGAAAGCTCTAGTCGCCTTTACGCTGGGTTGGAGAAATCTGTCTAGATATTCGCCAAGTCTGGCAGTTACAGATCCAATCCCATTAACTATAGGACGTGGGGGAGGTTTCTCGGTGTTCTTGTGCACTTTAGGTAGTGTGTAAATTACTGGTATACGATTGGCACTGGGTACGAGATATCTTTTTTCCTTCGAGTTTAGGGCTTTTACCCCAAAACCCCAATCCACCAGTGCAGCCAATTGGGTACTATACGAGTCTGTAGGATCAGATTTTAGCTTTTTATAAGTATTTTGATCACTTAATAACTCCACCAGTTGTTTATGGTAGAACTCCTTCTCCATAACCACCACCCCTCCACCTTTATCCGCTGGGCGAATAATAATGTTTCTCCTCTTTTCCAAGGATTCTATCCCCTCCTTAAAATACTGGGGGTTCACTCCTTTCCTCACTGGAAGGTCCTCAATATCTTTCAATACCAAGTTCTTGAATACCTCCACATAATGATTGTTTGGAATTTGGGGATTGAAGATTGATCTATTTTTCAAGCCACTGTCTATTTTGTCCGATGTCACCACAGCTCTCATACCTGCTTCCACCGGATGGCTCAATTCTGCGGTATCGATGTGGTCCATCCGTCCTGGAGGGGTTCCAACAGAGTAAGGGACCTATCACGGAGAGAGACGGAATGGATATTTCTTTTTAAGAGTTTAACTCCGAGAGGCTTAAATATCGAACTAGATCTTAACTGTTTTTTAAATGATTTTTAGATAGTCCTTGGAGGTAGACTATATGGTCCAATATTCCATATTCACCCATGCTGCTACGAGTGAAAAATAATTTTGGGTAATTTTAAATTTTTAATTTTTGGATTTTTATTTCGTGTAGATTTTATAATTATTATTAATATGAGCATTATTTGTCTATCGAATTTAGGAGCAGATCAATTTGTAGTGTAATTGTATGAAGTCTATAGATTTGGGTAGAATCTATTCCCCATCCTTTACTAAACAGTGAGGGTTGGGGTTTGAAATAATGTATTTCAGCCATTCTTGCTTATTTAATTTAATGTTTTAATTTTTTGGTTTTATATGTATACGTAAATATAGTTCATTCAATATTTATAAGATATACCAATGTTTCTCACCACAGCAATGGTTAGAAGAGTTTGTAACCATGCTTTTAATAGATTGTATTATGAGAGTGTATAAGAACATAGAGAAGATAATGTGGATACATGCTTTTATATAGGTGAATCGCTGCAATATGTGAAAGGTATAGGAAGTGTTCCGTTTAACATGTCAGGGTATAATAGCGCTATCTGGTAGCCCACCATCTATGCTGGCTGGGAGGAATTAAGTTTACAGCGCTAGAATATGCAGCTACATTATGAGCTGTGGTATACAAATCAGCGGGGTTTTGCGGTCACGGGGACACTCGTAGAGCGCAGACGCTGGGGAGAGAGATGCGCACGCGCACTAGGGTGCCCTTATCTCTGACGGAGAACATTCGATTGGCCGTCGAATATGGAGGCGCGCATGCGCACTTGTGCGTCCTCAGTCAGATTGACAATGGGAGGGAATATAAGGGGTGATGGATGTCCAAAACGGCCTATCCCATGATTAAGGTACAGGCGTATCGAAACATGTCGGGGGCATGGCCGTAAGAAGAGGAACACCACGTACTAGTGACAGGAAGAAGCTGGCTGTTTGGTTTACCCAGTGGGGAGGATAGCTATACCCATCTATGAAGCAAGCGGCGAGAGGGTGAGAGACACTTTGAGCGCTGGTGATTAGAGGGTCCGCTGTGACCGCACACCCCCTAGGAGGTTTATCTCAGCTGTGGGTTGATATTCAATCGGGCAGATTGCTGTGGAGTTTGCTGTGCTGTTTGTTTTATACACAATGTGAGTGGAACCTTTGTAGTGTAATTTGCAGTGTGAATTATTAAAGTGTTTACGGTATTACACTATTGGAAGTCCTTTTTTTCTATATGGAACGAACCTCCTGGATGGACATGGCTTAACCCTTGCCAGTAGCAGCAGTCATCTATGCCTTTTTAGCCTCTTACGAAAGTGGAGGCATGAGGAGCTGGTGAGTGACTGTCCATAGGGAGAGTGGTCACTGAGCACAGAGGTGTGGTGGAAGATTTCTGGTAGAAGTATTCACATGCTTACAGCAGAAGGACTTGTCGTTGCACATCATATGTTGGTTTTGATTACCATCACGGACACTATTTTTTGCATTGTGTTTATGCACCTATATATATAGATTGTACACCTATCTACTATATGTGAACCTGTATAGCAACATCTAATTAATATTAACACTAAGTCACGTTATGTATTAGGTATTTTTGGTGTCACTATTGTTGTTTTCACTTACTTCTTACAATGAACACATTGTGAGGGTACCAGCAGGCATTTTTCAGATACCTGTTGTACAGTCGTTTATTATTTAGATACACACCATTATTAGGGTGTGGGTTAGATTTAGATTTTAGATTTTGTATTTTTCACTGTAGGAGATGATTTAATTCTTTAGAGAGAGCGCCACTATTTAATTTTGTCACGGGGGGTGATTGGGTATCACTCAGCACAAATTTAAATTCCATTGCATATTTGTCTTACATATTAAGTGGCAGCTATAGGTAGGTGTCATTTCACCGGATGTGTAGCACCATCTGGGTGAAACATCCTAGGCGCAGTGGGGGTTGACCTAGTAGAGGGTGGTTTTTATCTAGGAATAACCGTTTAGTCACAATGTTAAAGGATTAAATTCCATCGGCAAACGATGGCAAGCTTTGAAAGAATTTAGATCATCCAGAGCAGAGGTGATTATGGTTCAGGAAACTCATTTTAAATCTGGGGGCTCCTTTAAATTCGCTTCCAGACACTTTCCTGTAGCATATATAGCCTCTGATCCCTCTGGAAAAGCGGGAGTGGCAATTCTTATTAAACGCTCATGCCCAATTAGGATTCTCTCTTCCTACTTAGACCCCCAAGGTCGATTCATTTTCCTGAAATGTAGTCACCTAAATACTTCCTTCTCTCTGGTAAATGTATATGCACCAAATGTAGGACAAATCGGTTTCCTTACAAAGGTTTTTGAGAAATTGCAACCCTTCTCCCAGCCTTTTATGATCATAGGAGGCGACTTCAATGCGTGCATGTCCCCGACCAGGGATAGGAAAACTTTATTCCAAACCACTCCACAATCTGCCTCTAAGAAATTATCAACCTCTTTTCGCAAATTAGTTAGATCCCATAATCTTTTTGACACTTGGAGGATAAACACCCAACCCCAAAAAAATATACATTCTATTCTCACCCTCACAAGTCATATTCTAGACTAGACTATTTCCTTGTTACAGGTCCTCTACTTCCCTATGTAGTTTCTTCTGAAATAAATCCTATTACCTGGTCGGATCATGTACCTATTGAACTTAATGTCCTGCTGACGAAGTCTTTTACTAAATCCTGCCACTGGCGTCTCAATGAATCATTGCTTAAAAACCCTTTATCTCAAACCCAACTACAGCAGAAACTAACTGAATTTTTCCAGATTAATGATGGTTCTGTTTCAGAGATTTCCACCTTGTGGGAAGCCCACAAAGCCTTTTTTAAAGGGGAATGTATAGCTATGGGCTCTCGCCTAAAAAAGGATTCTGTACAACTCAAAAATGACCTAATTACCCAACTGCAGACAGCTGATAGACACTTGCTGGCCTCCCCCACGGTGGAAAAATTGAGAATTGTCAACTCAATCCGGGATCGGATCAAATCTTTTGACCTGAACCAAATTTCCAAATCTATGTTATGGGCCAAGCAAAAATTTTAGGATTTTGCAAACAAACCGCACAGGATGCTGGTTAACAAATTAAAACCACAACCCTTTCTATCGATTCCCGATCACTTGATACAATCTGATGGTACCCCCACATATTTCCCGAAAGCTATGTCAAAAGTCTTTGGAGACTTCTATAGTCGGTTATATAACTGCTTAGGTCCTGATTCGCACCCTCAATTCTCACAATCTGAGTTTGATAAATTCATGGATTCCCTACCGCTACCAAAAATCTCCGCCGATCATATAACCTCTCTTAACTCCATGATCACCGTGGAAGAAATAGGAGAAGTGATTAAAAATCTTCCAGCCCACAAATCCCCAGGCCCTGACGGTCTTCCTTACATTTATTATAAAACTTTTTCACAAACTTTAACCCCCTACCTACAATCCCTATTTTCCTCTTTCTTCAGAGGATCCATTCCGCATTCACAGTTCTTACATGCAAACATAACAGTAATTCCCAAGCCGGGAAAGGATCCCGCAATACCCAACAACTACCGCCCTATTGCTTCATTAAATTCAGATTACAACATTTTTACCAAGATATTAGCCAATAGATTATCCCCTCTATTAACATCCTTGATCCACAGGGACCGGGTAGGATTTGTTCCCACGAGACATGCTGGAGACAATACAAGAAGAACCATAGATTTGATTGACCTAATAACTAGAACCAAACGTCCCACCATAGTTTTGAGCTTAGATGCTCAAAAAGCTTTCGGCCCTTCATGTTCGCAGTCTTAACCAGATTCGGATTCTCAGGTCCCTTTATACAGGCTCTACGAACCCTATACTCCCTCCCTACATCTCAAGTCCAGTTGTCCTCCTATATCTCACAACGATTTACTCTCAGAAATGGCACCAGACAAGGATGCCCTTTGTCACCCTTATTATTCATACTAAGTCTTGAACCTTTAGCAGCAGCTATTAGATCTCATCCTAATATCAGGGGAATTCCATTACGACAACAGGATTACAAACTCTCTCTATTCGCAGATGACATCTTTTTTTTTTTTTTTTTTCCAAAATAAATTTTTATTGAAGGAAAGAAAAATAAAACAATATGATAGTGTGGCAGTATCATCATACAATTGTACAAGAGTTGGGGAATAAACATAGATTCTTACAATTGATACAAAGATAACAATGAATCGGCTATAACAGAAAATCTCTTACTGGTGTTTTATAGTATATGTATGGCGGGGTGGTCTGGGCTAATCCAATATCACATTTAAGTGTCTGTCGAGAGGTTAGTGTTAATTATGGTGGCATAAAATATATCCTTTTATTTTTCCCCCTCTTTCTTTCCCTCCCCTCCTTCCACGTTGCAGTAATGATTTTGGGGGGGAATTCCCACTCGTTGGGTGAAGGCGTAAGAGATTGTATGATAATTCAATCCACATGTTCAAAGGAGGTATTGGTCGGGATCTCTGTTAGGAGGTCCGTACCTTGTAGGGGTTTAAGAGGGGTTGTGTGTGGAGATTGAGAAGTAAGTGAAGAAAGAAGGAGAAGTAAAGGAGAGAAGAGAAGGGAAAAAAGAAAAAACAGAGGGGGGGAGGCTATCTAAGGGAGGTGAGGGGGGGGGGAGGGAACTAGAAGGGGGAGGGGGGGGTCAAGGGAGATAGAGGGGTGAATGAATGTCCCCTCGGTCTCCGTCATTTGTGGTGTAGATTAGGATTGGTAATAGTTTATGGTGAAGTAGGTCAGGGCTGTCCGATTTCTACTCTCGGAGAGTAGTACTGGGCTAATTTCGACGTGTGACCCCCCATACTCGTCTCTTGTTTAGGGGTGGGGGGACCACGCCGTCTGGGGAGGAAGATGATGTATATGAGAGGTGCAGCTGAGAGGTTTAAATAGTGTAGAAGTCGGGTGTTGGATGTTGGGTGGTGGTCTCAGGTGGGCAATGTCAAGTCGGGAATTATTTCATCTGTGTTAGGTATCTGTCTGTTGACCGAAAATGAGTCCAGCAAGCCCACGTCTTGGAGAAGCTAGCTGGGGAGTCTCGTGAAATGGAAATGAGTTCTTCCATGTCAGCTATTTTATTAATTTGCGAGAACCATTCTTGGATGGTCGGAGCATGAGACGTACCCCAGTGTCTAGGGATGCACATTTTCGCTGCATTCAGTAGGGGTAAGACCAGTGTCTTACGGTAGTATGGCGTGGATAGATCTGAGTGGTGAAACAGGCAATGGGTTGGGGAATGGTCTAAGTTGTAGGTCGATATTGATTCCGTGAGTTCTCGGACTTGCGTCCAGAATGGTTGAATAGCTGGGCATGACCACAGAATATGTAACAGAGTGCCTGGTTCATCCCCACATCTCCAGCATTTATTGGGGAATGAAGGGTTAATTTTGTTCAAGATGGCTGGGGTTCTGTACCATCGTGTCAGAGTCTTATAATTATTTTCCTGAATGGACACATTTAGGGAGCCTTTGTGGGCAATTGTGAAGATGTGTTCCCACTGGTCTTCTTCTAGTTCTGTTTGTAATTCTCTTTCCCATGATTTGCAAGCTTTCCCTTCTTTGGGGGAAGTTCCAGTAAATAATATAGCATATATACTGGAGATTAAGTGTTGTTGGGGGATAGATTGAGAGCATAAATGTTCAAAAGGAGTGAGTGGTCGTGATATGGAAGAGTCACGATTGATTTCCTTTAAAAAATGTCTAATTTGGAAGTATGTCCAAAATGGTAAAGGGTCGCTGGTGATGGCGGGTGTTAGTGTAAGGCGGTCTAGAAAAGAGCCGTCGCGGAAAAATTGATGTGCTTGTATGTTAGGTAGTTGCCATTGTTGTGTTAGAAAGTGTGCAGACATTCCCGGAGGGAAGGCAGGGTTCTGTCTTATAGGAGTTAAAGGGCCCGGGGAGGACGATATGTGTAATTTGCGGCAGGCCTCCCTGAAGCATCCCAGGGTCGGTCCAATAAGAGGGTGAACTTTGAGAGTGGAGGGAATATGTGTCGACTCCAGCCAGGGAGCGGATCTCAGCGGGAATGGGGACATTGATCCCTCCAGTCTGACCCAATCTTTGTGTTGGGTGTGTAATGACCAATCCACAATACGGGTAAGGTGACAAGCCCAGTAATATTTCTTCAGATCTGGAAGGCCAATGCCCCCCTTCGTCTTAGGTTGTGTTAGGAGATCATAGGCGATTCTCGGATGTTTTTGTTTCCACAGAAACTCTGTACAAAGCCTCCTATAGGATAAGAAAAACAATGGGGGGAGTTTAATGGGGACAGCTTGTAGAATATATAGGATGCGGGGAAGAATGTTCATTTTAATAATGGCTGCACGCCCGAACCAGGAAAACTGGGGTTTGTTCCAATTTTTGAGATCAGCAGAGATCATTTTGAGGATGGGAAGGTAGTTTTGTGCAAATAGATCTGATAGGTTCGTTGTAAGGTGAATGCCAAGGTATTTAATTGCGTTGCGTCGCCAGTGGAATGGGAAGTTAGTTTCACACTGTGCAACTGTTTCTTTTGGGATGGTGACATTGAGAGCGTGTGATTTGGTGAAGTTTATTTTAAAATTAGAGATGCGCTGGAAGAGGTGGAAGTCTTTTAATAAGTTCGGAATAGAGGTGTGAGGCTCGCTAAGGGAAAGTAGGATGTCGTCAGCAAAAGCTGCCAACTTATAGGTGTGGCCTGATATGGGTATACCTTTGATATTTTCATGCCTCCTGAGGCAGTTCAGGAGAGGTTCAAGGGTCAATACAAAGAGGATGGGGGAGAGTGGGCAACCTTGCCTTGTTCCGTTGGTAATGGAGAAGGCGTTTGACAGATGTCCGTTAATCCGAACTCTGGCCGTGGGTGTCGTGTATAGAGACATGATTGAGTTATACATGCGGTTTAGGAGGCCTAGGTGTCGCAACACTGCCCCCATGTAGTCCCATGCCAGTCTGTCAAACGCCTTCTCCGCATCCAATGATAGAAAGAAACCCTTATGTTTATTAGTTGTCATCCAATGATGAAGATTTATAGCTTTAATGGTGTTGTCCCTTGCCTCTCGGCCTGGGACAAAACCCACTTGATCTCCATCTATCAGTGATGGTAACAGAGGAAGCAAGCGGTTGGCTAGGATTTTTGCAAAGAGTTTTATGTCAACATTTAGTAGGGAAATCGGCCTATAGTTGTTTACCAGGGTCATGTCTTTTCCTTCCTTTGGTAAAACTGTGATGTGGGCTTCAAGGAGTCTGTGGAAGGGAAGTGTGGAGGAGGACAGGGAGTTGAAGGCTTTGAGAAAGGGGCCAGTAAGTGTCTCTATAAAGGTTTTAAAATATACGGCTGTGAAGCCGTCTGGACCAGGACTTTTTCCGGCTTTTAGTTGTTTGATTGCAGTTTTAAGTTCAGATTCCGAAATGGGGAGTTCTAATTGGCGAGCGTCTTCTCTATCAATCGGTTTAGGGCAATTGTCTTTTAGAAAATTTTTTATAAGGGATCGCCTATCAATATTATTAGATGAGCTGTCAATTGGTGTGCCGAGATTGTATAGTTTAGAATAGTACGTTTCGAATTGGGAGGCTATGTCAGGGGCTGTGACTTTTGATCTGCCTTGGGAGTCGTTGATCGTATGGAGATTGGAACGGGCTTTGTTCTTCTGGATGGCTCGGGCCAGATATTTACCGCTTTTATTTCCAAATTCATAGAACAATTTCTGTTGTAGGATGAATTTACGTTTTGTTTTTTGTGACAACTCAGTGAGTAGATGTTCTCTGGTTTGTGTGAGTTCTTGATATGTCTGTTGGGTCTGAGTCTGTTTGTGAGCTATTTCTAGGGTTTTGATCTTCTGGATCAGGTTTGAAATACTGGCTTGGTGGGCTTTTTTCCGCGACGTTTTGAGGGCGATAAGTTTACCTCTTAAGACGCATTTGTGGGCCTCCCATTGTGTTAGCGGAGATGTGTCTCCGTTGTCGTTATCAATAAAGAAATTGTGTATGGTTTGTCTGATGTCTGCGATATCTCCTTCTGAGGTCAATAGGGTAGAATCTAGGCGCCAGATTTTAGAAACATTCTGATGTTCAGGGAAGGTCAGTGTCATTGTAATGGGGTGATGGTCAGATAGGATCATTGGCTCAATTGTCGCATGGGAAAGGAATGGAAGGTCTGGTTGGGAGAGGAAGAGATAGTCAATTCTGGAGTATCTGTCGTGAGGGGCGGAGAAGAAAGTATAGTCCTTGACAATTGGATGGAGAGTACGCCAGGTATCATGTAGAAGCAAGTCGGTCAGTTGCAGTTTTATTTGGCGCAGAGTTCTGTATGGCAGCGATGTGGAGCCTGAAGAGGTGTCTAAAATTGGGTATAGGGCTACATTAAAGTCTCCCCCAAGTACGGTTAGACCATCGGAGAAGCTTGATAAAAGTTGAGAGATCTGTCTAAAGAAGCTAGATTGTGCAGAATTAGGGCTGTAAATATTAGCCAAGATTACAGGCTGGCCCTGCAGCTTACCTTTCAAAAAGATGTATCTGCCATCTTTGTCAATGAGTGAATCGGTGAGTTCCCAGGATAAGTTTTTAGAGATCAGGATTGAGACTCCCTTAGTCTTTGCCAAGGGGTTGGTAGAATGATATGAATGAGGGAACCAGTGATTAGTAAGCTTAGGAACCTTATCTGCCCGGAAATGGGTTTCTTGGAGGAAAACTATGTTGGATTTTAGTTTGTGCATCATAGTCAGAACTTGGCTGCGTTTTTCTGGGATATTGAGCCCTTTTACGTTTAGGGATGTCACTTTTAGCGTATTGTGTTTGGTAGTAGGTGGTACGTGCGGCATACTTTAAAAGGATGTGGTCTTTCGTCGGCTTGGTCTATACACTTCTTCGTGTGTGTTAGGGGTGGTACGTGGGGTTGTTGTTGGATCAGGAGGGGGTAGTGGTGGTGAAGTGGAGGTGGCGGAGACCGAGGGGGCAGTGGGAGGGGAAGTGGGTAAGGGCAATAAAGATGGGTTTGAAAAAACTAAATGCAAATATGGGCCGAGGAGGGGGAATCCGAAGTGGGAAAGGGGTCTCTAGGGGATAGGGGAGGGGGAGAGGAAGGGAGAAGAGGAAGAAAAGGGGTGAGAAGGGAGAAAAGAGAGGAAGAGGAAATAGAAAAGATCGAGAAAAAGTCTAGATGTATATGTAGGGTCTAGATGTACCGGAGGTAAAGAAGGGTCCAGGGACCCTTCTTATGGGGTAGAACGTTGTCCGGTGTAGGTCAACGGGAGCGATAGGTTCCCGTTGTGTGGGGAGGTGTAAGGAGCCGGTATTAACGGTTTGGAAATACAGTGTAATCCTCTGGTCCTCAGAGGGGTATGGATGGTCTAGATAGAGGAGTGAGCCTGTAAGTTGTAGTATTAGTCATAGACATGGGGATTGTGGACTGGATGAGTGGGATCTTAAATTTAAGGTAGAGTCATTGCCCGAGGCAAAATATCAAGCGAGGTCTCTTGAGGCAGGAGAATGAATTTGCCTGATTAAGGGGAAAGCGGCCTTGGTTGTTGAGGGGATGCGTAGTGGACGTCTGGTGGCAGGTCATTCAGTTGTTCAGAGAGGTATGTAAGGAGTCAACTGTACAATCAATCTTATAATATGAACCAAACTCTATATATTTAAAATGTATCTCTTGCATTAATATTGCTCGCCTTGTTCTCAGAATAGGCCTCCAGCCTGGCTGACCGAGCCCCACACGGTAGAAGAATAGGTAGCCTACAAGTTCACTATAAGGGTAGGCCGGGTCGACCTACCCGTGTGATCATTTGTCTAAATGTCGTAACCTATAGGCCGTTAACCAGGCGGAGTATGGGGGTCAGTCACACAAGCCGGAGGTCCACCAGGGTTCTTTCGCTTGGTTGCCAAAAGCAAACATTTTATGTTGAGTTATACTATTAATAGAGAAAACAAGAATATAAAGAAGTTAAATGACATATCATTACATGTTAAGTACCTAGATCTCAGGTCTGTCCCATGCGGGGTCGGCCATTTAGTTGGTAAGGTGTCTATCAGGATTCGACATATATGATAGGTCATTGTATAACGGGTATTCAGGTAATACCAGGAATAACAATAATAACATTGGAACCGATACCTTCTAGTAGGAATGTTAGCTTCCTCCGAGTTAAAACTCAACTTAGGATAGTAAAATAACTTTCTATGTCAATATACATAACGGATGGGCGACTCCACACAGGTTGACGCTTTTACTGGGGTCTTTGGGGTGTGCAGGTTATAGCTAGTTTGCCATCTTGGTGGCTGTAAGGGTTTGGAAACCTGGTAGTTAGTAGGGTAATCATTTGATTAGATGGAAGAAAAAAAAGGGGGGGGGTCTGATTATATAGAAATCAGCTCTTAGTATTAGGGGGACATCTATAGGGGTTGGATATGTGGAGATTGGGTGAAGATAAGGATGTGAGATTGAGGTTCTGTGTGGAGTCACCCCTCTAAAGAAAAGACAACATCATAAACATAAACATATAAACTTGAGTCCCGATTTGTTTTCAAGAGGGAGTCGGTTAGAATAAGGGGAATTTGACCCGGGGATGTGATTTGTGTCCGACACAGCAGGGACCGACACTTGCTTAGGGAGGGTCATAAAGGCCTGATGGAGAGTTAATTAGGGGGGGCGATAAGATGGGGGGTAGGAGGTGAAAAAAGAAGAAAGGGGCTTTAATTATTTGGGGAGGTTGGAATGTGTTCCCATACATTAGTTATCTTCGTATATGTTCGTGTTATACTTGCGTGTCTCATGTTCCATTGCTTGAAGTCTGTGTTGAATTTGCTGTGAGATCAGACGGGAACGAGGGGGAGAGGTGGCGGGGTGGAGGATGTTTTCATGGGTTAGGCCAGTCTGTGGGACTAGGTGATAAGCATCCATCGTGGACTAGGTGGGGGGGAGACGAGGAATTGTGTTGATCCTTTGAGTCAAATCATCTTGCTTCTGACTTGAAGAAGATCCATTTGCAGGCAGTCGGATGGTCAAATTTTGGATTGACGTCTGTCTTGCATAGGCCTTTGTGGTGTATAAGGTGAAAGGGTTTCAGGTGAGCGGCAGGAGACAGTGTTGGGTTACCCCGTTATTCGGCACCCCCGTGTTGGGGTCGCCTGTGGGCAGGAGAGGCTGTGGGGCTGTTGTCTGCAGGATTCCTGGGTCCTGGGGGTGTGTTGATCCTGGGAGAGTTGGATCTGCGCCTTCTTATGTGGAACTCATCGCGGACTGGGATGGCATCCATGGAGCTGGACCTTCTGAGTTGGGAAGGTCTGAGAGAGCGGTACCAGTCAGGCAGTTCAATAAGCGGGATGTTCAGAATTTCACAGAATGTGGTGAGGTCTTTGGGCACTCTGAGGTTAGCTGTTCGACCTTGTGTTGATGCTGAGAGGCAGAAAGGGAATTTCCATCGGTATTGGATTCCGTTTGTGCGTAGTAGATCAAGGAGAGGGCGTAGGTCTCTCCTATTTTGCAGAGTGATAGGCGATAGATCTTGAAAGATTTTTATTTCTGAGCCTTGACAAGAGAGATTGCGACGATCTCTGGCCCTGCGAAGGATCTCCTCTTTCAGCTTAAAGTTAACTAGGCAGCAGACCACATCTCTGGGAGGGTCAGTATCTCTACCCCGGGGTCTGAGGGCCCTGTGTAAACGTTCACATTCAATGGGGGTCTCAGGGGGTCTGCCTAGGAGATCGTTGAATACAGCTATGGTTGCCTGGGCAAGTTGGGCATGATCGATCGATTCTGGCATGCCTCGTACCCGTAGGTTGTGTCGTCTGCCACGATTGTCCAGGTCTTCCATGTATCTGTATAGGTCTATGAGCTGAACGGAGTGTGCTTGTGATGAGTTCTGGAGCCTGTGGATGGCATTCTCACTGTGTGCTGCTGTTTCCTCAATCTTATCCATGCGGACCGTCAGGGACTGGATGTCTCTCCTCAGGTCAGAGATGACTGCTGCGAAGGTGGCTTTGATGTCTTCTGCCACTGTTCTGAGGTCCCCTATGTTCAGGGGGTGTTCTGTCAGCACATGCTGTGAGGGCGTTTGTGTCTGGTGTCAGCCAGAGGGGCTGAGGCTGGAGGAGCGCGCCGTGGCCGAGTAGGCCTGAGATGAAGCCGGGGCCTCGCGTGGCTGCGTCCGGAAGAAAGATTTCCGGGATGCTGCGGCCCGCTTGCGAGTCGGGTCCCCGCGGAGATCGGGAAAGGGATGGGGATGAGCTCCCCTTAGATTTCCGAATGTTTTGGCTCGTGGATGGCTCTGTAAAGCTGTTGTTATACCCTCTGAGGACCGGAGCGCAGGGATCAGGCGTCCATTAGAGTCCGGCGCCAAACCACGCCCCCAGATGACTAACCATCACCCATCCCGACACTTCTCTACCCTCTTTACATGAAACTCTTTCCATTTTTGGGTCCTTATCAGGTTTTCGTGTTAATCAGACCAAAACAGAGGCTCTCCCCATCAATATACCCTCAGACATGCTTAGCTCCTTGCAAAACATATTTAAGTATAGATGGTGCCAGACCTCACTGAAATATTTAGGAATTCATCTTACCCCCTCATATCACTCACTTTACAAGCTAATTTCCCTCCTTTGTTTGCAGAAATTGCTAAACTCCTGCAACATTGGTCTTCCATCCCACTCTCTCTCCTTGGCAGAATTAACGTTCTCAAAATGTTGGTACTGCCCAAATTATTGTATTTATTTGAAACGCTACCGGTCTCAGTCCCTCTGTCGCAGTTGAAAAATCTCCAGAGAAAGTGCCTTAACTTTATTTGGAATAATGCATCCCATAGAATTGCTCAATCAGTAGTCCTCTCCCCTGGAGCTAAAGGCAGATTGGCCATCCTCAAAGAAATTCATACCCCAACTAAGGTCCCCGATGCTTTTTACGCTATCTATTTGGAAAAGATGCATAGACAAATTTTCTCTTTCCTTACTTTGCTCCCCTCTCCAGAATATTCTCTTTAACCCAGACATCCCAGATGGACTATCTTACCTGCGAACACTTCCATGGACTCATGCAGGCATATTTCAACTGCGACATCTGGTTCATCCGGTAACACGAAAGCTTTTACCATTCTCAGATCTCAAAGAAAAACATGATTTACCGAACTCTATAGAATTCTTTTACTTACAAATTAAACATTTTTTCCAATCCAAATTCCCTTCATTATCCTTACAAAAACCCACAGATTTTGAAATATTGTGTACAAATGACCCATATGAACCAAAACTAATTTCATCTATATATAAAATACTTCATGCAGTACCCTCTCTAACTGACTCCACACATAAATACATGACAAAATGGTCCAGACTGCTAAATAGAACAATCTCATTGTTAGATTGGGGTAAAATCTGGGAGTCGGCTTTCAAAGTTTCAAGATGTGTGGCACAAAAGGAGACCGCTATTAAGATATTATTTTTTTGGTACAGAACTCCTGAGTTGTTACATGCCCAAAAACCTTCTCTTTCTGATTTGTGCTGGAGGTGTGGACAGTCCGTAGGTAAGCACCTTCACATCTTCTGGGACTGTCATATCTTAAGTGCGTATTGGACCGAGATACAAAATTTATTACAATCACTTTTCGCCACATCTATCCCATTAAACCCCATACACTTTCTTCTGGGCCTACCTTTCCCGGGCATCCCTAAACCATTACAGAAACTAGGGTCTTTTATACTCCTGGCAGCAAAAAGAGCCATCCCTAGACTTTGGCTATCTACCTCCGCTCCCACTTTACAACACGCTCTTTCCATTGTCACAGATATGCGTAAAATGGAACACTTAACCACAAAAATTGAAGGCAAACTTGCCCAATTTGAAAACATTTAGAAACCTTGGGATGATTCAATATTTTCTCCTGATTCTCTCAATCCTGCTTCTTTTTGATTCCAATTAGCACTACTCTTTGAGCATCCTTTTGTTTGAACCTGTAGTTGATACAGAAGCATGGATACTGTATAGAACTTCTTTTCCGTTTGTATGACCCAAAACGCGAAGAAGCTGACATCTAACTGTACAGATATCCCCATCAAGCTTATTTAAACCGTTTGTACTTAGCTTTTGATTGCTTCAATGTTAAATTGCCATAATTTTTTATATCTTTTGTTATGCCGATTTATATTTGTTGAAAAATAAAACATTTATTAAAAAAATTGGGCCTTAGGCACTGGTGCTGGTGCCACAACACTGCAACCCCTCACAGATACTCTAGTTGGAGCACAGGAACGAGCCCTGCTGCAAAGTATTGCATCAAAAATTGTAATTACACGCCCCTGCTAAACAGGGGCTGAAAAATTGGGCCTTAGCCACTGGTGGCAGTGCCCAGAACCAAAAATGTTCTTACAAGCTATCAGCATGATCATTGAGGAGGAAGAGGATAATCACTCATCATAACAGGATAGTCACTCAGGATCAGCATAGGCAGTCTTGAAGGGATCTGACATTTCAAAAAAAAATTATTTAGTTACATCAGCATTAGGTGTCGAGTAGCTGGTGGTGATCCAAGACTGATTCATTTTTATGAAGGTCAGTCGATCGACCGAGTCGGTGGACAGGTGCACCCTGTGATAGGTTACAAAGCCTCCAGCAGCACTGAATGTGCATTCCGAAAGAACGCTGGATGCAGGACAGGCCAGTAGCTCATTTACATACTGTGCAAGCTCTGGCCACTGATCCATCCTCAAGACCCAGTAACCCAGAGGATTTTCGGTGGGAAAGGTGTCCAAGTCAGATCTTGCCCCTAGGTATTCCTGCACCATGTAAAACAAACGCTGGTGATGGTTGCTGGAACCGATCATACCTTGGGGCTGCAGACTAACAAATTGTCTGAACGCATTGGTCAGACGGCCACCTTCTCCACTGCTCCTTCTTTGACTGACCGAAGCCTCAGCAACACGTTGTCCAGGAACAGGAGTTTCTAACCTCCCAGTCTCTGGGAACGCATTGCACAGACCTTTCTGCAAGGCCTTCCGAAGATGTTTCACCCTCTGCTCCCTCTGCGATGGCAAGATAAAGTCCGCAACCTTACCCTTTTAACGTGGATCAAGGAGGGTTGCCAGCCAGTATTGATCCCTCTCCTTAATACCACGAATATGAGGATCCTTCCGCAGGCTTTGCAGGATCAGGGAGGCCATGCAGCGTAGGTTTGCTGAGGCATTCAGTCCGAAGTCCTCTGGGTCACTAAGGACGACATGATCCACAGCCACCTCCTCCCAGCCACGTACAAGTCCATGGGTTTCTTGGGAATGTAAATGATCCCTTGAAGACTGCTGCTGATGCTGAGTGCCAGGCTCCACCTCTATGCTGACACAACCCTCCTCCTCCTTCTCGTCCTCTTCCTGTGTGATCGATGGGCAGGCAGGAACACTGTCTGGATAAAGGGGGCCTTGAGAGCTAAGGAAGTCCTCCTCTTCCTGCCTCTGTTCTGCCTCAAGTGCCCTGTCCATTATTCCACGCAGCGTGTGCTCCAACAGGTGGACAAGAGGGACAGTGTCACTGATGCATGCACTGTCACTGCTCACCATCCTCGTGGCCTCCTCAAATGGTGACAGGACAGTGCATGCATCCCTGATCATGGCCCACTGGCGTGGGGAAAAAAAAAGCTCCCCTGACCCTGTCCTGGTGCCATAGTCGCACAGGTACTCATTGATGGCCCTCTGCTGAGTGTGCAGCCACTGCAGCATGGCCAACGTTGAGTTCCACCTGGTGTTCATGTCACAGATTAGGCGGTTCTTGGGCAGGTTATATTCCTTTTGGAGGTCAGCCAGCCGAGCACTGGCATTATATGACTGGCAGAAATGCACACAGACTTTCCTGGCCTGCCTCAGGACATCCTGTAAGCCCGGGTACCTGCCCAAAAAACGCTGCACCACCAAGTTAAGGACGTGAGCCAAACAGGGCACATGGGTCAGTTGTCCCTGTTGGAGGGCAGAGAGGAGGTTGGTGACAAATCACCATTCCTGCCTTAAGCTGGCGTGGCATCAACCACCTCTGAACCTGCCCCTTCAGAGCTGACAGAAGCTCTGCCCCAGTGTGGCTCCTGTCCCCAAAGCACACCAGCTCAAGCACTGCATGGCATCTTTTGGCCTGCGTAATTGTGTAGCCCCTTAAATGCCTACGGAGCACCGCTGGTTCCGAGGACAAAGCACAGGAAGAGGCCATGAAGGAAGAAGAAGAGGAGGGGGTGGATGAGAGAGGTGTGTCAGAATCACCAGTAGTAGCATTTTGGAGGCGTGTGTCAGGTCTCTCACTTACCAGACCGGTGAGTCCACTTGGGCAGAGGGTAGGCTCCCTTACGTATCCGACTCGCGGCCCCTGGTAGAGCAGACAGGAGGTCCACGAGTGCGGAGTGGTATGAGAGCCTGTGCAGGAGTCCGTGTTCCGGAGGTTAGCAGTCTTCAAACAGCAGATGATAGTCAGCGGCACAGACAACAGATGCTGAACAGGAGCTGGAGACAGGTTAGTGCACAAGCTGGGTTTTGGCAACAGGCGGGCAGCAGAGGTACAGAAGGAGCGGGCAGAAGCAAAGTCAAACAGGCCAGGGTCAAATGCAGGCGGAGGTCAGGAGAGTCCAAAAGGCAAGCCGGGTCGTCAACAGATCAGGAACACAGGAATCACAGGAACTAGGAACAGGAAACAGGAAACAGGAACTAGGCACGGAGCTGTTGATCAGGCAGCACTGCTCAGAGGGAGAAGCAAGCCTAAATAGGCTGATTGGCGCCAAACGCCGCGTTCGTGCACGCACCGTTACGCACAGGCACCCGCGCACCCGCCAGCGCCCGAGCGCGCCCCCGGACAGCGGCATGCACACCAGCGCCACCAGGCGAACGCATAGCAGCACCCATAGGCATACGTGCCCGTGCACCACCGCGTCCACCACGGCCAGCTGGCATGCCAACACCAGTGCCCACAGAAGCAGGCGCCCGAGCACCCGCAGGAAAGCGCGCACCAACGCACCCCGGCGCGCGACAACGCCCAATCAGGTAAGCTCTCTGACAGTGCCCCCTCCTCAAGGGCAGACACCGGATGCCCACTTGGGCCAACTTGGAGGCATGTGAGTCCTTGAAAGCTTGCAGGAGTTCCCCGGCATGCAAATTATCTTCTGGTTCCCATGAATTGTCTTCAGGGCCATATCCTTTCCACTTTATGAGGTATTGGGTTTGATTTCGTCTTTTTCTGCAGTCTAATATTGCCTCTACTTCAAATTCCTCCTCGTTGTCTACAAGGATGGGTTTGGGTGGACCGACAGTACGGCCAACAAAAGAATTGGGGATAACCGGCTTTAGGAGAGATACATGGAAGACCGGGTGCACCTTCAGGGAATTCGGCAGATCAAGCTCGTAGGCAACATCATTGATTTTCCTCCTTACCAGGAAGGGACCCAGGAACTTAGGGCCTAGTTTTTTGGATGGACATGCCAATTTTAGATTGGCGGTAGATAACCATACTGGGTTACCAGGTTCCAACACGAGTTCTCCACGCCTCTTTTTGTCAAACACCTTCTTATAACCTTCTTGGGCCTTGGCCATGGTATCTTGTAACAGCTTATTGTTCACCGAGAAGAAATTCAAGGTCTCAGATACTGCAGGAACAGAACATTCAGGTATTGATCCAGGTAAAAAGGTCGGATGAAAGCCATAGTTGGCATAGAATGGAGTCTGGTTGGTGGCTGAATGCAAGGAATTATTATAAGAGAACTCCGCAATAAGGAGTAGGGGGGCCCAATCGTCCTGGGAGAATGCGGAGAAGCAGCGGAGATACTGCTCTAGCGTCTGATTCGTCCTCTCAGTTTGCCCATTGGACTGGGGATGGTAGGCCGAGGAGAATGCCAACTCAATTTCCAAGGAGCCACAGAGGGCCTTCCAGAATCTGGAGGTGAATTGGACACCACGGTCAGAAACTATATTCTTCGGAACTCCATGCAGCCTGACAATTTCTTTAATAAACATATCAGCCGTCTCTGTGGCCGATGGGGTATCCTTCATTGGGAGAAAATGAGCCATTTTAGACAATCTGTCTACCACGACAAAGATAGCGGAGAAGCCTTCTGATGGGGGGAGCTCAACGACAAAATCCATTGAGATCATGCTCCATGGTCTCTCTGGGACTGGGAGAGGTTTTAACAGTCCCCAAGCTCTGGCCCGGCTGGTTTTGCTTCTAGCGCAAGTATTGCAGGAATCAATGAACCTTCTACAATCCCTGATGAGATGAGGCCACCAGAAGGTACGTAGTACCAGATCACTCGTTTTTCGTGAGCCGAAATGTCCAGCTAATTTGTGATCATGACACAGTTCCAATACCTGTACCCTTAGTTCTTCGGGGACCACAATCTTGTCTTCATGCCAAAATAGGCCATCCTTAGTACAGGTCCCAGCGGGCGGCGTCGCCCCCATAGAAGCCCGTCTGATTCAAGAGATTAGATCTTCCTGAAGAAGCAAGAAATTCTCAGGGGGAAGGATGGTATCTGGAGGTGCGGTTTCTTCCGAATCATGGAACATTCGTGAGAGTGCGTCAGATTTAATTTTTTTGGATCCGGGTCTGAAGGTGACATGGAACTGGAATCAAGAAAAAAAAAGTGCCCATCTGGCCTGCCGGGGTCTTAACCTCTTAGCCGTTCTCAGGTATTTATGGTCTGTGTAGACCAGTATGGGATAAGCAGCACCCTCCAGAAGGTAACGCCATTCCTCCAAGGCCGCCTTAATAGCTAGGAGTTCACGGTCACCCACATCGTAGTTTCTCTCGGAAGGTGAGAGTTTTCGTGAGAAAAACCCCACAGGGTACAGGAGAGCTTTGGTGCCTTGTCGTTGTGAGAGTACGGCCCCTACTGCAATTTCGGAAGCGTCAACTTCCAACACAAATGGTAGAGCTGGGTTGGGGTGTTTTAAAATAGTGGCTGAGGTAAATAGAGCCTTGAGTTCCTCGAAGGCCGACTGCGCCTTAGGAGTCCAGCAAAACCGACTTCCTTGTTTGGTAAGTTCAGTAATAGGAGCGATTATCAAAGTGAACCCTTTTATGAATTTTCTATAGAAGTTGGCAAAGCCAATAAAACATTGTACCCCTTTCTTATCAATAGGTGCAGGCCAGTCCAGGATAGCAGATACCTTTTTGGGATCCATCTTGATGCCCTCAGGGGAGATGATCAGGCCCAGAAACTGAATGCATTGAAGCTCAAACTCACATTTCTCAAGTTTTGCATAGAGTCCATGTTGCCTAAGTCGGGTGAGAACATTTCGCACATGCCTGCGGTGGTCGGTCAGAGAGGCAGAGAAAATCAAAATATCGTCCAGATAGACTATGACATAGAGGTCTAGGAAGTCACGGAATACATCGTTGACAAAGTGCTGGAAGGTGGCTGGTGCATTGCACAGGCCAAAGGGCATGACAAGGTACTCATAGTGCCCCAATCGAGTACGAAAAGCTGTTTTCCACTCATCCCCTTCTCTTATGCGAATTAAGTTGTATGCCCCGCGGAGATCCAGCTTGGTGAAAACTCTTGCGGTTCCCAGTCTCTGGAATAACTCGGGTACTAAGGGTAACGGGTATCTGTTCTTTACAGTAATTTTGTTTAATTCCCGGTAGTCGATACAGGGACGTAGGGTGTGGTCCTTCTTCTCCACGAAGAAAATGCCTGCACCGGCTGGAGACGTGGAAGGGCGGATAAACCCTTTCTTTAAGTTCTCGTCAATGTAGTTTTTTAAGGTGCCCAGCTCTTGCTCAGTTAGTGGAAAAATCCTTCCAAAGGGAACTTCGGTTCCCGGTAAAAGTTCTATTGGGCAGTCATAAGGCCTGTGAACTGGAAGAGTCTCTGCCCCCTTCTTACTGAAGACATCCTGGAAGTCCCGATAGGCCTCGGGAAGAGATGGGCAAAGTTTGGTATCCAAATCCAAACAAAGACATTGAGTCGGTGAGACGGGGGTCCCACGTAAGCAATGTTGCCTGCAGTAGTCAGATGAGAATTGGATTCTTCCTGTGGACCAGTCAATGCTGGGGTTATGTGCCTGTAGCCAGGGCATTCCGAGAATAATTGGGAAGAGAGGGGAGGAGATGACATCCAAAACGTAAGAGTTCCTGATGTTCCGGGCCTATGGTGGCCAGTAGCGGAACAGTCTCACAGGTGACTGGACCTGAACTAAGGGTAGAGCCATCAGCTAGGAATACTGCAAGACCCTGGGTCTTAGGTTGAAGAGGAATGCCATGATTATTGACAAAGATTTGATCGATGAAGCCACTGCATGCTCCAGAGTCAATAATGACCGACACTGGGATGTTCTTTCCGGGAATCTGTAATACAACAGAGATAGTCAAATGGTTACCAGGTTTGGGCAAAACAGATGCACAAGCGGAAGAAGACGTCAGACACTTACGTATCTTGTTAGGGCAGGTCCTCACAAAATGTCCTTGTTCCCCGCAATACAGGCATAGGTTGTGCGTACGTCTGCGCATCTTCTCTTCCGGGGTAAGGGATGGCCGGAGCAGACCAAGCTGCATGGGTTCGGGTGCTTCCGTGGTTGAAGTAGAGGAGAGAGGCAATTGGTTGGGGGAACTGGGAACTCTAGGGAGCATCCAAATAGGACGAGGGTGACCAGAGAACCTCTCAGAGCGTCTTTCTCTCAGACGTCGGTCATTTTGAATAGATAGGTTAATAAGTTCATCCAGAGTCTGGGGTATTCCAACACGTGCCAGTTCATCCTTAAGGGGATCAGATAACCCCATCCGAAATTGATGACGCAAGGCAGCGTCGTTCCACTCTGTATCAGAGCTCCAACGACGAAACTCAACTGCGTAGTCTTCGGCCGCTCTGCGGCCTTGCTGCAGGGAATGCAGGGCTGCCTCAGCAGTAGTAGTAAGTTGAGGGTCCTCGTACAATTGGGACATTGCCAGAAAGAAAGCGTCCAGGGTATCTAAGGATCTGGACTTCTGCTCCAGTAAATGATGAGCCCAAGTCTGGGGCTCGCCGGACAGCAGTGAAATGACAAATCCCACCTTAGTGGCGTCCAGAGAGAACGTGCGAGGCTGTAGCGCAAAGTAAAGCTCGCAGGTGTTACGGAAGGCCCGGTATTTGCGACGATCTCCAGTAAATTTCTCAGGTGTGGGTACCCTGGGTTCCGGAGGAAGCATTACTACGGAGGGTGCTGAGGAGAGTCCGGCAGATGGTGCCCCTTGGGGGGGAGGAGCAGCTGAGAGGGCTTGGACCTGACCCTCTAATCTGGTGTAGCCTTCTTGTAGGCTCTTGACTGCTTGGGTAAGGCCCGCAAGGTGCCTACAAAGTTCATCCATGGGGGAGGCCCCCTGCCCGGACTCGGTCATGGCTGCCTGATACTGTCAGGTCTCTCACTTACCAGACCGGTGAGTCCACTTGGGCAGAGGGTAGGCTCCCTTACGTATCCGACTCGCGGCCCCTGGTAGAGCAGACAGGAGGCCCACGAGTGCGGAGTGGTATGAGAGCCTGTGCAGGAGTCCGTGTTCCGGAGGTTAGCAGTCTTCAAACAGCAGATGATAGTCAGCGGCACAGACAACAGATGCTGAACAGGAGCTGGAGACAGGTTAGTGCACAAGCTGGGTTTTGGCAACAGGCGGGCAGCAGAGGTACAGAAGGAGCGGGCAGAAGCGAAGTCAATCAGGCCGGGGTCAAATGCAGGCGGAGGTCAGGAGAGTCCAAAAGGCAAGCCGAGTCGTCAACAGATCAGGAACACAGGAATCACAGGAACTAGGAACAGGAAACAGGAAACAGGAAACAGGAACTAGGCACGGAGCTGTTGATCAGGCAGCACTGCTCAGAGGGAGAAGCAAGCCTAAATAGGCTGATTGGCGCCAAACGCCGCGTTCGTGCACGCACCGTTACGCACAGGCACCCGCACGCGCCCGAGCGTGCCCCCGGACAGCGGCATGCACACCAGCGCCACCAGGCGAACGCATAGCAGCGCCCATAGGCATACGTGCCTGTGCACCACAGCGTCCACCACGGCCAGTCGGCATGCCAACACCAGTGCCCACAGAAGCAGGCGCCCGAGCACCCGCAGGAAAGTGCACACCAACGCGCCCCGGCGCGCGACAACGCCCAATCAGGTAAGCTCTCTGACAGCGTGGTGGCGGAACAACCTCCAACACTACTGCACCTTGTCCTGCATCCTTCCCAGCTGCCAGCAGAGTCACCCAATGCGCCGTGAAAGATAGGTAACGTCCCTGTCCATGCCTGCTGGACCATGAGTCAGCAGTAATATGCACCTTACCGCTGACCGCCCTGTCCAGCGAGGCCAAGGCATTGCCTTCCACATGCCGGTAGAGAGCCGGAATCACTTTCCGTGAGAGAAAGTGGCATTTGGGAACCTGCCACTGAGGAACTGCACATTCCACAAGTCTACCAACTGAAAAGGCAGCAGTTGAAGTGCTAGCAATTTAGCCAAGCTAGCACTCAACCGCTGGGCATGTGGATGGCTGGGAGCGAACTTCTTTCAGCGGTGCAGGGCAGGGAAATTTGCCTGGTACAATCTGACATCGGTGTACCGATAGCAGATTGCCCGCAAGTACTTGGCTGTGACACACATGATTCTACACCTTCATTCCTCTCAGTGCAGGTCTCAGAGAGAACTGAAGGTATAGTGGGGTTGGAGATCCCAGCTGATGAGGAGCAAGGAGAGGTCCTCTTTGTTCTTTGGTGTGGGTCTTTTAGGTACGCTTGCCAACGAACTGCATGGCAGGTCGACATATGTCTGGTCAAGCATGTGGTGCCCAAGCGGGTGATGTTTTGGCCACGCGAGATACGCTTGAGACATATGTTGCAAATAGCAGCAATGCGATCTGATGCACTCGTCTCAAAAAAGGCCCACACCAAAGAACTTTTGGAATAACGCGCAGAGACAGCAGCGCCCTGCACATGCGAAGCTCTGCGGTGTGATGCATTCGGTGTACTGCCCTTAAGCTGGCTGTTGGGCATCCTGCCGCGTTGGTGATGTGCCTCCTTCTCCTCCTCTCTCCTATAAGGCACTCACATGGAGTCAGTGACCTCATCATCCCCTCCCTCCTCATCACTGGAGCAAACCTGGCAGTATGCTGCAGCGGGGGGAACATGACTGCCAGATTGCTGTCCTTCTTGGGCACCCCGTCTCTCTGGGCTCACATTACTGCCTTCCTCCAGCTGGGTACCATCATCGGAGCCTTCAAAACGCTGGGCATCCTCCTGGAGCATGTACCCAACACTGTGGTCAAACAGTTCGGCGGACTGATGCCATTGAGCCGAGGGAAGAGGCCGCGTTGGCAGCTGCTTTGCTAGACAAAGTACCCTGTGCCTGGGTGAGAGAGGATGAGGAGTAGGGATGAGCTTCGTGTTCGAGTCGAACCCATGTTCGACTCGAACATCGGCTGTTCGACCGTCCGTCGAATTGCGAACGATATGGGCCGTTCGCGCCAAATTCGTGTGGCGCGTCACGGCCCATAATTCACTGCGGCATCGCAGTGCATTGCTGGCTGATGATTGGCCAAGCATGCACTATGACCCGCATGCTTGGCCAATCACAGCGCCGTCAGTAGAGAGAGCTGTAATTGGCCAAAGCCAGGGTGGCTTTGGCCAATTATGGCTCAGGGGATTTAGTACACACCCCACACTATATAAGGCCGCCTGCACGGCGGCCCTGTGTAGTGTGTGTTCCGGTGTGCTGAGCGATAGAGAGAGAGAGAGACAGTGTCATTTGATTTGAGTTAGATAGATTAGGCAGAACAGTCAGTCAGTTAGCTGCACTTACAGTGTATTGTGTATATATATGCATCCCAGGTGTTGCATATATATATATACACTGTATTCAGTTTAGCTAGATCCGTTCCTGTTATCTTCTATCTAGACTATTTACATTCAGTGCAGTGTGTCCTGCTCACAGTGTTCAGCTAGATCCGTTCCTGCTATTTACATTCAGTACAGTGCTTCCTGCTCACAGTGTTCAGCTAGATCCGTTCCTGCTATTTACATTCAGTGCAGTGCGTGCTGCTCACAGTGTTCAGCTAGATCCGTTCCTGCTATTTACATTCAGTGCAGTGCGTGCTGCTCACAGTGTTCAGCTAGATCCGTTCCTGCTATTTACATTCAGTGCAGTGCGTCCTGCTCACAGTGTTCAGCTAGATCCGTTCCTGCTATTTACATTCAGTGCAGTGCGTGCTGCTCACAGTGTTCAGCTAGATCCGTTCCTGCTATTTACATTCAGTGCAGTGCGTGCTGCTCACAGTGTTTAGCTACATCCGTTCCTGCTGTTTACATTCAGTGCAGTGCGTCCTGCTCACAGTGTTCAGCTAGATCCGTTCCTGCTATTTACATTCAGTGCAGTGCGTCCTGCTCACAGTGTTCAGCTAGATCCGTTCCTGCTATATACATTTAGTGCAGTACGTCCTGCTCACAGTGTTCAGCTAGATCCGTTCCTGTTATCTTCCTACTGACAGGCAGGCTTGTCTGGTTACAGTATATAAAGCTACCTGAAGAAAATTACAGGTGTTCTTTTTGATCCTATTAGTACCACGGTCAGGCAGCTAGACTATTTACATTTAGTACAGTGTGTCCTGCTCACAGTGTTCAGCTAGATCCGTTCCTGTTATTTACATTCAGTGCAGTGCGTCCTGCTCACAGTGTTCAGCTAGATCCGTTCCTGCTATTTACATTCAGTGCAGTGCGTCCTGCTCACAGTGTTCAGCTAGATCCGTTCCTGCTATTTACATTCAGTGCAGTGCGTGCTGCTCACAGTGTTCAGCTAGATCCGTTCCTGCTATTTACATTCAGTGCAGTGCGTCCTGCTCACAGTGTTCAGCTAGATCCGTTCCTGCTATTTACATTCAGTGCAGTGCGTGCTGCTCACAGTGTTCAGCTAGATCCGTTCCTGCTATTTACATTCAGTGCAGTGCGTGCTGCTCACAGTGTTTAGCTACATCCGTTCCTGCTGTTTACATTCAGTGCAGTGCGTCCTGCTCACAGTGTTCAGCTAGATCCGTTCCTGCTATTTACATTCAGTGCAGTGCGTCCTGCTCACAGTGTTCAGCTAGATCCGTTCCTGCTATTTACATTCAGTGCAGTGCGTCCTGCTCACAGTGTTCAGCTAGATCCGTTCCTGCTATATACATTTAGTGCAGTACGTCCTGCTCACAGTGTTCAGCTAGATCCGTTCCTGTTATCTTCCTACTGACAGGCAGGCTTGTCTGGTTACAGTATATAAAGCTACCTGAAGAAAATTACAGGTGTTCTTTTTGATCCTATTAGTACCACGGTCAGGCAGCTAGACTATTTACATTTAGTACAGTGTGTCCTGCTCACAGTGTTCAGCTAGATCCGTTCCTGTTATTTACATTCAGTGCAGTGCGTCCTGCTCACAGTGTTCAGCTAGATCCGTTCCTGCTATTTACATTCAGTGCAGTGCGTCCTGCTCACAGTGTTCAGCTAGATCCGTTCCTGCTATTTACATTCAGTGCAGTGCGTCCTGCTCACAGTGTTCAGCTAGATCCGTTCCTGCTATTTACATTCAGTGCAGTGCGTCCTGCTCACAGTGTTTAGCTAGATCCGTTCCTGCTATTTACATTCAGTGCAGTGCGTCCTGCTCACAGTGTTCAGCTAGATCCGTTCCTGCTATTTACATTCAGTGCAGTGCGTCCTGCTCACAGTGTTCAGCTAGATCCGTTCCTGCTATATACATTTAGTGCAGTACGTCCTGCTCACAGTGTTCAGCTAGATCCGTTCCTGTTATCTTCCTACTGACAGGCAGGCTTGTCTGGTTACAGTATATAAAGCTACCTGAAGAAAATTACAGGTGTTCTTTTTGATCCTATTAGTACCACGGTCAGGCAGCTAGACTATTTACATTTAGTACAGTGTGTCCTGCTCACAGTGTTCAGCTAGATCAGTTCCTGTTATTTACATTCAGTGCAGTGCGTCCTGCTCACAGTGTTCAGCTAGATCCGTTCCTGCTATTTACATTCAGTGCAGTGCGTCCTGCTCACAGTGTTTAGCTAGATCCGTTCCTGCTATTTACATTCAGTGCAGTGCGTCCTGCTCACAGTGTTCAGCTAGATCCGTTCCTGCTATTTACATTCAGTGCAGTGCGTCCTGCTCACAGTGTTCAGCTAGATCCGTTCCTGCTATATACATTTAGTGCAGTACGTCCTGCTCACAGTGTTCAGCTAGATCCGTTCCTGTTATCTTCCTACTGACAGGCAGGCTTGTCTGGTTACAGTATATAAAGCTACCTGAAGAAAATTACAGGTGTTCTTTTTGATCCTATTAGTACCACGGTCAGGCAGCTAGACTATTTACATTTAGTACAGTGTGTCCTGCTCACAGTGTTCAGCTAGATCCGTTCCTGTTATTTACATTCAGTGCAGTGCGTCCTGCTCACAGTGTTCAGCTAGATCCGTTCCTGCTATATACATTTAGTGCAGTACGTCCTGCTCACAGTGTTCAGCTAGATCCGTTCCTGTTATCTTCCTACTGACAGGCAGGCTTGTCTGGTTACAGTATATAAAGCTACCTGAAGAAAATTACAGGTGTTCTTTTTGATCCTATTAGTACCACGGTCAGGCAGCTAGACTATTTACATTTAGTACAGTGTGTCCTGCTCACAGTGTTCAGCTAGATCCGTTCCTGTTATTTACATTCAGTGCAGTGCGTCCTGCTCACAGTGTTCAGCTAGATCCGTTCCTGCTATTTACATTCAGTGCAGTGCGTCCTGCTCACAGTGTTCAGCTAGATCCGTTCCTGCTATTTACATTCAGTGCAGTGCGTCCTGCTCACAGTGTTCAGCTAGATCCGTTCCTGCTATTTACATTCAGTGCAGTGCGTCCTGCTCACAGTGTTTAGCTAGATCCGTTCCTGCTATTTACATTCAGTGCAGTGCGTCCTGCTCACAGTGTTCAGCTAGATCCGTTCCTGTTATCTTCCTACTGACAGGCAGGCTTGTCTGGTTACAGTATATAAAGCTACCTGAAGAAAATTACAGGTGTTCTATCCCAGCTTAGTGCAGCTACAGGCCATTAGTATGTCTGGAAGGCCAAGAAGGAGAGGCAGACAGTCACAAGCCAATAAGAGAGGGCAAGCAGGCTCTGTGTCTAGTGCTGGTCGTGGAGACGGTGCATCCTCATCAGCACGTGGCCATGGGACACGCTTGGCCTTTTTTTCGGCAGCTGGCCGTGTTGAGCCGCAACATGCGGAAGACTTGGTCGAGTGGATGACCAAGCCGTCCTCATCCTCCTCATCCTCTCTCACCCATGCCCAGGGTGCTTTGTCTGGCAAAGCAGCGGCCTCTTCCCTCAGCTCAATGTCATCAGTGACTCCTTCCCTAGCCCCACCATGTCCTCCTGAGGATTCCCTCGAACTGTTTGACCACAGTGTTGGGTACATGCTCCAGGAGGATGCCCAGCGTTTGGAAGGCTCTGATGATGATACTGAGCTCAATGAAGGCAGTAACATGAGCACGGACAGAGGGGGTGCCCAAGAAGGACAGCAATCTGGCAGTCATGCTCCCCCTGCTGCAGCATACTGCCAGGTTTGCTCCAGTGATGAGGAGGGAGGGGATGATGAGGTCACTGACTCAACGTGGGTGCCTGATAGGAGAGAGGAGGAGGAGGAGGAGGAGGTGGCACATCACCAACTAGGCAGGATGCCCTCCAGGGGCCAGCCTAAGGGCAGCACATTGACTGCATCACACCCCAAAGCTCCACATGTGCAGGGCGCTGCAGTCTCTGCGCGTTATTCAAAAAGTTCTTTGGTGTGGGCCTTTTTTGAGACGAGTGCATCAGATCGCACCGCTGCTATTTGCAATATATGTCTCAAGCGTATCTCGCGTGGCCAAAACATCTCCCGCTTGGGTACCACATGCTTGACCAGACATATGTTGACCTGCCATGCAGTTCGTTGGCAAGCGTATCTAAAAGACCCACACCAAAGAACAAAGACGATCTCTCCTTGCTCCTCATCAGCTGAGATTTCCAACCCCACTAGACCTTCAGTCCTCTCTGCGACCTGCAGTGAGAGGAATGAAGGTGTAGAATTAGGTGTGTCACAGCCAAGTACTTATGGGCAATCTGCTTTGGGTACACCGACGTCAGATTGTACCAGGCAAATTTCCCTGCCCCAGCTGCTGCACCGCCGAAAGAAGTTTGCTCCCAGCCATCCACATGCCCAGCGGTTGAATGCTAGCTTGGCAAAATTGCTAGCACTTCAACTGCTGCCTTTTCAGTTGGTAGACTCTGCCCCCTTCCGTGAGTTTGTGGAATGTGCGGTTCCTCAGTGGCAGGTACCCAAACGCCACTTTTTCTCACGGAAGGCGATTCCGGCTCTCTACCGGCATGTGGAAGGCAATGTCCATGCCTCGCTGGACAGGGCGGTCAGCGGTAAGGTGCATATTACCGCTGACTCATGGTCCAGCAGGCATGGACAGGGACGTTACTTAAGTTTCACGGCGCATTGGGTGACTCTGCTGGCAGCTGGGAAGGATGCAGGACAAGGTGCAGTAGTGTTGGAGGTTGTTCCGCCACCACGCCTCCAAAATGCTGATTGTGACACACCTCTCTCCTCCACCCCCTCCTCTTCTTCTTCCTCCATGGCCTCTTCCTCGGAACCAGCGGTGCTCCGTAGGCGTTCAAGGGGCTACGCAAGTACGCAGGCCAAAAGATGCCATGCGGTGCTTGAGCTGGTGTGCTTGGGGGACAGGAGCCACACTGGGGCAGAGGTTCTGTCAGCTCTGCAGGGGCAGGTTCAGAGGTGGTTGACGCCACGCCAACTTAAGGCAGGAATGGTGGTTTGCGACAATGGCACCAACCTCCTCTCTGCCCTCCGACAGGGACAACTGACCCATGTGCCCTGTTTGGCTCACGTCCTTAACTTGGTGGTGCAGCGGTTCTTGGGCAGGTACCCGGGCTTACAGGATGTCCTGAGGCAGGCCAGGAAAGTCTCTGTGCATTTCCGCCGGTCATATAATGCCAGTGCTCGGCTGACGGACCTCCAAAAGGAGTTTAACCTGCCCAAGAACCGCCTAATCTGTGACATGCCCACCAGGTGGAACTCGACGTTGGCCATGCTGCAGCGGCTGCACACGCAGCAGAGGGCCATCAATGAGTACCTGTGCGACTATGGCACCAGGACAGGGTCAGGGGACCTTGGTTTTTTTTCCCCACGCCAGTGGGCCATGATCAGGGATGCATGCACTGTCCTGTCACCATTCGAGGAGGCCACGAGGATGGTGAGCACTGACAGTGCATGCATCAGTGACACTGTCCCCCTTGTCCACCTGTTGGAGCACACGCTGCGTGGGATAATGGACAGGGCACTTGAGGCAGAACAGAGGCAGGAAGAGGAGGACTTCCTTAGCTCTCAAGGCCCCCTTTATCCAGACAGTGTTCCTGCGTGCCCGCCGATCACACAGGAAGAGGACGAGGAGGAGGAGGAGGAGGAGGAGGAGGAAGATTGTGTCAGTATGGAGGTGGAGCCTGGCACTCAGCATCAGCAGTCTTTAAGGGATCAGTCCCAAGGAACACATGGACTTGTACGTGGCTGGGAGGAGGTGGCTGCGGACGTTGTTGTCCTTAGTGACCCAGAGGACTCCGGACCGAATGCCTCAGCAAACCTACGCTGCATGGCCTCCCTGATCCTGCAAAGCCTGCGTAAGGATCCTCGTATTCGTGGTATCAAGGAGAAGGACCAATACTGGCTGGCAACCCTCCTTGATCCACGTTACAAGGGTAAGGTTGCGGACCTTATCTTGCCATCGCAGAGGGAGCAGAGGATGAAACATCTTCGGGAGGCCTTGCAGAAAGGTCTGTGCAACGCGTTCCCAGAGACTGGGAGGTTACAAACTCCTGTTTCTGGACAACGTGTTGCTGAGGCTTCGGTCAGTCAAAGAAGGAGCGGTGGAGAAGGTGGCCGTCTGACCGATGCGTTCAGACAATTTTTTGGTCCGCAGCCCCAAGGTATGATCGGTTCCAGCAACCATCGCCAGCGTCTGTTTTACATGGTGCAGGAATACCTAGGGGCAAGATCAGACTTGGACACCTTTCCCACCGAAAATCCTCTGGGTTACTGGGTCTTGAGGATGGATCACTGGCCAGAGCTTGCACAGTATGCAATTGAGCTACTGGCCTGTCCTGCATCCAGCGTTCTTTCGGAACGCACATTCAGTGCTGCTGGAGGCGTGGTAACCGATCACAGGGTGCGTCTGTCCACCGACTCGGTCGATCGGCTGACCTTCATAAAAATGAATCAGTCTTGGATCACCACCAGCTACCAAGCACCTGATGCAGATGTAACCGAATAATTTTTTTTGAAATCTCAGATCCCTTCAAAGACTGCCTATGCTGATGCTGAGTGACTATCCCTGAGTAATTATCCTCTTCCTCCTCAATCATCACGCTGATAGCTTGTAAGAACATTTTTGGTTCTGGGCGCCACCACCAGTGCCTAAGGCACAATTTTTCAGCCCCTGTTTAACAGGGGCGTGTAATTACAATTTTTGATGTAATACTTTGCAGCAGGGCTCGTTCCTGCATTCCAACTAGAGTGTCTGTGAGGGGTTGCAGTGTTGTGGCACCAGCACCAGTGCCTAAGACCCAATTTTTCAGCCCCTGTCTAACAGGGGCGTGTAATTACAATTTTTGATGCAATACTTTGCAGCAGGGCTTGTTCCTGCATTCCAACTAGAGTGTCTGTGAGGGGTTGCAGTGTTGTGGCACCATCACCAGTGCCTAAGACCCAATTTTTCTGCCCCTGTCTAACAGGGGCGTGTAATTACAATTTTTGATGCAATACTTTGCAGCAGGGCTTGTTCCTGCATTCCAACTAGAGTGTCTGTGAGGGGTTGCAGTGTTGTGGCACCAGCACCAGTGCCTAAGACCCAATTTTTCTGCCCCTGTCTAACAGGGGCGTGTAATTACAATTTTTGATGCAATACTTTGCAGCAGGGCTTGTTCCTGCGTTTCAACTAGAGTGTCTGTGAGGGGTTGCAGTGTTGTGGCACCAGCACCAGTGCCTAAGACCCAATTTTTCAGCCCCTGTCTAACAGGGGCGTGTAATTACAATTTTTGATGCAATACTTTGCAGCAGGGCTTGTTCCTGCGTTTCAACTAGAGTGTCTGTGAGGGGTTGCAGTGTTGTGGCACCAGCACCAGTGCCTAAGACCCAATTTTTCTGCCCCTGTCTAACAGGGGCGTGTAATTACAATTTTTGATGCAATACTTTGCAGCAGGGCTCGTTCCTGCGTTCCAACTAGAGTGTCTGTGAGGGGTTGCAGTGTTGTGGCACCAGCACCAGTGCCTAAGGCCTAATTTTTCAGCTCCTGTTCAACAGGGGCATGTAATTACAATTCTTGATCTAATATTTCACAGCAGGGCCCTGTGAGGGCTTACAGTGTTTTGACCACAGCAACACCTAAGGCCCAAATTTCTGCTGAGTATATAGGGTAGGACCCTACTTTCAAACATCTAACTTACAAACGACTCCTACTTGCAAACGGAAGGAGACAACAGGAAGTGAGATGAAATCTACCCCTAAGGAAGGGAAATTCTCTCCTGTAAGAGTTAATATGGGAAAACAATTTTTCCTTTCCACTGATGCTTTCCAATCCTTGTTCCACAAAAAAACCCAAATTTTCAAAAAACATTTTTCATTGGGACAAAAAAGTGAGGTGAAATCTTCTGAAGAGGAGGAAAGACGCAAAACAAATGTCACAGGGGTGATAACCCTTCCCTATGTTTTCCAAAAAGCTTAGAAAAGATTTTTTGGCTGGAGCTAAACACATTAAAAATGTTCAAAATTACAAACAGATTCTACTTAACAACAAACCTACAGTCCCTGTCTTGTTTGCACCGCCTGTATACTGCTGTTCAGAGTATATAGGGACCTTTCCTTATTTTAATTTGGGTGCGGGGTTCCCCTTAATATCCATACAAGACCCAAAGGGCCTGGTAATGGACTGGGGGGTACCCATGCCGTTTGTCTCACTGATTTTCATCCATATTGCCATGACCCGACATGACATTAAACCCGCAAGCAGTTTTAAATGAGATTTTTTCCTTTAAAAATGACATTTGGTGCAGGGACTGTTCTAAACATGGGAAACACGCGTCACTTTACAGGCATACTATAGACACCCCCCAGGTACGATATTTAAAGGAATATTTCACTTTTTTTTTTTTACTTTAAGCATCATTAAAATCACTGCTCCCGAAAAAACGGCCGTTTTTAAAAGTTTTTTTTGCATTGATACATGTCCCCTGGGGTAGGACCCGGGTCCCCAAACCCTTTTTAGGACAATACCATGCAAATTAGCCTTTAAAATGAGCACTTTTGATTTCGAACGTTCGAGTCCCATAGACGTCAATGGGGTTCTAACGTTCGTGCGAACTTGCGGTCCGTTCGCGGGTTCTGGTGCGAACCGAACCGGGGGGTGTTCGGCTCATCCCTAATGAGGAGGATGAGGACGGCTTGGTCATCCAATCTACCAAGTCTTCTACAAACAAAAAGGAGACAATACGCCCTACTTCAATCCTCCTATCTCAGCGCTAAAGGATATTCAGTATATGAAGATGGAAAATAATGATTGTAATAAACCGCAGTGATTTAACCTGATGTCACCATATTCTGAGTGAGATATCTCTCAGCAGCCACTTAATAAAAAATAGAAATATAAATATGGATGAATGAATGTACTATATGAAACAGCAATTAACCCATCAAAGCAGCGCTATTTTTAGTCCTCAATGCTGACTGATTAATATCCACTATTAATACCACAGGCAGGCAGCTGCAGTATGTACAGTTAGTGTAGTGCGTCCTCTGCACAGTGTGCACCTAAAGCTACCTGAAGACAATTGCTGTTGTTCTGATCCTATTAATACCACAGGCAGGCAGCTGCAGTATTTACAGTTAGTGTACTGCGTCCTCTGCACAGTGTGCACCTAAAGCTACCTAAAGACAATTGCTGGTGTTCTCATACTAATACTACAGGCAGGCAGTTGATTATATATACATCCCAGCTTTGTGCAGCTACATCTCACTGCAGGCCATTAGTATGTCTGGAAGGCCAACAAGGAGAGGCAGACAGTCACAAGCCAAAAAAGAGGGCAAGCAGGCTCTGTGTCTAGAGGCAACAGTGCTGGTCATGGAGACGGTGCATCCTCATCAGCTGGCTGTGCTGATCCGCAACATGCAGAAGACTTGGTAGCACTATTTTCAGTCCTCAATGCTGACTGATAAAACAAAGTCTTTGTAAATGCAAGCAAAACACATGCAGGCAGGTAAATTCCAACAAAGACACAGCGGTAGGAGCTCGATCTGGATTCCCTTATATGAATAGTAGATCTGATGGGTGCACCTTTCACCATCTATTGGGACACCTTGTGCTGCACACACCCCATAGGGGTTCAAACTCACCGGAGCCAGGAGGTTAACAAGCCTTGGATCAAATCCTCTCTCTGTTTACTCCCGAAGTCCTCCAGGGTTGATGATCAAATAACAGCAACAATGTCCACATGTAAAAAAAGAGACCCCGAATAGTCCAGTACCGTTTTGATAATTTATTGTAAGTCACAAATCAGAGAAAAAAAAAACTAATAAAGTAAATACACTGTAAAAATCAGTGGGCGCAGTTCCTTACAAAGGATAGCCTTCTAGCTTTCAGTTGGTTGGTAATAGTGGATAACTCAAACTGCTTCTCTCAAAGCACAAGGGTACTGGTTGCAGACTGGATGGATGTTACACACTCACAGCTGATCAGTCCTTCATTCCACTAGTATACAACTACAAGCTTGGAGCGCACTGCGTGTCAGCCAGGCACAGCTGATCCGCACTTCCCCCCTCTCGTGTTTGAAGCTTCAGGCTAAAAGCACACTGTGTCCTCACGTGATAACGGTTGCCGTGGTATCGTGCTCTGACTAGTTTCGTCAGAAAGACTTTTTCAAAGAGCATGACTACACGGCTTGTTGAACAAAATTTATCTGAAAACCAGGGGGTGGGGCACAACCAACACTCCGCCCTAATGAGTTAATACTTGGCAAGCACTAGGTCTGATTGGAAGGTGCGTCCCTATCTTAAACTGGGAACGTATCCATACTCCAACCAACCAAAAGCTGCAGGCTACACATTTAAATGACACCGCAGTCTATTTATACCAGAATCTTGCATTACATCTGCAAACTCCCAACTCCTTGTGAGAAACAGTGCCTATGTCCTGGATTAAAACTAAACATCTCCTCTTCCATATATTCCAGGTGCAACTGAAGAGAGAGAGTCGCTTAACCCCATAACATTATTAAGCTATATGGATGTCGCAGAGTAGTGACCAAGTAATTAAAATACCCATAGTTCCTCACCCGATATAATTATCATATTAAATCAGATAAGTTTATCACATTGCGACATAAAATTGACATAAAATTAACAAAAAATAAAAATGTTACATACAAAATCGCATATAATCACATATAATCGCAGCAACATCGGAACTTGTGATAAAATCACGAAACTAATAATGATTAAAATCTAATCAGATTAAAATTACCTGACATACCTATTGACATAAAATTAACAAAAATTAAAATGTTACATGCAAAATCGCATATAATCGCAGCAACCTCGGAACTTGTGATAAAATCACAAAAATAATAGTGGTTAAAATCCAATCAGATTAAAATTAACTGCACAATCTAAAATTCTACATAGATAGAAAGCGGAAGTTGATAAAAGATTCTCCGGTACCGCTCTATATCACATAGTTCCATATTGTACATACACAATAGGGATGAGCCGAACACCCCCCGGTTCGGTTCGCACCAGAACCTGCGAACGGACCGAAAGTTCGCACGAACATTAGAACCCCATTGACGTCTATGGGACTCGAACGTTCGAAACCAAAAGTGCTCATTTTAAAGGCTAATTTGCATGGTATTGTCCTAAAAAGGGTTTGGGGACCCGGGTCCTACCCCAGGGGACATGTATCAATGCAAAAAAACTTTTAAAAACGGCCGTTTTTTCGGGAGCAGTGATTTTAATGATGCTTAAAGTAAAAAAAAAAAAAGTGAAATATTCCTTTAAATATCGTACCTGAGGGGTGTCTATAGTATGCCTGTAAAGTGACGCGTGTTTCCCGTGTTTAGAACAGTCCCTGCACCAAATGTCATTTTTAAAGGAAAAAATCTCATTTAAAACTGCTTGCGGGTTTAATGTAATGTCGGGTCCTGGCAATATGGATGAAAATCAGTGAGACAAACGGCATGGGTACCCCCCAGTCCATTACCAGGCCCTTTGGGTCTTGTATGGATATTAAGGGGAACCCTGCACCCAAATTAAAATAAGGAAAGGTGTGGGGCCACCAGGCCCTATATACTCTGAACAGCAGTATACAGGCTGTAGGTTTGTTGTTAAGTAGAATCTCTTTGTAATTTTGAACGGGTACATTTTTAACGTGTTTAGCTCCAGCCAAAAAATCTTTTTTAAGCTTTTTGGAAAACATAGGGAAGGGTTATCACCCCTGTGACATTTGTTTTGCTGTCTTTCCTCCTCTTCAGAAGATTTCACCTCACTTTTTGTCCCAATGGATTGGAAAGCATCAGTGGAAAGGAGAAATGTTTTTCCCATATTAACTCTTACAGGAGAGAATTTCCCTTCCTAGGGGTAGATTTATTCTCACTTCCTGTTGTCTCCTTCCGTTTGCAAGTAGGAGTTGTTTGTAAGTTACAAATAAAAATAAAGTGTGGCGCTAAGATGAGCTTGTTCCTCATTCAGGTCAGCCCCACTGAATCGACAATCAGAGGGTCAAAATTCCCCTATGAGGTATTTAATCAGATAAATTCTGTTTAAAGAATTATATAAAAAAAAAGGAAAAGAAAAAAACGGTAAATACTTAAAGTAGGCCCCCTATAGTCCACCTCCAATATTGCACTGTATCAAATCAAGTGTACCAGACCAGAATTCAGTGTCTATATCCTACAGGGGATGAACATGTGGGGAAAAATATGTGTGTTATCTAGAACACAAAAAAAAGGGAAATGTGTGGCATATAAATCGCGTGAAGAAAAAAATGTGTAATATATAAATTACGTGAAGAAACATAAATATATTATACCGTGAAAACACCAAACATACAAGCAAACATCATGAGAGTGCATATATAGTGTTATTAAAAAATCAATAATATAACTTGGTGTGATGACAAAAGTAATTAGTGTTCATAAATATATATATATAAATCAGATATAAGTCCCAATGGTGGACCTATGGAGGTACATCTGGATGTTGGCTGCTTGAGCTCTCTCTGAACTGCCCGGACGTCTCACATGCAGTAGAAATTATGGATATAAGTATGAATAAAATACTCTTACCAAGAGTGGTGGACTCACCGGCCAGCGGCTTCGGAGTCAAGGTAAGCTTGTACTGACCCGAACGGCAGTGAGTGGAGTGCTGCTTCCTTTGCTTGGTAGAGATGCTGGGAGGTAAGAATCACCATCAAGCGATCTCCTACAGTCAGGTATCAGGTCTCCTTATAGCTCATGCGATGGAGAAATCAAAAGGAGAAAACTCCACATAGCGTGAATCCACTTAAAAGGCTTTATTAAGAAGCTTTACAATACAAAGAAGCGACTGGCTCCAAAGCCAAATCGGAGATCAAGTCTAATAAAAATCCAAAGGCCCATAGACAGTAACAAAGGCCGAAAGACAAAAAACAATAAAATCCATAAAAAGCGCTTAGATAAGTTGTGGCATAGTAGGCATATCAAACCCGACGCGTTTCGTCCGCTAGGACTTCAACTGGGGTGTATGATACAGCTGTCTGAATTGTTGTCAGATAAAGATACATACGAGATGCTAGGTAAGGATCCAACCCCTCAGTACAGAGCCGAATTAAAAACGCTGATTGATTTTGGCTATCGCTCACATGTCCTTACGGACAAAGAAAAAAGATTTCTGTTCCCCAGCAGTAGTCGCACCCCTACTATTTACACCCTTCCGAAAATCCACAAGGATTCGACCAATCCCCCCCCTAGACCCATAGTTAATGGGATTGATTCGGTCACCTCAAGATTAGGACAGTATTTAGACATATTCCTACAAAAAAGTGTAACCACAACCAGAGCCTATTTGAAAGACACTAAGAGTTTATTACAGGATCTGAAAGAAATCAGCTTAGCAGGGAAAAATGAGGTGTATCTGGTCACATCTGATGTGACCAGCTTATACACTATTATCCAACATGAGGATGCTCTACTAGCACTCAATTGGGCATTGAGTAAAAGGGAAGATCTGCCTCTGAGACAAAAAATATTTCTTAGAGATGCGTTAGACTTCTGTCTCTCTCACAATTACTTCTGGTTTGACCATCATTTCTTCACCCCAGAAGAGGGGCGTTGCAATGGGCGCGAAGTTCGCGCCCAGCATCGCTAACCTCTTTATGGGTGAATGGGAGGATAAAGAGATTTTTAGAGACAGACGACCAGAACTCTTATATTACAAACGCTATATTGATGACCTGATATTGATATGGGCAGGTTCAGAACTGGCACTTCAAGATTATATGTCTCATTTGAACAACAATACTCATAATATCAGACTTACGAGCCAGTGGAGCACTGAGGAAATACACTTTTTAGATGTGAACATCTACAGAGTTGGTGACAGAGTACAAACGAAAGTGTTCTTCAAACCCACCGACAGAAATAGTTATCTTCCAGTGCATAGTGGCCACCATCCGCTATGGTTGAAGAATGTGCCCAAGGGCCAAATATTGAGGGTCAGGAGAAATTGCTCCGAATTAGAGGATTTTGACCAACAGGTTACAGTATTAAAAAATAGGTTTGTGGAAAAAGGGTATAAACCTCAGTTTTTAGACCCTATTATTGAGGAGATTAGGTCTCTCCCTCAAGATCATTGTTTAAGAGATGCACCCAGGATGGAAAAAAACTTAGATCATGAATGGAGTTTCATATCTCCCTTCCACTCACAGTACAAGGAGGTGGAGAATATTTTCCATAAGCATTGGCATGTCCTTTGTCTGGATAGGACACTGGCAAGTGTTCTACCTGACAAGCCCATGTTCATTTACCGTAAGGCGCCAAGCTTTGGGGATGTTATAGTCAAAAAGATTATTGATCCCCCCGGGAGAAATCCAACCTTCTGGGAACAAAATGGTTTTTTTGCTTGCCGGAAGTGCAAAGCGTGCAGAATGGTGGCGAGACCTATGAGAAAAATAGAAAAATTCACTGCAACTTCCAACAATAGGGAATTTGAAATTAAGCACTTTATAACATGTAATACATCACATGTAGTGTATGCCCTGCATTGTCCATGTGGATTAATGTACATAGGTCGCACTAAGCGTCTTTTAAGAGTGAGAATCGCTGAGCATGTGCACAACATTACTATTGGCTATAAAGACCATAACGTATCCCTGCATTTCAAATTACATCACGGACAAGATCCTGCTGGACTGTTATTTTGGGGGATTGATCACATCAAACAATCTTGGAGGGGGGGTAATATAATAAGGAATTTATCAAAAAAAGAAACTCAATGGATTTTTTTAACTGACACTCTTAGCCCGAAAGGGTTAAATATTGAACTCGATATTAATTGCTTTATCAGCGATTTTTAGGTTCACTAGAGTGGACGATTACACAATATATTAGAGTTTTAATGGAGGGGTTCCTCACTCTGAGATTTTGATCTGTTTTCTGTATAGATAACTTAATAACTTAACTATGCCCCGTTTGGATTACATATTTTTTTATTTTGTATGTACAATATGGAACTATGTGATACAGAGCGGTACCGGAGAATCTTTTATCAACTTCCGCTTTCTATCTATGTAGAATTTTAGATTGTGCAGTTAATTTTAATCTGATTGGATTTTAACCACTATTATTTTTGTGATTTTATCACAAGTTCCGAGGTTGCTGCGATTATATGCGATTTTGCATGTAACATTTTAATTTTTGTTAATTTTATGTCAATAGGTATGTCAGGTAATTTTAATCTGATTAGATTTTAATCATTATTAGTTTCGTGATTTTATCACAAGTTCCGATGTTGCTGCGATTATATGTGATTATATGCGATTTTGTATGTAACATTTTTATTTTTTGTTAATTTTATGTCAATTTTATGTCGCAATGTGATAAACTTATCTGATTTAATATGATAATTATATCGGGTGAGGAACTATGGGTATTTTAATTACTTGGTCACTACTCTGCGACATCCATATAGCTTAATAATGTTATGGGGTTAAGCGACTCTCTCTCTTCAGTTGCACCTGGAATATATGGAAGAGGAGATGTTTAGTTTTAATCCAGGACATAGGCACTGTTTCTCACAAGGAGTTGGGAGTTTGCAGATGTAATGCAAGATTCTGGTATAAATAGACTGCGGTGTCATTTAAATGTGTAGCCTGCAGCTTTTGGTTGGTTGGAGTATGGATACGTTCCCAGTTTAAGATAGGGACGCACCTTCCAATCAGACCTAGTGCTTGCCAAGTATTAACTCATTAGGGCGGAGTGTTGGTTGTGCCCCACCCCCTGGTTTTCAGATAAATTTTGTTCAACAAGCCGTGTAGTCATGCTCTTTGAAAAAGTCTTTCTGACGAAACTAGTCAGAGCACGATACCACGGCAACCGTTATCACGTGAGGACACAGTGTGCTTTTAGCCTGAAGCTTCAGACACGAGAGGGGGGAAGTGTGGATCAGCTGTGCCTGGCTGACACGCAGTGCGCTCCAAGCTTGTAGTTGTATACTAGTGGAATGAAGGACTGATCAGCTGTGAGTGTGTAACATCCATCCAGTCTGCAACCAGTACCCTTGTGCTTTGAGAGAAGCAGTTTGAGTTATCCACTATTACCAACCAACTGAAAGCTAGAAGGCTATCCTTTGTAAGGAACTGCGCCCACTGATTTTTACAGTGTATTTACTTTATTAGTTTTTTTTTTCTCTGATTTGTGACTTACAATAAATTATCAAAACGGTACTGGACTATTCGGGGTCTCTTTTTTTACATGTGGACATTGTTGCTGTTATTTGATCATCAACCCTGGAGGACTTCGGGAGTAAACAGAGAGAGGATTTGATCCAAGGCTTGTTAACCTCCTGGCTCCGGTGAGTTTGAACCCCTATGGGGTGTGTGCAGCACAAGGTGTCCCAATAGATGGTGAAAGGTGCACCCATCAGATCTACTATTCATATAAGGGAATCCAGATCGAGCTCCTACCGCTGTGTCTTTGTTGGAATTTACCTGCCTGCATGTGTTTTGCTTGCATTTACAAAGACTTTGTTTTATCAGTCAGCATTGAGGACTGAAAATAGTGCTACCAAGTCTTCTGCATGTTGCGGATCAGCACAGCCAGCTGATGAGGATGCACCGTCTCCATGACCAGCACTGTTGCCTCTAGACACAGAGCCTGCTTGCCCTCTTTTTTGGCTTGTGACTGTCTGCCTCTCCTTGTTGGCCTTCCAGACATACTAATGGCCTGCAGTGAGATGTAGCTGCACAAAGCTGGGATGTATATATAATCAACTGCCTGCCTGTAGTATTAGTATGAGAACACCAGCAATTGTCTTTAGGTAGCTTTAGGTGCACACTGTGCAGAGGACGCAGTACACTAACTGTAAATACTGCAGCTGCCTGCCTGTGGTATTAATAGGATCAGAACAACAGCAATTGTCTTCAGGTAGCTTTAGGTGCACACTGTGCAGAGGACGCACTACACTAACTGTACATACTGCAGCTGCCTGCCTGTGGTATTAATAGGATCAAAACAACAGCAGTTGTCTTCGGGTAGCTTTAGGTGCACACTGTGCAGAGGACGCAGTACACTAACTGTAAATACTGCAGCTACCTGCCTTTGGTACTAATAGGACTAGAAGAACATCACCAATTTTCTTCAGGTAGCTTTAGGTGCACACTGTGCAGAGGACGCACTACACTAACTGTAAATACTGCAGCTGCTTGTGGTACTAATAGGATCAGAAGAACACCACCAATTTTCTTCAGGTAGCTTTAGGTGCACACTTTGCAGAGGACGCACTACACTAACTGTAAATACTGCAGCTGCCTGCGGTACTAATAGGATCAGAAGAACACCACCAATTTTCTTCAGGTAGCTTTATTTGCACACTGTGCAGAGGACGCACTACACTAACTGTAAATACTGTAGCTGCCTGCCTGTGGTACTAATAGGATCAGAAGAACACCAGCAATTTTCTTCAGGTAGCTGTAAATACCATAAAAACACCTGCCTGCCTGTCAGTAGGAAGAGAATAACAGGAACGGATCTAACTAAACTGAATACAGTGTATATTAGGGATGAGCTTCGAGTTCGAGTCGAACTCACGTTCGACTCGAACATTGGCTGTTCGCCAGTTCGCCGAACAACGAACAATTTGTGGTGTTCGCGGCAAATTTGAAAGTCGCAGAACACCCTTTAAAAGTCTATGGGACAAATTAAAAGTGCTAATTTTAAAGGCTTATATGCATGGTATTGTCATAAAAAGTGTTTGGGGACCTGGGGCAGGCCCTGGGGACATGTATCAATGCAAAAAAAGTTTTAAAAACGGCCGTTTTTTCGGGAGCAGTGATTTTAATAATGCTTAAAGTCAAACAATAAAAGTGTAATATTCCTTTAAATTTCGTACCTGGGGGGTGTCTATAGTATGCCTGTAAAGGGGCGCATGTTTCCCATATTTAGAACAGTCTGACAGCAAAATGACATTTCAAAGGAAAAAAAGTCATTTAAAACTACTCGCGGCTGTTAATGAATTGCCGGTCCGACAATACACATAAAAGTTCATTGATAAAAACTGCATGGGATTTCCCCACAGGGGAACCCTGAACCAAAATAAAAAAAACTTGTGTGGGGGTCCCCGTAAATTCCATACCAGGCCCTTTAGGTCTGGTATGGATATTAAGGGGAACCCCGCGCCAGAATTAAAAAAAAAAATGATGTAGGGGTCCCCCTCAAAATTCATACCATACCCTTCAGGTCTGTGGTGACCCTGCCCCCCTCTGACGCACGGGACTTCCCTGTGGCATTCCCCGTGATGTCAGAAGGGGCGGGGTTACGTAACGGGTGACCTTGCCCCCCTCTGACGTCAGGGGAATGCCACACGGAAGTCCCCGTCAAGTCCCCAAGTGCCGAAAAGAAGATGAAGAGAAGAAGATGAAGAGAAGAAGATGAAGAGAAGAAGATGCCGCGGAGGGAGATGCCGGAGGAGAACACCGGAGAAAAAAGCAGGGGATCGGAGAAGAGAAGATAGAAGATGGAAAAAAGAAGACTTTAAATAAAGGAATTGTCAAAAACTGTCTCTTGTCATTTTTAACATTTTTGACAGTTTTTTTGTGAAATGGTAGGGGTAGTACCCCCTTACCATTTCACACAGGGGGGGGCGGGATCTGGGGGTCCCCTTGTTAAAGGGGGCTTCCAGATTCTGATAAGACCCCTGCCTGCAGACCCCCACAACCAACGGCCAAGGGTTGTGGGGATGAGGCCCTTGTCCTCATCAACATGGGAACAAGGTGCTTTGGGGGGCTACCCCAAAGCACCCTCCCAATGTTGAGGGCATGTGGCCTGGTATGGTTCAGGAGGAGGGGCGCTCTCTCATCTCCCCCTCTTTTCCTGCGGCCTGCCAGGTTGCGTGCTCGGATAACGGTCTGGTATGGATTTTTGGGGGGACCCCACGCCAATTTTTTTTTTATATTTTGGCACGGGGTTCCCCTTAATATCCATACCAGACCTGAAGGGCCTTGTATGGAATTTAGGGGGACCCCCCGACAGTTTTTTTTTAAATTTTGAACATTTATGTGTATTGTCGGACTGGCAATTCATTAATAGCCGCGAGTAGTTTTAAATGACTTTTTTTCCTTTGAAATGTCATTTTACTGTCAGACTGTTCTAAACACGGGAAACAAGCGCCCCTTTACAGGCATACTATAGACACCCCACAGGTACGACGAAATTTAAAGGAATATTATACTTTTATTGTTTGACTTTAAGCATTAATAAAATCACTGCTCCTGAAATAAAACGGCCGTTTTTAAAACTTTTTTTGCATTGATACATGTGCCCTGGGGCAGGACCCGGGTCCCCAAACCCTTTTTATGACAATTCCATGCAAATTAGCCTTTAAAATGAGCACTTTTGAGTTCAAACGTTCGAGTCCGATAGACTTCAATGGGGTTCTAACGTTCGTGCAAAGTTTTGGTCTGTTCGCAAGTTCTGGTGCGAACCGAACCGGGGGGGGTGTTCGGCTCATCCCTAGTGTGTGTGTATATATATATATATATATATATATATATATATATATATATATATATATATATATATATATATATATACATATACACCATAGTATTGGAAGATAATTTCTTCCTTTTTAAGGATGTATATTACTTGCAGCGTACAGGCACAGCGATGGGCTCGAATGTCGCCCCCCCATATGCTAATGCATTTATGAACATGCTAGAAGAAGCATTCATTTATCACTGTAACTTATACACAGATAACTGTATCACATGGTTTAGATTTATAGATGATGTGATTGGCATATGGGTGGGCGACCAAGAGTCATTGTATCTTTTTGACTATTTGAATAACCTGGTTCCTGGTTTAAAATTTTATATATTTTCCTCAGACACAATGGTTCCCTTTCTAGATACTCTGCTGAGTATACAGGACAACCATATAATAGTTGACCTGTATAGAAAGCCTACAGACCAAAATCAGTTATTACATTACTCCAGTTTTCACCCCCCGGGGGTATTTAAATCTATACCAAGAAGCCAGTTGAAACGTATATCTAGGATCGTAAATCAGATGGATATAAGAGAGAGGCGATTGAGTGAGATGGAAGACAGATTACACCAAAGGGGATATCCAGGTGACATAGTTCAGCAAGAACATACTAAATTGTAACCCATAGACTGCCTTTCATCTCACAATTTCACCCATTCTCTAATAAAATCAACAATATAATTAGAAAGCATTGGTCAATATTGAATAAAAATTACCCGACCATTCCTGAGTTTTACCACCCCCCCTACCATCATATCGGAGGGGTAGAACGTTGCGTGATAGATTGGTCAGATCGGACCAATATAGCACACCCATTCCTCGCACTACATTCTTAGGTCCCCCGAACCATGGATCTTATCCTTGTCTATCATGTACCCAATGTACCAGTATAATAAAAGGGAAAAGTTTTTGTCACCCACATAGAGGTTATAACATTGACATTAAAGATTACTTCACATATCAGTCTTCTTATGTTATATACATCATTAAATGCCCATGCGGTTTACTTTATGTGGGAGAAACAACCCAGAAGATAAAAGATAGAATCGCAAGACACAAGTATTCGATTCTTGACAAACTGGATAAACTTCCATTTTCCAGACATTTCACAGAACAGAAACACACAGTGTCTCAGTTAAGATATATGGTCATAGATGGTGTACCCATGAATAGACGAGGGGGTGATAGAGAACTTATTCTGAAAAATCGTGAAGTTTATTGGAATAACCGTTTAAATACAATACAGCCTAAAGAGTTAAATACCGATTTTGATCTGTATTTATTTGTTTAGATGTTAACATTCCGAATTTACTGTTACATCGACATGTTTTTAAAGAAGTTATAAAGAGAGTTTCTAGGAAGAATATCTTCTTTATGAGAAAATGTTTTTTTGTATACCTTTTTTTTGTTCTTTTTTTGTCTGTTTTTTTGTTTGTTTTTTGGTCTTTTTTGGTTTTTGATTTAATAATAATTCTTTGTGTTGTTTATTTTTTCCCCTTTTTTTGGCAAAGGAGTAATAGCACCTGTTGACAATTGATTGTTCCAACCACGTAAAAAGAGGAGAGATGACTAGTTAAAAAAAAACTGTTACCAAATGTAGGTTAATTAATTCCAGCTTAATCAAGTATAATTAGTAAACTTATGTGTATATATAAACATGTGATGTATGTAACCAGTTGCAGACATACGATTGTAAGTTTGAAAGTCCGAAACGTCGCAGCCAGCTGGTATCAGCTCGATGTCTTTGTAATCTTTGTGATTTTTTATGGAAATACATTTCCTGTGCAGCAATCATCGTTATATATATATATATATATATATATATATATATATATATATACACAACACCTAGGATGCATATATATACACAATACACTGTAAGTGCAGCTAACTGACTCGCCTGTCTACTCTAACTTAAATCAAATGACACTGTCTCTCTCTCTCTCTCTCTCTCTCTCTCTCTCTCTCAACACCAGACCACACTACACAGGGCTGATGTGCAGGCGGCCTTATATAGTGTGGGGCATGTACTAAACCCCCTGAGCAATAATTGGCCAAAGCAACCCTGGCTTTGGCCAATTACAGCTCTCTGTACAGACGGCGCTGTGATTGGCCAAGCATGCGGGTCATAGTGCATGCTTGGCCAATCATCAGCCATCAATGCACTGCAATGCCGCAGTGAATTATGGGCCGTGATGCGCCACTTGAATTTAGTGCGAACGGCCCATATCAATCGCAAATTCGACGAAGCGATAAACCGTTTCCACCTATCAGGGAGTGAAAACTAGGGCCCCCCTCTAGGGACGGAAAACATTCTTAAAATAATACATAACTATGTCAAAATGGAGGGCTGCCTTTGAAAGGCGGCCTGCAGTCCGTAGGAGCCCCCTTAGGGGCTAAAGAGTAGTCTCGTCCACCCTCACCCTGGCCCAAGTCTGAAGACCCCAGTTGCTCGGCAGAAGCAAATCTTGCTACAAAGGGAAGAAAAGCTTCAGCTGAGTCAATGCGGGGGTGGGATAAGTTCCCGGCGGGGGATTTTAAAAGAGGGAATCAGGGGAATTACCCCAAAAGCATGTAAAAAAGAAACAAAGTCACAGATCAGGGCCCTGATCTATTAGAGGGGGTCTGTCCATCATGGCGGAAGGTTTTCTTTGGATCCCTTATGCCCCGTACACACGAGCGGACTTTCCGACAGAAAATGTGCAATCGGAGCTTGTTGTTGGAAATTCCGACCGTGTGTAGGCTCCATCGGACTTTTTCAATCGGAATTTCCGACACACAAAGTTTGTGAGCTGGATCTAAAATTTTCCGACAACAAAATCCGTTCGCGTAAATTCCGATCATGTGTAGACAATTCTGACACACGAAGTGCCACGCATGCTCAGAATAAATTACAAGACGGAAGTGCTCGGTCTGGTAAAACTAGCGTTCATAATGGATATAGCACATTCATCACGCTGCAATGTTTTAAATTGTTTAATGCAGCACATTCTCTTCTTCTTTAGAATGCTAGAATAATGAAGTTGTTTTTCTGCTGATATTCACACAGAGTTCTGACAAACTGATTTCTTTAGTATTTATCGTGATCTCATGAATAATATTAATTTTGTTTTTCGTCACATCTCCATAATATTTTTTTTTGTTTTATTTTATCTTTTTTGCTTTTTTATCAAGATCTGCATTTGTTTATTTTTCCAGTGCTCTACATAATATTATTTCTCGTTTTGTGTGTCAAGTTACTACAACACCATTATTATCTTGTATTTTTTTTACCTCAAGGAGATTGGTTTGTGTTGGTGTCCCTTGTTAATTTCACATTGTATTTTGGAAATGTACCTGCCTACTCACAAACAAACTGTCCTTTTTGAAGTAAAACACATAGGCAAGTATTTCTGAAAAATAAATAGCCATTTATTCTGGGTCATAACAAAATAAAGAGGAAGGCAATGCTGGAGAAACTGCGGAAATGTGCGTAGCCTTTGTACCCCAGGGCAGACATCAATAATTTTACAGTCAAAATTGGTGGCCTGAGGAGTCACAATCTGGTCCAGGACTACAAGAGATCAGGAACAGCAGCAGATGACATCTATGTCCCCAGGCTGTGGTACTACCACAGCCTGCATCTTTTGCCAGACCAGACTGAGCCCAGGCCATTACTCTCTTGTCTTCCTTAGACGCTTCCTTCCAGGCTGTGGCTCTGGTGTTGTAGTTGTGGCAGGAGGTGGAGGAGGAGGAGGTGGAGGAGGAGGACCATGGTTGAACTCACAAACGTGGCTTTGGCTTGTGAGTTCGCCCCTCAACCCCCTATTTAGGGCTTGTAAGATAACTTCCTCACATAAGAGGCGTTGGCCCTCCTCCATTTCCTGCATTTTGCAGCCTGTCATGCAGGCATAGTCCTCTTGAAGACTGGGAGGGGTTTCTGAGGGCCGCAGTAGTCTTCAGAAATAGGCCAGTTGCTGCCTCCTTCAGGTTACTCCTCTTCCTGCCACTTTTTTGTGGAAGGAGAAGGGAAGGGAACTGGGATTCTGGCAGGCTACTGGGCCCGGCCATCTCCTGGCTGCCACTTACCCCCGCCACCTCCTGGCTGCCACTTTCCATGGCCTCCTCCTGGCTCAGACTTTCCTGTGTATGAAAAAGATACATAGTTTTAGTTTTTGGTTCAGCAATCACACACAATTTTCAGCTCATGACTGTTGCAAATTGAATGTTAATAAATAGAAAAGATTATCATTCTGACCCCAGCATTTTTCATTCTTGTCCCAATCATTTGTGGCCACTACTGTCTATTGCTATATAAAACACTTTGTGAAATCAGAAATTAGTTATCAAAACTAACATATATTTAACATTAATTTGACAAAAATAAATATTTAGAAGAATGCTATACCTGGCTCAAGTTGGGCTCCTCCACATGTTGCTGCCTGGAAGGCCCAGGTTGGTCGTCGGAAGCCTCAGCTGGGGGGGAAGGAAGCCTTGAAGTAAGACTGGAGAGTCTTGCCTGGGTTCAGTGTTGCCTGCCAGAAAATGCAGTCTGTCATAGTACCACAGCCTGGGTACATAAATGTCATCTGCTGCAGCTCCTGATCTCTGGGAATCCTGGACCTTCTTGCGCTCCCTAAGATAAGTGCTCCTCATGCCACCAATTAGGGCCTTCAAATAGGGGATGTGGGCAGTGGGGATCACCGGCTTCACAAATTCCAGCAATTGATCCAGCGCTGCCTTCCTCTTTAATGTGAGGTGAAACTCTCCTAATCTTGACACAATATAGGCCTCAATCTATAAGCAGTATAGGCCACTGATGCACCAACTTAAAATTGTACCTTCGTTATAACAATCGTCACTTCCGTTACTTCATCCTCCGCTCACAGATCGTACGTACGACGCACATGTGTTACGCTTTATATACACTGTGCATGCGTGAAACTTCGCCTGCCCCTGACGTTCTTTGTAGTCTATTCCCCGCCCCTTGTCTTTTGGTGCAGTGGGAGAGAACATGGCAGCGAGAGAACATGTGCATTTAGAGGAGAGCAGCAACGACAAAAAGCCGGAGCCCCGAACCTCACGATCCCGGAGGACATTGAAGGCCTCAAATCCGGCCTTTGTAGAGATGGTGGACATCTTCAAGAGGGCCGACTATGACGGGAAGCATGAACCTTACCCAAACCCACCCAAATGTGAGAAAGGCCAAGATCATGCCTAAAGTTGTAAAGAGTCTGCACAGGAATTTTGGGGAACGGCGATCCAGGGATCAATTGAGGAAATGCTGGTCAGACCTGAAATTGAGGGAGCAGGATCAGTACAGAAGATTCAAGAGAGTGCAGCAAAAAAGTAAGTATTTTGTGTGTTCCTATTCTTATTACGTTCGTGCTGCCCCATGTGTTTTTCTTTACTGTTGTACATTTTAAAATGGCTACTTTGATGTTCGTGGGCACAGTAATCGGTCGTAGGAAACTTCGCTTGTTCGCCCACTTTGAGATGATTTTGACAGATACAGGTTAACTACATGTGTTCAGGCTATTTGTATTAAACTAAGTTTGTTGTCTAGATTAGTTTGTAACTAGAATGAAATGGAAACTTGATTCAGTGTAAGGAGAGGACACTCAGCAGGTGTTTTCACATCTGGATGCAGGAGCACTAGTGTGGGACACCAGAATCAAACTTTTTAGGGTGTCCCACACAGGTACTTCAGTGGATACTATAGGGGTTTCTCCATGTGTGATATTTTAACAAAAAAGGGAATTATTCCAGCTTTAGAAAGGAAATAAAATGTTCTTCAGCTTGGAACTCTGCCAAAACAGACAATTGTACGACACTTCCAAGCAATGTTTCATATTCCTATTTTTGCCATCAAATATCTGTGTGCTAAGTATACCTTTATTTTATTCACATAGGGGAGAAAAGACTCGGGACATATGAGGACACCAGGGACCCCCCACCTCCGAAAGAAGGGGAAGCCACCAGAACACAAGCAGAGGATGAGGAGGGAGAGGATTTTGAAGTTGGTGAAATAGTGACCACAACAGATGAGTGTCTGAGACCACAGCTTCAGGTAATAGATGTATGCCTGCATATTTATAATACATGGTGTGTTTTTTTATTTATTTTTAGGTGATGTGGATGTTGTGGAAGAAGAATCTCATTTCACAAGTGAAAGTGCCCAGATCCTCATCGGGGAGATAATGAAGTGCAATCGTGATTTAGAAAATATAAAGGAAAACATAAATGATGTTCAACAAAAAATGAAGAACATCATTGATGTTTTAGGCAGAATATAAAAAAAATGTACCATTTTATTGTGTATTTTTGAATTTAAAAATAAGTTGTAAAGTATTTGAAAAGCCAAATTTTGAAGATGCACACAGTGTGTCAACATGTGCTATCTGCCATCAGGGGATATCAATGTACGCGTGTTGTGGGTGCAACCCCTTCCTTCCAACTCAAGTAGGTGAGAGGAAGGGATTGCACCCCCAAAACACGTCCATTGATCCCCCATGATGGGAGCTAGCACATGTTGACATTAGGCATGGGATCGGGAGGGAAATCCCCATTTTGACTCTTAATTTGTGTGCATCTTCAAAATTTGGCTTTTACAGGGGTTACATCACCCCATCTGATGAATGCAAGATCAACACAGTTTGGACTAGCAATTTTTGTAGTAAGTTTTGTAGTAAGTGTTTACAGTGACAATAGGGGTTATTTACTAAAGGCAAATCCACTTTGCACTACAAGTGCACTTTCAGTGCTGTTAAATGTGCACTTTTAAGTGTTGGAGTGCAAAGTGTATATGCCTTTAGTAAATAAATCCCACAGTGCTTTCTAATTTGCCACAATCACGCCATTTTCATGACTCCACAAAATTCATTCATGGTGCTGAAAATTATGAATATTTTTGTCAGTAATGCATTACATACATTAACAACAAAAACAAGGTGTGTGTGTGGCAGACCCACAACATAATAATAGTTCACTGAAGAAGAGATTGTCACCTCATGTATCAAATAAATTACATTTGCACTATTGAAGAAAATGCGGTCCCTTAAAAAAGTGTTTTTTTCTTCAAAAAAATTGCGCTTGTGACATAAAGTATTGCAACAACCTCCATTTTATTCTCTAGGGTGTCTGGAAAAAATATATAATGTTTGGGGGTTTTAAATAATGTTCTAGCAAAAAAACCTGATTTTAACTTATAAACAACAGATCTCCAAAAGAGGCTTAGTCCTTAAGTGGTTAATTGAAAAATATAGCGCAACAATTTTTGCTTGTTGATGTACAGAAGCTGGTAGATTATGTTTTCTATACTACACACTTCAACCACCGGCTTTTGTGTGCAAACCGCAACTGTTGGAATTTGTAATGGGGAATCCAGAGGCAGCATCTGTGCCCGCTAGGGATGAGCCAAACAGCCGCCAGTTTGATTTGCGGCAGAACATGCGAACGGACCGAAAGTTTGCATGAACATTGGAACACCGTTAAAGTCTATGGGACCCGAATGTGAAAAATCAAAAGTGATAATTTTAAAGGCTAATATGCAAGTTATTGTCCTAAAAAGTGTTTGGGGACACGGGTCCTGATCCAGGGGACATGTATCAATGCCAATTTTTTTTTTTAAATCGGCCGTTTTTTCGGGAGCAGTGATTTTAATAAGGCTTAAACTGAAAAAATAAAAGTGAAATATTTCTTTAAATATCGTACCTGGGGGGTGACTATAGTATGCCTATAAAGTGGCGTGTGTTTCCCGTGTTTAGAACAGTCCCTGCACAAAATTACATTTCTAAAGAAATAAAAGTCATTTAAAACTGCTTGCGGCTGTAATGTAATGTCGGGTCCCGGCAATATGGATGAAAATGATTGAGAAAAATGGCATGGTTACCCCTCCCCAGCCCATTACCAGGCCCTTTGGGTCTTGTATGGATATTAAGGGGAACCCCGCACCCAAATTAAAAAAAGAAAAGGCGTAGGGCCCCCAGGCCCTATATACTCTGAACAGCAGTATACTGTAGGTTTGTTTTTAAGTATAATCTGTTTGTAATTTGGAACAGGTACATTTTGTAAGTGTAGCTCCAGCCAAAAAATCTATTTTTAAGCTTTTTGGATAACATAAGGAAGGGTTATCACCCCTGTAACATTTGTTTTGCTGTCTGTGCCCCTGTTCAGAAGATTTCACCTCACCTTCTGTCCCAATGACAATTGATTTTGAAAATTTGGGGTTATTAGGAAAACAAGGATTGGTGATAAAGCATCAGTGGAGACACCTTTTCCCCATATTAACTCTTACAGGAGAGAATTTCCTTCCTTAGGGGTAGATTTCCTCTCACTTCCCATTGTCTTCCTCCGTTTGTAAGTAGGAGTTGTTTGTAAGCAGGTTTGAAAGTAGGGGACCGCCTGTATATACTATATGGCCTGCCCTATATAATCTGCAGAAAATTGGGCCTTAGGTGTTGGTGGTACCAGAACACTGTGAGCCCTCACAGTTACTCTTGATGGGAGCTGAAACTGACCCCGCTGTGAAATATATCAAGAATTGTAATTACATGCCCCTGGTGAACAGGGGCAGAAAAATTGGGCATTTGGTGTTGGTGGTGGTGCCACAACACTGTAAGCCCTCACAGTTACTCTTGGTGGGCGCAGAAACGGGCCCTGCTGTGAAATATTATATCAAGAATTGTAATTACATGCCACTGTTAAACAGGGGCAGAAAAAATTGGGCCTTTGGTGGTGGTGGAGGCACAAAACTGCAACCCCTCACAGATACTCTAGTTGAGCGCAGGAACGAGCTCTGCTGTGAAATATTACAGCAAAAATTGTAATTACATGCCCCTGTTAAACAGGGGCAGAAAAATTGGGCCTTAGGCACTGGTTGTGGTGCCCTGAAACAAAAATGTTCTTAGAAGCTATCAACATGAACATTGAGTAGGAATAGGATAGTCACTCAGCATAAAAGGATAGTCACTCAGCATCAGCATAGGCAGTCTTCAAGGGATCTCACATTCATAAAAAAATTAATCGGTTACATCAGCATCAGGTGCTTGGTAGCTGGTGATCCAAGACTGATTCATTTTTATGAAGGTGAGCCGATCAACTGAGCCTGTGGACAGGCGCACTCTGTGATCGGTTACAAAGCCTCCAGCAGCACTGAATGTGCGTTCAGAAAGAATGCTGGATGCAGGACAGGCCAGTATCTCAATTGCATATTGTGCAAGCTCTGGCCAGTGATCCATCCTCAAGACCCAGTAACCCAGTGGATTTTCGGCTGAGTCTGCCCCTACAGAATCTCTGCTCCAGTGTGGCTCCTGTGCCCTAAGAAGACCAACTCAAGCACCGCATGGCATCTTTTGGCCTGAGTGCTTGCGTAGTACCTTTAATGCCTACGGAGCACCGCTGGTTCCGAGGACAAATCTGCAGAGGAAGAGGCCATAGAGGAAGAAAAAGAGGAGGGGGTGGAGGAGAGAGGTGTGGCAAAAATCACCACTACTAGCAATTTGGAGGCATGGTGGCGGAACAAGCTTCAACAATACTGCACCCTGTCCTGCATCCTTCCCAGCTGCCAGCAGAGTTACCCAGTGCATCTTGAAAGAAAGGTAACGTCCCTGTCCATGCCTGCTGGACCATGAGTCAGTGGTAATATGCACCTTACCGCTGACTGCCCTGTCCAACGAGGCCAAGACATTGCCTTCCACATGCCCGTAGAGAGCCAGAATGGCCTTCCGTGAAAAGAAATGGTGTTTGGGAATCTGCCACTGAGGTACCGCACATTCCACAAATTCATTAAAAAGGGGGCAGAGTCTACCACCTGAGAAGGTAGCAGTTGAAGTGCTAGCAATTTAGCCAAGCTAGCATTCAGCCGCTGAGCATGTGTGGATGGCTGGGACCGAATTTCTTTAGATGGTTTAGCAACTGGGGTAGGGAAATTTGCTACAATCGGATGTTGGTGTAGCGATAGCAGATTGCCCGCAAGTACTTGGCACACCTAATTCTACACCTTCATTCCTCTCAGTGCAGGTTTCTGAGAGGACTGAAGGTATAGTGGGGTTGGAGATCCCAGCTGATGAGGAGCAAAGAGAGGTCCACCTTGTTCTTTGGTGTGGGTCTTTTAAGTACTGTTTCCAACAGACTGCATGGGAGGTGGACATATGTCTGGTCAAGCATGTGGTGCCCAAGCGGCTGCTGTTTTGGCCACGCTTGATACGCTTCAGACATATGTTGCAAACAGCAATGGTGCGATCTGCTGCACACGTATCAAAAAAGGCCCACAGCAAACAACTTTTCAAAATATGCGGGGAGTCAGCAGCGCCCTGCACATGCGGAGCTCTGCGGTGTGATGCAGTCAGGTGGCTGCCCGTAAGCTGGCCCCTGGAGGGCATCCTGCCTCGTTGGAGATGTGACACCTCCTCCTCTCTTCTTTTTTTTTTTTTTTTTTTTAAATCTTTATTTATCATTTTTTATAACAATACATTTCCCACCGGGGATATTTCATAATACAAATCCATATTAATATATAAAAAGTGAAATGATTATCCCCTCACCCCCCTAGCCCCAACTCCTCCCTCGCTCCCCCGCCCTGCAGGACAATGCTCACAGAGGACACCTGCCTTCCTGATATCTCCGCTATATGGAAAAAATGCCTGCCCAATTATGCCAGGCTGATAATCTCCTCTAGATAACTCCAGGTCCTTTTAAACTTGATCCAGGCTGCCCATTTCCCTAAATGGTCCTCCTCTTCAGGTTCAGCTCCCCCTTCGTCCATACCCTCGACACTGTATACCTCATTGAGGCTAAACAGCCAGTCACGAGTGCGGGGACTCAAGGTGGTCAGCCAGTTCGACGCGATCTGTCTCTTAGCTACATGTAGAATTATGGGGACCAGAGAGGATTTATAACTCTTTACTGAATCCGAGGTCCCGTGGAAAAGACAGACGCACGGGTCCTCTGCTATTTCCTTCCCCGTAATGTCCTTTATCAATCCCAGGATTTTTTTCCAGAATATTTTAATGGTAGGACACTCCCACCAAATATGGGCCATTGTTCCTGGAGTTGAACAACCCCTCCAGCAGGTGTTTGTCTTAGTCTTGTCCATTTTGCTTACCCTGTCTGGAGTGGCATACCATCTTACAAGGCATTTATAATGACTTTCTGTTCTTCTGATATCTACTGCTAAATAATGGGCCAACCTCAAGATTTTATCTATCACAGTTTTGTTACATTGTGACCCCAATTCCTTCTCCCACCTTTTGATGTATGGGGGCACCTCCAGCTCCTGCTCTGTTCCCAGGATCTTATATATTTGAGTTATAATCCCGCCTGCCTGCTCCTTCATGCAGAGCTGTTCAAATGGTCTGAGCTCCTCCATACTCCTGAGAGGTTTCGGTAGTCTCTCAATGAAGTGGGAGAGCTGGAGGTACCTCCACCCATTCATCACCCATAGATCAGATTCCAAACTTAGTTCTGAAAAAGTGCGTATTTGCCCCTTGTTTATAAAATCTTTTAATTGAATGAAGTCTCCTTTCAGCCAGTTCCCTCCCACCTCCCTCCTCCCCGGTTCAAAAAAAACATTATTTTTCATGTGTATCAGTGGGGAGTTGTATGACCATTTATGCTGAGTGTGTACCGTGTCCCAATATTTAAACGTGTTGTACGTTAATAGAGATGTATTCATGCTGAGTGCTCTGAATTTTGGGGGGTTCCAGAGTGACTGTCCTAAATTAGTGTTACTCAACCAGTGCTCAATGTGGACCCAATGCTTATCCGTTTCTTTTTTTCCCCATTCCATGATCCGTGACAATACTACTGAAATGTAGTATCTGTTGAAGTCTGGTAATGTTATTCCGCCTTTTTTTTTTCCCCTACTTAATGTTGCGTAGGCGATGCATGTTTTTTTGCCACCCCAAACAGCTTCACTTATTAGACTCCTAAGGGCTTTTAAGTAATATCTTGGTAGGGGAATAGGCAACATCTGGAATTTATACAGAATTCTGGCCGTTAGACTCATTTTGACCGCGTTTACTCACCCAAACCATGAGAGGGGTCTGGTACGTAATCTTCTCACTTCTTGCCTAATGTCATCTAACAAGGGAATAAAGTTTTTTTGAAACAGTTTATTAAAGGTGTTAGCTAGTTTAATCCCCAAATACTTAATCTCCTCTTTCCATGGAAAGGGGAAAACTGCAGCTAAGTGCTCTTCTTCTTGCTTGCCCAGATTAATATTTAAACATTCGGATTTCCTGGAGTTTATTTTAAAATTCGAGACTTCTCCATACTTTATGACAATCTGGAGCACATTGGGGAGGGTTATTCTGGGGTTTGTAATGAAGAACAGGACATCATCGGCGAAAGCCGCTAGTTTGTGTTCCTCTGTTCCAACCATTACACCCCTGCAATCGGGACTATTACGAATAGCGGACAACAGGGGTTCAAGGGTCAAGACGAACAGGAGCGGGGAAAGAGGGCAGCCCTGCCTTGTTCCATTGAACATCCTGAAAGGCTTTGATATGGCCCCATTAACTCTCACCATCCCTGCCTGGCTGCTGTAGAGGACCCTAACCCAAGAAATAAACCTCTGACCAAACCCCAAGGCTTCCAAAGTGTTTATCATGAACCCCCAGTCTACCCTGTCAAATGCTTTTTCAGCATCAACTGACAGGAATAGAGATGGGGGTCCACCTTGTTTGCAGAATTCTGATAGAAGCACCGCCCGTATCCCATTGTCCCTACACTGTCTGCCGGGAACAAAACCCGCCTGATCCGGATGCACTAATGCTGTCATTTTCTCTTTCAGTCTATTTGCCAACACTTTTGCATATAGCTTGACATCTGCGTTCAGCAGAGAAATTGGTCTGTAGCTTGAACACAACCTAGCATCTTTCCCTTCTTTCCGAATCAGGGTGATCGTGGCAGTTAGTGCCTCGGCTGTCATTCCACATCCGGCACCAAGTTCATTCCAGTACTGGCACAGCCTGGGGACCAAGATGTGTTTCATTTTCTCTAAATAGATGGAGGTGAAACCATCCGGACCTGGACTTTTTCCCTTCGGGGAATCCCTTAAGGCAGCTAGTATTTCCTCTTCCTCAACGGGTTTATCCAAGAGGTCCCTATCCTTGGTAGACAGGCCCACTAATCCCGCCCCTTTTAAAAATTCCTTACCCCTATCTAATCGGGCACTATCCCCCGAAGCCTGTTGCCCAATCGAGTAGAGGTCACCGTAAAACTTTTTAAACTCGTCTGCTATAGCATCGCTAGTCACTCTCTCTTCCCCTCCTTTGTTGAGTACTTTCTCAACAAAGTTCCTGCTTCTTTTTTTCCTAATTATTCTGGCCAGGTGCTTACTGGCCTTGTTGGCCCAGTAATGGTTGTTCCTGATTATAGCATTTATAGCTCTCTTGGCCTCCTGCTCCATCGTGTCCCTTAGCTCCTCCCTCTTAGCAACTAATAGGTGATATCCATCTTGGTCCTGACCCTTTGTTTTTTTGTGTGCTTGTTTCAAGGAAAACATTTCCTCTATTAACTTTCCTCTTTCTTCTCTTTTCTTTTTTTTCAAGCCTGCTCCTATTGACACGAGGATACCCCTAACGTAAGCTTTGTGTGTTTCCCATAGTATGGACGATGACACTTCCCCCGTATCGTTTGTTTTAAAGAAAAAGTCCACCTCGTCGTGGAGTCGCTCTACTACTCTAGGATCCCTCAACAGGTCCTCGTTCAGTTTCCCTCCTCCTCTCTTCTATCAGGCACCCAGGTAGAGTCAGTGACCTCATCATCCCCTCCCTCCTCGTCACTCAAGCAAACCTGGCAGTATGCTGCAGCTGGGGGAACATGACTGCCAGTTTCTTGTCCTTCTTGGGCACCCCCTCTCTCTGGGCTCACATTACTGCCTTCCTCAACCTGGGTACCATCATCGGAGCCTTCAAAATGCTGTGCATCCTCCTGCAGCATGTACCCAGCAAACAGCAATGGTGCGATCTGCTGCACACGTATCAAAAAAGGCCCACACCAAAGAACTTTTCAAAATACGTGGGGAGTCAGCAGCGCCCTGCACATGCGGAGCTCTGCGGTGTGATGCAGTCAGGTGGCTGCCCGTAAGCTGGCCCCTGGAGGGCATCCTGCCTCATTGGAGATGTGACGCCTCCTCCTCTCTTCTATGAGGCACCCAGGTAAAGTCAGTGACCTCATCATCCCCTCCCTCCTTGTCACTGGAGCAAACCTGGCAGTATGCTGCAGCTGGGAGAACATGACTGCCAGTTTCTTGTCCTTCTTGGGCCCCCCCTCTCTCTGGGCTCACGTTACTGCCTTCCTCAACCTGGGTACCATCATTGGAGCCTTCAAAATGCTGTGCATCCTTCTGCAGCATGTACCCGACACTGTGGTCGAACAGTTTAGGGGACTCCTCCGTGCATGATGGTGGGGCTAGGGAAGGAGTGACTGATGTCATTGAGCTGATGGAATAGGCCGCTTTGGCAGCTGCATTAGCAGGCAAACTACTTTGAGCCTGGGTGACAGAGGATGAGGAGGATGAGGACAGCTTAGTTATCCACTCTACCAACTCTTCTGCATGTTGTGGATCAACACGGCCAGCTGCCGAAAAAAAGGACAAGCATGCCCCATGGCCACGTGCTGAGGATGCACCATGTCCACGACCAGCACTGTTGGCTGTAGACACAGAGCCTGCTTGCCCTAACTTTTAGTGGCCTGTGAGCATCTGCCTCTCCTTGGTGGCCTTCCAGACATGCTGTAAAATTGTATTAGCTAAACACCGCCTGAAGTTTACTAGAAAAAGTACACCAGGAATGGCCTGCAGTCAGATATAGGCTTGGCTAGACTATAATGCAGTAGATATATATATGTAGGAGACTGTATATATATTTTATGCACTGCAGATCACTGAATCACCTGCCTGCCTGAAAGTGTATTTGAAAACAAACATCAGGAATGGCCTGCAGTCAGATATAGGCTTGGCTAGACTAGAATCCAGTGGATATATATATGTAGGAGACTTTATATATATTTAATGCACTGCAGATCACTGAATCACCTGCCTGCCTGCCTGAAAGTATATTTGAAAACATACACCAGCAATGGCCTGCAGTCAGATATAGGCTTGGCTAGACTAGAATACAGTGGATATATATGTAGGAGACTGTATATATATATTTTATGCACTGCAGCTAACTGAATCACCTGCCTGCCAGAAGTATATTAGAAACAGTACACCAGGAATGGACTGCAGTCAGATCTAGCTAAACTTGATACAGTGTATATACAGTTGCAATAAAAAGTATGTGAACCCTTTTGGAATGATATGGATTTCTGCACAAATTGGTCATAAAATGTGATCTAATCTTCATCTAAGTCACAACAATAGACAATCACAGTCTGCTTAAACTAATAACACACAAAGAATTAAATGTTACCATGTTTTTATTGAACACACCATGTAAACATTCACAGTGCAGGTGAAAAAAGTTTGTGAACCCTTGGATTTAATAACTGGTTGAACCTCCTTTGGCTGCAATAACTTCAACCAAACGTTTCCTGTAGTTGCAGATCAGACGTGCACAATGGTCAGGAGTAATTCTTGACCATTCCTCTTTACAGAACTGTTTCAGTTCAGCAATATTCTTGGGATGTCTGGTGTGAATCGCTTTCTTGAGGTCATGCCACAGCATCTCAATCGGGTTGAGGTCAGGACTCTGACTGGGCCACTCCAGAAGGTGTATTTTCTTCTGTTTAAGCCATTCTGTTGTTGATTTACTTCTATGCTTTGGGTCGTTGTCCTGTTGCAACATCCATCTTCTGTTGAGCTTTAGCTGGTGGACAGATGGCCTTAAGTTCTCCTGCACAATGTCTTGATAAACTTGGGAATTCATTTTTCCTTCAATGATAACAATCCGTCTAGGCCCTGACACAGCAAAGCAGCCCCAAACCATGATGCCCTCACCACCATACTTCACAGCTGGGGTGAGGTTTTGATGTTGGTGTGCTGTGCCTCTTTTTCTCCACACATAGTGTTGTGTGTTTCTTCCAAACAGTACTGCTGCTGTGGAACATCCAGGTGCTCTTGTGCAAACTGTAATGTATTTTTTGGACAGCAGTGGCTTCCTCTGTGATATCCTCCCATGAAATCCATTCTTGTTTAGTGTTTTATGTATCATAGATTCGCTAACAGGGATGTTAGCATATGCCAGAGACTTTTGTAAGTCTTTAGCTAACACTCTAGGATTCTTCTTCACCTCATTGAGCAGTCTGCGCTGTGCTCTTGAAGTCACCTTTACAGGACGCCCACTCCTAGGGAGAGTAGCAGCAGTGCTGAACTTTCTCCATTTATAGACAATTTGTCTTACTGTGAACTGATGAACAGCAAGGCTTTTGGAGATACTTTTATAACCCTTTCCATGCTTCATGCAAGTCAACAATTCTTAATCGTAGGTCTTCTGAGAGCTCTTTGTGCGAGGCATCATTCACATCAGGCAATGCTTCTTGTGAAAATCAAACCCAGAAATGGTGTGTGTTTTTTATAGGGCAGGGCAGCTGTAACCAACACTTCCAATCTCATCTCATTGATTGGACTCCAGTTGGCTGACACCTCACTCCAATTAGCTCTTGGAGATCTCATTAGTCTAGGGCAGTGATGGCGAACCTTGGCACCCCAGATGTTTTGGAACTACATTTCCCATGATGCTCAACTACACTGCAGAGTGCATGAGCATCATGGGAAATGTAGTTCCAAAACATCTGGGGTGCCAAGGTTCGCCATCACTGGTCTAGGGGTTCACATACTTTTTCCACCTGCACTGTGAATGTTTACATGGTGTGTTCAATAAAAACATAGTAACATTTAACTATTTGTGTGTTATTAGTTTAAGCAGACTGTGATTGTCTATTGTTGTGACTTAGATGAAGATCAGATCACATTTTATGACCAATTTGTGCAGAAATCCATATCATTCCAAAAGGATTCACATACTTTTTATTGCAACTGTATATATATATATATATATATATATATATATATATATATATATATATATATATATATATATATATATATATACACAAGCCTGGATGTATAGATATAATACATACACTGCAGCTAACTGAATCGCCTGCCTGCTTAATCTAGATTAAATGACACTCTCTCAGTCAACGCCAGCAACACACTACACAGGGCCGATGTTCAGGTGGCCTTATATAGTGTGGGGCATGGACTTAACCCCCTGAGCCATAATTGGCCAAAGGCACCCTGGCTCTCTTTGCTGATGGCGTTGTGATTGGCCAAAGCATGCAGGTCATAGTGCATGCTTGTCCAATCATCAGACAGCAAGGCCGTTACGTGCCACTCAAATTTGGCGCAAACGGCCCATAATGTTCGTTTTTCGACGAACAAGCGAACAGCCAATGTTCGAGTCAAACTCATGTTCGACCCGAACATAAAGCTCATCCCTAGTGCCCGCCTGTTAGATCAGTGTAACATCAAGCTGAGTGAAGCGCTCCCTGGCTCTGTGCTACATCTGACAGTTGATGCTGCACAGATGAGACTGCACAGTATCAATGGTATCAGTAACTGTAAGTGCAAAGGACAGTGTAACTGTAAACATTAAATGGATCAATCATATGCAGTAAGTAAACAGTTCATAAGTCCATAAGGCAGGAATGGTGGGGTAATGTAGGTGGCAGCTGTCCTCAGAGAAATCCAACTCTGTATATAGAATAGAAAGAGGAAAACACAGGAAGCACCACCTAAGTGCGGTATTAAAAGCAGGGTTTTAATGGCGAAGGAAAATAAAATCACTCACAAGATGAAGATAAAACATGAGCTCATCTGTAGTCTGGTGGTCCAGGTAACTCCTAGTGTCCGAACATGGTACCCATTCGTGGCTGAGATGGTGAGGAGTCCCCAGCGTGTCCTGTGGCCACCAGGAAGACAACCAGAACCAGCGTGAGACACAAGGAAGTGATGTCACAGACAACGGGAGAAATCTGGAATAGCTGTTTCAGTCAGACAAGATGGGCAGGCAGGTTACGCCCTTGGAGCATCAGCTCCTTCTACAGGCCTGCTTTTAATACTGCACTTAGGTGGTAGTTCCTGTGTTTTCCCTATTCGAGACTGCACAGTAGACTGAGGGAAAAAAAGCTTGTTCTATCTAATAGAACGGAGCCGGCTGCAACATTCTAATTCAACTGTGAAGAGGTGAGAGCGCTGTGGAGGGAAAGAAGGGAGGGGCGACTGTGCAGAGAAACAGCTGTGGAGAGGTTGTGGGTGTTTGATGGGGGGTATTAGATTGTGCAAAGTGAAAGCTGTGGGCGAGGGCAATTTGTACAGAGTTACGAGTTAAGTTGTGGGGAAAGCTGAGAGTGCAGAAGTGAAATATAGTGGTGAGTTTGGGACTTTGAATTAGGCACTTCAGGGATGTGCCTCCATTCCGGGTTCAATGAAACAAAACAGGAGGTTGGGACTTTAAATGAGGTGGTTGACTCGTGTAGATAAATGTAAACATATTTTATTGTTGGAATACAAAATATATAAATCCATGACAATGGTGTAGTTCAAATGAGTAAATGAGTAAATGTTAACACATCTGTGCATGTGTACAACAATGGTGCCATGGTATTTACAGTTATATATGTAGTCCGCACATCACAACAATAAATTGATAAAAAAATATTTAAAACAATAGCAAGGTTGATTCACATGACAGTTGGCAGCCTTGAGTAGTACAGGAGATTAAAAAGTATAACATGTCCAGATATATGTCCTAGTAGGGAACATAGCTATATCCTTAAAAAATAGTGCTAAAATCTTGTGAGCCACAAATGGGTTAATGCCTCCATTGTGAATAAATGAACCTAATTCAGCTGCACACACTAACCACGTTCCATACCGTGTATATGCCAAAATAAAATAAATATATGTGCATGCGCTAAAGGCTATAAATACGTGAACAAAGAATATAATAAATCTATACAATATTGAAAATTACAAACAGTGTCAAACACCTGTGAAGAAAGTGACTAAAATCCACAATTGAATATATGAATAAATGGTAACATGCAACATGCAAAAAAAAAAAATGTGAGAAAGAAAAGAAAAAAATCCTTTAAATAATTAACAAAAATATATAAGTGCTACTTGATAAATAAAGTGTCCGAAACCAATTCATACAAATGAATATAGCTCAGTCCAAACCATTCACAAGAGTATATAAATCAAAGTGCACAATAGTGTCCAAACAAATAGCAGGCATTCCTCATGCTTGTATTTATGAAAAAGTGCTAAATATTCCTCATGCTCTTCTTAAGAGATGTGCACGTTATGGCATGCTGCAGTGCTCTCCAGTGACCCCAATGGATAATGCGCTCACCTTAGAGCATGTGACACAGTGGCTAAACAGTGTCAAAACACGCATTAGAGCCACTCCAGGGCTCATACAGGGTCTGCTGGTGATGATCTGTACCACGCTCAAATGGTGACATATATAAAAGAAAGGAGACTCATAGCATAATACCGCCAGGAATTTATTTGAAAAGCCATAAAAACGATCCCTCCAGGAGGGTACTCACAATGCTTGGGTGCGTCAGTGCACCATCCTATCCAAAGTATGCAATACAGATGAATCCTGTGGTGTGCGGTGCGGTGTACAATCCTCTGCTTGTCTGTGTGTAGAAAGCTCCGTCCTGCCCCTCCCCTACGCGTCTTCGGCACAGGGTATACGTGCCTTTATCTGGGGGATCTAATAGGATGGGCGCTCTATGTGTAATTTATACTGTCACAGCGGCCATTTTGCCTGGGATGGCTGACATCCTAGTGTTAGGCTCCAGCTATGTAAAAATAACAGCAAATGACGCTGTATGCCGGCCTTGATATTTAGGAAAAGGCAGGAAATGAAAAGCTATAGTAAGCGGTGTTTACCCTATCTGCATAAGTATAATCCTAATCCAGGACAGAGCCACACATCAGAGTAGACACCACATCACACACCACAAATAATGGTAATTGCACTAGCGATTAATATATAGAACATCAAAAAACTACAAATGTACTAATCTAATGGCATACTATATAACAATAAAAAATATATATAAAAAATTTTGTTTAAAATCATACTGAGAATTAAGTATGTTTCTCGCATCAGTAATACAGCACAATCATCATTGTGGGATCCTATAAAACCCTTAAAGGGACCTGTAACCTTTATTGCTCTGTAATAGGAAACTCACAGATATGTGTTTAAATAAAAATATTAAAATAAATTTAAATAAAAATATTAAAATAAATATATAAAAAAAATTGAAATATAGAAAATTGGTACAAAAAAAAAAATTTTATATATAAAAATTCAATAATTCTATAACCTAAAAAATACACATCTGGAATACAGTAGACACGATAAAATTACAAATATAAATATAAACGAAAGTATTTCTGAAAATGCGTATTGATCTTGGAATATCACAATTACTATCTAGTAATAACACCTAAAAAATAGCCGCCTCACCAAATGGTAAAAGGGGAAAAGTAAGTCTATATGAACCATACCATAAATGTTAATCAGGCGATCATTTAAGTATCTAAAAAGTGCTAAGTAATCCAGGAGAGCGTTATATCAAAAAGCAATAAATATGGGGGAGTGCTTTGTGAAAGGCACTATATGAGCTTAATTGCTCCCCAATGTGCAAACATATTATTTTAGTGGCTAGAGTGAATCCAATCAAAATCAAGCGAATCGTCATAATCTACTATGTATACCCATAAAAAACCTTTTAAGTACTGTAAAATATGGATATCTAGGTGGGATACAAAAAGGTGAAATCAATAATTACTCAAGAAACATCTTAAATCGAACTCCTTATTAAGCCCCCCCCGGGCCATGGAGCCGAGCTGGTGTATCCACCATGATTCACGTTTACTAATTTCTCTTACAAAGTTGGAACCCCTCCAGTGGCGTTTGGGTACCTCTATCCCCTAAAATTTCATCCCAAGCGTGCTTTGATTATGTACACGTTTGAAATGTATGTACAGATGGTGCTTGTCAGACGTATGTCCTTACGTATATTCCTTACGTGCTCTTCTAAACGGTCTTTCAAAGCCCTAATAGTCCGCCCCACATAGATGTAATTGCATGGGTATTTTAACGCGTAAACAACCCCTATCGTGTCGCAGGATATAAAATCTCTAATGGTGTAGGAGTGGTTGTTTCTAGGATTGGTAAACTCCTTTAATCTTCTATTGTTACCAGGAACCCTAACGCAGCTGTAACATCTCCCACACCCATAAAAACGTTTTAGGTCCCAGAACATTGAGGGTTTCTGGGGGGGTGGTTCTACCACATTATGAACTAACCTATCTCGTAAGTTGGGTGCTCTCTTAAAAATAATCTTGGGTTTCTCTGGGAGTATCTCTTTTAGGTGGACATCTTGTTTCAAAACATTCCAGTACTTCCGAATAATTTTTTGTACTTCATTGTTTTGTAAAGAATAATTCAGAACCATACTAATACCATCATTAACATCTTCTTCCGTAGTCTGAACCCTATCTTTAAGTAAATTATCTCTACTAAGGCCAGCGACTTCCAACTTTTCTTTATTCAAGAATTCTTTCTGGTACCCCTTGTCTATAAACATATTGGTGAGTATGTTAGACTGGTAATCATAGTCCTCAATCCTCGTGCAGTTCCTCCTCATCCTTGTGAACTGGCCTCTGGGTATATTACTTAGCCAAGGTTTGTGGTGACAGCTGGAGGTCGGGATGTAGGAATTTCGATCCGTTGCTTTAAAAAACGTCTTTGTAATCAAGCCATCCCTGGTGTTAAAAATTTATAAGTCCAGAAAGTGAATACATTCTCTATTTACATCCCAGGTCAAAGAGATGTTCAGATCATTGTTATTCATAGAATCCAATAAAGCTAACAATGCATCCATACTGCCCTTCCAAATTATCAACAGATCGTCAATAAACCTTTTGTATAGTAAAATAGCACCATAATCCTGATTTAAAACATCTTCCTCTTCCCATTTGGCCATATATAAGTTTGCCACGCTGGGGGCGAATTTAGCGCCCATGGCGACTCCCTTGGTCTGTAAGTAAAATGTGTTATCATACCAAAAGAAATTGTGCCGTAAGCAGAAATCTAAGCACCTAAGAATAAATGCAATAAAACCATCATTCGCCAAACTCTCCTTCCTCAGGGCCCATTCAACTGCTTTCAAGGCACCTTCATGATCAATATTGGTGTAAAGTGAGGAAACCATAATAATCCTCCTGTAACCATAATAATATCCTCTTGTGCACTGCATTCGTCTAAGAGTTGCAATGTGTGCTTGGTGTTCTTGAGATAGGCTTTAGTCTTAGCAACCAGAGGTTGCAGATGGATATCTATATACTCCCACAATCTGGATGTCAGAGATTCGATGCCGCTTACTATCGGCCTCCCTGGGGGGTTATTACTATCTTTGTGGATCTTTGGTAAATAATAAATTACTGGTATTTTACTAACCATGGGGACTAAATACCTTGCTTCTTGTTTACTTAAGAATCCTTCATCCATACCATCTTTAATAATATGTTCCAGTGCCTCTTTGAAGGATCGGGAAGGGTTACCGTTCAGTAACTGATATGTTTCAGTGTCATTTAGTAATCTTTCCATTTCTGACTTGTATTGTTGTAGGGATAGAACAACTATCCCTCCACCTTTGTCTGCCGGCCTTATCACTATATCTGTCCTTTTCTCTAGTGTTTTCATCCCTTTTTTAAAATCCTTCTGTTCATAAACCTTCTTCACTGGCAATTGCTCCAGCTCACTGGTGACCAGTTTCTTGAACAAATCAACATACTTGTTGTTGGCTATATATGGGTTGAACACGGAATTATTCTTCAAACTGGTGTGGTTGGTATTCCTAATCGCTTTTTCCACCGGATTGAGAGCGTAATATTTCTTGAGGTTTAACTTTCTAATAAATTTTTATACTCCAACATATGTTTCGAACTTATTCAGCCCTTTTTTAGGGGCGAACTTGATGCCCTTATCTAGCACCAATAATTCTTCTCTCGACAAAGTGATTCCACTCAGGTTAAAAATCCCATTACCTAGTCTTCTCGCCTTCTCTTTCTGCTGTATTCTTCTGCCTGCTCTCCTTCCCCTCTTCCTGGGTTTCTTGTCTCGCGGGGGACCCTCCCCTGGTCTCCCCTAAAAAAGATTCATCCAAAAATTCCTCTTCATTATCCTCCAATGGTTGGTAACTATTATAAACGGGTATTCTATATTGATCATGTAAAGGATCTCCATATCTTACTCGCTGTGGTTTTGACGAGTAATAAACACCTCCCCTCTGCGTGTCTCTATATGAGTCAGGAGGGGCCCTCTGGGGGTATTGGTTTGATGGGGAGCCTCTATATGAATATTGGTTACCTCTGTATGGAGTACCTTGTTGGTATCCATAACCTCCAAATGGTCTATGCGGGGTACTATTCTGGTATCCCTGTTGCTTCTGCTGGCCACCAGAGCCATACTGCCAACCCCTTCGTTGTGTGGGGGGGTAAGATTGGTGGCCCCTTTCATGATAATTATACTGGGCTCTATTCCCATTGCCTCGATTTGGTGGTCCTCCTTGATACCAATTGTTCTGGTTCGGTGGTGGGCCATACCTGGGATTCTGAGCATAACCCCATAGTTAGATCTTTGGTGTTGATCAAAGTATGGCTTCCTAAGCGGCTGCCGCCGGGGTGTGTATGGTTGTTTATCGTCCTGTCGGTGTGGAATTTGTCCACCATTTGTTGGTTTGGTTCTCAGTTGTTGTTGCTGTTGTTGTCCTTGTGGTTGTGAGGGTCTCATATCGCTAGTGCTTCCAGTTGTTGTCTGCGGCGGTATGCTAGCAGTGGTAGTTGCTGCTAATGTAGACTGCCAGCGAAATACTCGTTTATTTTGATAATCCTCAAAGTCTCGCGTATATTTTTTCTTTTTGATATTTTTATTTTCAACATCTTTCTTCTGCATATTCTTGTGCAAATCATCCATGAGCTTGTTATATTCAGGTGTATTGATGAAAGGGATAAGCTTGTCCCTAATCTCTTTATTCTGATTCTCCACTAGTGTTAATTTGCGTTGCTTCCTTTTGAGGAGAAATTCCATGATTTCCCTTCATTTGCCTATAAAGAAGGCATACCATTCATCTATATCCTCTTCTCCCAACAGACCATCATTTATTGGAACATCCCATCTAAGTTTTCTGGGAATTAAACCATATTTTAAATACTTTTCCATGGTGGAACGGTCCCACCATATATTACTATTCTTATCCATGCAGTGTCCCAATTTTCTAAATAAGTGAGAGATATCATTCTCTTTGTTATTGTTAACCGAGAACAGATCCTCCAGATCTATCTCCCTATTTTCAAAAAAGGCAAAAGGATCCAAAGGCTACTAACAAGTGTATGAAAATAATATCCCAAAAAATAGTGCTAAAATCTTGTGAGCCACAAATAGGTTAATGCCTCCAATGTGAATAAATGAACCTAATTGAGCTGCACACACTAACCACTAGGGATGAGCCGAACACCCCCCGGTTCGGTTCGCACCAGAACCTGCGAACGGACCGAAAGTTTGCACGAACGCTAGAACCCCATTGACGTCTATGGGACTCGAACGTTCGAAATCAAAAGTGCTCATTTTAAAGGCTAATTTGCATGGTATTGTCCTAAAAAAGGGTTTGGGGACCCGGGTCCTACCCCAGGGGACATGTATCAATGCAAAAAAAAACTTTTAAAAACGGCCGTTTTTTCGGGAGCAGTGATTTTAATGATGCTTAAAGTAAAAAAAAAAAAAGTGAAATATTCCTTTAAATATCGTACCTGAGGGGTGTCTATAGTATGCCTGTAAAGTGACGCGTGTTTCCCGTGTTTAGAACAGTCCCTGCACCAAATGTCATTTTTAAAGGAAAAATCTCATTTAAAACTGCTTGCGGGTTTAATGTAATGTGGGGTCCTGGCAATATGGATGAAAATCAGTGAGACAAATGGCATGGGCACCCCCCAGTCCATTACCAGGCCCTTTGGGTCTTGTATGGATATTAAGGGGAACCCCGCACCCAAATTAAAATAAGGAAAGGTGTGGAGCCACCAGGCCCTATGTACTCTGAACAGCAGTATACAGGCGGTGCAAACAAGACAGGGACTGTAGGTTTGTTGTTAAGTAGAATCTCTTTGTAATTTTGAACGGGTACATTTTTAACGTGTTTAGCTCCAGCCAAAAAATCTTTTTTAAGCTTTTTGGAAAACATAGGGAAGGGTTATCACCCCTGTGACATTTGTTTTGCTGTCTTTCCTCCTCTTCAGAAGATTTCACCTCACTTTTTGTCCCAATGAAAAATGTTTTTTGAAAATTTGGGTTTTTTTGTGGAACAAGGATTGGAAAGCATCAGTGGAAAGGAGAAATGTTTTTCCCATATTAACTCTTACAGAAGAGAATTTCCCTTCCTAGGGGTAGATTTCATCTCACTTCCTGTTGTCTCCTTCCGTTTGCAAGTAGGAGTCGTTTGTAAGTTAGTTGTTTGAAAGTAGGGTCCTACCCTATATACTCAGCAGAAATTTGGGCCTTAGCTGTTGCTGTGGCCACAACACTGTAAGCCCTCACAGGGCCCTGCTGTGAAATATTAGATCAAGAATTGTAATTACATGCCCCTGTTGAACAGGAGCTGAAAAATTAGGCCTTAGGCACTGGTGCTGGTGCCACAACACTGCAACCCCTCACAGACACTCTAGTTGGAACGCAGGAACGAGCCCTGCTGCAAAGTATTGCATCAAAAATTGTAATTACACGCCCCTGTTAAACAGGGGCAGAAAAAATGGGCCTTAGGCACTGGTGCTGGTGCCACAACACTGCAACCCCTCACAGACACTCTAGTTGGAATGCAGGAACGAGCCCTGCTGCAAAGTATTACATCAAAAATTGTAATTACACGCCCCTGTTAAACAGGGGCTGAAAAATTGTGCCTTAGGCACTGGTGGTGGCGCCCAGAACCAAAAATGTTCTTACAAGCTATCAGCGTGATGATTGAGGAGGAAGAGGATAATTACTCAGGGATAGTCACTCAGCATCAGCATAGGCAGTCTTTGAAGGGATCTGAGATTTCAAAAAAAATTATTCGGTTACATCAGCATCAGGTGCTTGGTAGCTGGTGGTGATCCAAGACTGATTCATTTTTATGAAGGTCAGTCGATCGACCGAGTCAGTGGACAGACGCACCCTGTGATCGGTTACCACGCCTCCAGCAGCACTGAATGTGCGTTCCGAAAGAACGCTGGATGCAGGACAGGCCAGTAGCTCAATTGCAAGCTCTGGCCAGTGATCCATCCTCAAGACCCAGTAACCCAGAGGATTTTCGGTGGGAAAGGTGTCCAAGTCTGATCTTGCCCCTAGGTATTCCTGCACAATGTAAAACAGACGCTGGCGATGGTTGCTGGAACCGATCATACCTTGGGGCTGCGGAACAAAAAATTGTCTGAACGCATCGGTCAGACGGCCACCTTCTCCACCGCTCCTTCTTTGACTGACCGAAGCCTCAGCAACACGTTGTCCAGAAACAGGAGTTTGTAACCTCCCAGTCTCTGGGAACGCGTTGCACAGACCTTTCTGCAAGGCCTCCCGAGGATGTTTCATCCTCTGCTCCCTCTGCGATGGCAAGATAAGGTCCGCAACCTTACCCTTGTAACGTGGATCAAGGAGGGTTGCCAGCCAGTATTGGTCCTTCTCCTTGATACCACGAATACGAGGATCCTTACGCAGGCTTTGCAGGATCAGGGAGGCCATGCAGCGTAGGTTTGCTGAGGCATTCGGTCCGGAGTCCTCTGGGTCACTAAGGACGACATGGTCCGCAGCCACCTCCTCCCAGCCACGTACAAGTCCATGTGTTTCTTGGGACTGATCCCTTAAAGACTGCTGCTGATGCTGAGTGCCAGGCTCCACCTCCATACTGACACAATCTTCCTCCTCCTCCTCCTTGTCCTCTTCCTGTGTGATCGGCGGGCACGCAGGAACACTGTCTGGATAAAGGGGGCCTTGAGAGCTAAGGAAGTCCTCCTCTTCCTGCCTCTGTTCTGCCTCAAGTGCCCTGTCCATTATTCCACGCAGCGTGTGCTCCAACAGGTGGACAAGGGGGACAGTGTCACTGATGCATGCACTGTCACTGCTCACCATCCTCGTGGCCTCCTCAAATGGTGACAGGACAGTGCATGCATCCCTGATCATGGCCCACTGGCGTGGGGAAAAAAAAACAAGCTCCCCTGACCCTGTCCTGGTGCCATAGTCGCACAGGTACTCATTGATGGCCCTCTGCTGCGTGTGCAGCCGCTGCAGCATGGCCAACGTTGACTTCCACCTGGTGGGCATGTCACAGATTAGGCGGTTCTTGGGCAGGTTAAACTCCTTTTGGAGGTCCGTCAGCCGAGCACTGGCATTATATGACCGGCGGAAATGCACACAGACTTTCCTGGCCTGCCTCAGGACATCCTGTAAGCCCGGGTACCTGCCCAAGAACCGCTGCACCACCAAGTTAAGGACGTGAGCCAAACAGGGCACATGGGTCATTTGTCCCTGTCGGAGGGCAGAGAGGAGGTTGGTGCCATTGTCGCAAACCACCATTCCTGCCTTAAGTTGGCGTGGCATCAACCACCTCTGAACCTGCCCCTGCAGAGCTGACAGAACCTCTGCCCCAGTGTGGCTCCTGTCCCCCAAGCACACCAGCTCAAGCACCGCATGGCATCTTTTGGCCTGCGTACTTGCATAGCCCCTTGAACGACTACGGAGCACCGCTGGTTCCGAGGAAGAGGCCATGGAGGAAGAAGAAGAGGAGGGGGTGGAGGAGAGAGGTGTGTCACAATCATTAGCATTTTGGAGGCGTGGTGGCGGAACAACCTCCAACACTACTGCACCTTATCCTGCATCCTTCCCAGCTGCCAGCAGAGTCACCCAATGCGCCGTGATACTTAGGTAACGTCCCTGTCCATGCCTGCTGGACCATGAGCCAGCGGTAATATGCACCTTACCGCTGACTGCCCTGTCCAGCGAGGCATGGACATTGCCTTCCACATGCTGGTAGAGAGCCGGAATCGCCTTCCGTGAGAAAAAGTGGCGTTTGGGTACCTGCCACTGAGGAACCGCACATTCCACAAACTCACGGAAGGGGGCAGAGTCTACCAACTGAAAAGGCAGCAGTTGAAGTGCTAGCAATTTTGCCAAGCTAGCATTCAACCGCTGGGCATGTGGATGGCTGGGAGCAAACTTCTTTCGGCGGTGCAGCAGCTGGGGCAGGGAAATTTGCCTGGTACAATCTGACGTCGGTGTACCAAAATAAGATTGCCCACAAGTACGTGGCTGTGACACACCTAATTCTACACCTTCATTCCTCTCAGTGCAGGTCTCAGAGAGGACTGAAGGTCTAGTGGGGTTGGAAATCTCAGCTGAAGAGGAGCAAGGAGAGGTCCTCTTTGTTCTTTTGCGTGGGTCTTTTAGATACGCTTGCCAACGAACTGCATGGCAGGTCAACATATGTCTGGTCAAGCATGTGCTACCCAATCCGGAGATGTTTTGGCCACGTGAGATATGCTTGAGACATATGTTGCAAATAGCAGCGGTGCGATCTGATGCACTCGTCTCAAAAAAGGCCCACACCAAAGAACTTTTTGAATAACGCGCAGAGACTGCAGCGCCCTGCACATGTGGAGCTTTGGAGTGTGATGCAGTCAATGTGCTGCCCTTAGGCTGGCCCCTGGAGGGCATCCTGCCTCGTTGGTGATGTGCCGCCTCCTCCTCCTCTCTCCTATCAGGCACCCACGTTGAGTCAGTGACCTCATCATCCCCTCCCTCCTCATCACTGGAGCAAACCTGGCAGTATGCTGCAGCAGGGGGAGCATGACTGCCAGATTGCTGTCCTTCTTGGGCACCCCCTCTCTCCGTGCTCATGTTACTGCCTTCATCGAGCTCAGTATCATCATCAGAGCCTTCCAAACGCTGGGCATCCTCCTGGAGCATGTACCCAACACTATGGTCAAACAGTTCGAGGGACTCCTTAGGAGGACATGGTGGGGCTAGGGAAGGAGTCACTGATGACATTGAGCCGAGGGAAGAGGCCGCTGCTTTGCCAGACAAAGTACCCTGGGCATGGGTGAGAGAGGATGAGGAGGATGAGGACGGCTTGGTCATCCACTCGACCAAGTCTTCTGCATGTTGCGGCTCAACATGGCCAGCTGCCGAAAAAAAGGCCAAGTGTGTCCCATGGCCACGTGCTGATGAGGATGCACCGTCTCCACGACAAGCACTAGACACAGAGCCTGCTTGCCCTCTCTTATTGGCTTGTGACTGTCTGCCTCTCCTTCTTGGCCTTCCAGACATACTAATGGTCTGTAGCTGCACTAAGCTGGGATCTATCTACCTATCTATCTATCTATCTATCTATCTATCTATCTATGTACTGATACTGCAGCTAGCAAAATCAACTGCCTGCCTGTAGTATGAGAACACCACCAACCTTCTACAGGTAGCTTTAGCTGAACACTGTGAGCAGGACGCACCCCACTAACTTGTAGGTTTAGCAGAACACTGTGAGCAGGACGCACTGCACTAACTGTAAATAGTCTAGCTGCCTGACTGTGGTACTAATAGGATCAAAAGAACACCAGCAATTTTCTTCAGGTAGCTGTATTTACTGTAACAAGACAAGCCTGCCTGTCAGTAAGAAGATAACAGGAACGGATCTAGCTGAACACTGTGAGCAGGACGCACCCCACTAGCTTGTAGGTTTAGCTGAACACTGTGAGGTGGACGCACCCCACTAACTTGTAGGTTTAGCTGAACACTGTGAGCAGGACGCACCCCACTAACTTGTAGGTTTAGCAGAACACTGTGAGCAGGACACACTGCACTAACTGTAAATAGTCTAGCTGCCTGACTGTGGTACTAATAGTATCAAAAGAACACCAGCAATTTTCTTCAGGTAGCTGTATTTACTGTAACAAGACAAGCCTGCCTGTCAGTAAGAAGATAACAGAAACGGATCTAGCTGAACACTGTGAGCAGGACGCACCCCACTAGCTTGTAGGTTTAGCTGAACACTGTGAGGTGGACGCACCCCACTAACTTGTAGGTTTAGCTGAACACTGTGAGCAGGACGCACCCCACTAACTTGTAGGTTTAGCAGAACACTGTGAGCAGGACGCACTGCACTAACTGTAAATAGTCTAGCTGCCTGACTGTGGTACTAATAGGATCAAAAGAACACCAGCAATTTTCTTCAGGTAGCTGTATTTACTGTAACAAGACAAGCCTGCCTGTCAGTAAGAAGATAACAGGAACGGATCTAGCTGAACACTGTGAGCAGGACGCACCCCACTAGCTTGTAGGTTTAGCTGAACACTGTGAGGTGGACGCACCCCACTAGCTTGTAGGTTTAGCTGAACACTGTGAGCAGGACGCACCCCACTAACTTATAGGTTTAGCAGAACACTGTGAGCAGGACACACTGCACTAACTGTAAATAGTCTAGCTGCCTGACTGTGGTACTAATAGTATCAAAAGAACACCAGCAATTTTCTTCAGGTAGCTGTATTTACTGTAACAAGACAAGCCTGCCTGTCAGTAAGAAGATAACAGAAACGGATCTAGCTGAACACTGTGAGCAGGACGCACCCCACTAGCTTGTAGGTTTAGCTGAACACTGTGAGGTTGACGCACCCCACTAACTTGTAGGTTTAGCTGAACACTGTGAGCAGGACGCACCCCACTAACTTGTAGGTTTAGCAGAACACTGTGAGCAGGACGCACTGCACTAACTGTAAATAGTCTAGCTGCCTGACTGTGGTACTAATAGGATCAAAAGAACACCAGCAATTTTCTTCAGGTAGCTGTATTTACTGTAACAAGACAAGCCTGCCTGTCAGTAAGAAGATAACAGGAACGGATCTAGCTGAACACTGTGAGCAGGACGCACCCCACTAGCTTGTAGGTTTAGCTGAACACTGTGAGGTGGACGCACCCCACTAGCTTGTAGGTTTAGCTGAACACTGTGAGCAGGACACACCCCACTAACTTATAAGTTTAGCAGAACACTGTGAGCAGGACGCACTGCACTAACTGTAAATAGTCCAGCTGTCTGACTGTGGTACTAATAGGATCAAAAGAACACCAGCAATTTTCTTCAGGTAGCTGTATTTACTGTAACAAGACAAGCCTGCCTGTCAGTAAGAAGATAACAGAAACGGATCTAGCTGAACACTGTGAGCAGGACGCACCCCACTAGCTTGTAGGTTTAGCTGAACACTGTGAGGTGGACGCACCCCACTAACTTGTAGGTTTAGCTGAACACTGTGAGCAGGACGCACCCCACTAACTTGTAGGTTTAGCAGAACACTGTGAGCAGGACGCACTGCACTAACTGTAAATAGTCTAGCTGCTTGACTGTGGTACTAATAGGATCAAAAGAACACCAGCAATTTTCTTCAGGTAGCTGTATTTACTGTAACAAGACAAGCCTGCCTGTCAGTAAGAAGATAACAGAAATGGATCTAGCTGAACACTGTGAGCAGGACGCACCCCACTAGCTTGTAGGTTTAGCTGAACACTGTGAGGTGGATGTACCCCACTAACTTGTAGGTTTAGCTGAACACTGTGAGCAGGACGCACCCCACTAACTTGTAGGTTTAGCAGAACACTGTGAGCAGGACGCACTGCACTAAATGTAAATAGTCTAGCTGCCTGACTGTGGTACTAATAGGATCAAAAGAACACCAGTAATTTTCTTCAGGTAGCTTTATATACTGTAACAAGACAAGCCTGCCTGTCAGTAGGAAGATAACAGGAACGGATCTAGCTGAACACTGTGAGCAGGACGCACTGCACTAAATGTAAATAGTCTAGAAGATAACAGGAATGGATCCAGCTAAACTGAATACAGTGTATATATATATATATATATATATATATATATATATATATATATATATATATATATATATATGCAACACCTGGGATGCATATATATACAAAATACACTTTAAGTGCAGCTAACTGACTGACTGTCCTGCCTAATCTAGCTAACTCAAATGAAATGACACTGTCTCTCTCTCTCTCTATTTCTCAGCACACCGGAACACACTGCACTGGGCCGCCGTGCAGGCGGCCTTATATAGTGTGGGGCATGTACTAAATCCCCTGAGCCATAGTTGGCCAAAGCCTCCTTGGCTTTGGCCAATTACGGCTCTCTGTTAAGGCGGCGCTGTGATTGGCTAAGCATGCGGGTCATAGTGCATGCTTGGCCAATCATCAGCAAGAAATGCACTGCGATGCCGCAGTGAATTATGGGCCGTGACGCGCCACACGAATTTGGCGCGAACGGCCCATATCTTTCGCAATTCGGCGAATGACCGAACAGCCGATGTTCGAGTCGAACATGGGTTCGACTCGAACACGAAGCTCATCCCTACTAACCACGTTCCATACCGTGTATATGCCAAAATAAAATAAATATATGTGCATGCGCTAAAGGCTATAAATACGTGAACAAAGAATATAATAAATCTATACAATATTGAAAATTACAAACAGTGTCAAACGCCTGTGAAGAAAGTGACTAAAATCCACAATTGAATATATGAATAAATGGTAACATGCAACATGCAAAAAAAAAAAAAAAAAAGAAAGTGAGAAAGAAAAGAAAAAAATCCTTTAAATAATTAACAAAAATATATAAGTGCTACTTGATAAATAAAGTGTCCGAAACCAATTCATACAAATGAATATATCTCAGTCCAAACCATTCACAAGAGTATATAAATCAAAGTGCACAATAGTGTCCAAACAAATAGCAGGCATTCCTCATGCTTGTATTTATGAAAAAGTGCTAAATATTCCTCATGCTCTTCTTAAGAGATGTGCACGTTATGGCATGCTGCAGTGCTCTCCAGTGACCCCCAATGGATAATGCGCTCACCTTAGAGCGTGTGACACAGTGGCTAAACAGTGTCAAAACACGCATTAGAGCCACTCCAGGGCTCATACAGGGTCTGCTGGTGATGATCTGTACCACGCTCAAATGGTGACATATATAAAATAAAGGAGACTCATAGCATAATACCGCCAGGAATTTATTTGAAAAGCCATAAAAACAATCCCTCCAGGAGGGTACTCACAATGCTTGGGTGCATCAGTGCACCATCCTATCCAAAGTATGCAATACAGATGAATCCTGAGGTGTGCGGTGCAGTGTACAATCCAATGCCTGTCTGTGTGTAGAAAGCTCCGTCCTGCCCCTCCCCTACGCATCTTCGGCACAGGGTATACGTGCCTTCATCTGGGGGATCTAATAGGACGGGCGCTCTATGTGTAATTTATACTGTCACAGCAGCCATTTTGCCTGGGACCGCTGACATCCTAGTGTTCGGCTCCAACAGCGGCCATTTTGCCTGGGATCGCTGACATCCTAGTGTTAGACTCCAGCTATGTAAAAACAACAGCAAATGACGCTGTATGCCGGCCTTGATATTTAGGAAAAAGCAGGAAATGAAAAGCTATAGTAAGCGGTGTTAACCCTATCTGCATAAGTATAATCCTAATCCAGGACAGAGCCACACATCAGAGTAGACACCACAACGCACACCACAAATAATGGTAATTGCACAAGCGATTAATATATGGAACATCAAAAAACTACAAATGTACTAATCTAATGGCATAATATATAACAATAAAAAATATATATAAAAAATTTTGTTTAAAATCATACTGAGAATTAAGTATGTTTCTCGCATCAGTAATACAGCACAATCATCATTGTGGGATCCTATAAAACCCTTAAAGGGACCTGTAACCTTTATTGCTCTGTAATAGGAAACTCACAGATATGTGTTTAAATAAAAATATTAAAATAAATTTAAATAAAAATATTAAAATAAATATATAAAAAAAATTGAAATAAATATAGAAAATTGATACAAAAAAAAAATTTTATATATAAAAATTCAATAATTCTATAACCTAAAAAATACACATTTGGAATACAGTAGATACGATAAAATTACAAATATAAATATAAACGAAAGTATTCCTGAAAATGCGTATTGATCTTGGAATATCACAATTACTATCTAGTAATAACACCTAAAAAATAGCCACATCACCAAATGGTAAAAGGGGAAAAGTAAGTCTATATGAACCATACCATAAATGTTAATCAGGCGATCATTCAAGTATCTAAAAAGTGCTAAGTAATCCAGGAGAGCGTTATATCAAAAAGCAATAAATATGGGGGAGTGCTTTGTGAAAGGCACTATATGAGCTTAATCGCTCCCCAATGTGCAAACATATTATTTTAGTGGCTAGAGTGAATCCAATCAAAATCAAGCGAATCGTCATAATCTACTATGTATACCCATAAAAAACCTTTTAAGTACTGTAAAATATGGATATCTAGGTGGGATACAAAAAGGTTAAATCAATAATTACTCAAGAAACATCTTAAATCGAACTCCTTATTAAGCCCCCCCGGGGCCATGGAGCCGAGCTGGTGTATCCACCATGATTCACGTTTACTAATTTCTCTTACAAAGTTGGAACCCCTCCAGTGGCGTTTGGGTACCTCTATCCCCCAAAATTTCATCCCAAGCGTGCTTTGATTATGTACACGTTTGAAATGTATGTACAGATGGTGCTTGTCAGACCCCTTACGTATATTCCTTACGTGCTCTTCTAAACGGTCTTTCAAAGCCCTAATAGGCCGCCCCACATAGATGTAATTGCATGGGCATTTTAACGCGTAAACAACCCCTATCGTGTCGCAGGATATAAAATCTCTAATGGTGTAGGAGTGGTTGTTTCTAGGATTGGTAAACTCCTTTAATCTTCTATTGTTACCAGGAACCCTAACGCAGCTGTAACATCTCCCCCACCCATAAAAAACTTTTAGGTCCCAGAACATTGAGGGTTTCTGGGGGGGTGCAATTACCATTATTTGTGGTGTGCGATGTGGTGTCTACTCTGATGTGTGGCTCTGTCCTGGATTAGGATTATACTTATGCAGATAGGGTTAACACCGCTTACTATAGCTTTTCATTTCCTGCCTTTTCCTAAATATCAAGGCGTCATTTGCTGTTGTTTTTACATAGCTGGAGCCTAACACTAGGATGTCAGCGATCCCAGGCAAAATGGCCGCTGTTGGAGCCGAACACTAGGATGTCAGCGGTTCCAGGCAAAATGGCCGCTGTGACAGTATAAATTACACATAGAGCGCCCGTCCTATTAGATCCCCCAGATGAAGGCACGTATACCCTGTGCCGAAGACGCGTAGGGGAGGGGCAGGACGGAGCTTTCTACACACAGACAGGCAGAGGATTGTACACCGCACCGCACACCACAGGATTCATCTGTATTGCATACTTTGGATAGGATGGTGCACTGACGCACCCAAGCATTGTGAGTACCCTCCTGGAGGGATTGTTTTTATGGCTTTTCAAATAAATTCCTGGCGGTATTATGCTATGAGTCTCCTTCCTTTTATATATGTCACCATTTGAGCGTGGTACAGATCATCACCAGCAGACCCTGTATGAGCCCTGGAGTGGCTCTAATGCGTGTTTTGACACTGTTTAGCCACTGTGTCACACGCTCTAAGGTGAGCGCATTATCCATTGGGGGTCACTGGAGAGCACTGCAGCATGCCATAACGTGCACATCTCTTAAGAAGAGCATGAGGAATATTTAGCACTTTTTCATAAATACAAGCATGAGGAATGCCTGCTATTTGTTTGGACACTATTGTGCACTTTGATTTATATACTCTTGTGAATCGTTTGGACTGAGCTATATTCATTTGTATGAATTGGTTTCGGACACTTTATTTATCAAGTAGCACTTATATATTTTTGTTAATTATTTAAAGGATTTTTTCTTTTCTTTCTCACATTTTTTTTTTTTGCATGTTGCATGTTACCATTTATTCATATATTCAATTGTGGATTTTAGTCACTTTCTTCCCAGGCGTTTGACACTGTAATTTTCAATATTGTATAGATTTATTATATTCTTTGTTCACGTATTTATAGCCTTTAGCGCATGCACATATATTTATTTTATTATAGCTATATCCTTAAAGCCCAACGCATTTCTGTGTAAAAACACTTCTTCAGGGGCGGATATTGTAAAGTATATGTAAAAACATATGACTTGAAGGTTAGTCCTGATGTTGAGGTAGGTACAACAGAACAAACCATGGCTGTTGACCCAAAGTACTTACGTGGCAACAGATAACGACGGCATGCACCATGAACAGAACACAGGCTGCAGGAGTGGTCTGTCCCGGGAGCTGAGATGGTCATGTACCCCATGTCCATAGGGGCGCACAAGCGTTTCTGTGTAAAAACACTTCTTCAGGGGCGGATATTGTAGCCATAGTTTGTCCTGTTGTACCTACCTCAACATCAGGGCTAACCTTTATGTCATATGTTTTTACAGATACTTTACAATATCGCCCCTGAAGAAGTGTTTTTACACAGAAACGTGTCAGGCTTTAAGGATATAGCTAAGTGCCCTACTAGGACATATATCTGAACATGTCATACTTTTTAATCTCCTGTACTACTCAAGGCTGCCAACTGTCATGTGAATCAACCTTGCTATTGTTTTGAATATTTTTTATCAATTTATTGTTGTGATTAGGGATGGGCTTTATGTTCAGGTCGAACATGAGTTTGACTGGAACATTGGCTTTTCGCCCATTTGCCGAGCAGCGAACAATTTGGGGTGTTCACGGCAAATTAAAAAGCCGCGGAACACCCTTTAAAATTGTATGGGAGAAATTAAAAGGGCTAATTTTAAAGGCTTATATGCATGGTATTGTCATAAAAAGTGTTTGGGGACCTGGGTCCTGCCCCAGGGGACATGCATCAATACAAAAAAAAGTTATAAAAACAGCCGTTTTTTTTGGGAGCAGTGATTTTAATAGTGCTTAAAGTGAAACAATAAAAGTGTAATATTCCTTTAAATTTCGTACCTGGGGGGTGTCTATAGTATGCCTGTAAAGGGGCGCATGTTTACCATGTTTAGAACAGTCTGACAGCAAAATGACATTTCTAAAGGAAAAAAAGTCATGTAAAACTACTATCGCTAGTGCCGGATATAATGAATTGTCGGTCCGGCAATACACATAAAAGTTCATTGATAAAAGTGGCATGGAATTTCCCCACAGGGAAACCCCGAACCAAAATTTAAAAAAAAAATGTGTGGGGGTCCCCCTAAATTCCATACCAGGCCCTTCAGGTCTGGTATGGATATAAAGGGGAGTCCCGTGCCAAAATTTTTAAAAAATGGCGTGGGGGTCCACCTGAAAGGTCTGGTATGAATTTTAAGGGGAACCCCATGCCAAAAGTAAAAAAAAAATGGCGTGGGGTCCCTCCAAGATTCCATACCAGACCCTTATCCAAGCACGCAACCTGGCAGGCCGCAGGAAAATAGGGGGGGGACGAGAGAGTCCCCCCCCTCCTGAACCGTACCAGGGCACATGTCCTCAACATTGGGAGAGTGCTTTGGGGTAGCCCCAAAGCACCTTGTCCCCATGTTGATGGGGAGAAGGGCCTCATCCCCACAACCCTTGCCCTGTGGTTGTGGGGGTCTGCGGGCAGGGGGCTTATCGGAATCTGGAAGCCCCCTTTAACAAGGGGACCCCCAGATCCAGGCCCCCCTGTGCGAATTGGTGATGGGGTACAAATGTATCTCTACCATTTCACAAAAAAAGTGTCAAAAAGGTTAAAAAACACAAGAGACAGTTTTTGACAAGTCCTTTATTAATGACTTCTTCTTTCCGCTTCTTCTTACATCTTCTTTCTTCTGGTCTTCGTTTGGTGTTCTTCTTCCTCCATCTTCTTCTTCTCCATCTTCTTCTTCCTCTGCTCTTCTCGTCCTGCATCTTCCTCAGGCTTCATCTCCGCACCGTCCGCACGATCCGCCTCAGTGGGAGTCTTCCGCCATGTGACACATCGGTTCTTCTGACACTTCTTATATAACAGAGAGCGGGGCCACCCAGTGACCCCGCCCTCCTCTGACGCACGGGGACTTCACTATGGATTTCCCCATGTTGTCAGAGGGGGGAAGGGTCACCCGTTTTCGTAACCGGGTGGGGGGCGGATGTCCACAGCGCATCGGCGTCACGCACAGAGGCTCCACGTGTGGTATCATGCCTGGCGCTGCAGCGGAGCCAAACTCTGGTTCCATCTGGCTGCTGAGTGGGGTTTTTGTGCTGAGTAACGGGTGGCGCACGCCGTGCACGTCCAGGCCCCTTCCCTCCCTTGTCATGTGCATGACGTTGGTGGTAGCCCCTCCCCCTGGGGCGTACTTAAGGTCACTCCCTGAGCGCAGTTCCCCTCTCCTCACAGACATGTCAGCACGTTCACCTCTTGGAAGCTCCTTACCACTATACTCCTACATAGGGTAAACCTACACAGGACCTAATACATAATTACAGTGCTTCTCCAACATGTTCTCTCTTCTCTCTTCTCTTTTCTTTTCCTAGCTCTTTCATCGCATTGGCTAATGCAACTTCTCCCAGTACTTACCTAGTACACCATAGGTGGTTCACATCACCACCTTTCCCACACATTCTTGATATACTTTACATTTTTTTCACATTTTTCAAATTTTTTACACATTTTTTCACAATTCATATTTTTATATTTTATATTTATTCTTATTTTTATTTTTTCTTTCATTTTTACATTTTTTATTTTTCCTTTTCACCTCATACTCAACTTCCCAAGTTAGCTTTTTACTTCCATTAATTTCCATTAACCAACGGTCACTTCATTTACCCATTACAGATCACACCGCAATCCCCATCCTTTCTATCATTCCGGATACACTTTGGAGAATAGGGATCTGCATTCTTCTGGGGGTCCTGCTTGTGCGCCCCTATGGACATGGGGTACATGACCACCTCAGCTCCCGGGATGGGCCACTCTTGCAGCCCGTGTTCTGTTCGTTGTGCATACCGTCATTATCTGTTGCCACGTAAGTACTTAGGATCAACAGCCATGGTTTGTCCTGTTTTACCTACCTCAACATCAGGACTAACCTTTATGTCATATGTTTTTACAGATACTTTACAATATCCGCCCCTGAAGAAGTGTTTTTACACAGAAACGCGTCAGGATTTAAGGATATAGCTAAGTGTATTATAGATCTCTATATTCAGATAGCTCCGGGGAATCCACCCAAATAGACATACCCAATAATGAGGAGGCCCAGGTCCTTAATCAATTAGAATCCCTCTATGAAGAAGGTGAATGTTCCTCTGATGATGAAGAATCTTCTACTAAGTGTGGTTGGAGGAGGGATGCAGGGCTACGCATTCGGTCCACAAAGATGCCTCACTTTAGGAAGGACAAAAGATTGGGGATGTTCTTGGATTTGGTCCAGGAGGACCTGGCCAAGGTCAATTGGTATATCAAAGACCCAGGTAATCTATCACTAGATGAACGCCAAGCCTTAAAAGAGCTACGTGAAAATAAAAAAATCATTATTAAACCTAGTGATAGAGGAGGCAATGTGGTGCTGCTCCCAACTGAGATGTATGAAGCAGAAGTGCGTCGTCTACTGTCAGATCAGTCTACATATAAGAAACTAGACCGTAATCCCTTTGGTGCTTTGGTAGCACTCATCAATGATCGCTTGCATTGGGCCTTAGAGGACTTACTCATCACTAAAAAGGAGCATGAGTTCCTAAGAGTGGATGATTATAACACTCCAGTGCTCTACATAATATCCAAAATCCATAAAAATATGGAGAATCCCCCAGGAAGACCCATTGTTTTCAGCCATAAGAGGCCCACTAGAGAGAGTGGGCAGGTACATTGATGGCTTGATCAAGGAACTGGTTGAACTACTGCCTTCGTATGTCCAGGACACCAGGGACGTTCTCAACAAAAATCTTGATTTACAAATTCCCCAGGAGGCCTTTTTTGTGGGTATTGACGTGGAGTCTCTCTACACGTCGATCCCACATGAATGGGGAACACTGGCAGTATACCATTTCCTTGACCAACGTTTTCCCAATCTAGCCGCGCAAAATGAATTTGTCTTGGAGGGTATTCCAGTGGGACAGTTCCTTTGTATTCGAAGGAACTGCTCCACAGAGGCAGAATATAGATGAGAGTCTGAACTCCTTTACCAGCACTTTCGAGAACGTGGATACACACATTGTACTCTTAAAAGAGCTAGGATGATTGCAGGACGTAGATCTAGTGTTCACCTTCCGAAAAGAGGAAACACTTGGGAAAGGAAAATAGCTGTACACCCCAAAGAAAATTGCAAAAAAGGGAATTTTCCCCCAAAAACGAAGGGGTTTTCAAGGCAGCAAAGAACTAGTACAAAAGGTATGCAATATTATTGATTTTATTTAAAACATAAGACAGTAGAGTAAAAAACATGAACTGTGTATAAAAGTTGTAAGAAGCACAGGAGCTGTCAGGGTTCTTACCTCGGCAGGCGGGGCACCCGCGGTGGTGTGCGTCAGGGTGCGTTGGCGCGCGTTGGCGCGCGCGTTTCTGCGGACCTCGCCGTGCGGGTTCCTCGCGGCGCCGGTGTGTGTGTCCTGGATCGTTCCACTGTGCACGCCGGTGTGCGGGGGCGCGCGCGCGGGCGTTGGCGGGCGCGCGTGCCTGTGTGTGCCGGGGCGCGCGCGTGCACGTCGTTTGGCGCCAAAAGCCCTATTTAAGCCAGTGAGTTCTGGTGACCAGTGCTGCCTAATCAACAGCTAGTCGTTCCAGAGCCTGACCGTGTACTTTGTTTGTTCCTGCTATACCTGTAGACCCGGCCTTGTCTCCCGACCTCTCTCTGAACTCTGCCTGCACCGACCTTTGCTTGTCTGACTATCCGCTTGCCTGTTCCACTGTACCTCTGCCGTCTGCCTGTTGCCAAACCCGGCCTGTCTCCTGACCATCCATCTGCCTGCTCCCTGGGATCCTATCAGCCTGTCTGCAGACTTCCTGCCTGTTATCCACACCAGCCTGCTCTGCTCAGTGAAGGTGCTCCAGTCTACTCAGTCTTTGCAGCAGTTAACCCTGTGACACCCGGACTGCAATACCAGGACAGCCACACAGGCCTTCATACCACTCCGTACTGTCGTACCCCCTGTTTACTCTACCAGGGGGCCGATAGTCGGAGGGTAAGGGAGCCTACCCTCTGCCCGACAGGACTCGCCGGTCTGGTAAGTAGGAGCCTGATAGTATTAGGCAGCCATGACCGAGTCCGGGCAGGGGGCTTCCACCATGGATGAACTTTGCCGACATCTGGCGGGTCTAACCCAGGCTGTGAAAAGCCTACAAGAGGGATATTCCAGTTTGGAAGAACGTGTACAGGCCTTGTCTGCACCTTCCGGTCCACCAGGGTCCGCAGCAGCCACCTCAACACCTTCTGTGGTCATGTTACCTCCTGAGCCAAAAGTACCAGTACCCGAAAGATTTCTCGGAGACCGAAGTAGGTATCGAGCCTTCCGGAATGCTTGCAACCTTTACTTCGCCCTACAGCCACGCACGTTCTCCCTGGAAGCCACTAAGGTGGACTTTGTTATTTCCTTACTGTCTGGTGAACCCCAAACATGGGCCCACCGACTCTTGGAGCAAAAATCAGTCGCCTTGGATAGTCTGGAGGCCTTCTTTGGAGCCATGTCCCAACTATACGAAGACCCCCAGCTCACTGCCACCGCGGAAGCCTCCTTACAGGCCCTTCGTTAAGGCCGTCGAGCAGCTGAAGACTATGCCGTCGAGTTCAGACGCTGGAGTTCTGACACGGCATGGAATGACGCTGCGTTGCGCCATCAGTTCAGGATGGGGTTGTCAGAACCCCTCAAAGATGAGTTGGCACGAGTAGGGGTACCACAGACCCTGGAAGAGCTTATCAATCTGTCTATCCAAATAGACCGTAGACTGCGAGAACGACGTACCGAAAGAACCACCAGTACCTTTCGTCCCACCTGGATGATTCCACAAGTACCCTGTCCTCCCAGTAGATCTCCCGCCCCACCACCTGCCTCGACCTATGATGCACCTGAACCAATGCAGCTTGGTCTATTCCGTCCTTCTTTGACCCCAGAGGAGAAGACACGTAGGCGGGCACACAACCTCTGCCTCTACTGCGGGGAATCGGGGCACTACGCCAGCGGTTGCCCCAACAAGATGCGTAAGTGTCATTCTGATGTTCGTACCTGTGCTACTATTGTACCCACTATGGGCACGCACCTAACCATTTCTGTCACTTTACAGCTTCCCGGAAAGGCCATCCAAATCCCAGCTATCATTGATTCTGGAGCCTGCAGCTGTTTTATCGACCAGACCTTTGCCTCTCAACATGCCATTCCTCTCCAAACCAAAACTCAAAGCCTTGCTGTTCATCTTGCTGACGGTTCTGCTCTCCGCTCCGGCCCGGTCACTCAGGAGACTGTCCCCTTAGAAGCCATCATGGGCCGGCAACACCATGAATATCTCTGTCTGGACGCCATCTCGTCCCCCTCTCTTTCCAGTCATTCTCGGAATACCTTGGCTGCAGGCGCACAACCCCCAAATCAACTGGGCTTCAGGTAATGTCGAGTTCCTCTCTGGATATTGTCTTCAACACTGCTTGCAAGGGACAGGCCGTGAGGTTACCCAACTCCTCTGTCTACATCCAGATGTTGATCTGCTTCAAGCTATCCCTGAGCCTTACCGAGACTTTGCGGATGTGTTTAGCAAAAAGGGGGCAGAATTGCTACCTCCACACAGGCCCTACGACTGCCCAATTGAATTGCTTCCTGGAACCGAGGTACCTTTTGGCCGGATCTTCCCCCTGACTGAGCAGGAGCTGGGCACCCTGAAGCAGTACTTAGACGAAAATCTGAAAAAGAAATTTATCCGCCCGTCCACCTCCCCGGCCGGTGCGGGCTTATTTTTTGTGGAGAAGAAGGATCATTCCCTGCGGCCATGTATTGATTACCGCAAATTGAATAAGATAACAATTAAAAATCGCTACCCGCTCCCTCTGGTACCTGAGTTATTCCAAAGGCTGGGCACTGCCAGAATCTTTACTAAATTGGTCCTCCGGGGTGCTTATAACTTAATCCGCATCCGAGAGGGTGACGAGAGGGTGACGAGTGGAAGACTGCGTTTCGCACTCGTTTCGGGCATTTCGAGTACCAGGTCATGCCCTTCGGTCTTTGTAATGCCCCTGCTACGTTCCAGCACTTTGTGAACGACATCTTTAGAGATATCCTGGACCTCTACGTCATCGTTTATCTGGACGATATACTCATCTTCTCCTCTTCTTTGGCGGATCATCGCAGGCACGTCAGGAATGTTCTCGTCCGGCTCAGGCAACATGGCTTATACGCTAAACTGGATAAATGTGAGTTCGAACGCCAAAGTATTCAGTTCTTGGGACTCATTATTTCTGTTGAAGGAATCAAGATGGACCCACAAAAAGTATCGGCCATCCTGGACTGGCCGGCTCCTACAGACAAGAAAGGAGTCCAACGTTTCGTAGGATTTTCCAACTTCTACAGGAAATTTATTAAAGACTTCTCTAAGATCATTGCACCAATAACGGAACTTACTAAACAGGGGGCACGATTCTGTTGGTCATCCCGAGCACAGGCAGCATTCGAGAAATTAAAGGGATTGTTTACTTCTGCTTCTATTCTCAAGCACCCGGACCCTGCGTTACCGTTTGTGCTGGAAGTGGATGCTTCTGAAATCGCAGTGGGGGCAGTACTTTCTCAACGTCAGGGCCCCAAGGCCCTCTTGTTTCCTGTAGCATTCTTTTCCCGTAAACTCTCGTCATCTGAGAAAAATTATGATGTCGGAGACCGGGAACTGTTGGCCATCAAAGCGGCTTTGGAAGAGTGGCGCTATCTACTAGAGGGTGCGGTACATCCGGTTCTCATCTTTACCGACCACAAGAACTTGGAATACTTAAGAGCAGCCAAGCGACTCAGACCACGACAGGCTAGATGGGCACTTTTTTTTTCCCGCTTCTCCTTTCATATCACGTACAGGCCCGGATCCAAGAATGGGAAACCTGATGCCCTATCACGAATGTTTCACGACTCCAAGGAAAATACTCCTCCTGATACTATTTTGCCTGCAGGAAGTTTCTTACTTCTCCAGGGAGATTTAATTTCCAGGATTAAACAGGCCTCCACTGAAATTCCTCTACCTACTGGAACCAGTTTAAGTGATGGGTTGCTCTGGCATGAAGGCAAGATTTTTGTTCCTGAAAGATGTAGGGTACTGGTACTGGAACTATGTCATGACCACAAGCTGGCGGGTCACTTCGGAGCCCGGAAAACCTCAGAATTGGTGCTACGCACCTTTTGGTGGCCATGTCTCCTGGAGGACTGTAAGAGGTATGTGGGTTCTTGCCGCACTTGTGCCCGGAATAAATGCAACCGCTCAAAGGCCTGGGGTTTATTGAGACCCTTACCGATTCCTGACAGACCTTGGAGAATGCTATCAATGGACTTCATTGTGGAGTTACCCCCCTCTGAAGGTTTCTCAACCATCTTTGTGGTGATCGATAGGCTATCCAAGATGGCACACTTCATCCCTATGAAGGGTACTCCCACAGCCGTAGAAACGGCGAAGATATTCGTCAAGGAAGTAGTAAGATTACATGGGGTGCCCGCGAATATTGTATCCGACCGGGGTGTTCAATTTACCTCCCGGTTTTGGAGAGCACTGTGTGCCGCTTTGGAAATTGAATTGGCGTTCTCCTCGGCCTACCACCCTCAGACGAACGGCCAGACAGAAAGAACTAACCAGACGCTGGAGCAATACCTCCGTTGTTTTTCTGTATTTACACAAGACGACTGGGTGTCCTTGTTACCAGTCGCTGAATTCTCGTACAACAACTCCCTACACTCTGCCATCAACCAGACTCCTTTCTTTGCGAATTATGGATTCAACCCTTCTTTCCTTCCCAGTTCGATCCCGGAATTTTCTCTACCCGCAGTAATGGAAACAATGGAGTTCTTTTCTAGTAATTGTAAGATCTTGCAGGAAACCATGGCCCAATCCCAGGCTTCCTTCAAGAGGATGTTCGATAAGAAAAGGCGAGGAGAACTCGTCCTTGAGCCTGGTAACCAAGTGTGGCTCTCTACAACTAACCTAAAGTTGGCTTGTCCCTCCAGGAAGTTGGGACCTAAGTTTCTGGGCCCGTTTCGGGTGAAAAGAAAGGTGAATGATGTTGCCTTTGAACTTAGTCTGCCAGAGTCCCTTAGAATCCACCCGGTCTTCCACGTTTCATTACTGAAACCAGTTATCCACGATCCTTTTCCTGACCGTAAGGCCAAGCCACCGGAGGCTGTTTTGGTCAACAATGAGGAGGAGTTCGAAGTTGAGGCAATCTTGGATTGTAGGAAGAGGCAGAATCAGCTCCAGTACCTCATTAAGTGGAAGGGGTATGGACCCGAGGATAATTCTTGGGAACCCGAAGGTAACCTGCATGCCAACGAATTGCTACGAGCCTTCAAGAACTCCCATGCTCCCAGGCTGGCCCAGCTGGGCATCCGGAGGCTGCCCTTGAGGAGGGGGCACTGTCAGGGTTCTTACCTCGGCAGGCGGGGCGCCCGCGGTGGTGTGCGTCAGGGTGCGTCGGCGCACGTTGGCGCGTGCGTTTCTGCGGACCTCGCCGTGCGGGTTCCTCGCGGCGCCGGTGTGTGTGTCCTGGATCGTTCCACTGTGCACGCCGGTGTGCGGGGGCGTGCGCGCGTGCCTGTGTGTGCACGTCATTTGGCGCCAAAAGCCCTATTTAAGCCAGTGAGTTCTGGTGACCAGTGCTGCCTAATCAACAGCTAGTCGTTCCAGAGCCTGACCGTGTACCTTGTTTGTTCCTGCTATACCTGTAGACCCGGCCTTGTCTCCCGACCTCTCTCTGAACTCTGCCTGCACCGACCTTTGCTTGTCTGACTATCCGCTTGCCTGTTCCACTGTACCTCTGCCGTCTGCCTGTTGCCAAACCCGGCCTGTCTCCTGACCATCCATCTGCCTGCTCCCTGGGATCCTATCAGCCTGTCTGCAGACTTCCTGCCTGTTGTCCACACCAGCCTGCTCTGCTCAGTGAAGGTGCTCCAGTCTACTCAGTCTTTGCAGCAGTTAACCCTGTGACACCCGGACTGCAATACCAGGACAGCCACACAGGCCTTCATACCACTCCGTACTATCGTACCCCCTGTTTACTCTACCAGGGGGCCGATAGTCGGAGGGTAAGGGAGCCTACCCTCTGCCCGACAGGACTCGCCGGTCTGGTAAGTAGGAGCCTGATAGGAGCATTTACAGGACTACACAAAAATGATGCAATGAACAAGCGCTTGGATATTTTCGGATGCGTTTCGACCCCATCGGGTCATCTTCAGAGGAAATGCATGCGCTGTTGGAAAATTGTATGCATAAAAATAATATCAGTACAATAATTCACAGTTATATGTAGTAATTGTATAAGTCTTGGACATAGTTACCAAAAGTATGCGTGTAGCCAAGTCTCCTGAGCCTAAGACATTCAAAAAGCCTCCACCGTCCGGTCCCAGCCTGGAGTCCCCCGGCCAGCCACCACCCCGAAAGGGGGGAGTCAAGCAGCAACTGCGCAACTTACGGTGAATTACACATATGGGATGCCCCGCATTAGGCAGAGGGCGTGTGTGGGTAAGCGGCACCTGTGATCTGGACATCAAGCAGTAGCATCAATCAGTGCATATAAGGAATGTATTTGGTTTATTTGTATGAACTTAAATGAATCAAATAATAATGATACTCCTAATTTTATAGAGTTTTTTTTAGGCTATTTGGCCTAGGTTACAACAGTGATTGGAGTTTATGATCAAAAATTATTTAGATATAATAATAGGTATGTGTGATGTGAATGATTTGAAAGGGATAGGGAGGACAAAGAAGGAAAGGAGAGAGAAAAGGGAAAGGAAGGAAGGAAAAAGAGAGGGTAAAGAGAAGATGAAGGGAGGAAGGGGGAGGAAGACCTACTTACCTCCCACACAAAAGACAAGGACACGGGCAATGAGCCTGTAAGGTTCATCACCCCTTATGGTATGCAATGGCAACAGGTACGTTCCATCTTGTCTGAACATTGGCACATCCTTACAAGATCAGATAAACTAAAAGAGATTGTGGGTGATAGACCCTTTATGGTAGCAAAGAGGGGTAAAAAAAATATGAGAGATGAATTAGTGGAATCCGAGTTCCGGCGTCCGATCAACAGGAGTTGGCTCACAGACATGCCCAAACTAAAGGGGATGTTCCCATGTGGCCACTGGCTAACATGCAAGTTTGTTGAGCGAACCAAGATGTTTCGCAACTCAGACTCTAGTCACGAATTCACAATGAATTCATTTATCAATTGTAGTACGTCTAGGGTTCTATACATCCTAGAATGTCCATGTCACAAGCTCTATGTAGGCAAGACAAAGCGCCAGTTGACAATCAGATTTGCAGAACATTTGAAAAGCATTCGACTTAAAGAGGAAACCCCAATAGCCCAACACTTTTTAGATGTTCATCAGGGAAACACATCTGGGCTCAGGGTCAAGGGATTTTATGCCCTTGACTTACCTGAGCGCCAAGGTGATTTTGATATGGTATTACAACGAAGGGAGAAATTATGGATATATAGACTCCAAACTCTCCAGCCTAAGGGTTTGAACACAGAGTTTAGTCTCAAAGTTTTTCTGCAACCTTGACTGTATGCTTCTATTTGAGTTGGGGTATCTTTATCAAGAGATCCATATGCAAGCTTATTCTCTCCCCATTTACATCCCGGGTTTCCATCTTTGCTATATTCAATATGTTCGTAGAATAAAATATATATGTAATTAAAATATAAAAATATATATATAGAAAAATATATGAACACTTTGAGGACATCCTCCTTGGCCTAGACCTCCATGACATGTATGTTATATACTAATTTACCACCCTTTCATCCCCCCCCCTCCGTATGTTGATTTAGCTTGATTTCATTCTCTTCACCCCACAAAAAGCAATCATATGTTACAGGGTTTGTGGGTTTATGTTTTTGGTCAATTAATATGTGCCCACTCATTGTTAACCTGATTGACTGTCATTATACATTGTTTCCACAAGATGGCGATAGATAGTCAAATGTGCAATCAATATGCTGATTGGGCAGTCAGCCCTATATATAGACACAGATCATCTATGCACAATGTCCAGATGAAGTGCCCAGTTAAGAGCACGAAACGCGTCGAAATTTTGATGTCTTAGACGCTGGAGGGTCCCCCTCCTCTCCCCTTTTGTTGTGCAGCCTTCACCATTGTCAGGATGACACCATATTGCATGACAAGTCGTGTTAGCAGTGCCAGCATGATTTCCTGAAACCTGTGCCCTCTGCTGGTCACAGCTGAACAACACATCACAGGAACTGTTCACCTCACTCAGACGCTTCCGTCACTCACGTCCTCCAGCGCAGTGTTTCTCAACTCCAGTCCTCAAGGCGCCCCAACAGGTCAGGTTTTCAGGATTTCCCTTAGATGAAACGGCTGTGGTAATGACTAAGGCAGTAAAGCTGATCAAATCACCTGTGCAAAATAATGGAAATCCGGAAAACATGACCTGTTGGGGTGCCTTGAGGACTGGAGTTGAGAAACACTGCTCCAGCGTGATCAGCTGTTCCTCGGACCGAGATTAAACAACAAACCTACACATGGGATTATCTTGGCGAATTAGATACACACAGACTTGATCCATGGAAGGAAGGTTTTGTCTGCACCATGAAGCGACAGAAGGGGTAAGAAGCTTACAAGGATCAATTACATTTTCCATGCTTCTATATCCATCTACCTTATGAGTGAACAGCCAAGGCTTACACACGCATACATCTGTTATGATTACATGATGAAACCGTAGGAGATCCGGACACTGAGACAAACACTGCTTTTTTATACCCTGTAGAAATCTCAGCACCATCAGCCCAGTTTCATGCATGCACTGCAGGAACATTTGTGTGATTAGCTCACGGCCCTGGCGTTATCAGCTGCAACACCACTTCTATCTATGTCTCATGAGAGATCAGGCTGCACATGTGTGGTATCATTTAGCCCGTGATCGGGCATATATGTACATGGACATTTTTCTTGGATTTTCCTTGCTTCATTCACCACACTACCCAGCAAGGGGATTATCTCCCCATCACTCAGTTTCTTTAGGTCTACTCAACGCTATTACCTAGAGACTGTGGGTGTGGGGGGGAGCAGTGAGGGGTTGCCCACCAGTGTTGCTGTTTTTAATACCCAACGTTGTTTTATGTTCATGTTCACAGTCTATTTTTGTAAACTGTAATCCACTTACCTTTGATATCGCAGTGGGGTGGACCCCACCTGCGTGAAATTCTAGCATGTGGGTTCCTTCTCCTCCCCCCTTTATTAAATAGTCCCTATGCTTTTTTCAATAAAGGTTTTTCCATTTAATCATTATTACGTGGTTGCTTCTCCCTTTGGTTAGCTATCATGGGGCTTGGGAGTTTTTCTTATTCCCCCCTCCCCCTCCTTTTTGTTTAGTTTCAGTGCTTTTTTGCTACATGGGAGGTAGCCCGTCCCCAGGACGAATCGTTTTGATCATATGACACTAATCAATTTTGTATTTGACACGTGTTGATTCAATACAGTGGCCACCTTTTTTATCATTATTTCTATAAGACATGTGCACACTGAAATATTTTATTTCGAAAATTTCGTTTTCGTCTGAAAAAAAAATGTATTTAGTTACTCCCGAAATTTGTTTTTCTTTATTTAGTTTTTCGTTAAAAACTTGCATTCGTCCGAAAATCCAAATTAATTAAGGTCGAATCTGTCATTGAAGGCTTATGGTGTCTGTAAATGTTCAAAGATGATTCGACGGAGCAGCTAAACTGTACGATGCCGTATAGTTTAGCTGCTCCGTCGAATCTTCTTAGAACTTTCAACAGACACCATAATCGTAAATGAAAGTAAGTTGGCTGTACGTGTGTACAGTGTACGTTCTAGCTATTTTACTGCCCCTCCTCTTTGGTTACAATCAGCCAATAACATTCATTATCATCATTATTTTTATTTTACTTCCCCCACCGTGTCAAATCTTTTCTCTCTACATCGAATCTTTTCTCTCTACGTCAAATCTTTTCTCTCTATATCAAATCTTTCCTCTCTATGTAGAATAAACTTGGACTAATAGAGTTAAGATTAGGCACATTCGACCACAGGTTCGATGGACACAGATTGTTATTGTCAGCATCATGTCAAATCTCCTATCTATATCGAACTGTTGTAGCAACGAAAACAAAAATAAAAGCATTTGTTTATGTCGGATCTTTCGTTTTTCGGACTCTGCACTTTCGTTATCGTTTGTTAACCACTTGCTTACAGGGCACTTAAACCCCCCTCCTATCCAGACCAATTATCATCTTCTAGCACTGATGCACTTTGAATGACAATTGCGCAGTCATACAACACTGTACCCAAATGAAATTTTTATCATTTTTCACCACAAATAGAGCTTTCTTTTGGTGGTATTTGATCACCTCTGCAGTTTTTACTTTTTGTTAAAAAAAAGTAAAAAACTGAATTTTTTAAAAAAAACATTTTTTTTATATTTTGTTATAAAAAATTTAAAACAGGTCATTTTTCTCCTTCATTGATGTACGCTGATGAGGCGGCAGTGATGGGCACTGATGGGTGGCAGTGATGGGCGCTGATGGGTGGCAGTGATGGGCAGCACTGCTAGGTGGCACTGATTGGCACTACAGGTGGGCATTGATAGGTGGCACTTGTGGGCATTGATAGGTGGCACTTGTGGGCACTGTTAGGTGGCACTGTGGGCACTGTTAGGTAGCACTGTGGTCACTATTAGGTGGCACTGATGAGGCAGATGTGCCTCTTCCACTTGGGGACCGATGTTCCTGACATCTGAGCTGGTGATCGGCTTTTTTTTCTACTCACGCTGTCAGCGTGAGTAGAAAATAAAACTATTACCGATCCTTTGTTTACATCATGTGATCAGCTGTCATTGGCTGACAGCTGATCCCATGGTAAGGGGCCGGGACCAGCCCCTTACTTAGATCGGTGATCATCCGAGTCTCAGTGACTCGGTGATCACAGCGCGCTCGGCGCGCGCCCTGTAGGGCGCGCGCAGGGAGCCTACACAGGGGAGGCCGTCATATGACGGCCTCCCAGGAATTCAGGTCCACGCTGTAGCCGTCGTTCGGCCATAGTGCGGATGTCAGGTGGTTAAAACGATAACGAAAATACCTGAAATTCGGACTAAAATGCATTCGTATGAAAACGAATGCACATGTCTAATTTCTATAGCTATGTGCCCTACTAGGACATATATCTGGACATGTCATACTTTTTAATCTCCTGTACTACTCAAGGCTGCCAACTGTCATGTGAATCAACCTTGCTATTGTTTTAAATATTTTTTAATTCCAATATTTTTATTGTTATTTTGAAGGAATCACACTGTACAAGTTATGAACGATACAGAACATAGATCATATATATTATACATAGTACAGTTCGCATAAGGCATAGTGCATGGATATTCTGCGACATTATATATCCGATGGCATACAGAGTTAATGAGATGTCGGCCCTTGTGGACCATCTTTAATATGGTGGTTATATTGTCAGTTGTAAGTTTAACATGAACATACATACACACCTGTTAGCGATTCCGGAACTAAGCTGGTGAAAGGACCAGCATTCTGCATGGGCAGAAATTGGTCGTACTAATAATAGTATTGTTAAGGTAACATAAATAATAATAGTTAATTAAATTATATTAAAACAGAAAAACTATATGCAGCTTTCAGCTTTGCCTACTTCGATTGAGTGTAGGTTGCAAGTAATTAACACGAAAAGAACTTGTCCCTAGTGAGTGCGCGTATACCATTTTTCCCAACTAGCCCATTTGGATTGTGCCTTCAAATATTGACCCTTGGCTGCTGCAAACATACATTCATAAGAGGCGTGTGTGTTTGTCAGTTCTATAATTTCACTGAGGGTGGGAGGTTTAGGATCTTTCCAATGTCTGAGAATTGTTAACCTGGTGCTAAGTAATATATGTAGACTTGTGGTTCTGGTTGCAGGCGGTATATTTTCTATGCCTAATGAAAGGACTGCCAGATCTGCTTTCGGTATAACTGTAAATCCTGTTATTGTTGATATTAGATTAAACACTTTATGCCATAGTTTATGTAAGCTTGGGCATTCCCAGATAATATGGTGAAGTGTACCTACTCGTCCGCAATTTCTCCAACATAGAGGTGAGGTTTGTCGTGCGAATTTAGAAATTCGGTGTGGTGTTAAATACCAGTTTAATGTTAATTTATAGGTTGTTTCCCACAGGCTAACGCATTTGGTGGCTGCAAATGTGTTGCGTAGGGCTTTTTGCCATTGTTCTTCAGAATAGGTTGTGCCCAACTCCTGTTCCCATGCTAAGATGTTGTTAGTTTTGGTGAACACCTGTTTGTTGTTGAGCAAGTTATAAAACAAGGATATACCTTTAATGTTGGTGTTGGGGTTTGTAAAGTAGAGGAATACTCGCCAAGGTACTGCAATAGAAGTGTGGGGGTATCTTTGAAGTAAATGCAATATCTGGATGTAGCTATAGTAGTCGCAGTCTTCCAGGCTATACTTGGTTTGTAGGGACTCAAATGTTTTAGGTATTGAGCCGTTCATGAGATCCTCTAGTGATAGCATGCCTCTGGACATCCAATGTGAGATACGTAAGTTTGGTATAACCAATGTTAAGCTGGTTATAGTGATCGGAATGCCTTTGGTTGTTTGACCCTTAAATTTGGATGTTATGAAAGTCTTCCAAGCTAGTAATGTAGCCGCCATTGTGGGAGATAAGTGTGTTTGAGTGTATGCCTGGAAGCTGGAAGAAAATAATAAGTCGACTAGACTTGCTCTAGGCACCTGTGCTGTTTCTAGCTCTGTCCATCTATGGACCTGAGATTGGGACAGCCAATATCTGACTTGTGAAAGTATTGCTGCTATGTAGTAATCTTTCAGTATAACGTGCCCTATTCCCCCAGCATCTCTAGCTCTAGTGAGTTTCATGAAAGCGCTTCTGGCCTTCTTGCCCTGCCAGAGAAATCTGTTGATCTGAGATTGTGCTCTAGAAAAGAAGGAATTAGGGACAGGGACCGGGAGCGTTCTAAACAAGTAGAGTAGCTGTGGTAGCACCATCATTTTAAACGCTGCCAGTCTACCTGTCCACGACAACTCTACCCTGGCGAGGTCTGCAAGTTTCTTTTGGAGGGTTTCCAAAAATGAGGTGTAGTTAGCAGCCACTAGGTTATCTATGTCTGCAGTTAGAGTTATGCCCAAATATTTTATCCCATTATTATCCCAGGAGTATGGGAATCTTGATCTGAGTTTGTCTTGTATACCAGGGTCAATGCCCATCCCCATTATGTAGGATTTGTTCTCATTTACTTTGTAGTAGGATATTTTAGTAAACATTTTTAGTGCATTATGTACCAAAGCCAGGGAAGTTTCCACATTGGTCAAGATCATGATTATGTCATCCGCGAATAAGCTTATCTTATGGGTGGATTTATCTATACAGAAGCCTTCAATGTCGGGGTGGGAGCGGAGATATATAGCCAGAGGTTCCATAAGTAAATTAAAGATTAATGGGGATAGGGGGCACCCCTGTCTAGTGCCATTCGTTATGTTGAAAGGCTTGGATAGTGCTCCAGAGGTAAATACTTGGGCTGAGGGTTTGGAGTACAGGGCCAGGATTGCTGAGAGAATGGTGCCAGAAAATCCGAATCTACCCAAAACCTGAGTGAGGTATCGCCAATGTATGCGGTCGAAGGCCTTCTCTGCGTCTAATGCCAACAGCAGAGAAGGCCTCTTATGCGCCTTAGCTAAATGTATAATATTTAACAGCCTGCGGGTAGCGTCTGACGTTTGGCGGCCTTTGGTAAACCCGGTTTGGTCAGGGTGAATGAGAAGAGGGAGTATATTTAGTAAACGGGATGCAATGAGTTTAGCATATATTTTCAGATCGGTATTGAGCAATGAAATAGGCCTGAAATTTGGGGGGGTATTGGGTTCCTTCCCTGGCTTTGGCAGTGTCACAATTATTGCCTTCAACATTTCTGGTGGGAAAGAAGCAGAGGCAGCAGCGGAGTTAAAGGTACGTTCCAAATATGGAGATAATAGGTGTTTGAAAGCCTTATAATATTCCCCAGAGAAGCCATCAGGGCCTGGTGATTTGTTACTGGGAAGGGAGTCAATGGTTTTATGTATTTCCTCTGAGTTAAATTTTTGGTTTAAGGTCTGTAGTTGATCTTGTGTGAGGGAAGGAATGTTCAGATGTCGTAGAAAAGAGTTGATTGCATCAGTGCTAGGTTGTATAGTGTTAGTATCGTCCTTTAAGTTGTATAATGTACTGTAATAGTGACTAAAAGTGTCTGCAATGTCTTGAGGATGATAGAGTTTATGTTTGGTAGTAGGGTGTAAAATATAAGGGATCTTTGTTTTGTGTCTGAGGCCTTTCAATCTGTATGCTAATGTTTTGCCAGCTTTGTTTCCTGTGGCGTAATATGACATTTTAAGTTTTTTTGATGATCTTTCAAAACTCTCAAGCAGTAGTAATCTTAGATCATTACGCAGCTGAGTAAGTTGTTGAGATAGTATGGGGGATGTGTTTTGTTTATTCCTGTTTTCAAGCAGGAATATTTTGTCAGTGAGTTCTTTTACTCGTTGTTGCTGCTGCCTCTTAGCTCTTGCCCCTAACTGTATAAAAATACCCCGTATATATGCCTTGTGAGAGTTCCACAGTATAAACTGATCTCGCACCGAGGGCTCATTGACACTGAAGAACTCTTTCAGATGCTGGTTTATAGCATTGTTTGAGTCTGGTTGCTGCATTAAGTAAGTATTAGATCTCCACATGTTTGGTACATTGCAATTTGAGTCATCTTTGATGGATATAGTGATAGACGCGTGATCAGACCACGTGATGGTATTTATTGTTGTAGATGTCGTTTGGGCTAAGGTGTTTCGATCAACAAGAAAAAGGTCAATTCGGGAATATACTCTGTGTGGAGAGGAAAAAAAGGTGTAGTCCCTTTCGCCGGCGTGCAAGCACCTCCAAGCATCATATAGGTCTTGTGCGTGTAATGTGGCCAGGAGAGACATACCCGGGCGTCTAGTGCTAGATGAAGAGTCTAGATTTGCATCAGGGATTGTATTAAAGTCTCCACAGATTATCAATCTTCCTTTTTGGTGGGTTTTGAGCTTTCGTAGAAGTTTATGGAGGAAGTGTAGCTGGTGTTGGTTGGGCGCATACACATTAACAATAGTGTATGTGATGGAGTTGAGGTCACATATCAAGATTAGGTATCTTCCCCCAGGGTCTTTGATTATTTCATGGACTGAAAATGCTACTGTGTCCCGAATAGCTGTGAGGACTCCTTTTGTTTTATTTTGAGCGTTGGCAGTAAAGATGTGCGGGAAGTTCTTGTGCGTGCAAGAAGGGGTGGCTGCTGTGGAAAAGTGCGTTTCCTGTACGCAGATAATGTCAGACTTGTTGGAGATCGCCTCTTTCCACATTGACCTCCTCTTAGCGGGGTGGTTAAGTCCTTTCGCATTAATAGATAAGAGTTTTATACCCATAGTTGAGGGGATTGTGTATTAGTTGGAGTATTGTGATGAATATTCATTTTTGAGGCAATGTTGCCCTCTTGTGGCGTTTTCAGGTATAGCAAGGAATAGGCACTGTATGGCAAATTAGAGTTTGGATTGTACTCACTTTTGGATGATCGTGTGATGGTGGAAAAAGGAAAAAGGAACAAAAGGAAATAAACATAAAACGAAAAGGCAATATATTCGCCAAACTTGTGTAGGGTCGGCATTTTCAAGGGCCAAACCCAAACCTGAAAATACAAACGTTAATGCACAGCTTGGTGCTGTTCAAGTAGGTGGGGGAAATAGTTCAGGCCTGAGAGCACTTAGACCAATTTCCAGGGATTGGTACGTTTTGGATAACCATCCTGAGTCAGGAGTGTGATTTTGCGTTTTTTGTAGTGACCGTCTTCCACGCAGGTTCCACTGCTCTGGGCATGTTAGCCGAGATGGTCTCCTGTTCTGGTACTATTTTCCACTCTTTTAGAAGAGAGAGGCCTCTCTCTAGTGAATTCACCACGTGAGTGCGACCATCTTTAGTGACCGTGAGTTTGGTAGGGTATCCCCATCTATATGTGATATGATGATTTCTCAATGCTTTGGTGATGGTGTTTAAATTTTTCCTCTTTTGCAAGGTGTATTGAGAAAGATCAGCATAGAACTGTAGGTGTTGAAATTGCGCGGGGATTTGATCTTTCTGGCGCATTGTCAGCATCAGTTGCTCTTTGGCGTGGTAAAAATGTAATCGCAGAATCACATCTCTGGGGATGTGCTCTGATAAGAATGTCGGTTTTGGCAGGCGATGTATTCTGTCGATGGTGATCTCCAGGTCTGATAGATCAGGTAGGAGAGATTTAAACAGTGAAGTGGCATAGGATCTTAAGTCAGGTTGCAGGACTGTTTCAGGGATCCCCCTAATTTTTAAATTGTTCCTCCTATTGCGGTCTTCGAGGTCTGCGATTTTGTCTTTTAACCAATCTGTGTCTCCTTCCCTTTCCTCATGGGAGTCCACTAAATCGTTGATAGTGACTGCATATTCTCCCATCTTTTGCTCTATGTGTTCAACCCGTGTTTCTACAGCTTGAAGATTAGTATTAAACTTATGCATACACTTCATCATATCTGATTGCAGTGAGCTTCTCAGTGATAAGAGCATATCTTTCAGCACTGTATCTATCACTGGCTGATGCATGGTAGGAAAGGTCTCTATGGAGTCGGGGAGCTCACGTGTGTCATCCCCTGAGTCCAGGCCTGGACTCGTCGCACCAAGGGATCCCTCTCCATCCAGTCTAAACATCGCCTTAGCAGGGCTACCCGTTGGCGGGGAGGGAGAGTATGGGTGTGGGCTGTCTGATGGTGGTCTATTTTGCCTGTGGCAGTTCTGTGTGTTCATATGGCTGGCGGGGATGTTTGCCGGGGTAGAGGATGACCCGGCGCCATCTTGCCTACCTTCATGTTGCTTCATGCTATAGAAGTCCGTCAGGCGCTGTGGCTTTCTTTGCTCTTTTCGTTTCCTGGACATCCTCTCTGTCTTGTCCCAGGGTGAATCGCCAGCAGTGGATCGCAAAAACGGGACTCGATGGCGTGTTTTGAGCCGCTATATCCCTGAAAATCACCGAAGCTCCTGTCCTATGCTGCCATCTAGCTCAAGCGCAGGCCACGCCCCCGTTTTAAATATTTTTTATCAATTTATTGTTGTGATGTGCGGACTATGTATATAACTGTAAATACGATGGCACCATTGTTGTACACATGCAGAGATGTGTTAACATTTACTCATTTACTCATTTGAACTACACCATTGTCATGGATTTATATACTTTGTATTCCAACAATAAAATTTGTTTACATTTATCTACACGAGTCAACCACCTCATTTAAAGTCCCAACCTCCTGTTTTGTTTCATTAGAGTGGAGAAGTGAAAGATGGGAGGTTACAGAGGTTGAGAGCTATGCATTGGAGTGAGCTGTAGCTAGGGGTACAGAAGCAAAATATGGAGGGCGGGAGAGATAATCTTTGGATAGAGGTGCAGAGGTGACATGTTGACAGAGGGTAAAAAAGAGAATCGTGGATGGGGGGCACATGCTAAGGTAAACTGAGAAATGTGGGGAAGAGAAGGGGGATGAGCTTTGGACAGGGAGGGGTGACCTGTGGAGGGGGAGAGAGGGGGAGCTGTGGACAGGTGGAGAGAGAAGGTGAGCTGTGGACAGGGGGGGAGAGAAGGTGAGCAGTGGATTGGGAGGAAAAGTTACCTGTGGACTGGGAGGGAAGGTGAACCTCAGACAGTGGGAAGAGAAGGCATACTGTGAATGGGGGAGGGAAGGATAGCTGTGGATGGGGGGAGGGAAGGTGAGCTGTGGATGGGGGGAGGGAAGGTGAGCTGTGGATGGGAAGGGAAGGTGAGCGTGGGATGGGAGGAGAGAGGGTGAGCTGTTTTTTTCTGCGCACTCTGTGATATACACACTCCTCAGCACACAATATGCACTCCGGTACAGTCCAGTACTCTGTGTGTTACACTTTCCTGAACCTTGCATTGTGTGTGAAACCCAGTTCTGAGCCTTGCCCACACCAATTATTTGGCATCACTCTACTTCTCTTCCCCGAGTAATGGTGGGATTGGGAGCGGGAGGGGGTAGAGTCAGGGGTGGGGAGTTGACTGTGGAGGATGGGTTCCTGCACCTATTCTCTGAGAAAAAAAGTCCTGGTTGTAAATATGTGTTTTGAATGATATTGTACATTTATTTTCTCAAGGTAATTATTATTTTATACTTTTGGCACCAAGCGCAGTTTTTCCTTTATATTTGAATATAAGAGCCCTTTCACACCGAGCCGCCCATAGCGTCGGCTGCTATTTTTAGCGGCGTTTTACCGTCGGAATAGCGGCGCATTTCGGCTGCTAGCGGGGCGCTTTTACCCCCGCTAGCGGCCGAGAAAGGGTTACAACCACCCTCAATAGCGGCGTTTTGCTGGTGGCATCCCAGCGCTGCCCCATTGATGTCAATGGGGAGCAGCAGTGGAGGAGCGGTAAACACACCGCTCCTTCACTGCTCCAAAAAAGCTGCTGACAGGACTTTTCCTGACATTCTGCCCTTGGCCTTTCACACTGGAGACAATGCTGCAGCTGTTTGAGGGCAGATTGCAGGTACTATTTTTAACACTATAGCGCCTGCAAAATGCCCTTGGTGTGAAAGGGGTCTAAAGGCAATGGCATACTTTTCATGCAAGCACATGGTACAACAGGCACATATCAGGAATATAAAAAGGTTGGGGTAACATACACTTTAACAACTTCAGCCCCAGAAGGTTTTACCCCCTTCCTGACCAGAGCACTTTTTACAATTTGGCACTGCGTCGCTTTAACTTTGCATACTTTTTTCCCCACAAATTGAGCTTTCTTTTGATGGTATTTGAGCACCTCTGCGGTTTTTATTTTTTGCGCTATAAATGGAAAAAGACAGAAAATTTTGAAAAAAAAATGATAATTTCTACTTTTTGTTATAAATAACATCCAAAAACCCAATTTTAGTCACACGTTTAGGGCAAAATGTATTCAGCCACATGTCTTTGGTAAAAAAAAAATTCAATAAGCCTATATTTATTGGTTTGCGCAAAAGTTATAGCGTCTACAAACTAGGGTACATTTTCTGGAATTTACACAGCTTTTAGTTTATGACTGCCTATCTCATTTGTTGAGGTGCTAAAATGGCAGGGCAATACAAACCCCCCCCCAAATGACCCCATTTTGGAAAGTAGACACCCCAAGGAAATTGCTGAGAGACATGTTGAGCCCATTGAATATATATTTTTTGTTCCAAGTGATTGAATAATAACAAAAAATTACATAAAGTTGTCACTAAATGATATATTGCTCACACAGGCCATGGGCATATGTGGAATTGCATCCCAAAATACATTCTGCTGATTCTTTTGAGTACAGGGATACCACATGTGTGGGACTTTTTGGGAGCCTAGCCGTGTACGGGGCCCCGAAAACCAAGCACCGCCTTCAGGATTTCTAAGGGCGTAAATTTTTGATTTCACTCCTCACTACCTAACAGAGTTTTGAAGGTCATAAAATGCCCCGATGGCACAACCCCCCCTCAAATCACACAATTTTGGAAAGTAGACACCCCAAGCTTTTTGCTGAGAGGCATGTTGAGTCCATGGAATATTTTATATTTTGCCTCAAGTTGCAGGAATATTACAAACTTTTTTTTTTTTGCACAAAGTTGTCACTAAATGATATATTGCTCACACAGGCCATGGGCATATGTGGAATTGCACCCCAAAATACATTCTGCTGATTCTTCTGAGTATGGGGATACCACATGTGTGGGACTTTTTTGGAGCCTAGCGGCGTACGGGGCCCCCGAAATCCAAACACCGCCTTCAGGATTTCTAAGGGCGTAAATTTTTGATTTCGCTCCTCACTACCTATCACAGTTTTGAAGACCATAAAATGCCCAGATGGCACAACCCCCCCCAAATGACCCCATTTTGGAAAGTAGACACCCTAAGCTATTTGCTGAGAGGCATGTTGAGTCCATGGAATATTTTTTATTTTGCCACAAGTTGCGGGAAAATGACTTTTTTGGTTTTTTTTTTGCACAAAGTTGTCACTAAATGATATATTGCTCAAACATGACAAGGGCATATGTGTAATTACACCCCAAAATACATTCTGCTGCTTCTCATGAGTATGGGGATACCACATATGTGGGACTTTTTGGGAGCCTAGCTGCGTATGGGGCCCCCGAAAACCAATCACTGTCTTCAGGATTTCTAAGGGCGTAAATTTTTGATTTCACTCCTCACTACCTATCACAGTTTCGAAGACCGTAAAATTCCAAGATGGCACAAACCCCCCCAAATGACCCCATTTTGGAAAGTAGACACCCCAAGCTATTTGCTGAGAGGCATGGTGAGTATTTTGCAGCTATCATTGGTTTTTGAAAATGAAGAAAGAAAAGAAAAATTTTTTTTTTTCTTTTTTCAATTTTCAAAACTTTTGACAAAAAGCAAGGTCTGCAAAATACTCACCATACCTCTCAACAAATAGCTTGGGGTCTCTACTTTCCAAAATGGGGTCATTTGGGGGGGGGGGTTGTGCCATCTGGGCATTCCATGGCCTCTGAAACTGTGATAGGCAGTGATGAGTGAAATTAAAAATGTACACCCTTAGAAACCCTGAAGGCGGTGCTTGGTTTTCGGGGGCCCGTACGTGGCTAGGTTCCCAAAAAGTCTCACCCATGTGGTATCCCCATACTCAGGAGAAGCAAAAAAATGTATTTTGTGGTGTAATTTAACATATTCCCATGGCATGTTTGAGAAATATATAATTTAGTGACAACTTTGTGCAAAAAAAAAAAAATTGTCTTTTTCCCGCAACTTGTGTCACAATATAAAATATTCCATGGACTCGACATGCCTCTCAGCAAATAGCTTGGGGTGTCTACTTCCCAAAATGGGTTCATTTGGGGGGGGGTTTGAACTGTCCTGGCATTTTATGCACAACATTTAGAAGCTTATGTCACACATCACCCACTCTTCTAACCACATGAAGACAAAGCCCTTTCTGACACTATTTGTTTGCATGAAAAAACTATTTTTTTTTGCAAGAAAATTACTTTGAACCCCCAAACATTACATATTTTTTTAAAGCAAAGGCCCTACAGATTAAAATGGTGGGTGTTTCATTTTTTTCACACAGTATTTGTGATTGGTTGATTTTTCAAATGCATTTTTTGGTGAAAAAACACACTTTTTTTAATTTTAATGCACTAAAACACACTATATTGCCCAAATGTTTGATGAAATAAAAAAGATGATCTTAGGCTGAGTACATGGATATCAAACACGACATGCTTTAAAATTGAGCACAAACGTGTAGTGGCGACAAACTACATATATTTTTGAAAGCCTTTAAAAGTCTTTACAGGTTACTACATTAGATTTACAGAGGAGGTCTACTGCTAAAATTACTGCCCTCGATCTGACCTTCGGGGTGATACCTCACATGCATGGTGCAATTGCTTTTTACATTTGACGCCAGACTGGCGCTTGCGTTTGCCTTTGCACAAGAGCAGAGGGGGACAGGGGTGCTTTTTTTTTTTCTTTTCTTTATTTTTTTTTTCTTTTTTATCTTATTTTTAAACTGTTCCTTTCATTTTTTTTATCATTTTTATTGTTATGTCAGGGAATGTAAATATCCCCTATGATAGCAATAGGTAGTGACAGGTACTCTTTTTTGAAAAAAATTGGGGTCTATTAGACCCTAGATCTCTCCTCTGCCCTCAAAGCATCTGACCACACCAAGATCGGTGTGATAAAATGCTTTCCCAATTTCCCAATGGCGCTGTTTACATCCGGCGAAATCTAAGTCATGAAATGCTAGTAGCTTCCGGTTTCTTAGGCCATAGAGATGATTGGAGCCATTCCGGTCTCTGATCAGATCTATGGTCATCTGGCCTAATCACCGGCTGCATTCTCAGGTTCCCCGTTGGGACAGGAGAGCCAGAGAAAAACATGGAAGACGGTGGGAGGGGGGGGCATTTCCTCCCACTGCTTGTAAAAGCAGTCTAGAGGCTAATTAGCCACTAGGATTGCTTTTACATGAAAGCCAACCGCTGGTTGAAAAGAATGATACCAAGATGATACCTAAACCTGCAGGCATCATTCTGGTATAACCACTCAAAGTCCAGCAACATACCAGTACGTTGCTGGTCCTTGTTGGGCATATATTGTAATCTTTTTTTTCATGCAGCAAAGAGATTAATCGGTGGGTATGCCCACCATTAAAATACCTCCCTTCATCCACCCACTTCTAATGATGGGCATACATACACCATTTATATATGCCGAAGCATGGGGGCATCCGCCCCAAAAGTTAGGAGCAAATTGCTCCTCCGCCCCTGTTGCCCCCATGCTTCGGCATATATGCTCTTTTTTTTAACTGTGGTGGTGAAATCACTTCCGACAGTGGTGGAATCACGGCTTTATGTATCGTGGGAGCAAACGCTGTTGCATACCTGAAAAGCAAACATGATAAAACATCCTTGAAAAAGTCACGTGTCAGTGATGTAACGCGTGGGAGGAGCTTAGGACGTTCAGTGCTGCAATACACCTGAAGGTTAACAGCAGCTGTTTCTCTATGGGAAACCTCGTCCACAGCGGCTGACTGCAATCTGCTTATTTGAATGCTTCTAATAGACCGGGAGTTTGTGAGTGTATCTTTTGTCCCTGTTTTGCTTATGTACTATCTAGTAAGTTCACTGCACAATGATCTATTTTTTCTTTGCTTGCTTTGCATAAAACCTTTATCCTGAGAGCCGAATCACCAGCAGTGTAAATGCTGAAGTGGGATACAAGAAAAACTAAATATCCTGATACAAATGATCTAACCCAGTGAGTCAATCAATCTGGATTAAGGGAAGGAACTGTTTAATTATTTTTACTTTCTCCCACCATTTATCTCTGCCTGGACATTGTATTTAGAGTGTCATTATTATTTTATTTATACTCACCGTCACATCACCAATTTGAAGATTCATTTTGGCAATTTTAACACATGTATTAGCACCATAATTATCAATTTATTTTATTCACATGTATGCATTTTTTATTCCTGGATTTAAGCTTAGTCGCAGCAGCATATTGTGCACTATTTATTTAAAGCGCATCAATTTTATACCTAGTATGATAAAACATAGTAACAATAAAACATTGCAGAATAGAATACAGTAAAAAAGAGCAGAACAATAGTGAGAGAATAGAGAGAGAGAGAGAACATAAAACGACAACTATTTTTGTTTTTTTTTTAATTTTATATATTTTTTTTTACTTTTTTTTACACTTTTTTTGTAACTGTAACTTTTGTAACTGTAACCGGTTCCAGGTTCGGGCCTCTCAAAATGCGATGGCATCTTGGGAGACCCTGTGAAAGTGTGCCTAGTCTCTGCAGTGCTGTACCCTACGCTAATACTCAACTAGTGTAGGGTAGCATTCAAAACATTCACCAATGCAAAGACCAGGATTGTCAGGACAGGAAGGACAATAATAGTGGGTGTCACGCCTATATCCACGCTTGCTGCAGACACGGCATCCTCTTTGGGGGTTCGTTGGGTAGGGGTACTCGGGAGGACATAAAGAAAATGCCTCTCATGCAGTCAGCTTACTGACTGCTAGGGATGAGCTTCGAGTTCGAGTCGAGCTCATGTTCGACTCGAACATTGGCTGTTCGCAAGTTTGCCGAACAGCGAACAATTTGGGGTGTTCGCGGCAAATTCGAATGCCGCGGAACACCCTTTAAAGTCTGTGGGAGAAATCAAAAGTGCTCATTTTAAAGGCTAATATGCAAGTTATTGTCATAAAAAGTGTTTGGGGACCTGGGTCCTGCCCCAGGGGACACGGATCAATGCAAAAAAAAGTTTTAAAAACGGCCGTTTTTCAGGAGCAGTGATTTTAATAATGCTTAAAGTCAAACAATAAAAGTGTAATATCCCTTTAAATTTCGTAGCTGGAGGGTGTCTATAGTATGTCTGTAAAGGGGCGCATGTTTCCTGTGCTTAGAACAGTCTGACAGCAAAACTACATTTTGAAGGAAAAAACCCATTTAAAACTACCCGCGGCTATTGCATTGCTGACAATACACATAGAAGTTCATTGATAAAAACGGCATGGGAATTCCCCAAAGGGGAACCCCGAACCAAAATTTGAAAAAAAAATGACGTGGGAGTCCCCCTAAATTCCATACCAGGCCCTTCAGGTCTGGTATGGATATTAAGGGGAACCCCGGCCGAAATTTTAAAAAAAATGACGTGGGGTTCCCCCTAAATTCCATACCAGTCCCTTCAGGTCTGGTATGGATTTTAAGGGGAACCCCGCACCAAAAAAAAAATGGCGTGGGATCCCCCCAAAAATCCATACCAGACCCTTATCCGAGCACGCAACCTGGCAGGCTGCAGGAAAAGAGGGGGGGGACCAGAGTGCGGCCCCCCCCTCCTGAACCGTACCAGGCCACATGCCCTTAACATTGGGAGGGTGCTTTGGGGTAGCCCCCCAAAACACCTTGTCCCCATGTTGATGAGGACAAGGACCTCATCCCCACAACCCTGGCTGGTGGTTGTGGGGGTCTGCGGGCGGGGGGCTTATCGGAATCTGGAAGCCCCCTTTAACAAGGGGACCCCCAGATCCCGGCCCCCCCCTGTGTGAAATGGTAAGGGAGTACTTACCCCTACCATTTCACTAAAAAACTGTCAAAAATGTTAAAAATGACAAGAGACAGTTTTTGACAATTCCTTTATTTAAATGCTTCTTCTTCCTTCATCTTCTGGTTCTTCTGGTTCTTCTGGCTCTTCTGGTTCTTCCTCCGGCGTTCTCGTCCAGCATCTCCTCCGCGGCGTCTTCTATCTTCTTCTCCTCGGGCCGCTCCGCACCCATGGCATGGGGGGAGGCTCCCGCTCTTCTCTTCTTCTTTTCTTCTCTTCTTCTCTTCTTCATTTTCTTCTCCGGGCCGCTCCACACCCATGCTGGCATGGAGGGAGGCTCCCGCTGTGTGACAACATCTCCTCGTCTGACGGTTCTTAAATAACGGGGGACGGGGCCACCCGGTGACCCCGCCCCCCTCTGACGCACGGGACATGACGGGACTTCCCTGTGGCATTCCCCGTGATGTCACAGGGAAGTCCCGTCAAGTCACCGTGTGTCAAAGGGGGCGGGGTCACCGGGTGGCCCCGCCCCCCGTTATTTAAGCGCCCTCACACAGCGGGAGCCTCCCTCCATGCCAGCATGGGTGCGGCATTCCCCTTTGGGGAATTCCTTTGGGGAATTCCCATGCCGTTTTTATCAATGAACTTCTATGTGTATTGTCGGCAATGCAATAGCCGCGGGTAGTTTTAAATGGGTTTTTTCCTTCAAAATTTCATTTTGCTGTCAGACTGTTCTAAACACAGGAAACATGCGCCCCTTTACAGGCATACTATAGACACCCCCCAGCTACGAAATTTAAAGGGATATTACACTTTTATTGTTTGACTTTTAAGCATTATTAAAATCACTGCTCCTGAAAAAATGGCCGTTTTTAAAACTTTTTTTTGCATTGATCCATGTCCCCTGGGGCAGGACCCGGGTCCCCAAACACTTTTTATGACAATAACTTGCATATTAGCCTTTAAAATTAGCACTTTTGATTATTCATGTTCGTGTCCCATAGACTTTAACGGTGTTCGCGTGTTCGAACAAACTTTTTTCCTGTTCGCATGTTCTGGTGTGAACCGAACAGGGGGGTGTTCGGCTCATCCCTACTGACTGCATTCACCAATGCAAAGACCAGGATTGTCAGGACAGGAAGGACAATAATAGTGGGTGTCACGCCTATATCCATGCTTGCTGCAGACACGGCATCTTATTTGGGGGTTCGTTGGGTAGGGGTACTCGGGAGGACATAAAGAAAATGCCTCTCATGCAGTCAGCTTACTGCATTTGGTTGGGGATGGTGAGGTGGAGCACCGTCTGGAAACAGAAGGGCTCTGACAATCTCTTCCTGGAATTTAAGAAAGGATCCAGTCTGTCCTGAAGCTCTGTATAGCACATGAGCGTTCAGCAAAGCCAATTGAAATAAATAAACAGACACTTTCTTGTACCAGCGTCTTGCCTTACGGGCAACTAGGTACAGTGCCAACAACTGGTCTTTGAGGTCCACCCCTCTCATATTTTGGTTATATTCATGGACACAGAGGGGTTTCTCCACAACATCAGTCACCGTAATTTGGACCGTCTTGTCTGCATGAAGGGAGGTAAGAACGAAAACATTCTTATTATCCCTCCACTTCATAGCGAGCAAGTTATTACACTTCAAGCAGGCTCTTTCCCCCAGCCTAAGACGGGAATCTACAAGCCACTGGGGAAAGCCCCAGGGATTAGATCGCATGGTGCCACATGCTCCAATCTGATGATCAAACAAGTGACTAAAAAGTGGCACGCTCGTGTAATAATTGTCCCCGTACAAGTGGTACCCCTTTCCGAATAAGTAGTTTATAGCTAATAGTTTGTTGGCTCTACGTGACTATCTTTGCCCTCGTAAACCATAAAACTACATGTATAGCCTGTGGCCCTGTCACAGAGCTTATACATCTTGACCCCGTATCTGGCACGCTTGCTGGGAAGGTACTGTTTGAATGACAAGCGGCCAGAAAACTTAATCAGTGACTCATACGCAGACAACTTGATAGGGAGTAAACAAGTCTGCAAAACGTTGGTTGAAGTGGTTTACGAGGGGCCAAATTTTGTAGAGCCGATCGTTATCCAGGGTCTCCACGAGGACGACAGAGTTCATTGTTGTTGAAATGCATGAACCGCAAGATCTGCTTGTATCATGCCCTGGTCATGGAGGCAGAGAACAAGGGCATATGGTGAATTGGGTCAGTGGACCAATATGACCGCAACTCACTCTTTTTAGTTATGCCCACGTTAAGGGATAGGCCCAGAAAGAGCCTAAATTCGGAAACCGTAATTGGTCTCCAAACTCTGGCAAGGGAGGACTGGGGAATAGTGGCGATGTGTTGACCAGCATACAAATTGCTTTGGTCCACAATAGATCTATAGAGATCTTTGGTGAAAAACAGCACATAAAAATCAAGTGATGTAAAATCAACTGTTTCCACCTGAATGCCGGGTTGGCCAGTGAATGGGGGAAGTACGGGTGCTGCAGAAGTGGTGGGTTCCCAATTAGGATTGGCGAATGTAGCAGGAAGGGCACTACGGGCACGATGGGCCTGTGTTTGTCTTCTGCTTGGTGGCAGCGGGACACTACTTGTGCTTGCCACCTCACCAGCTTGAACTGCACTTATAGGACTCGCCACGTCACCAAGTGTTACTGCAGTGCTGGTTTGACTATGACCAGGGTTTACTAGGCCACTGGTGCTTGCCAGTTCACCAGAAGGAATAGCGGCACAAGTACTGCTCTGCTCCATACGAAGGACCTGCGGTTCTTGCACCTCAACAACAGCAGAAGAAGATCAAGGTCGGGTACGCCTGACCTTGGCAGGGACCACAACTCCGTCGTCAGAGCTATCTGTCATGGAGCCACTGTTGTCTACAGGATCGTATTCTGAGCCTGAATTTGTGTACCTTCGATTTGCCATTTTGGGCTCTAAATTTATTGCTACAGTAGTGAGAATCACAGGTAAAAAAGCTCCTGACTGTTATCGACTGTATCAACACACTACCAAAAAAACTGTTAGCGATTGCAGGGATCAGGCCTGATTTTTTGGGAACCCTAAACTGCTGGGGGCGCTAGTACAGATCTGATCAGATCAGATATTGATCTGTTCAGATACTATACCACTAAGGGAGGTGTATGCTGCGTGCGTGGGTGCTAGCGCTACTGGCACTAACCTGACGCTGCCTGGGGCGACGCAGACCCTATCTAACCCTAAAACCTAACTTATATCACCCGCTGGGCGACCAGGGGGTTAAACCTTTATTAGGTAATAAACGGCGGGTGCCCTGACACTATAAAAAAGAAACTAACTAACCAGGGTCACCCGTAACAGTTATACGTTGATCACTGGTAAAAGGGATTAACTAGGGGGCAATCAGGGGGTTAAAACCTGTATTAGGTAGTATATGGGTGTACCTGACGCAATAAAAAGCTGACGGTGAACCTAAATACTTACCTGCCTAACTCACCTGTGAAACTAATACAGCAATCAGAAAAACGATTGCTTAGTGACACTGGCAATGGGGGGTGATCAAGGGGTTAAACCTTTATTAGGTGTGGTTAGGGGGGTGCCCTAGACCTAAAGGGGCCTACCACTAACTGCCCTACCACTTATAATGGTCACAAATGACACCAATGCAATGATCAGTAAAATAAAAAAAAACATGAATGAATGGCCTCCCCCTCAGCACGGATCGCTCCTGGAACTAACGCAACCGCCTCGGGCACTGGGGGGGGGTGCAATGCGCCCCCCGCCCGAGGGAGGCAAATTACATATCACATATGTGATTTTGCCTGCCCTTGCCATTCTGTCGCAGTATATCTGCGTTAGGCGGTCGGCAAGTGGTTAACAGCACAACTGAAGCATTATGTACTCCATATCGACTTCCATGGTAATAATGATAAAAACTGTTTGAATGATGTCAAACAAATCACATTGTTTAGATGCAGCGTGCTATATAAAAGCTCATATATGTAGCAGAGTCTTTAACCTCTTCCAGTCTAATGAGAACTTTTGAGGCCACAGACAGCTGACATCCTTCAATATTTAGTAGGTTGTGAGGCATAGTGGGTGCAAAGGTGGTAAAAGTCATTGGGTGACAGACACTTCTTGGATGCAAAAGAGTTTTTATTTTTTTAGCAGTCCTTTTTATATTTTGCAGGGGGAAAGAGGGTTAGGTCCAGGACACCCTTAAGTAGTAGAAATTTCAATAGGCAGACTCCGAGACTTCAATAGGAAGTTTCCAGATTCTCCGACCATGCCCGTTCGGTGAGAATATGGCTCTGGTACTTGCTTCAGTTACTCAATGTGGTCCCTGGTAAAGGTGGTTGGCCCCTTAGTGGCGACAGCTTCCTTTCTACCTCTGACCATGACAGGTTCTCCGGCCGGCAGAACCATCACTTCTGGTTGGATCGCCAGCCGCAATCCCAACCCTGCACTGCCCTCACTCAGCCTGGCATCCTCACGCCCCCGGGATGGGCAGCCTGGGGCCTAGCAGCCTGGGGCAGACGATGCACGTCCACCCAGATGGCAGTCTGGGTGGCACAGAACCGGGATCACCTGACTCCACCCGAATATATAGGCTCTCCCAGCAGGCAAAGGGATTGTGCTGTTCCTCCTCATTTATGGACAACTTTCTGCACATCCTCTGCTGATGTTATAATTTTGGGTGATATGAAAATCCATGTTGACACTCCCTCTTGCCGTTTTGAAGCTGAATTTCTTCAACTATTCGATTGTTTTAATTTAAAACAATTTGTTAATGTGCCCACACATACAAGGGGGCATACTTTGGATCTGGTCATTACAAATTCTGCTCCTCTTAGCAACCTGCAGGTGTATGACCTAGGTATGTCTGATCACAAGGCCATTTCCATGGATTTGCCATCCTTATCTAGCCTCTACAAGCGTAAGCGGAATATCTGTTTCAGAAACCTAAAAAAAATAAACCCAGAACTTTTGGCAGCAGAATTTCATCATCTTTCCACACATTTTTCATCAGCCGACGAAGCAGTGAATTATTACAACAGTCAACTTAGCAGCCTTTTGGACCTCCATGCCCCTGTTAAACAAGAACAGTCACTTTTACCCGCTCAGCACCCTGGTTCACAGATAAGCTTCGTAAGATGAAGGCTTCTGGGGCGGGTCCTTGAATGGCGTTTCAAAGCATCTGGCCTTATTGTCCATAAACAAATTTGCCAGGAGCAATGACAAAAATATGCACAGTCCCTCAAAGAGGCAAGGCCACAGTTTTATTCCAATGTCATCAGAAACAGTCCAGGAAATCCTAAGCAGCTTTTCTCTACTCTAAGCCACCTTCTTAAATCAAAATCCCCTCCACTTACTGCAATTACAGAAGAGCAGTGCAATACATTTATGGATTTTTTCACATCAAAAATCGCACATATTTGCTCTGCCCTTTCTGGTCCTCCTACCCAAATTGTTCCCCCAACATATATCGTTTCCCAACCGCTAAACTGCTTTCCTGAGGTGTCATCAGAAGAGGTGCAGAATATTGTCTGGAAGATGAAACCCTCCACTTGTCCCTTGGACCCTCTCCCAACCTCTCTGGTAAAAACTAATATCACTGTCCTGAGTCCCCTGATCACCGCTGTTATAAATCATTCCCTTCAAACTGGTCACGTTTCCCCTGTTTTTAAAAATGGTAATATTAGACCATTGCTTAAAAAACCCACTCTTGATCCGGAAGTCCTATCCAATTATAGGCCCATCTCCAATCTCCCTTTCATATCAAAAGTACTTGAGAAAGCCATTGCTACTTACCTTCAGGACCATTTTAAACATAATAACCTTTTTGAAAAATTTCAGTCAAGTTTCCGCTTTGCTCACATTACAGAGACTGCCCTCGTCAGAGTTACAAATGACCTCCTTATATCATCCGATGCTGGCTCTCCCTCCTCATCCTCCTGGACCTTTCTGCTGCATTCGATACTGTTGACCATGGTATTCTTTTAAACCGGCTTCATCTTACCACTGGATTAAATGATACAGCTCTCAGTTGGTTCAAATCATACCTCACAAACCGGACAGAATACATCTCTCTGGGCCATTTCAAATCAAATTCACATACAGTTACTTGCGGTGTTCCCCAGGGGTCAGTTCTTGGCCCCATCCTTTGTATCCTCTATCTTGCCCCCCTTGGTCAAATTATCAGCCGCCACAAAATTTCGTTCCACTGCTATGCTGATGACACACAGCTATATGTAAATGCTACAGCTGAAACTCCATCTTCACAGTCATCCCTATCAGTACTCACCACCTGTCTGGAGGAGATAAAGGTATGGATGGAGCACAACTTTCTTCAACTAAACAGTTCTAAAACTGAAGTCATCCTGATTGGCACTCCTCACCAGACCAAATCATCATCCATTACCAGCATCACCTTTTCCTGTTCTAACATTCCTTTTTCATCAATAGTCACAAATCTGGGTGTAAAAATGGACTCTGAACTCACTTTTGAGGCCCATATAAATCACCTATGCAAGACTTTTTTCACAGCTCCGTAATATCTCTACACTCCGTTCTATTCTCTCCCTCTCAGATGCTGAAAAGCTGGTTCATGCTTTTGTCTCCTCCAGACTGGACTACTGTAACGCACTTCTCATTGGGATTCCTAGAAAGAGTCTGCAGAGGCTTTAGTACATCCAAAACTCTGCAGCAAGTATCCTGATGAGAGTGCGAAAACATGAGCACATTACCCCCATTCTCCACTCACTCCACTGGCTTCCTGTCTCTGCCAGGATTGAGTACAAGGTTTCTCTCCTCACACATCAATGTATCCATGGATATGCCCCTCCCTACCTTAAAGAACTTCTCAAACCATTAAACACAACACGTCCCCTCCGCTCCACTCACTCGAAACCTTCTTCATATACCCAGAACTAGACTCAGGACAATGGGAGACAGGGCCTTTTGTGTAGCTGCCCCGCACCTGTGGAATTCCCTACCTGACACCTTGAGGGCTCCTCAATCTATTGAAATCTACTAATTTCTTTTTAGCAAAGCCTTTTGTCCATTTTAGATGTTTGTTTCATTGTATAAATTGTTCAATTTTCTTTTTTGTTTTAACCTGTAGCACTTTGAGATCTTTTGATGAAAAGCGCACTATAAATAAAATGTATTATTATTATTATTATTATTAAAGAAAACCCCTGCCCATTGGCTGAGATACTCCATATACCCATAACCTGACCCTGAGTTGTCCTTCTCAATCTAATACCTCCAAGTGCCCAGCCACCTGGTGGTAGAAGAGAAAAGTACAACAAGGCCAAACTTAGGGAAAAATCAAAGGATCCCTAGCAAATGACTACAGTAGCTACTCCTGACAAGGGCTTTGGTGAGGAGTTCCCTGACTAAACCCCAGGGCGCTACATATAGATTATAGTTTACCAGACTCAGAGGTAGCTGTAAAGAAAAAGTAGGTTAAGTCAATCCTGCATGAGCACTCGGTGCATATGGCTAAGGTAGACGGCAATTGTAGTATCCAACAATATGTTTTGCCGCCATAAAAAAAGGCAGCTTTCTCAAGTGGGCTGGTATTATCAAATGACACACAGAGAAAAACACACTAAAACAGCGCTAACCCTGTGTTAATATCATATGTAGCACCCTCTAGGTTGCTAGATGGATGTAGAAATGTTTTTTTGGTAGAGTAGGTAAATTTAGGCAGGCCAAGCTGGTAGCTAGTCCTGTTTGTTTTGATCTGGGTTGGGAGTTACTCAAGGTAGAGATGGTGACTCACAGGCAGCATCACAGGAACTTCCCACTTCTTTCCAGAATGTTCTAGTGTCTTCTAGAAAGGGAGGAGAAGAAATTTGGAGCTGTCTGGGGTTTTTAAGGAGCCTTGAACAATCCCCAATTTGGATTGGCAGGGGGCAGGCCTCCTTAAATACCTAGGGTCATCCCAGCTGGGGAGGAGTTGTTTGGGTGGAAAGCTGGAGATGGAGTGCTAGGCTGTCGGTGGCCTTTGAGGGAGCTCCCCAGTCTGGGGGGGTAACCTTGGGCCTGGGCTCGGGTGCGGACGGGACCTTCTAAGAACATGTGGAGGACAGCAGGAGAGAGTTGCCTGGCAGTGCATTCAACTTAGGCCTGGTGGAGTCAGTGCCAGGCCTACAAATCAGAGCTAGCTGGTCTGGAAAGTGCAAGCAAGTGGCTGGAGGTGTTGAGGAGTAATGGTCTGTAAGCAAGTGATGTGCTGGAGAGAAGAGATGAAGTGTATATACTGAGGTGTATATATGTTGAGTCCTGTGTATATTATGTTTAAACAAGTGGGCATCCCATACTCCCTTACCCTATCCAAGTTTAATACCCCTCAATAAAAATACAAGAAAACATGTGCAAGGACTGTTTCATATCTCTAGATGCTTGAATCGCGTGCTTGGCTGGGTGACAGACAGACCACAACACTCAGCAGCCCGTACAGGGGTACCACTGCACATAAATATGGGAACATTTTCAGTATATATTTTTCACAAAGAAGGTGTATTCCCGAAATAATTATTAGGAATGACAAGTCAATGAATCAGTAGCTGGCTGACACAGTCGGTACACAATTTGCAATAAAAGAGGGGAAGGAAAGAAAAGCCCTAAGCAGGCATGGTGTAGCACAATTTATTTAAAAAGTGTTAAAGCCATCCTAGGAGAGCCTGCAAAGCAAGGAATCTGTCCAGAAAGAGCCAAAGCCGAACAGATTCGAATCGCCATGGTGAATTGTCCAGAGCTGGAATATCTGCCCAGGGAAAGTGTCTCCAGCTGGTTTGTGTGTGCTGTCAGCCTGACAATTGTGGTAGCCAATAGGAACACCTATTTGCCTATGGCATTCCAGGCCAATTTTCAGCTTTCAGCGCTCTCACATTTTGAATGACAATTGCACGGTCATGCAGCACTTTACCCATATGACATTTTTGTAATTTTTGTCACACAAATAGAGCTTTCGTTTGGTGGTACTTAATCACCACTGGGTATTTTTTTTGCTAAACGAAAAAAGACCAAAAATTTGGGGAAAAAAATGTTTTTATAGTTTCTGTTATAAAATTTTACAAACAGGTAATTTTTTTCCTTCACTGATGTGTGCTGATGAGGCTGCACTGATGGGCACTAATAGGCAGCACTGATGGGCACTGGTAGGCTGCATTGATGAGCACTGATGAGGTGGCAGGGGTCAACTCCTTTTTTTTTTCCTTTTTTAATAAAAGTTTATATTGGATTGTGTATATATTGTAATCATTTTTGTAATAAACACTCTGGATTTTAATGTTTTTATAAATACTTTTCATTACAAGAGAATTCAATGGCAGTGTATAAAAATTCACAGTGTAAAAGTATACAAAGCGCCGTTATCTCATTGTAAAACAGTGTGATAGAACGTCAATAAACAGAGAACCTCACCAAACTTTGTCTCTAGTTTTGTGCATCTATGCAACAATCTATGGCAGTGATTATGAACCTTGGTACCCCAGATGTTCTGGAACTACATTTCCGATGATGCTCAACTACACTGCAGAGTGGGGTGCCAAGGTGTGTCATCACTGACCTATGGTAATCAACTGAAAGCAATTGAATACATTCACATAAAAATAAATAAATAAATAAATAAATAAATAAATCTTTAAAAAAAAATAATACATTCACAACTCCCACAGGTACTTTGCTTTAAGAAAAATGGCAACCATTAGCAGGTAAAGTTTGGGTTGAGTTACACCACACCTTCCATATCTTAAAGTATTTGTGGGGGCAACCGCTGTGTTCATATACTACTTTTTCATAAGGAACAAGTTGCTGCTATTGCTACTTTTAGTGCCTTAAAAATCCTTTTCTTTTTGTGCATTAGTTTTTGGCACACTTTCTTAAAAGGGAAGATGACAGAGAGCTTGCAAGAGCCAGGTTTCTGTGTGGATTCAAAGAAAACATGAAGCGTGAAGGTGAAGGCCCTTAAAAATCCATCATGGAGCCATGAGCCACTACACTGCAGACCCACTCATTTGCTATCCCCTCCTTCCAAATCTCTGCTAAGACTTGCAAATGTCCTCCCCCACTCGATTGAGTGGGGGAGCTCCTTCATTGTGAAGGGCCTTGGTTTAGCTGGCTGGAGATCCCAAGACTTCACAGAGAACTGAGATTTAGGCCCAGAGCTGATGGTCTCATGGCGACAAAGAGACTGTTAATTGAGCAGAAAGGAGTAGCAGATTTTAAAACCAAGTGCTCGCCCTATTTTCTAGCCAGGAAGAGAGTGCTCTTACCTCCTGATATTCTCTGAATATTAACATCTAGGCAAGGAGCAAAAAATTTTACCTGTGGAAGTGACAAACACTGCAAACACCTTTCTTAGAGCAACCCACATAAATAGCTGAGGACAAGAGGAACAAGGCATGCATTTAACACAGCAACCTCCTAGAGGGTACATCTCTGGATTGGTGCTGAGCCCATACACTGGGGCTTTTGCAGACTCCGATATCTGCAGCTGCCAGTTTCAGAGCTGTTACTACCAAGGCAAAAGATGCTTAAAAAAAAAGGGCTTCAGGAAGTTGCTGGAAGCATCATTCAAAAAACAGAACAAGGAGTGCGCATGCACGGGAGCTCCACATTACCCCTGCCCCACGAGAAAGGCAGCAGGCACAGCAACTCCCCAGGTCAGACAGCAATGACCCCTCCTCAGCCAGGAAACCACCGGGAGTCCCCCTGGATGTCCGGTCCGGCCGCCAGATGCAATCACTCGGGCACTCCACTCTGGGACAGTAGTCCCTTCTGTTGCTGGAGCTCCGGGCTCCTAACTTGAGTTGCCGAATTGTAGGCCCACTTAGGTTTTCTTTCCAAGTCTTCCATTTATCACCTGTTTCTGTTCACAAGCCACCTGAAGGACATGACGGAGATATTCTTCAATGTGCAATACGACTCACCTTATTTGTATTTTGGACCATGACACGCTCTTGAGGGACATCAACATTGGCCAACTCGGTCCCCCTCCTGCAGGACTCCCACCATCCCTCATGAACTCTCCCAGAGGAACCAGGATACTGCAGACCACCCAGACTTGGGGTCCATCGGTGTACTCAAATCCAGGGACCTGCCTTGGGCAGCCGTGGAGACCTGGAGCGCTCCCCACTATCCCTGGGGGTCCCCCCCAGTTTGGGGAGGAGCAGGGAGATGGCCTCTGAGGCGGGCCCCTATATAAGCTTCCCATTTTGCCTTATGTTCATTGTCTCCATTCCTAATGTTCAGTCGAAATGTTACTTTTAGCTGTAAGTTTATCATTAAGGTTCACATAGATGCAAGGGTCAGGGGTGACACCCTTGCGCCTCCACCCATCCCATAGAAGTGGATTCTCTGCCTCTGTGGAATGGGTCGTTGGCCCTCTATTAGAGGTTGCTGATGCCTACTGGTAGGGGTCTGGCAGGAGTATTCCATGCCAGATGCCATTGGTGTTCTCAGAAGACGCTGTTTCTAGTTTTGTTTGTTCTATTCTCCCCCCCCCTTCCTAACCTCTTCTCTTTCTAAAACCAATCAACAGGTTGCATATTGCTTCAGATTCCAGACTCGGACCGAGACCAGCCCCACCTACATCCCTGGCCCCCTAGGAGAAGACGCCGAGGGGGAAGTGACAGTTGCTTCAGTAGCTTTCCACCCCTCTGTCCTTATGACTAACCTGACTTCGACTCGGAAGGATCTCAGGGTTGCCACACACAATGCACAGGGATTGAATTTCCCCAGGAAACGGAGAATAGCATTTGAAAACTATCGCTCCCTAAAAATAGACATAGTTTTGCTTCAAGAGTCACACTTTCCGATTCGATACAACCCCAAATTCCTCCACTTGTACTACCTGACATTTTATCTAGCAAATGCAGCAAACAAGACTAAGGGGGTAGCAATCCTGTTCTCAAAGAGCAGCAAGTTTTCCCACATCTCGGAACGCAGGGACCCGGAGGACAGATATATCCTTGTCAAAGGATCAAGCAAAGGCAACATATACTCTATAATCTCTTACTATGCCCCCAATAAAGATCAATCTAAATTCTTCCAAGTTCTCCTCAAAACCCTGCTCCCCCTCGTAGAGGGCAAGGTCATCTTTGGAGGGGATTCAAAGGTACCCTTTGACCAGGGGCTTGGCAAGTCGAGACCCCCCCAAGGCCCAGCTGACACGCCCCACAAAGGCAAACCTGAACATAGCAAGATCCCTTCACCCCCATGGCCTGGTCGACATTCGGAGGAAACTGAACACCTCGAAACGGGACTACACACATTACTCCTCCCCCCACCAGTCCTATGCCAGGATAGACCATATCCTGGTGCCCCCCACCCATATCCCATCAACACATAAAGCGACCATTATAGACACTGTCTGGTCGGTCCACTCATTAGTCCTCCTCACCTTGCAAAATACCCCCACTAGGTCATCGGGAACGCACTGACGACTTAACGAATCCATCCTTAGTGACCCCATCAAAATCGCTGAAATAGAGAACTCCCTAAAGGAATACTTCCGTCTAAACAATGTAGGGGACATCTCCCCCGAGGTTCTCTGGGCAGCCCATAAAGCCACCATTAGGGGTAAAATAATCAGTATAGGGTTATAGAGGTAGAGGGGAGGAGTCAAACCAAAGCACCACATCTCAATTACTTAATAGACAAGAAGAGGGGACTTTTGGCCATGAAGAGGCCAGGGACTTTAACGGTGCTTAGTACACAAAATAGGAATTTGTAAGATAAAAATATATTTTATTCAAAAATCCATTTTAAAAAAGACAGACAAGCAACAAAGAATTAGTATATGTTTACAAAACAATTAAGATAAAAATATAATACAGTGCTTGATACCACTTTCTCAACATGTTTCACTTTCTTAAGCTTCTTCAGGAGATATATTGTGGCATCTGATCAACTATAGAATGAAAAATAAACCATAAATATTCAAGATAATATATAACATAATCATATGGGCATTGAACTGATGCACAAAAATATGTATAGAAAGAACGTTATTTGGGGGTATGAATCATAAATGAGGTATGAATGTCGATGTTAGAGTGTGTCAGCGGATGGATGGGGGCGTGACCGGATGTGGGAGTGAGTGGTGAGTGGTGTGTGCTCGCCTCCCGGTCCCTGCTCTAATGCTGAACTAGCGTGGACGGAAGATTCCCCAAACTAGGCAAAGGCAAAAGGCACAGGCCCTGTTATTTCCTTACCGGTGGACTTTTCTTGGCGCCCGGTGTGCGGTGGTGCTTGACTGGCCGGGCGGAGGTGACGGTGGCGACGGCTCGCAGTGCCGCCGTGCGGAGAAGGAGTGTCCGGATGACGCAGAGTCCTGGGGTCGGAGCTCAGTGACGTGGCACAAGCAGCGCGAGATCAGGAAGGAGAGCGAGCCGCAGTGCCTGTCAGGTACGAGCGCTGACAACATCTGACAGAGGTGAGGAGGAATAGCGCTGGTTGGCTACCGCCCCTGTGCCGCTCCTGGGACGGAGCAGTTACAAGCAGAAAGAGGTAGAATATTTACTTATCTTACTTCAGAAGATTTTACTGCTTTGGGACTTTAATTACTGTGCGGTCACCACAGCAAAGGGGGAGGTGAGGAATCCCCTCCTGTGTTGAGAAGCTGGGACTACTTAAATAACCAAAGGTGTCTGCAGCGTGCATTAGCTCCCCTGCCTAGGCAAAGCTATACTAGCCTGCTAAGTAAGCCCCAGGGAAGGGCCCGATAGGAGGACCTGGGGATAGAAAAAGTCTGGGAAAGGTATCGGATAACTCTGCGGCTAACCCGAAGGTAGTGACCAAGAAAAGCCCTATGAAGGGTCATTCAGGGGCGACCATGGACAATACCCATAATATGAATATACCTGATCACCAGGAGCCTACCTTAAATGAGGTAATGGGTGCAATAAATGCCTGTAGCAGCTCGTTGAGCGAAATGTGCACGGAGTTAAGAGGTCTTAAAGAAGATGTCAGCAGTATCAGGCAAGAGATTCAGAAAGTGGTTGAGAGAATTAGTGGTCTGGAAGAAAGGGTCAGCCGAACGGAAGATATGGTAGCTCCAATGCAGCAGGACTTTAAAAAAATGCAAGCCCAACTGGAGGCCACTAAGCTTAAAATGGACGAATGGGAGAACAGGTTGAGAAGGCAGAATATAAGAGTATTAGGTCTCCCGGAGAAATGTGAGGGCCCCCGTCCCGAGGAATTTATGGAGGGGTGGCTTAAAGAAGTTTTTGGGGCCGAGACTTTCTCTCAACTTTTCTCTATCGAGAGAGCGCATAGAGTGCCTACTAACCCTACACATTTTGAAAATCGAACTAGACCATTGATAATGAGGTTTTTCAGTTTCAAAGATAAAATGAAGGTGTTGCAGAGAGCAAGAGAGAAGGGGGACATTTTTTACAATGGAGCTAAAATATCGTTCTATCCGGATTACTCCCCGGAGCTGCAGAGAAGAAGAGCGGGTTTTTGGGATATTAAACGAGATTTACGGAATTTGAATATACCATATGCACTTTTATATCCAGCACGGCTGAGGGTTGTGGCCTCAGGGTCAACCCAGTTTTTTGAATCAGCTCGGGGGGCCAAGGAATGGCTTGAAGAATACAAAAAGAACTGTTAGAGATAACAGCTGAAAGTAAATGGGGACTGCAGGATTCTCCTTTTTTTTTTTTTTTTGGCAGGGACCGGGAGGGTGTGTGATGGGTTGGTTTATTAGATGATGTGTGCAAGATTAGGTTGGTGGTTTGAGGCTTTTTTGACCCTTATAACAAGGGGGTCTCAGGGGTTTTGGGAAGGAAAGGGGGGAGGGGGAGGGAAGGAATTGCTATGTAGGTTAAATAATACTCACTTGGGGAGGGGGGAGGGAGACTGGTTGGATGTGGTTGGGGGGATTTATGAGGTCACGAGGAAAACTCCTAGGGTTGGCCAAGATAGGCAACGGGGTGGGGATAATGGCTCAAATGTGGTAAGGGTTAAAGATTTCAGAACACGGTTAATAGATGTGGTAGTGTTGAAAGCAAATAAGAAGACGCACTTAAATTGCACTAAGATGGGACAGGGATTAAAAATAGCACTGAATAGGTCTGGGGAGGAGGTGCGAGGGGACAGGAGGAGTCCCCCTCTACTTCCGACCTGCGCCTTTTTTTTTTTTTTTCCTTTCTTTTTTTTTCTACAAAAGATTGATAAAAGTAACACTGACGGGTATTTTTCCTTAAAACTTTATTTTTTTCGGGCTTATTGGTGAACCGTACAGAGTGTAAAGGGATTGCTGGGGAGGAGGGCACGGGTACCAGTATGCATCTGTGATAATAGTGAAGGGTTGTTTTCATGTGTTATCTGTCTTTTTTTTTTTTTTTTGCTAGGGTATTAATGCAGTCCCCTCTTGGGGCCCGGTTGTGTATATCATTAAGTTGGGAATTAATCCCCCTACGGTTTCGATACTACTGGTATTTTTTTATGTTAATTGTTCTATGCAGGTTAGAGTATTTGGTATAACCTCCTGGAATATAAGGGGGATGAGTGATCCCATTAAAAAGGCCACTGTTTTTTCGGAACTGGAAGCCTATGGCACAGAAGTGATATGCCTGCAGGAAACACACCTGACAAACGAGACTAAAACACAAATTAAAAATAAAAAATTCCAGACACAGTACCATTCTGTGTACTCCTCTTATTCAAGAGGAGTCAGTATCTTGGTTAAGCACGGGTTGACGTTTTCCTGCAGGGATGTCAGTATCGACAAGCTGGGTTGTTTCATTTTTTTGTATTGTTTAATTGAGGGTAGCCCTTTTGTTATAGTAAATTTGTACATCCCGCCTCCGTTCAGGATGGACGTTTTGTTACAGCTGGTAAGGTATATGGAAGATAAAGAAGGGGTGCCTGTTATTGGAGTAGGGGACTTTAATGCCGTACTGAATAACAGGCTAGATAGGTTTCCACCTGGGCAGGAGGGGAGCAGTGTGTCTGAAGGTAGATTGGCCCAGTTTCTTGAGGAGATGGGGTGGTGTGACCTATGGAGAGTTCGCTTCCCTAATACATATCAATATTCTTGCTTCTCGGGGACCTATCACACATCTCCCGCATTGACTTGGCCATCGGCAATCAGGAAATCCAACCTCTTATAAGGAAAATTGAATACTGCTCAAGGGGAGTATCGGATCATTCCCCGCTGATAGTAAAAATAGGGGTGCAGGGCTGTGATAGCCAGAGGGTGTGGTCATTAAACCCAATATGGCTGGAGGTAATTGGGAATAATGAGGAAATGAAGGCAAGGTTAAGTGAGTTTATTGAATACAATGCTGGCTCCGTGTCAGCAGGGATGGTTTGGGATTCCTTAAAAGCGTACCTGAGAGGACTTCTGATCCAACAGATATCAATAGCGAAGAAACAATCAAGGGTAAGGGGAGAGACCATTAGAGAGGAAGTGATGGTAGCAGAAAGAAAGTATGTGGCAGATCCAAGTCCGGTAAATCAAGAATGTTGGATGAGGAAACAACAGGAATATAAATTAGAAAGTATTAGAGTTACAGAAAACAGGAAACTCTTCCAGAGACAGAGGTACTTTGGGGAGGGGGAGAGTGTTGGCCGGTTATTGGCCAGGCTGGCCAGCGCTAATGCGCCCTCCTCAATAATCTCTCTAATTAGGACATCAGAGGGGGTGATCTCATCGGACCCAGGGGTAATAAGGGAAAGGTTCTCTGAGTATTATAAAGAGCTGTATAGGTCACATCACGGGGCAGAAAGGGATGAGATGGAAAAATTCCTGGAAGGCACTGAGCTCCCGGCCCTTTCGGCTGCAGATAGGATAAGTCTAGAAGCCCCTATAACTCTTGAGGAAATGTGGCAAGCTATATCAGATATGTCTAATCGGAAAGCTCCGGGCCCAGATGGTCTCCCAGTTGAAATTTATAAACAATATTGGGAGGTGCTGGTCCCGGAGCTTCTGAAGACATTGAACTGGTCGGCGACCGTTGGTGGTCTACCATCCTCGATGTCCGAAGCAACAATAGTTTTAATTCAGAAGGAAGGGAAAGATCAGGTAGACACATCCTCATATAGGCCAATCTCTTTGTTAGGGTCTGACGTTAAGATTTTGGCAAAAGTCCTGGCAGCTAGGCTAAATAAGTGCATTACTACCCTGGTGCACCCAGACCAATCTGGGTTTATACAGAATAGAGCTACTAGCAAAAATATCAGAAGGACTTTTCTGAATCTTCAGACCCCGACTGTAAATACAGGATCCAGAGCTGTCCTATCTTTGGATATTGCCAAAGCATTTGACACTCTTGAGTGGGGCTATCTGTGGTGGGTCTTGGAGAGGTTTGGTGTCGGCCCGGGGTTTATTAGATGGCTTAAAATACTCTATCAGCACCCTAGCGCCAGGTTAAAGATTAATAATACATACTCGCGGAAGATATCCATTGAGAGGGGAACTAGGCAGGGTTGCCCGCTTTCACCCCTGCTGTTCGCCCTGGCAATGGAGCCTTTTGCTGAAGTTGTGAGAAAAGCTGATGGTTTGCAGGGATTTAAGAGGAAAGGGGGAGAAGAAAAAATAGCCCTATATGCTGATGATGTGGTGATATTTCTGGGGGACACAGGGCCTTCATTAACAAAAGCAATGCAGCTGGTGGAAGGTTTTGGGAGGGTATTGGGGCTGAGGGTTAACTGGGAGAAGTCGGTCCTCCTCCCGGTTGACCCGGCTAGTGGCTTGCTGCCCCAGGGAGTACCCCGAGTTAAAATAGTGGAAAAGTTTAAATACCTGGGAATAGTGATCTCTAGTACCCCTGACCAGTTTATTAGTGACAACTTAGTACCAATTTTAGAAAGATTTAAAAGGAAGAAGGATATTTGGTGCTGGCTCCCTCTGTCGGTAGCAGGCCGGATAAACCTGATTAAAATGATTTGGATGCCGCAGTTAATGTACATACTCCACAACTCTCCGGTCTGGATAAAAAAAGACTGGTTCATTAAAATAAATTCCCTTTTCCGTGAGTTAATATGGAAAAGAGGTCAGGCTAGGATCAGTCTTCAGACATTACAACGCTCCACGGGGGAGGGAGGGTTGGCGGTTCCTCATCCATATAAGTACTTTCTGTCTGCACAACTTCAACATCTGGGAGGGTGCGAAAAGAGGGGGGAGATGAACAACAGCAAGGAAATTATGTTATCAGGTAGCCCGCACAAATCCTTGGCAGGGGCATTAGAGGCTGTGTCTATTCACTGCGCGCTACCAACATACAAGCTGGTGGCAAAAACCTGGCGGGTAGTGAAAGCGGAGATGGGATATGAGGGCTTTACGGAGTTCTCACCCATATGGAACAATGAGCAGTTGAAGGAACTAAATTCTGTTGGGAAAAACAGGTGGTGGGAAGAGTGCGGTTTGGTCCGGTTGGCCCAATTATATAAGGATAAGGTCCTCAAGTCCTTTCTGGAGCTAAGAAGTGAATTTGGTATTCCAAAAGAAACATTTTACTACTACCTCCAGATCAGACATGCCTTGGATAAACAGTTTAAGTCCAGGACGGTGGAATGGAGCAAGGCCCCCCTTCTTAATAGTGTGGTATCAACATCTAATCTTAAGGGAATGATTTCAAGGATCTATGGACAACTGATGGCTAGAATGGCAAATACTCAAACGCTCGGGCGTGCCAGGGAGGGATGGGAGGCGGATGCGGGGGAGTTGTCGGACGACCAGTGGAATAGAATTCTGGCGCTAGGCCCTCTGGTGTCGGTCTCTCCGTCGCAGCGGGTGTCTCACCTCTTGCTGATACACAGAGCTTATTACACCCCAAAGAAGCTGTTCAGGTTCGGTCGCAGACTAGATGAGAAATGCCCTAGATGTGGTGAGACGGGCGATCTCATACACATGATGTGGAGATGCCCGAAATTGGTCAGATACTGGACCGAGATCCTGAAGATTATTGAAGCTAGGTTCGGGATAAGTCTGGACTTGGAGGCTAAGACGTGCGTACTGGGTTTGATTGGTCAGAACATGGGAAATGGGCTAAAAATTACAGCAGTGGTGAGATGCCTCTATCAAGCGAGGAAACTGATAGCACAGTCCTGGCTATCGGCGGCCCCCCCTACCCTGGAGGGTTGGGTTAGAACTATAAATGTGCTGGTGAGAACAGAGAGAATAACGTATATTAGAAGAGGAAGCTATAGGAAGTTTAGGAATATATGGGAACCGTGGCTTCAGGGGATGGGTATTGACCGGGGGTGCCTGTAGGCTGGATATTGACCGGGGGTCCCTGTAGGCCGAGCCGTAAAGTGTCTTGTGTCTAGATAGGTGGGAAAGGTTCGAAAAGGTAATTGGTAAATATCGAAATATCTTTCAACTATGGATTAAATTTTTGCGGTATGGTGTTTGAGTTGCTCTTGATAGAGCCAGAGGGTTGGGGGCGGGAGGGGTGGGCATAAAGGGAATGGGTAGAGTAATAAAAAAAAAAAAAAGAAAGGTATGATGGTAATTGTATGTGTTACTAGAGGGGGCCGTGCCGGGCCTCTAGAATGGTTTTTTTTATATATTCATACTAAACTGTGATGTCGTTTCATGTATCTGCTTACCTTGAAAATGTAATAAAAAGGATTGAAAGCAGAGTGTGTCAGCAAAATTCAAAATTGCAAGACAAATTGATAATAAATTTATAATATTGAAAAAAAAAAAGGGGGGGAAGGTAAACCATCTTACCTAATGTTATAAAAACTGTAGATGTTTATTTTGAAATCAAAATGGTACACCAATCAATTGTACCCTTCAGCCCAGACTTCCTAGCAAGGCATGCAGAGAGGGGTAAATAGGGATCACAGTGATTGGAAATCTCTATGGTAAAGAGAAAATATCAAATATATCAGATGTCACTGAAGTGAGCATTAAAAAATCCGTATTGCAAAGAATACATATGATTGAAACCAGGAGTAATTAATTAAATCACAAATACCTATATAGGTGAGTAGAATCAATCCGATTTCGGAGTTGCATCCATAGGATGGCTAAAAGCAATGTATGCCTCTTTGTGTAGGGTTCCAGACAGGGAAAGAGCAGGCACAACCGAGCAAGATGGAATAATGACCCCACAGATATTTCTGCGGGTCAAATGGCATAGGGCATCGCTAATGTTTCCTTAAGGCTGGAAACCTGAGAAGTTAAAAATTATATATAAATATATTTACTTCAATGGGATAGAAAAGATGCCAGAGGACATAAGTTGAAAACTAATTTGGGAAAAGGACTATTGATAAGGACTTACTTGTAATCCATATGACATACAGAGAGAAACCCCGGGAGCCCCAGGGGGCCGCAACGTTGTCTGAACGGCGTTCGCAGGGAAGTGACAGAGGGTGGCAGGGAAAGCCCCATTATATATCCCTCTCCAGCGTGGCGGCGTCTGACTCACCTTCACGCTGCGGACAGAACAAGAGGACTGCGCATGCAGACGCATCCAGATCAACATAGTGGTGGTGGCGGCAGTGACGTAAAGACGTTCGATTGACCAGCTGCGATTTTAGAAAATCCTGTGCCCAAAGAACACGCAGGGAAACAATCCTCATAGATAAAACAAGGGGGGAAATAAGATTAACCCTCCTGTTCTCAAGGTAAAAAAAATATAAATAGAGGGGGGTGGGGTAGAAAAAAAAAATATATATATAGAGAGAGAGAGAGAGAGAGAGAGAGAGAGAGAGAGAGAGAGAGAGAGAGAGAGAGAGAGAGAGAGAGAGAGACTGGAAATAGTGGACCTGGGGAGAATGAGCCACGCGATGGTCTTCATGGTAAGGGCACACAGCAGCAGGAATATTGATTAGAAACCATGCCGCTGGGTGCCCTGGGTGTCCGTACATGCCATAAAATAATAAAGGAAGGGCTGAAAAGGCAAGGGGCACCAATATTTAAAGGTGACTATCCTATACAAATATGTATGTTATACAATATAAAAGAATGATTAATATTAAATAAAAATATATATATTTAATCATAGTGTGTTGAGGTTTAGGGTAGATGGTGACAAGAAAAAAAAATATATATATTAAAAATAAGTAATTATAGAAAAGGTTTAGAGGTTAGGACATCATTTAACCCAAGGTATTTAAGGGCATTTAAGGTGAAGATCCACCTGGTTTCCCGTTGCAGCAGGATCCTATCATAGTCTCCATCTCTTTCGTTTGGGGGGACATATTCAGTGGCAAAAAAATTAATTTTTTTATCATCAAATTGATGACATAGGCCTATGTGGCGGCTAATGGGGGTTTCCATTTTTTTCTTGATGACCAAGGAGACATGGTCTCTAATTCGATGGAAAAAAGGACGTTTTGTTTTCCCCACATAAAAAGCATTGCGCCCACATGTCATTAGATAGACCACGCCAATAGATTGGCATGTGGCCAAAAAATTAGGGTTGTATACTTGTCCATTGGGAAGAGCGATGTTGCGTGACGCGTAAATATATCTACAAAGATCACACTTATGACAAGGTCTTGATAACGTTTTTAGAAGGGGGGGCATAATGACTTTGGACAATTTGGTCTCTTATTGAGCAGGAGCGTCTGTATGTAATTTCCGGGTGATCTTTTAAATGTTTAGATACATTGGGATCTCCCATCAGTAGGTACCAATGCCTCTGTAAAAGATCCCGTACCTGCTGGTGTTGTCCAGAAAATCTTGTGATAAGTCTCAGACTGGAATTCGGTTTGGAGATGGTTTTACCATGAATGAGATGGGTACGGTCCTGTTTTTTGGCTCTTAAATAAGCTCTTTTGAGGCATTTGTTACTATAGCCACGTGATCTCAAGCGGTTTCTTAGTGCTTTGGCCTCTATTTCAAAATGGGCGTTTTCACTGCAGTTTCTTCTTAGCCTCAAATATTGTCCGTATGGAACGTTGGTTATCATGGATCGTGGATGTGAGCTGGTGGCATGCAAGAGAGAGTTTCCCGCTGAGGGCTTACAAAAAAGGGTGGTCCCTATAGTTCTGTCAGGATTGACAAAAACTGTTATATCCAACAAGGTAAGTATGGATTGATTTGCTTCCATAGTGAAAGTCAGATTGTATGTGTTCAATTTGAGGCCCTCAAAGAAATGGGAAAGATCCTCTCTGCTACCCATCCAGATGAGGAACACATCGTCTATAAAACGTCTCCAAATTGGTATGTGTTCAAACCAGGCCTGCATGTCATCCCGGAATGACAAGTTTTGCTCCCACTCCCCCAGGTACAGGTTCACATACGAGGGGGCACATTTAGTCCCCATAGCGACCCCCTGCACCTGGAGGTAGTGGGAGCCTGAGAACAAGAAAATATTGTTGGTCAGAATGAACCCCAAGAGGTCCAAAATGAACCCATTGTAGGCCAATGAGACGTCAGTGTTCCAAGAAATGAAGCCCTCTACAACTGCCAAACCCAAAGAGTGGGGAATGGAGTTGTAGAGGGCCTCCACATCCAGAGTCACAAGCCAAGCTCATTCAGGTATAGCTAGGCCGTCCAATGTTCTGAGAAGATCACTGGTATCTTGAAGGTATGATGCCAGACCTTCAACGTGGGGTCTGAGAAAGTCATCCACCAGTTGGCTGGCGTTCTCAGTTAGGCATCCATTGCTGGATACTATTGGATGGCCGGGGGGATTCTGTGGGTCCTTGTGGATCTTAGAAAGGAAAATGCGGGGACAAGGGACATTGAGAAAGTCCCATGTTTGTTTTGTAATTAGGCCTTGATGATAGGTGGTCCCTATAAGTTGTCTGTAGCGAATAGTCATATTAGTGACATGGACTGCGGACACTTTTTTGTACCAGTCACGATTTTTCAAAAGGCGTAGGGCCTATTGCTCAATGGTCATCACGACAAGGTTTCCTCCCTTGTCTGAAGATTTTATGATTAGACGTGGGTCCGATTGTAATGACTTTAGGGCTGCTTTTTGTTCAATTGTCAGGGGGTAGCGATCCTGTTCTCAAAGAGCAGCAAGTTTTCCCACATCTCGGAATGCAGGGACCCGGAGGGCAGATATATCCTTGTCAAAGGATCAAGCAAAGGCAACATATACTCTATAATCTCTTACTATGCCCCCAATAAAGGTCAATCTAAATTTTTCCAAGTTCTCCTCAAAACCCTACTCCCCCTCGTAGAGGGCAAGGTCATCTTTGGAGGGGACTCAAAGGTAGCCTTTGACCAGGGGCTTGGCAAGTCAAGACCCCCCAAGGCCCAGCTGACACGCCCCACAAAGGCAAGCCTGAACATAGCAAGATCCCTCTACCCCCATGGCCTGGTCGACATTCGGAGGGAATTGAACACCTCGAAAAGGGACTACACACATTACTCCTCCCCCCACCAGTCCTATGCCAGGATAGACCATATCCTGGTGCCCCCCACCCATATCCCATCAACACATAAAGCGACCATTATAGACACTGTCTGTTTGGACCACTCATTAGTCCTCCTCACCTTGCAAAATACCCTCATTAGGTCGTCGGGAACGCACTGACGACTTAACGAATACATCCTTAGTGACCCCATCAAAATCGTTGAAATAGAGAACTCCCTAAAGGAATACTTCCGTCTAAACAATGTAGGGGACATCTCCCCCGAGGTTCTCTGGGCAGCCCATAAAGCCACCATTAAGGGTAAAATAATCAACTCAAGTAAGAGAAGCTAATAGACATTAAAAACCTTGAAAAAACTTTTGCGGCCCTGAGAACCAAACACAAGAATTGCCCCTCTAAAGCCTTAGTAGAACAATTAGACGCTGTCAGGCTGGAACCTAATTTGGCTCTCACGGCAAAAGCGGAGAAACACACCTGCTGGAGTGGAGCAAAATTCTACCACAAAAAAGATAAAATTGGCTCTATGTTAGCCTCCAAGCTCTTACTGCGGTCCCGTACCCATTCCTTACCTAAGATCAGAGATGCAGGACATCCCCCCTCAGCCAACCCCAACAAGATACTCAAAGCCCTCCAAGAGTTTTACAGCAATCTCTATAGTATGACCCCCACTGACAAGGGCCCAATGGTATCCAGCTTTCTCCGAAATCTCTCGATACCATCCCTTTCCTCTGAACATAAAGATATTATGGAGGCGGGCTTTTCTGTTGAGGAGATAAAGGAGGTAATTAAGAACCTCAGAATGGGTTTAGCCCCTGGACCTGACAGACTATCCGTGCCATATTACAATGCTTTCACAGACACTTTAGCACCTCACATGGCAAATTTTTTTAATGCGAAAGCACAAGGCTCTCCTTTAGACCCTCAACTTAATGCCGCCTACATAACGGTAATCCCCAAACCGAATAAGAGCCCGGAGGAGGTAGAGAACTATAGACCCATCTTCCTCATAAATAACGACCTCAAGATATTGACTAAAATCCTGGCCAATCGCCTTTCCTCCTTTATTAACCGATACGTCCCTAAAGACCAAGTAGGGTTTATCCCGGGCAGACAGGGGCTAGACCAAATCAGAAGGGCCATTGATGTGGTTTCCCTTCTACAATCAGGAAGAGACAGAGGCCCCAAACAAGAAGGTGATGCTCCTATCCCTAGACTTACGCAAGGCTTTCGACTCTGTCGACTGGCCCTACATTTTCACACTCATGGAGCAATGGGGTTTCGGTCGGCGCTTCATGGAAATGCTACACTCCCTCTACTCCACCCCGAAAGCTATGATTCGCCTCCAAGGACACTACTCAAAACCGTTTAATATCGATAGGGGCACCAGACAGGGATGCCCCCTGTCCCCCTTAATATTTGCCATCGCCATTGAGACACTAGAGATAGCCATACGCTCCAACCCCAATATCCAAGGAGTTAATTGTGGTGCCCAGACCCATAAATGCATCCTTTTCACAGACGATATACTCCTATTCATAACCTTCCCCATTATGTCTCTCCCCAACCTCTGCAAAACACTAAACAACTTCATGACGGCGTCGGGACTCTGGGTAAACTACGCTAAATCCCATGCCCTCAACATCTCATTGAAACTGGTCACAGTGGAGATGCTATGGAGCACCTTTGAGTTTCAGTGGAATGATGCCTCCATAGAATACTTAGGGATTAACCTCACCGCTAAAATAGAACACCTATATTCATCGAACTTTCCACCCGTATACCAGAAACTTGAGTCAGAAATGAAGATTTGGGCTAGGGGGAACTATCCTGGCTAGGTAGGATTCACTCCGTGAAAATGACACTCCTTCCCTGACTGCTATACTTATTTAGAGCTATCCCAATTAACATACGGAAAGACCATCTGCAATCTCTTCAAAGGAAAGTCACCAAGTTCATTTGGGGAGGAGCAGGACACAGGTTACCACGAAACACCCTTTTCTGACTGCGGACACAGGGGGGCTAGGTCTACCAAGATTGCTATGGTATTTCCAAGCGGTAAGACTAGAACAATTCTCCATGGTTTATTCAAGATCTGAAAAACCAGACTGGATACAAATAGAGAGACAGGCTGCCCCCACCTACACCTTAGAGTTCTTACTATGGGTCCCCCCAAGGAGTGACCCCCATACTCTCACCTATCCTCTCGCAATCCCAAACCCTATGGGACAGATTGAAAACTGAGACCTGCCTGACATCTGAATGCCGGCCCCTAGCTCACATTTTCAACAACCCAGACCTCACCTCTGGCCAAGACATCAAATCCTTTACATGGTGGTTGGACAAGGGGTTGTATGGAATCGGACACTTCTTCACTGCCTTGGGACCAATAACTCTGAAATTCTGTGAGTGACAACTGGAGATCACGACCTTGGAACACTTCAGGCTTCACCAGATACAACACTGTCTCGACAAAATCTGGAAAGGGAAACCCATCCTGCCAAGATTCGCACCTTATCAATTATGGTCAGGACAGGCCATGGAACAGAAGGGTGCAATCTCTTTATATACCAGTCACTAGCCCAGCAGGCTTGCAAGGCCCCATTTATGACTGCTTGGGAAAATGATCTCCAAATACAATGGGACCGGGAAAAATGGCAGACGTCCTTTTTTAGAGCCTACAAGGGGATAAGGAATGTTTCCCTAATTGAATCTAGCCTCAAGGTGATGACCAGATGGTACCTCACCCCTGCCAAATTAGCTCACATGTATCCCTCTGCGAACCCTCACTGCTTCAGAGGGTGTAAAATAACAGGCTCTATGGCCCACATTTGGTGGTAATGTCCCAGAATTAGGCCTTTCTGGAAAAGGATGTTCAACCTGATACAAAAAGTGACTCACCTCCAGGTCCCAAGAACCCCCACCGTAGCCCTGCTTATCGCTAATATCCCCAAGACTAGGGATGAGCTTCGAGTTCGAGTCGAACCCATGTTCGACTCGAACATCACATGTTGGACCGTTCGTCAAATTGCGAACGATATGGGCCGTTAGCGCCAAATTCGAGTGGCGCATCATGGCCCATAATTCACTGCGGCATCGCAGTGCATTGCTGGCTGATGATTGGCCAAGCATGCACTATAACCCACATGCTTGGCCAATAACAGCGCCGTCTGTACAGAGAGCCGTAATTGGCCAAAGCCAAGGTGGCTTTGGCCAATTATGGCTCGGGGGGTTTAGCACATGCCCCACACTATATAAAGCCGCCTGCACGTTGGCCCTGTGTAGTGTATTCCGGCATTGAGAGAGAGATAGAGAGAGAAACAGTGTCATTTGATTTAAGTTAGAGTAGGCAGGTGAGTCAGTTAGCTGCGCTTGCAGTGTATTGCGTATATATAGGCATCCTAGGTGTTGTATATATATATATATATATATATATATATACACTGTATTCAGTTTAGCTAGATCCGTTCCTGTTATTCTCTTCCTACTGACAGGCAGGCAGGTGTATTTACAGTATTTACAGCTACCTGAAGAAAATTGCTGGTGTTCTTCTGATCCTATTAGTACAACAGGCAGGCAGCTGCAGTATTTACAGTTAGTGTAGTGCGTCCTCTGCACAGTGTGCACCTAAAGCTACCTGAAGAAAATCGGTGGTGTTCTTCTGATCCTATTAGTACCATAAGCAGTTGCAGTATTTACAGTTAGTGTAGTGCATCCTCTGCACAGTGTACACCTAAAGCTACCTGAAGAAAATTGGTGACGTTCTTCTGACCCTATTAGTACCGCAGGCAGCTGCAGTATTTACAGTTAGTGTATGGCGTCCTCTGCACAGTGTGCACCTAAAGCTACCTGAAGAAAATTGGTGGTGTTCTTCTAAACCTATTAGTACCGCAGGCAGCAGCAGTATTTACAGTTAGTGTAGTGCGTCCTTTGCACAGTGTTCACCTAAAGCTACCTGAAGAGAATTGGTGGTGTTCTTCTGATTCTATTAGTACCGCAGGCAGCTGCAGTATTTACAGTTAGTGTTGTGCATCCTCTGCACAGTGTGCATCTAAAGCTACCTGAAGAAAATTGGTGGTGTTCTTCTGATCCTATTAGTACCGCAAGCAGCTGCAGTATTTACAGTTAGTGTAGTGCATCCTCTGCACAGTGTGCACCTAAAGCTACCTGAAGAAAATTGGTGGTGTTCTTCTGATCCTATTAGTACCGCAGGCAGCTGCAGTATTTACAGTTAGTTTAGTGCATCCTCTGCACAGTGTGCACCTAAAGCTACCTGAAGACAATTGCTGTTGTTCTGATCTTATTAATACCACAGGCAGGCAGCTGCAGTATTTACAGTTAGTGTAGTGTGTCATCTGCACAGTGTGCACCTAAAGCTACCTGAAGAAAATTGCTGTTGTTCTGATCCTAATAATACCACAGGCAGGCAGCTACAGAATTTACAGTTAGTGTACTGTGTCCTCTGCACAGTGTGCACCTAAAGCTACCTGAAGAAAATTGGTGGTGTTCTTTTGATCCTATTAGTACCACAGGCAGGCAGCTGCAGCATTTACAGTTGGTGTACTGCGTCCTCTGCACAGTGTGCACCTAAAGCTACCTGAAGACAATTGCTCTTGTTCTGATCCTATTAATACCACAAGTAGGTACAGTGGGGCAAAAAAGTATTTAGTCAGCTACCAATTGTGCAAGTTCTCCCACTTAAAAAGATGAGAAAAAAGATGAGGCCTGTAATTGTCATCATAGGTATACCTCAACTATGAGAGACAAAATGTGGAAAAAAATCCAGACAATCACATTGTCTAATTTTTTAAAGAATTTATTTGCAAATTATGGTGGAAAATAAGTATTTTGTCAATATCAAAAGTTCATCTCAGTACTTTGTTATATATCCTTTGTTGGCAATGACAGAGGTCAAACGTTTTCTGTAAGTCTTCACAAGGTTGTCATACACTGTTGCTGGTATGTTGGCCCATTCCTCCATGCAGATCTCCTCTAGAGCACTGATTTTTTGGGGCTGTCGCTGGGCAACACGGACTTTCAACTCCCTCCAAAGGTTTTCTATGGGGTTGAGATCTGGAGACTGGCTAGGCCACTCCAGGACCATGAAATTCTTCTTACGAAGCCACTCCTTCGTTGCCTGGGCGGTGTGTTTGGGATCATTGTCATGCTGAAAGACCCAGCCACGTTTCATCTTCAATGCCCTTGCTGATGGGAGGAGGTTTGCACTCAAAATCTCATGATACATGGCCCCATTCATTCTTTCATGTACACTGATCAGTCATCCTGTTTCCTTTGCAGAGAAACAGCCCCAAAGCATGATGTTGCCACCCCCATGCTTCACAGTAGGTATGGTGTTCTTTGGTTGCAACTCAGCATTCTCTCTCCTCCAAACAAGACGAGTTGTGTTTCTACCAAACAGTTCTACTTTGGGTTCATCTGACAATATGACATTCTCCCAAACCTCTTCTGGGTCATCCAAATGCTCTCTAGCAAGCCTCAGAGGGGCCTGGACATGTACTGGCTTAAGCAGGGGGACACGTCTGGCACTGCAGGATCTGAGTCCCTGGCGGCGTAGTGTGTTACTGATGGTAGCCTTTGTTACGTTGGTCCCAGCTCTGTGCAGGTCATTCACTAGGTCCCCCCGTGTGGTTCTGGGATTTTTGCTCACCGTTCCTGGAATCATTTTGACCCCACGGGGTGAGATCTTGTGTGGAGCGCCAGATCGAGGGAGATTATCAGTGGTCTTGTATGTCTTCCATTTTCTAATTATTGCTCGCACAGTTGATTTCTTCACACCAAGCTGCTTGCCTATTGCAGATTCAGTCTTCCCAGCCTGGTGCAGGTCTACAATTTTGTTTCTGGTGTCCTTCAACAGCTCTTTGGTCTTTGTAATGGAATGTGATTATGAGCGTTATTGTGAAATGCCTATTTCTAATATAATCGCATTAGTATAAGTGTTTATTTTCTTATAACCAGCTATTACCCTTAATCATGCTCAAATTAGTTGTCTGCCAGCTTCTCCTTTCATGTGAAACAGAACTGCAAGAGTTAAAGTACAAAGAACAAAGTTAACCACTTGACCACTGGGCACTTAAACCCACCCTTCCTAACAGACCAATTTTCAGCTTTCGGTGCTCTCACACTTTGAATGACAATTACTCAGTCATACAACACTTTACCCATATGAAATTTTTGTCCTTTTTTTCACACAAATAGAGCTTTCTTTTGGTGGTATTTAATCACCGTTGGGTTTTTTATTTTTTGCGCTATAAAAGAAAAAAGACTGAAAATTTGGTAAAAAAATGAATTTTTCTTTGTTTCTGTTATAAAATTTAGCAAATTAGTAATTTTTCTTTGTAAATTTTGGCCAAAATGTATACTGCTACATATCTTTGGTAAAAATAAGTACAACTTGGTGTATATTATTTGGTCTTTGTGAATGTTAGAGAGTCCAAATGCTATGGGGCCAATATCTGAAAATTGATCACACCTGAAGTACTGACGGCCTATCTAATTTCTTGAGACCCTAACATGCCAGAAAAGTACAAATACCCCCCAAATGACCCCTATTTGGAAAGAAGACATTCCAAGGTATTTAGAAAGATGCATGGGGAGTTTTTTTGAAATTGTCATCTTTTCCCACAATTCTTTGCAAAATCAAGATTTTTTTTCTTTTTTTTTTCACAAAATTGTCATATTAGAAGGTTATTTCTCACACACAGCATATGCATACAACAAATTACACCCCAAAACACATTCTGCTATTACTCCCGAGTACGGCGATACCACATGTGTGAGACTTTTACACAGCGTGGCCACATACAGAGGCCAAACATGCACGGAGCACCTCCAGGCGTTCTGGAGCACCCAGGCCAATTCTTATATTTCTCTCCTACATGTAAAAATAATAATTTATTTGCTAGAAAATTACATAGAACCCCAAAACATTATATATATCTTTTTTTTAGCAAAGACCCTAGAGAATACAATGGCGGTTGTTGCAACTTTTTATCTTGCACGGTATTTGCGCAGCAATTTTTCGAACGCGTTTTTTTGGGAAAAAAAACAGTTTTGTGCTTTAAAAAAAACAAAACAGTAAAGTTAGCCCAATGTTTTTGCATAATGTGAAAGATGAAGTTACGCAGAGTAAATAGATACATAACATGTCACCCTTCAAAGTTGCACACTCTTGTGGAATGGTGCCAAACGTCGCTACTTAAAAATCTCCATAGGTGACGCTTTAAAATTTTTTACTGGTTACATGTTTTGAGTTACAGAGGAGGTCTAGGGCCAAAATTATTGCTCTCGCTCCAACGTTCGCAGTGATACCTCACATGTGTGGTTTGAACACCGTTTTCATATGTGGGCGGGACTTACATATGTGTTCGCTTCTGCATGCAAGCACACGGACATGGGCGCTTTAAAAATGTTTTATTTTTTTTTATTGTTTATTTTACTTTATTTATTTTAGTTTGACACTTTCCCCCCCAAAAAAAAATGTTTTGATCACTTTTATTTCTATTACAAGGAATGTAAACATCCTTGCAATGGGGATATGGCATGACAGGTCCTCTTTACAGTGAGATATGGGGTCAATAAGACCCCACATCTCACCTCTAGGCTGGGAAGCCTGAAATAAAAAAAAAAACGATCTTGGCTTTGATCGTAGCGGTGAGTCGGTAGAAGCACCGGAGGGTGGCGGGAATGGGGGGGCATCCCTTCTCGCCTCCCATAAGAACGATCGAGCAGTGGAACAGCCACTATGATCATTCTTTTGGTGTAGGAAATCGCCGGCTGAAAAAGCTGATATCTGAATGATGCCTGTAGCTGCAGGCATCATTCAGATATCCCCACTCAAAATCAAAGACGTCATATGACGGTGGGCGGGAACTGGTTAAAAATTGCGGAGTATTGCGGGGTATTGCAGAGTATTGCGGAGTAGTGCAGGGTATATTGCTGGGCATATTGCAGAGTATTGTGGGGTATATTACAGAGTAGTGCCGGGTATATTGCAGAGTAGTGCCGGGTATATTGCAGAGTAGTGCCGGGTATAATGCAGAGTATTGCGGGTTATAATGCAGAGTATTGCAGGGTATAATGCAGAGTATTGCAGGGTATTGTGCAGAGTATTGCAGGGTATTATGCAGAGTATTGCAGGGTATTATGCAGAGTATTGCAGGGTACAATGCAGAGTATTGCAGGGTATTATGCAGAGTATTGCAGGGTATTATGCAGAGTATTGCAGGGTATATTGCAGGGATGGCTGAGCATGGAGGGATGGATGGGTGTGACTGCAATTGTCACTGAGCACCACTGTGGGCACTACACATGCAGCCCACAGCGGTGCTGCCATCCGATCCCTCCCCTCTCCCCTCGCACTGTACCGATTGGTACAGAGAGGGGAGGGAGGAACCGGCGTCATGAAATGACGCCAGTCTGTTGACATGTGATCGCTCCACCCCCAGGAGCAGTCCATGGACGTCCACCCAGAACTAGCCGACCGCACTGCAGCCATCTTTCGGCTTTGGCCCGGTCGGCAAGTGGTTAAGAAGATTTCACCTATTTTCAGGCCTATGAGGCTACACTCAAGACAAACAGGAACTGAAAATAAGACACCATAATTAGCTATGATAGTCTGCTATCTCCTTATACAGATATAACCCAGCAAAGCTTACATTTCATCACAATAATGAATATGTATAATTTGTGGTTTGTACAGGCTTGTTTTATTTGATATTTGATTTGATAACGAAATATCCGGCTCTCACTATATCATCTGGAGCCCAGGAAGTAAACGACAGAAGTACCGAACTTACTGAACGTGTCAGTGATTTGTGGTTGAATGTGCACATTTTCACATCGAAGGTTAATTTGGCCAGGGGGACAGAAACAAGAGTACCGAGCGGTTCTGTTCGGTCCAAAACATTTTGGCGCCCAACGTGGGGCTCGAGATTGACCCAAAGGAAAGCCGTACCTTAGAGGACACTGAAAGAAGACCAAATACGGGTGGAGCAGAGCCTGATCAACTCTGGAGAAAATGGTAAGACATTTTTTAATAATTTGTCTGCTGTTTGATCCGCATCGTATTTGATTAATTTCTGTCTCCGCATCGGCTTCCCGAGGTCCACAAAGACAGGTATATATCTTGTCTCGATCCTATTTATATAGTACGAACCTGCAATTGTTTCTGACCCGCCTATATTTGTATTTGGAGTATATTGTGTTTTGTTTTGTCGATCGATCGTGTTGTGTGACGGCTATTGTGAATGAGGGATTGATTATATGTTCACGGATGGAATTGACGTGGTTAAACTTCTCTTGAGGATTGATATCAAGAGAGGGCGTCGGGACGCGGTAAACTCCTCCTGGGGCAAATAATTGTGCGGTAAAGCACGGGTGCAGTAAAGCACGGGTTACCAGGAAAGGGGGCGTCAAGTTACGCCCAGCGGTGGCGTGGGGATCCCGTGAGGATCTGATTAAGTCCAGAATTCACTCCAGTCGTCACATCAATTGTTGTTGGTAATGTAATGTCCTAGATGTGTCTGTGGACTGTTATTTGGCATTAATGAGGAGGCCTGGAGCTTGGTTAAAAAGGTAGAGCCAGGTTATAAGAGATCTATTCTCGGTTACAAACCTCTAGTGCCAGAGGTCCCCCAAGTAATGGTATTCAGATTGAACGTACATTATCCAGTGAAGTTTTCAGTTGGTAAGAGATTGGAAGTTATTGAGGCTGAGGCTAGGATAAGAGGACAGGGAAGTAAAAAGGTGTCCCCTGCAACCTCAGCAGCCAGAAGATTACGAGGGGGCAGAGAAAGCCAGGGTGAGGAGTTTGGGTTTTGAGTTGGGACGTGTAGAAGACGTTTAAAATGGTTTACTGAATACCAGCTGTTGACTTACATTCTGTGTTTTGTCTGGTCTGTTTCATGTCTCCCCTTTTGCAGATTTAACAGAGATCTCTTCACTTCCTCATCCTCCACATCACCCTGTCACTGCATATCTTCATTTCTTTTCTGTTTTACCTCAACCTTTCTTGCTTTCCTCTCCTCCTATTTAATTCAAGAGTTGTGTGAAATGGGAAATAAGTTAATTAGGCCCACAGAGGGCAGTTTGGCTTGTGATTTGGTATTAGAATGGGAGGGAGAGGATGCTGTAAAAAAGGGAAAGAAATTAGCTAAAGTGTGTGGAATTTGGGTGGTAGATTAAAAGTAGATGAATGGCGTACTGTTTTTTGAAACGTAAATAAGGTCTGTTGTCGGATTATAGGTTGCTACGGGCAGCAGATGCTTGGTTTAAAGTTGCAAACGCTATTCATAAGAAGAGGGTGGATGGAACCAAAATGGTTGCATCGTGTACGAAAACTAGAAAAGAGGAAGCTAGTCAGCCACCGCCCCATAATTGCGTCTGGTCCCCAAGTAGACACTGCCCTTCGTCTACCGCCCCTCTATTCTAAGTGACACCTCCCCCTGTGGCAACACGCCCTAAGCCACCGCCCTATGCAACCGCCCACACCGAAACCCACCCACATGTTTCCAGTGATGGTGCATAGTAGCAACCAATGTAGCAACCATTTTAATTAAATAAATAATTTATGTATAGGATGTATTGAATATTTGGTTTTAATTGTGTTTAAGTTGTATTAGCAAAAGAGGAAGTTTATGTATTCTAGGCATTATACCAGAAAAGCAAAAGAGGAAGTGCTTTCTTTGCTTTGCTTAAATCTGTGCTGAGCGTTTTGTATTCTAAAAAAAAAAAAAAAAAAAGACTCAGTATCTAATTAGAATGTTTAGAAAGAAAAATAAATATCTATGTTGTGGAGATCGGCTGGACCGAGGCTCCCTATAAAAAAGTATTCTGTATGGAGATGGTTCACATCTCTACTCTAAAACACCTGAAGTCAATATGTGTACAAGAAGTTTACTGATTTGGATTTTAGCGTGCTGAACAGAGCGCATAGACACATGTTAGCTGCCGCATTTATTTCAGGTCTTAAAGAGTCAATCCGAAAGGGTTTGAGTATAGAGAACCCACAACCTTTGAATTAGAACGTTGTTATTAGTAGTTGTTAGGTCCAGAATCCTCACAGAACAGTAGAGAGTAGCTCCTCTCATGATGGCCTCTGACACACCCTATCTGCGCCCACCAGTACCAACTCCATGTGTCTGCTTGCTACAACTGCGAAAGACCCAGCCACTCCAGAAGGGAATACCGAAGCCCATGGAAATTCACCCACAGTCCCCCAAACCCCAACCACAGTCAAACTGGGCCGTACAGAACCAGTCACACTCATCGCCAAGAATCTCAGGACCCACCTCACCAACCGCCACACCCCACTCCGGAACACATGGACCTTCTCCGCTAGGATTCCGGCAAGCCTGTGTCACCTGCCCCTGTCATGAGACAGGAGCAGCACGGCCCGTAATCAGGGCAGAAGAATTACCCGATACCTCATTCCTATCGGACATCAACATAGCATGTGTAGGGGTTGATGGAACGTCCAGAAAGAGCCTGTTGACCCGCCCCCTGCAAGTCGGCAACTTTCCTGACTTATTAATGAGATTTGTGGTCTCATCCACATGCCCCCTGAACCTACTAGGAACTGATGTTTTGTCCAGGCTCCAAGCTTCTATCTCCTTCCAACCTGATGGTGGTGTTCTGATCACCTCACCACTGGCCATCGATGATGCATCGGCACTCCGCTCCATCCTACTCCTGTTATCCCTGAGCCCAAAAGACGAACCTGAAGTCCCCAAAGAAGTTTTGGATCGGGTCCCCACATGCCTATGGTCCACAGGGCCGGAGGACATAGGACATCTGAAAGTGCCGCCAGTCATGGTACAACTGAAGCCTGGGGCTCCCCTACCCAGAAAACCACAATACCCCTTGAAGCCTGCACAATCGGCATCCATCTCAAAACAAGTTGAGGCTCTTCTGTCAAATGGAGCCTTGGTACCCTGTACATCTCCTTGTAACACACCACAGTTCCCAGTGAAGAAGCGAACCGCAAAAGGGGAACCAGAAAAGTACAGGACCCCCACCGTCCCCAATCCCCACACGTTGCTAGCAGAGCTACATCTGGACTGTTATGCCCCAAGGGATGAGACTACACCCAGATGTTGTACTTCTCCAATATGCAGATGACTTCCTGCTCTGTGCAGATACCTTCGCTGATGCCTCTATATTCTCAGAAAGTCTCCTCCACTACCTGGTTGAGCAAGGTTGCAAGGCCTTAAAAAGCAAAAAGTCCAGAAAGAAGGTGATTTTCCCAGGCCTCTGCATCTCCCAAGGCACCTGACATCTCACTGAAGAAAGAGATGCTGCAATCAAGGCAATCCCTTTGCCTCAAGGTCAAGCAATCCCTTTATGATGCCCTGAGATCTGACCCTTTCCTGCTTTTTCCAGAAGCTGTGGACAATTTTGAAACCCTGAAGGAGATCCTCTCAGCAGCCTCTGCTTTTGGACTAAAAGACTTTCAAGACTTTCAAACTGTTTGTCTCAGAGAGGCAAGGGCATGCCACAGGAGTTTTGGGCTCAGGCCCATGATAACAGACTCAGGGTATTACTCCTGCCAACTGGACTCAGTGGCCAAGGGGGGACCCTCCTGCCTCAGAGCCATCTTTGCAGCCCAAGTTCTCTTGGACAAGACTGCGGACCTCGTCTTGAGTTACCCCTTAATCCTTTTTGCTCCTCATGACATCACTGCCATACTGAACCAGATCCAGCCCAAACACCTGTCCTCAGCAAGACACCTCAGACTCCAGTGTGCCTTACTTCTCCCTGACAACATCACCATTCTCCGATGTGATACCCTCAAAGCATCCACTCTGCTTCCCCTTCTCGAGGGGGGAACCTCTGTGGAAGATGATTACCACTATACCACCCATGACTGTTTTGAAGTGATGAAGATGGAGACATCACACCTGCCGACAGTCAGTGAAACTGCCCTTGAAAATCCTGACCTGACAATCTTTGTGGATGGTTCCAGATATGCAGATGATGCTGGGCGGTACCATACAGGATATGCAGTTCCCACAGAAGATACAGTCCTCCAAGCCTCAGCGTTACCCCCCTCCATGTCTGCACAAGAAGCAGAGTTGCAGGCCCTAACTACGGCATGCAAGATGGCAGAAGGAAAATGAGCTAACATCTACACAGACTCAAGATATGCTCTGGGAGTGGCCTGTGATTTTGGGATCATCTGGAAAACTAGAGAATTCCTGACAGCAGCAGGAACTCCTGTAAAACACAGCACAGCTATCAAGAACCTGATGGATGCCTTACTGCTTCCAACGCAGGTGGCCATACTTAAAGTAAAAGCACACGGCAAACTCCTTTCCCAAGAAGCACGAGGCAATTATCTGGCAGATACTGCCGCAAAGCAAGCTGCAGATGGGACGCGAGAAGTGGTCAGCAGAGTGAATGCACCTATCCTGGATGACCCAATAGACAGCCCTGAAGAGACAACACAAACGACCATGATTCTACAAAACCTTCCTGTAAACAGGACTCACCTCAAGGAGCAACAAGAGACAGTTGGGGAAAGAGAGAAGAAAAAGAAGTGTGGATCAGAAAGGAGCCACAGAAGTTGAAGGAATCACGGAATTAAACAAGAGACTGCATCTGCCACGTAGACCGGAAGCCTATCCCGTTACCAACATGACGGCGAAGACCACAGCTAAAAGACTTTTAACAGAAATTGTGTGCAGATATGTCCCAGAGGTTATAGAGAGTGATCAGGGGCTGGCTTTCACAGCCTCAGTAACCAAGGAGATATGGACAGCCTTAGGGGTCACACTAGCTTTCCACACTCCATACCATCCTCAGAGTAGTGGGAAGGTGGAAAGACTAAATGGCACAATAAAGTCTAGAATGCTAAAAATGTCTCAGGAAACAGGAATGAGTTGGCCAGACAGCCTACCCATTGGTTCTGCCCCCAGACTGGGTTGTTATTTTCCACAACAGTTGCAACTGCAATCTGATGTATTAACTGATTATTTAACTGCCTTATCTCGAGAATTAACCCGTATCCATGCGCAAGTGTTTTCTTCCATTCCAGATCCTGAGTTAGACACAGGATCACACAGGTTGGTCCCTGGTGATTGGGTCCTGATAAAGAAGTTTTTGAGGAAACATACCCTTGAACCCAGATATGATGGTCCTTTCCAAGTCCTTCTGCAACCACCACATCAGTAAAAGTGGCCGGAAGGAACTTGTGGATACACGCCTCTCACCGCAAGTCCTGTGCCCGAGGAAAAGGCTGAGAAGACCAAGCCATGATCCTGCTTATCCTTTTTGTTATAACCTTTGCTCAGGCCCAAGAGGTGGCTATCAAACAGAAAAATTGTATAACTCAATTCTGGTACAACTCATCCAACACACATGTTGCCATGTTTATATCCCCTTATAGTAAGATACTTCCAGGTACAGATTACAGAATCCGATCCTATGAAGGAACAGTAGGTCCCATGACTGTGTATGTATGTGTTACCAACTACTACTGGGGCGACAACTGTGATTACTGGGGAGCAGTGGGTTGGAACACTGGGGACACAAACTGGGGGTATAAGCCTGAAATTGCCCAAAATAAGAAAGACAGAATGACAATCAACAAGCACACAGATCAATACTTCACAAAAGAGTTTAGACTAACCATTGAGAATCCCAGCTCAGGGGACAGTGGGACCTATGTATTGGGTCTGTGGTGGGCAAATGGGTATCCCAGCTTTAGAAAACCTTTTCAACTGAAAGACATGTTCAATAACCCAGAGTGGACAGTTCCCCAATCTACATCCAATTCGAACCCCCTAAAGCCTCACATGCAAACATTAGGAGACATGGTAGCCATAGCAGACCCTACCTTTGAGGACACCATGGCTGCTGAGACCGGCTATTCAGATGTCAACTTATGGCTCGAATGGATGAGGTACAATGCAGGGAAACATAACAAGACTAATTGCTACGTGTGTGGGGGGGCTAAACCACATCTAGGAACAGTCCCCCTTAACATATCCCCAGAACATGAGACTGTGTCCTTAGTTTGTTCACAAGCACAGCTACAAACCACTCCCTATGCGAGCATTGGAAAAAGGAGTACCCCATAGTCACTAAAGCCCCTAAACCAGCAGAAGGTATTACCTTATATCCTGGCAATTATACATGTTATGGGAAGTACCATGGGGTGGAAAAACCCCTTGGGAACTTCACTGAGCATTTCTGTGAATCTTATAATGAGGTGTCTGCAGACCTAGTGCAGAATCAAGTCCAGTCCCTAGGAGATGTGTACTGGATTTGTGGGGACATGAAAGTTAGAAGTAGAATGACAGGACAGTGGACAGGAGAATGTGCACTAGCTAAAGCCATAATGTCCCTGCATATTCTCCCACAAACCCCAGAGCCGGAAGCCAGCAATGCACACATGATTTTCCAAAACCGTATGGTCTTAGACATGCTCCTAGCTGAGAAGGGGGGTGTATGCAAGATGATCCCTGAGACAAGTACATGCTGCACTTACATCCCAGACAATACCGGCCCAAATGGTAAGGTGACCTTAGCCATCCAGAAACTTGAGGACTTATCCAAAGAACTTAAACAGAATTCAGGGCTCACCAACCCATGGGACCAGTATTTTACCTGGATAAAGGGAGGATGGCAGGGACTACTGACCCAGATAGGGATAGCCGTCCTGACACTATCTTCCATAATCTGCTGTGTCTTCCCCTGTGTTAAGAAGTGTGTAGAAAAAGCTGTTGACCAAAATACTCCCACATTTGTGAACCAAGAGATCCCAGATGCCGACGATGTCTATGTAAGGCTTGACAAAACCTTTGATGAAAGTTATGCAGTACACTCCTTTACAGTCACACTTCCACGAGATGCAACACCGTAGGGCTATAGGGACAGATAGCACCTGGCGGCATTTCACCAGCTGTATCAAGGGGGGAGAATTACGCATTTCAGGGGGGGGCTGTAATGGAATGTGATTATGAGCGTTATTGTGAAATGCCTATTTCTAATATAATCGCATAAGTATAAGTGCTTATTTTCTTATAACCAGCTATTAGCCTTAATCATGCTCAAATTAGATGTCTGCCAGCTTCTCCTTTCATGTGAAACAGAACTGCAAGAGTTAAAGTACAAAGAACAAAGTTAAGAAGATTGCACCTATTTTCAGGCCTATGAGGCTACACTCAAGACAAACAGGAACTGAAAATAAGACACCATAATTAGCTATGATAGTCTGCTATCTCCTTATACAGATATAACCCAGCAAAGCTTACATTTCGTCACAATAATGAATATGTATAATTTGTGGTTTGTACACGCTTGCTTTATTTGATATTTGATTTGATAACGAAATATCCGGCTCTCACTATATCATCTTGAGCCCAGGAAGTAAACGACAGAAGTACCAAACTTACTGAACGTGTCTGTGTCAGTGATTTGTGGTTGAATGTGCACATTTTCACATCGAAGGTTAATTTGGCCAGGGGGACAGAAACAAGAGTACCGAGCGGTTCTGTTCGGTCCAAAACAGTCTTCACCATAGTGGAGTTTGGAGTGTGACTGTTTGAGGTTGTGGACAGGTGTATACTGATAACAAGTTCAAACAGGTGCCATTAATACAGGTAATGAGTGATGGACAGAGGAGCCTCTTAAAGAAGAAGATACAGGTCTGTGAGAGCCAGAAATCTTGCTTGTTTGTAGGTGACCAAATACTTATTTTCCACCATAATTTGCAAATAAATTCTTTCAAAAATCAAACAATGTGATTGTCTGGATTTGTTTCCACATTTTGGCTCTCATAGTTGAGGTATACCTATGATCACAATTACATGCCTCTCTAATCTTTTAAGTGGGAGAACTTGCACAATTGGTGGCTGACTAAATACTTTTTTGCCCCACTGTAGCTGCAGTATTTACAGTTAGTGTACTGTGTCCTCTGCACAGTGTGCACCTAAGCCTCGGTTCACACCAGAGGCGGCACGACTTGCAGGTCGCCTCACCGAGGTGCACAGACAGCAAAACAAATGTTACAGGGGTGATAACTCTTCCCTATGTTTTCCAAAAAGCTTAAAAATAGATTTTTTGGCTGGAGCTACATTTTAAAAATGTACCAGTTCAAAATTACAAACAAATTCTACTTAACAACAAACCTACACAGTCCCTGTCTTGTTTGCACCGCCTGTATACTGCTGTTCAGAGTATATAGGGCCTTAATATCCATACAAGACCCAAAGGGTCTGGTAATGGACTGGGGGGGTACCCATGCCGTTTGTCTCACTGATTTTCATCCATATTGCCAGGACCCGACATTACATGAAAGCCGCAAGCAGTTTTAAATGACTTTTATTCCTTTAAAAATGTCATTTTGTGCAGGGACTGTTCTAAGCACGGGAAACGCTCCACTTTACAGGCATACTATAGACACCCCCCAGGTACGATATTTAAAGGAATATTTCACTTTTTTTTTCACTTTTTTCACTTTAAGCATCATTAAAATCACTGCTCCCGAAAAAACGTCAGTTTTTAAAACTTTTTTTTGCATTTATACATGTCCCCTGGGGCAGGACCCGGGTCCCCAAACCTGTTTTAGAACAATACCATGCATATTAGCCTTTTTAAATTAGCACTTTTGATTTTGAATGTTCGAGTCCCATAGACTTTAATGGGGTTCTAAAATTTGTGTGAACTTTCAGTCCGTTCGCAGGTTCTGGTGCGAACCGAACTGGGGGGGTGTTCAGCTCATCCCCACCCAAGACTCACAAATTTAACTGCAAATTGATCCACTTTATCCTACTGGGTGCCAAGTTGACAATTTCCAAGGCTTGGAAACAGCCCAGGGTCTCCTTCATGGCTGCCAAACGTAAAATATCATGTCCCAGGAGAAGTTGACCAGTGTTTTGCTAGACTCAAAAGTTCAGTTTGAATCTACCTGGGAACCCTGGGCCCAACATGCGGGTATTGCTCTCACACCTGGGGTACAGACATAACAAATATGCATCTCTACTCCATCTTCAGCCCTCCTCCTGTTGATTGGCTTCTCTTCCTTCTTCCTTCTCCTCCCCTCTCTACTCTGTCCTCCCCCTCCCCTCATATACACTATGGCCCTCTACTGCAATGACCTTGTAGATTAGGTACCTCTAGGTACTTCGGTCTAACGGCCATCCCCTCGGGGCATATAGACCAGGTACCTAAACTATTCTAAAACAAAAAAATGGTAACAACAACTACCTACTCGCACATATGGATAGGTTACTTGGGGAGCAGCATGTTATAAAATGATGAAAAAGCAAAAAATAATTAACAAGTTAATTATAAACCGCGCTCCTTTTAAAGTGCAAATGCAAAATCACTCTATTGTGAAAACAATAAAATAATGAAATAATACCAGTGGTAATTACTACCAGCTGAGTTAAACATTAAATCGTCATAGTGAAAAATACAAAATAAATTACTGAAATAATCAAAATATAAAGTCCGTCCGGTTTTGTCATGTGTTCTGACGTCATCACGCACTGGCAAAACCGGCCAGACGTAAACGAACGTGACACGCCATTTCCACTCGTAACTTGGTTTCCTGCTTTTTTGTTTGATTTTCTGTTTGCTTGTTTGACTGCATGAACCCACATGTGGGTAATGTGGTTTTTAAGCCCGTTTTAACCCGTTAAATATTTTGGCTTACGTCACCATGGGAGTTTGTTATCTATTTCCTTCACATTCCAAATATCTATGGTCTTTGTGACCCATCTTGGGAATTTCGGCTGTATGCATCCAACTAGCCTTAGCGCTAATCAAGACACCTGAGTTCCAGCATCCGAGTTCCAGCGTCTGCACTTAGCCGTGACCGCGAGAAGCCCCGTTGGTTGTCTCCAAAGCGTGTTTGACTCCTGTCATGGGAGTCACCTCCATCTGGTGAGTAGGCTGTATGGCTGTTGATGGTGATTGAATACTATTTGATGCTCTGCTGAACCCAATGAAGATCTGTCCAAAAGCTCACTTTTCCAGAAGTTTTGTTTATTTGAACACTTTTCATGATTGATTCTTACTTATTGATATTTTGGACACTATTTTGGACTTTATTTTATCTTTCACTTTATATTTTGATTATTTCAGTAATTTATTTTGTATTTTTCACTATGATGGTTTAATGTTTCACTCAGCTGGTAGTGATTACCACTGGTATTATTTCACTATTTTATTGTTTTCACAATAGAGTGATTTTGCATTTGCACTTTAAAAGAAGCGCAGTTTATAATTAACTTGTTAATTATTTTTTTCTTTTACCTAAACTATTCTACCATACGCAAAATTCATTGCCTATCCATGGTAACGGTCACACTCCGGGTGCTCGGGGTGGCTTTCCGGGCACAATATTGTCATGTTATGCAATAGAGTTTTGTCTGTCAGCTTACCTGTCTCCATGTGTTCATCTCTAGAGACCAGCTGACTCTTACCTGACTGCTTTTATAATCTCTCCTCTAGCATTGCTCCACCCCAGCTCCTATCAGAGAACTCTATATTAACCTCTGCACTGCAGGCCAGCCCTGCTGATCAACCTTTGAGTGTTTTGGCTTCCTGTTTCCTGCCTGCCGTCTGCTCTACGTTTGTTTCTGTTACCGACCTTGGCGTGTTCTCTACTTTTCCTGTCTGCTCATGACCCTGACCTTTTTGGCGTGCCCCCGACTATCCCTGTTTGCCTGTGACCCTGAACCTTGGTGTGAACTCTGTTGTCCTTGTCTGCTTGTGGCCCCAACCTTGGGTTATTCCCTTACTATCGCTATCCTCCTGTTGCCTACTTTGGGTGTGAGCTGGGGGACCCTGGGGGTCGCGACCTGGAGCCAGTTGCAGCCCAGCCCATCCTCACCACTAGAGGCTCTGGTGAACACCTGCTGGCTCTTAGACTCCGCACCCCAAGGAATCTTACGCTCTAACCCTGGTGGGATCCGTGTTGGTGTTCCAGCGGCCCTGCCTTCCTTACCACCCTGATTCCCATCCGCAGCAGCCAGCCATAGGGTCTATTACCTTGCGGTGCACTCCTGATCCCAACGGTGTGCATCTATCACCTAGCCTCAAGGTGACCTGACAAGTATGCTCCCTTTCGGTGGTGCCGGGAGAGCCTCACCGGGCTCCTGGAACCAGAATTCTTATGGCATGTGTGTTATACGGAGATAGCAGTTCCGCGTCAGAGTTACAAGCCTAATCCTACCTCAACTGTTTTTCTTATCTGTAAGAATGTAGGCTCTTTCAATGCCTCACAAGAAATTTGTATTTCATGCATATCGGTTTTAAACGAATAAAAATCTTTGAAAGTAAAAAAAAAAAACAGAACAATGTCACCTGGCAGGGGAGGTTCTGGTTGAGGTAAGATACTGCCAGATCTACCAGAAGCACATTCCATCTCTAATTGAATTCACTATCCATGGGGTACTGCAGGACCAATTTCTTAGATGGAGCGAACACTTCACTGGACAGAGCTCAGTTCACATACTAAATATCTGTAACCGGAGATGTAATGGAAAAAACTGTGGATCTTGTGGCACCTGCCACAATTTAAGTCCTGAGCCTCTTCAGAAAAGGACTTGAGAAGCAGTAATTTCACATGAAGGCTAACTACTTCCATGAATAAATTCACAAAGGTCTCCTGAGTCAGAGATAAACTCTGAGCCTGGGGATTCTGGCATTGAGTCCTTGGAGGAGTATTGTTCCACCTACTCTTCTTCTAGAAAACATTTGCTTCTGCTGCCTCCTCTAACAGTTCCACTTCTGATAACAGGGAAAGGAAGAATATGGGGAATGCCTGCATTTGTGAATGAGACAGTCCAAAAAAGCAGATATTTCGGGAAGCTGTGCTGCACCCCAGTCAAGCTAACAAAAATTCCTTCCTAGTCACCCAGGAAATCACGGAAGTCTGAATCGTCCATATACTCCACCAAAAGCAGAGTCCAATAAGGCTGAGGCTGCTAGCACACACACACGTCCACTACTCCCTAACACTACCCAGAGGGGGGGAGGGGACACCTGGCCTAAAGAGGGATCCTGACTAAACAGTTTAACACCAGCAGGGTTACCATGATGCACTCACCAATCCAAATGCAGGACCCCCAGGGAGATCCAATCCTCACCCATGACAGCAAGCTTTGCCCAGAGGGTCTTCAGGTAATCGATCCCTCGTCTGGGGACCTGTAAATCACCTTACCAGAAAACACCAGACAATATATCTGTAACGACACCCCGAGTATGAAAGGGGTTAAAGTCGTTTAGGACATTTCAAACCCAAACACAAAGGCAGCTACCGAACACTCCAATCAGCCAAACAAGGAACCCATACAAATAATCTACCCCAAAAACGAGGCACGGCTCTGTCTTCAGGTTTCAAGCAGGAATGAATCTTTATTCAAAAAACACATGTTATACAGATCCCACTTCAAAACATTTCCCCCCCACCCTTGGAAAACAGGGCGGGTTAAACTGTCCAATAACAATGGACACACAGGTCAGGTGTGCTTAACTTCTCATCAGTAACCAGTCTTAACAGGGGGGCTGCTGCAGGAATCCCCCCTCCCTCTTTCCTCACAGCAATACACATCCTGTGATCCAAGGCAGACAAACACAATAGAACATTGGAATACAGCCCCACCCCAAACTAGCAAAGCAAACAGTACACAACACAATGAGACAGCACACATTATATATACACACATATACAGCATTGAGTCTCTGACTAGCACAGATCATAGTGGGGTTCTCATTCACCCTGTGCCCCTATTAGTGACTCCCATCACAATGGCATATCCAGGGTCCCCAGAGTCTGTGTGTCTTGGGGGACATGGACCTGAATCTAAAGTAACGCCACCTTCAGGGTCCCCAGACATACAGCTCACAAAGAGCACCGTCCCCCCAAATGCCAGGGCCCATAATCGGTTTGCAGGAGGCTAGCCATCAGTCCCCTCCAAAAGCCTCTTTTCCGGCTAGGTCTGTCGCATTTCTCCCCTTTCGGCAGGAGACTAACACAGGAGGAGACCCCAGACGGGTTGACTCCGAAGTTAGTCAGTAGTTCCAGTCCCCTAATGCCGGTATCCACAAAGTACCCCAAATAAATTGTTCCAAACAGAGAATTACTCACCCAGCCAACCTCTGCATCTCTCAGAGAACATCCCCGCCGCTGGGGAGAGGCTTGGTCTGGCCCTTCTCCCTGGAGTCTTTTCACCTGCTGGAGAGAAGACAGGGTGACTGGGCTCACTCCGTCATGCTGTTGGGGATCTGGGCCGACCGTCCAGCACCCCTGGGGTATACAAGTGGACACTGAAGTCCCATCCACTTTTGGTAAGTGAAAATCCCCCAGTGCTTGCAAAGCATGGCTGACATCCTCCTGTCCTAGTGCCGCACCAATTTTTGGGGTTGTGTCAGTAAAGACCAAAGTCCCTTCCACTACCACAAGAGCTCCCTTTTCTGTTAGGTGAGGGCAGAGGCTTGCAGCACTCTGCTCTGTTGCCAGCTCTTCTGCTGGATTGGTGGCATCATTCTGGGGTGCCCTATGCTGCTGGGAAGGGACCATCTCCTTCTCACCCTGGGCCTCTGGAACCGCCGCAGGTGTAGGGCAGAGGTCTTGGACCCTCTGTCCGGTGACCAGCGCTTCAGCTGGGGAAGTTCCTTGTAACTCCACAAATACTGCTGTTGGTGCTGGGCAGAGCACAGTGAAGCCCGGCCTTAACACCAGCTCCCCCACCGGAGGCTCACCTGGCTGTTCCTCCCCAGCAGAAAAGTCCATCAAATCCCCTGTGTCTGCAACTGGTGTCTGGGGATAGAAGTTCACAATCTCATGTCCGTGGAACCCAGAAGATGCTATCAGTGCTGGGCAGAGGTTAGCAGAACTCTGCCCTGTTGTCAGCACTTCAGCTTTGGAAATGGCAATCTCCGGAGTTTCCACTGCCGATTCTCTGGCATGCTGCTGAACGCATTCTAGCAGTTTCCTGTATGCCCTTTCCAGATGCTGTTCCTTCCTTAGCAAATAGTCTAGATCAGGTTTAAGCTCTGAGACCCTTGCAAGACTGAACATAGCCTCTCTGTATTCTCTCAGGTCCTCCAGAGTAGGTTCCCCTTCATCGCCATACACAAAACAATCTGAAAGGCTCTCCCACAGCAATCCAGGGCCACCAAAGTCATATCCCTCCGGAGAGCATTCTGTTGTCTCCCCTAAATATTCCTCCTCCACATGCCATTGCAGAGCCCGATACCGATTGTCCAGCTCTATTTCTTGCTGGACCAGCCTGTCCAAATCAGTCACCCATTGCTCCTGGGGCCGCTCTCCCAGGAATTGCATCCGTAACTGCCGTTGTTCACTGGCCCGCTGCTCTGGGGTTGGAAAGCACTTGCCCTGTTGTGTTGCAGCAAACTGGAGGGCTCTAATCCAGTGTCTTACCCGGATCTTCTGCCTGAGCTCCAGGTATTCATCCACAGACACAGTCCTGGGGATTGCTGAAAGGACGATCCGCAGCAGCCCAGGGAACTTTGATGCCAGATCCATATCTCCGCTGGGGTGACTGAAGTCTGCTATGCTGGGCCTTTTGGTTATGTTGGGTCTTTCAGCTCTATATATTTCGACTAGTTCTGCGATAATGTCCCTCTTCTTACGGTTGTTGGCCGGTCGGCCCCGGTTCTCCAGTAAGTCCTTGAGGGAAGAGAGCTTTAGCCGTCCATACCGTGCTTCCATTGTCCTGTGTCCTCTTGTAGCTGTCCTTCTGGGCTGTGGGAATGATCCCGCTGCTAGCCACCAGTGTAACGACACCCCGAGTATGAAAGGGGTTAAAGTCGTTTAGGACATTTCAAACCCAAACACAAAGGCAGCTACCGAACACTCCAATCAGCCAAACAAGGAACCCATACAAATAATCTACCCCAAAAACGAGGCACGGCTCTGTCTTCAGGTTTCAAGCAGGAATGAATCTTTATTCAAAAAACACATGTTATACAGATCCCACTTCAAAACATTTCCCCCCCACCCTTGGAAAACAGGGCGGGTTAAACTGTCCAATAACAATGGACACACAGGTCAGGTGTGCTTAACTTCTCATCAGTAACCAGTCTTAACAGGGGGGCTGCTGCAGGAATCCCCCCTCCCTCTTTCCTCACAGCAATACACATCCTGTGATCCAAGGCAGACAAACACAATAGAACATTGGAATACAGCCCCACCCCAAACTAGCAAAGCAAACAGTACACAACACAATGAGACAGCACACATTATATATACACACATATACAGCATTGAGTCTCTGACTAGCACAGATCATAGTGGGGTTCTCATTCACCCTGTGCCCCTATTAGTGACTCCCATCACAATGGCATATCCAGGGTCCCCAGAGTCTGTGTGTCTTGGGGGACTGTCATGAACAGGTGTGACCAGAACCGTGTGGTCTGCGACAGAGGACACCAAAACGTATATAAGTGAAAATATATTAATTTATTAAGGAAAGTGAGTAATATAATACAACCAACTCCAATATGACACAGTGCAATAACCAACCACAGACAGAGACCCACAAATAACAATAGACAGATAAGTGCAATAAATGGGAAATACCAGGTTCATAAACAATAGCCAGGCCAGGGTCATACACAGCAGATCAGCAGATGGACAGGGGATGTTCCAGAGACATAAACGTAAGCCAGGCCAAGGTCATACACAGGAAGATCAGCAGATGGGGTAAGGAACACAGGACAGGGAGAGGATGGATGGGTCAGACTGCAGTCAGGGATGCAAGGTAACAGGTGGGACAGGATAGGGTCCGAGACAGGGAGACAGGATCAGGTTCAGGGCACAGGATCAGATCGCTAGCAGGTCAGGAGGCAATGAAGAGATCAAGGCAAACATGTGAATGTTTGCCGGGTATTTATAGGCTTGTAATTGGCCTCAAGTGACACCTGATTGCAGGAGGTACTGTCTGCTCCACACTGCCAGGATCCATCCGCTGGTGGACACCAGTACTGCGGCCCAAAGATGATATACTATTAACAGGGAAAAGCTCTCCTGACAGTTCCAAACTGCCAGGAGACACCTGCTGGTGGGCCTCAGTACTGCATGCCAAATAACAGGTATTACCAGCGGATGGAACATTTCCTGACAGTACCCCCCCTCAAAGGAGCGGCCTCCGGATGCTACAATTGGTTGTAATTGTCCATTAGGGATGAGCCGAACACCCCCCGGTTCGGTTCGCACCAGAACCCGCGAACGGACCGCAAGTTCGCACGAACGTTAGAACCCCATTGACGTCTATGGGACTCGAACGTTCGAAATCAAAAGTGCTCATTTTAAAGGCTAATTTGCATGGTATTGTCCTAAAAAGGGTGTGGGGTCCTACCCCAGGGGACATGTATCAATGCAAAAAAAACTTTTAAAAACGGCCGTTTTTTCGGGAGCAGTGATTTTAATGATGCTTAAAGTAAAAAAAAAAAAGTGAAATATTCCTTTAAATATCGTACCTGGGGGGTGTCTATAGTATGCCTGTAAAGTGACGCGTGTTTCCCATGTTTAGAACAGTCCCTGCACCAAATGTCATTTTTAAAGGAAAAAATCTCATTTAAAACTGCTTGCGGGTTTAATGTCATGTCGGGTCATGGCAATATGGATGAAAATCAGTGAGACAAACGGCATGGGTACCCCCCAGTCCATTACCAGGCCCTTTGGGTCTTGTATGGATATTAAGGGGAACCCCGCACCCAAATTAAAATAAGGAAAGGTCCCTATATACTCTGAACAGCAGTATACAGGCGGTGCAAACAAGACAGGGACTGTAGGTTTGTTGTTAAGTAGAATCTGTTTGTAATTTTGAACATTTTTAATGTGTTTAGCTCCAGCCAAAAAATCTTTTCTAAGCTTTTTGGAAAACATAGGGAAGGGTTATCACCCCTGTGACATTTGTTTTGCGTCTTTCCTCCTCTTCAGAAGATTTCACCTCACTTTTTTGTCCCAATGAAAAATGTTTTTTGAAAATTTGGGTTTTTTTGTGGAACAAGGATTGGAAAGCATCAGTGGAAAGGAGAAATTGTTTTCCCATATTAACTCTTACAGGAGAGAATTTCCCTTCCTTAGGGGTAGATTTCATCTCACTTCCTGTTGTCTCCTTCCGTTTGCAAGTAGGAGTCGTTTGTAAGTTAGATGTTTGAAAGTAGGGTCCTGCCCTATATACTCAGCAGAAATTTGGGCCTTAGGTGTTGCTGTGGCCAAAACACTGTAAGCCCTCACAGGGCCCTGCTGTGAAATATTAGATCAAGAATTGTAATTACATGCCCCTGTTGAACAGGAGCTGAAAAATTAGGCCTTAGGCACTGGTGCTTGTGCCACAACACTGCAACCCCTCACAGACACTCTAGTTGGAACGCAGGAACGAGCCCTGCTGCAAAGTATTGCATCAAAAATTGTAATTACACGCCCCTGTTAGACAGGGGCAGAAAAATTGGGCCTTAGGCACTGGTGCTGGTGCCACAACACTGCAACCCCTCACAGACACTCTAGTTGGAACGCAGGAACGAGCCCTGCTGCAAAGTATTGCATCAAAAATTGTAATTACACGCCCCTGTTAGACAGGGGCAGAAAAATTGGGTCTTAGGCACTGGTGCTGGTGCCACAACACTGCAACCCCTCACAGACACTCTAGTTGGAATGCAGGAACGAGCCCTGCTGCAAAGTATTGCATCAAAAATTGTAATTACACGCCCCTGTTTAGACAGGGGCATAAAAATTGGGTCTTAGGCACTGGTGCTGGTGCCACAACACTGCAACCCCTCACAGACACTCTAGTTGGAACGCAGGAACAAGCCCTGCTGCAAAGTATTGCATCAAAAATTGTAATTACACGCCCCTGTTAGACAGGGGCTGAAAAATTGTGCCTTAGGCACTGGTGGTGGCGCCCAGAACCAAAAACGTTCTTACAAGCTATCAGCGTGATGATTGAGGAGGAAGAGGATAATTACTCAGGGATAGTCACTCAGCATCAGCATAGGCAGTCTTTGAAGGGATCTGAAAAAAATTATTCAGTTACATCAGCATCAGGTGCTTGGTAGCTGGTGGTGATCCAAGACTGATTCATTTTTATGAAGGTCAGCCGATCGACCGAGTCAGTGGACAGACGCACCCTGTGATCGGTTACCACGCCTCCAGCAGCACTGAATGTGCGTTCCGAAAGAACGTTGGATGCAGGACAGGCCAGTAGCTCAATTGCATACTGTGCAAGCTCTGGCCAGTGATCCATCCTCAAGACCCAGTAACCCAGAGGATTTTCGGTGGGAAAGGTGTCCAAGTCTGATCTTGCCCCTAGGTATTCCTGCACCATGTAAAACAGACGCTGGCGATGGTTGCTGGAACCGATCATACCTTGGGGCTGCGGACCAAAAAATTGTCTGAACGCATCGGTCAGACGGCCACCTTCTCCACCGCTCCTTCTTTGACTGACCGAAGCCTCAGCAACACGTTGTCCAGAAACAGGAGTTTGTAACCTCCCAGTCTCTGGGAACGCGTTGCACAGACCTTTCTGCAAGGCCTCCCGAAGATGTTTCATCCTCTGCTCCCTCTGCGATGGCAAGATAAGGTCCGCAACCTTACCCTTGTAACGTGGATCAAGGAGGGTTGCCAGCCAGTATTGGTCCTTCTCCTTGATACCACGAATACGAGGATCCTTACGCAGGCTTTGCAGGATCAGGGAGGCCATGCAGCGTAGGTTTGCTGAGGCATTCGGTCCGGAGTCCTCTGGGTCACTAAGGACAACAACGTCCGCAGCCACCTCCTCCCAGCCACGTACAAGTCCATGTGTTCCTTGGGACTGATCCCTTAAAGACTGCTGATGCTGAGTGCCAGGCTCCACCTCCATATTGACACAATCTTCCTCCTCCTCCTCCTCGTCCTCTTCCTGTGTGATCGGCGGGCACGCAGGAACACTGTCTGGATAAAGGGGGCCTTGAGAGCTAAGGAAGTCCTCCTCTTCCTGCCTCTGTTCTGCCTCAAGTGCCCTGTCCATTATTCCACGCAGCGTGTGCTCCAACAGGTGGACAAGGGGGACAGTGTCACTGATGCATGCACTGTCAGTGCTCACCATCCTCGTGGCCTCCTCGAATGGTGACAGGACAGTGCATGCATCCCTGATCATGGCCCACTGGCGTGGGGAAAAAAAACCAAGGTCCCCTGACCCTGTCCTGGTGCCATAGTCGCACAGGTACTCATTGATGGCCCTCTGCTGCGTGTGCAGCCGCTGCAGCATGGCCAATGTCGAGTTCCACCTGGTGGGCATGTCACAGATTAGGCGGTTCTTGGGCAGGTTAAACTCCTTTTGGAGGTCCGTCAGCCGAGCACTGGCATTATATGACCGGCGGAAATGCACACAGACTTTCCTGGCCTGCCTCAGGACATCCTGTAAGCCCGGGTACCTGCCCAAGAACCGCTGCACCACCAAGTTAAGGACGTGAGCCAAACAGGGCACATGGGTCAGTTGTCCCTGTCGGAGGGCAGAGAGGAGGTTGGTGCCATTGTCGCAAACCACCATTCCTGCCTTAAGTTGGCGTGGCGTCAACCACCTCTGAACCTGCCCCTGCAGAGCTGACAGAACCTCTGCCCCAGTGTGGCTCCTGTCCCCCAAGCACACCAGCTCAAGCACCGCATGGCATCTTTTGGCCTGCGTACTTGCGTAGCCCCTTGAACGCCTACGGAGCACCGCTGGTTCCGAGGAAGAGGCCATGGAGGAAGAAGCAGAGGAGGGGGTGGAGGAGAGAGGTGTGTCACAATCAGCATTTTGGAGGCGTGGTGGCGGAACAACCTCCAACACTACTGCACCTTGTCCTGCATCCTTCCCAGCTGCCAGCAGAGTCACCCAATGCGCCGTGAAACTTAAGTAACGTCCCTGTCCATGCCTGCTGGACCATGAGTCAGCGGTAATATGCACCTTACCGCTGACCGCCCTGTCCAGCGAGGCATGGACATTGCCTTCCACATGCTGGTAGAGAGCCGGAATCGCCTTCCGTGAGAAAAAGTGGCGTTTGGGAACCTGCCACTGAGGAACCGCACATTCCACAAACTCACGGAAGGGGGCAGAGTCTACCAACTGAAAAGGCAGCAGTTGAAGTGCTAGCAATTTTGCCAAGCTAGCATTCAACCGCTGGGCATGTGGATGGCTGGGAGCAAACTTCTTTCGGCGGTGCAGCAGCTGGGGCAGGGAAATTTGCCTGGTACAATCTGACGTCGGTGTACCAAAAGCAGATTGCCCACAAGTACTTGGCTGTGACACACCTAATTCTACACCTTCATTCCTCTCACTGCAGGTCTCAGAGAGGACTGAAGGTCTAGTGGGGTTGGAAATCTCAGCTGATGAGGAGCAAGGAGAGATCCTCTTTGTTCTTTGGTGTGGGTCTTTTAGATATGCTTGCCAACGAACTGCATGGCAGGTCAACATATGTCTGGTCAAGCATGTGGTACCCAAGCGGGAGATGTTTTGGCCACGCGAGATACGCTTGAGACATATGTTGCAAATAGCAACGGTGCGATCTGATGCACTCGTCTCAAAAAAGGCCCACACCAAAGAACTTTTTGAATAACGCGCAGAGACTGCAGCGCCCTGCACATGTGGAGCTTTGGGGTGTGATGCAGTCAATGTGCTGCCCTTAGGCTGGCCCCTGGAGGGCATCCTGCCTCGTTGGTGATGTGCCGCCTCCTCCTCCTCCTCCTCCTCCTCCTCCTCTCTCCTATCAGGCACCCACGTTGAGTCAGTGACCTCATCATCCCCTCCCTCCTCATCACTGGAGCAAACCTGGCAGTATGCTGCAGCAGGGGGAGCATGACTGCCAGATTGCTGTCCTTCTTGGGCACCCCCTCTGTCCGTGCTCATGTTACTGCCTTCATCGAGCTCAGTATCATCATCAGAGCCTTCCAAACGCTGGGCATCCTCCTGGAGCATGTACCCAACACTGTGGTCAAACAGTTCGAGGGAATCCTCAGGAGGACATGGTGGAGCTAGGGAAGGAGTCACTGATGACATTGAGCTGAGGGAAGAGGCCGCTGCTTTGCCAGACAAAGCACCCTGGGCATGGGTGAAAGAGGATGAGGAGGATGAGGACGGCTTGGTCATCCACTCGACCAAGTTTTCTGCATGTTGCGGCTCAACACGGCCAGCTGCCGAAAAAAAGGCCAAGCGTGTCCCATGGCCACGGGCTGATGAGGATGCACCGTCTCCACGACCAGCACTAGACACAGAGCCTGCTTGCCCTCTCTTATTGGCTTGTGACTGTCTGCCTCTCCTTCTTGGCCTTCCAGACATACTAATGGCCTGTAGCTGCACTAAGCTGGGATAGAACACCTGTAATTTTCTTCAGGTAGCTTTATATACTGTAACCAGACAAGCCTGCCTGTCAGTAGGAAGATAACAGGAACGGATCTAGCTGAACACTGTGAGCAGGACGCACTGACTGCACTAAATGTAAATAGCAGGAACGGATCTAGCTGAACACTGTGAGCAGGACGCACTGCACTAAATGTAAATAGCAGGAACGGATCTAGCTGAACACTGTGAGCAGGACGCACTGCACTAAATGTAAATAGCAGGAACAGATCTAGCTGAACACTGTGAGCAGGACGCACTGCACTAAATGTAAATAGCAGGAACAGATCTAGCTGAACACTGTGAGCAGGACGCACTGCACTAAATGTAAATAGCAGGAACAGATCTAGCTGAAAACTGTGAGCAGGACGCACTGACTGCACTAAATGTAAATAGCAGGAACAGATCTAGCTGAACACTGTGAGCAGGACGCACTGCACTAAATGTAAATAGCAGGAACGGATCTAGCTGAACACTGTGAGCAGGACGCACTGCACTAAATGTAAATAGCAGGAACGGATCTAGCTGAACACTGTGAGCAGGACGCACTGCACTAAATGTAAATAGCAGGAACAGATCTAGCTGAAAACTGTGAGCAGGACGCACTGACTGCACTAAATGTAAATAGCAGGAACAGATCTAGCTGAACACTGTGAGCAGGACGCACTGACTGCACTAAATGTAAATAGCAGGAACGGATCTAGCTGAACACTGTGAGCAGGACGCACTGCACTAAATGTAAATAGCAGGAACGGATCTAGCTGAACACTGTGAGCAGGACGCACTGCACTCAATGTAAATAGCAGGAACGGATCTAGCTGAACACTGTGAGCAGGACGAACTGCACTAAATGTAAATAGCAGGAACAGATCTAGCTGAACACTGTGAGCAGGACGCACTGCACTAAATGTAAATAGCAGGAACGGATCTAGCTGAACACTGTGAGCAGGACGCACTGCACTAAATGTAAATAGCAGGAACAGATCTAGCTGAACACTGTGAGCAGGACGCACTGCACTAAATGTAAATAGCAGGAACGGATCTAGCTGAACACTGTGAGCAGGACGCACTGCACTAAATGTAAATAGCAGGAACAGATCTAGCTGAACACTGTGAGCAGGACGCACTGCACTAAATGTAAATAGCAGGAACGGATCTAGCTGAACACTGTGAGCAGGACGCACTGCACTAAATGTAAATAGCAGGAACGGATCTAGCTGAACACTGTGAGCAGGACGCACTGACTGCACTAAATGTAAATAGCAGGAACGGATCTAGCTGAACACTGTGAGCAGGACGCACTGCACTAAATGTAAATAGCAGGAACAGATCTAGCTGGACACTGTGAGCAGGATGCACTGCACTAAATGTAAATAGCAGGAACAGATCTAGCTGAACACTGTGAGCAGGACGCACTGCACTAAATGTAAATAGCAGGAACAGATCTAGCTGAACACTGTGAGCAGGACGCACTGCACTAAATGTAAATAGCAGGAACAGATCTAGCTGAACACTGTGAGCAGGACGCACTGACTGCACTAAATGTAAATAGCAGGAACAGATCTAGCTGAACACTGTGAGCAGGACGCACTGCACTCAATGTAAATAGCAGGAACGGATCTAGCTGAACACTGTGAGCAGGACGAACTGCACTAAATGTAAATAGCAGGAACAGATCTAGCTGAACACTGTGAGCAGGACGCACTGCACTAAATGTAAATAGCAGGAACGGATCTAGCTGAACACTGTGAGCAGGACGCACTGACTGCACTAAATGTAAATAGCAGGAACGGATCTAGCTGAACACTGTGAGCAGGACGCACTGCACTAAATGTAAATAGCAGGAACGGATCTAGCTGAACACTGTGAGCAGGACGCACTGCATTAAATGTAAATAGCAGGAACAGATCTAACCTAATCTAGCTAACTCAAATCAAATGACACTGTCTGTCTCTCTCTCTATCAGCACACCGGAACACACTACACAGGGCCGCCGTGCAGGCGGCCTTATATAGTGTGGGGCGTGTACTAAATCCCCTGAGCCATAATTGGCCAAAGCCACCCTGGCTTTGGCCAATTACAGCTCTCTCTACTGACGGCGCTTTGATTGGCCAAGCATGCGGGTCATAGTGCATGCTTGGCCAATCATCAGCCAGCAATGCACTGCGATGCCGCAGTGAATTATGGGCCGTGACGCGCCACACGAATTTGGCGCGAACGGCCCATAACGTTCGCAATTCGACGGACGGTCGAACAGCCGATGTTCGAGTCGAACATGCGTTCGATTCGAACACGAAGCTCATCCCTATTGTCCATAGTCTATGGTTTTAAACAGAACCACAGGTGATGGCACAGCAGGCAAAACAACAGGTGATGGTACAGCGAGCAAAACAACAGGTGATGGCACAGCAAGCAAAACAACAGGTGATGGCACAACAGGCAAAACAACAGGTGATGGCACAGCAGGCAAAACAACAGGGGGCACTTCAAGCTGGGCAGCAGGCATGGGCACTTCAAGCTGGGCAGCAGGCATGGGCACTTCAAGCTGGGCAGCAGGCATGGGCACTTCAAGCTGGGCAGCAGGCATGGGCACTTCAAGCTGGGCAGCAGGCATGGGCACTTCAAGCTGGGCAGCAGGCATGGGCACTTCAAGCTGGGCAGCAGGCACCCGGACATCAGGCTGGAGGGCAGCAGGCACCCGGACATCAGGCTGGAGGGCAGCAGGCACCCGGACATCAGGCTGGAGGGCAGCAGGCACCCGGACATCAGGCTGGAGGGCAGACACCCGGACATCAGGCTGGAGGGCAGACACCCGGACATCAGGCTGGAGGGCAGACACCCGGACATCAGGCTGGAGGGCAGACACCCGGAAATCAGGCTGGAGGGCAGACACCCGGAAATCAGGCTGGAGGGCAGACACCCGGACATCAGGCTGGAGGGCAGACACCCGGACATCAGGCTGGAGGGCAGACACCCGGACATCAGGCTGGAGGGCAGGCACCCGGACATTAGGCTGGAGGGCAGACACCCGGACATCAGGCTGGAGGGCAGGCACCCGGACATCAGGCTGGAGGGCAGGCACCCGGACATCAGGCTGGAACAGATCAGCTGGCGGGGAGGCAGGACTGGACACTGGCATGATGGTATGGGTTGGATTAGCTGGTGCAGAGGCAGGTTGGGTTACTGGCAGGATCGTTTTAGTTGGAAAAAACTTTCGTTTTTTCTTTGGCTTAGCCACTGAAGATCTGTAGGTGAGGGGTGCAGCAGACTGGAGAGGAAGATTGGGATATGGCAGAGAAGAGGTAACAGTAGCTGGAGGAAGTTCGTGTGGGTTTGCAGGCAGCAGGGAAGAGACAGGTGGGTTGAATGCAGGATAGGTACAGGGAGCAGAGACTGGATATGAGTATTTGGTTGGCAGCAGCGTATACTGATCTGCAACTGCGGTTGACATGGGTGATGGGGAAACATACATTTGGGTAGGCTGGTGTTTGGTGGCAGAGGTGGTTTGTTTGGCTAGAGCTGCTTGCGTCATGTCAGACCATGCTGAAAGTATAGGTTGTACAAACTGTGCTTTTAAATCTCCCTGTCTAACAAAAGACTGAGCGGACACAATGCACTCAGCAATCACCTGTGGGGAACAGGCTGAATAGTGCTCACAAAAATTGTCTGGATCATCTTCAAAAAGCCAAACTAGGGAGACAACCTGATTCATATCAAAAGGAGGAGTGAAATCATCACGGCCCTTTGGAATACAGGGCAGGGCCAGCTCAGTACATAGCTTGATCAAAGGCTGTACCTCCCCAAACAATATATAACCCTGATCGACCAGGGAATGAGCCAATCGTATAGTGGCAAACAACTGGTCACTAGACCATCCTTTCAAAGCCTGGCGGCAATAATCACCACTTTCAGATGCCAGCAGAGAAAAATAAATAACCTCATCAGCATTCATGTTTGCAACCAACTGAATCAAAATGGTTCCCCTGTGCAGCCACTTCTGGTCAGGGATGGCCTTGATCTACTGTCATGAACAGGTGTGACCAGAACCGTGTGGTCTGCGACAGAGGACACCAAAACGTATATAAGTGAAAATATATTAATTTATTAAGGAAAGTGAGTAATATAATACAACCAACTCCAATATGACACAGTGCAATAACCAACCACAGACAGAGACCCACAAATAACAATAGACAGATAAGTGCAATAAATGGGAAATACCAGGTTCATAAACAATAGCCAGGCCAGGGTCATACACAGCAGATCAGCAGATGGACAGGGGATGTTCCAGAGACATAAACGTAAGCCAGGCCAAGGTCATACACAGGGAGATCAGCAGATGGGGTAAGGAACACAGGACAGGGAGAGGATGGATGGGTCAGACTGCAGTCAGGGATGCAAGGTAACAGGTGGGACAGGATAGGGTCCGAGACAGGGAGACAGGATCAGGTTCAGGGCACAGGATCAGATCGCTAGCAGGTCAGGAGGCAATGAAGAGATCAAGGCAAACATGTGAATGTTTGCCGGGTATTTATAGGCTTGTAATTGGCCTCAAGTGACACCTGATTGCAGGAGGTACTGTCTGCTCCACACTGCCAGGATCCATCCGCTGGTGGACACCAGTACTGCGGCCCAAAGATGATATACTATTAACAGGGAAAAGCTCTCCTGACAGTTCCAAACTGCCAGGAGACACCTGCTGGTGGGCCTCAGTACTGCATGCCAAATAACAGGTATTACCAGGGGATGGAACATTTCCTGACAGGGACATGGACCTGAATCTAAAGTAACGCCACCTCCAGGGTCCCCAGACATACAGCTCGCAAAGAGCACCATCCCCCCAAATGCCAGGGCCCATAATCGGTTTGCAGGAGGCTAGCCATCAGTCCCCTCCAAAAGCCTCTTTTCCGGCTAGGTCTGTCACAATATCATTGCACAGGGTTTTGTAAATGTAGGGTCAAGCGCCTACCCATTACAAGCTGTCTCCGCATTGCATTCTCCACTTCATCCAGTCCAGGTCTCGGTACCATTCCCTGAGCCATGATAGCCATGGGAATAGATCCAGATAGAATGGGATATTCTCCTGATCCCCGTTGGAACAATGGAAAATCTGGTAGAAATTGTGCAGAGAGCTGCTCAGCAGTGGCCATCACCTTCAGACACAGACATCAAAACTGAAGCCCTGACCTTGTTCTGTTCATAAGGATTTATGAAGATGCTATGTGTATCATGTTGTACGATAAAAAAAAGGTGAATAATGTTTCAGAAATTCCATTGTACAGTGCAAAGAGTAAACAAACCACGCATTTCCCTACAGTTAGGGTAGAATGGGAAAAAAGCACCAATATATTGAAATCAAGTCACATTATGGGGCAAACTCAGCAGACTACTGAAAGAGGAACTGAATACTAATCCATATATTTAAATAAGTATGTGTGAGTCACCGGCGCAAAGTGACTATATTTGTGTTTTTAAATTAAAACTAAAATTAAAATGAGAAAAATTTAAAAATCGGTTGCAGCAATCAAAAATTCCACCAGTGAGTGAAAAAAATAAAGAAATAATAAAATAATGTTGACTGCGCTACCCCAATACCTTAAAGTCAAATAAACCACTTTTTTGATTCATATGTATAACAAAATTATTAGCAAAAAAAAAAAATATTAGTAAAAAAAATGTGTATATATGTAAATATATAAATATATAAATTATGCAATGATATATGATCATTCTTTCATCTTTTCCATAATACTAAAGCAACCAAACAAACCCTAAATATATTCCAGCATAACATTAATATATACGTCCAAAATATCAAGCTTATAATATTCGATTGTTATTATTGTGCAATGTGCAATGTGCCAATTTTTACAAGGGTTTCATTGGAAACTGTCCTTAGTGAATATATTATTCTTGTGCTTTTAAATTAATCATCCGTGATTCCTAGTGACAAGTTCACCACTTCAGTGACAACACCACTACCACATGGATTGGCCACTCACCAGATACTGGTATAAATGCGCCTTTGGTTCATTTAGAAGGGATAACCACTCCACCCGCAACGTCTATCCTTGCTGACCCCAATATACTATGGGCATACAATATCCATCCTCATAGAAAAATCCTCATAGAAAAACAAGCAGCAATCATTGCGCAGTATGTCAATGCTGTTTATTTAAAATAAATTTAAAAAGATTTGTGGTGCAATGTTTTCCTTGTGGTGAGAGTCTGTTAAAAGTTTATTTATTCACTAGTGAACAGCGCCAATCCCCTATTTTCTCAGCGTTTACAACATTTGGATTGCACCTAGGTGCTTTCTTTATCTGGGGGGCTGCAGTTTGGTTACGAGCCTGTCCTGAGCGCGGAATACTAATATATATACCAATAAGAAGTTGCCACCACCCCCAGTGGAAAAAGGCCATACCCAAGGGCCAATTTATCAGGATTAGACGCAATTGCGACCTCATGGAAGATTTTTTTACCCAAACCAATATTTTGATTGAAAGATTTGTGGATAAGGGTTACACCAGACATGAGTTAGAATACACCCGTGAAAAAGTTGGAAATTTGGATAGGGAAATTATATTACAAAATAAAAATAGGGAACAAAATCAAAAGGATAAAGTACCATTCATAACGGGATTTAACAAACAATATAAAGTACTGGAACATATTATTAAGAAAAATTGTCCCATAATTAGCAAAGACCCACAGTTGAATAAAATCTTGCCATCAAAACCAACATTCATATATAGAAGGGTGAAGAGGATTAGAGATCAAATTGTGAAAAATGTACCTGACCCCCCAAAGAAAATGTTCACTTTTTTGATCATAAAGGTTTTTACAGTTGCGGTAAATGCAAACCTTGCAGACTTACTAATAGGGAGGGAAGAAAGGTAACAAGCTTCCAGTCCAATTCAACCAAACAAAAATATACAATTGATAAAGTAATCACAAGTTGCAGCACCCATGTTACCTACATGTTAGAGTGTAGCTGTGGGCTGCAATACGTGGGCAGAACTACAAGGGCACTCTCTGTGAGAATAGGGTAGCATGTCAGGAACATTAAGAAAGGGTTTAAATACCATAACGTGTCAAAACACTTTAGGAACATGCATAGAACGGATCCCCAACATCTAAAGTTTTACGAGACAAAATAGAACAAAACTGGATAAAAATGAATATGCGAAGGGAAGTGTATAAAAATGAGACATACTGGATATTTAAATTAAACACATTGAGGCCATTGGGGTTGAATGTTGAACTGGACGTGAACTGTTTCATAGAGGATTATTAGGTGATTTATTAACAGTGAAAAACATATTTTCTATTTTTATTTTTATGATTATTTTTATTTTTATTTTATTATTTATTTGTATTTGTATTTTTATTTTAATTTTATTTGTATTATTTGTTTATTTTATATTTTTATTTTATTTTTATTTATTTTTATTATTTATTTTTATTTTCATTATCATATATTTTTTCAGTTTTTTCAGTTTCTTTATTTTTATTTTTATTTTTCATTTTTATTTTTATTTTCACTTTTATTTTTATTTTTTTATTTTTTTATTTTATTTACTTTTTCATATATATATTTTTTATACATATATATTTTTTATTCTTTCCTTTTTTTCCTTTATCTATTTTTATCCAAATCTTTATTTGTGTTTTGATAAATAAATTTAAATCTAAACTATTTTGCTGATATTTTTATGTAGGACTATTAAAAAAGTTTAAGTATAAGGATTTTTAAAAGTTTTAAAACTGACTTATTATTATTATTATTATTATACAGGATTTATATAGCGCCGACAGTTTACGCATCGCTTTACAACATTAGGGCAGACAGTACAAGTACAATACAATTCAATACAAAAGGAATCAGAGGGCCCTGCTCGTTAGAGCTTACAATCTAGGAGGGAGGGTCAAGTTATAAAAAAAGGGTAATAGCTGTGGGGGATGAGCTAATGGAGAAAATAGTGCAGTTGTTAGATGGAGGCAGGATAGGCTTCTCTGAAGAGGAAAGTTTTCAGGGATCGCCTAAAAGTGGATAAAGTTGGAGACAGTCTGACAGATTGGGGTAGGGAATTCCAGAGGATGGGCGAGGCTCGGGAGAAGTCCTGGAGGTGGATATGGGAGGAGGTGATGAGGGAGCTAGAGAGCAGGAGGTCTTGGGAGGAATGGAGATGGCGATTAGGTTGGTATTTTGAGACTAGGTTAGTGATGTAGCTGGGGGGCAGAGTTGTGGATGGCTTTGTAACTTATTGTTAGTATTTTGAATTTAATTTGTTGGGCAAGTGGTAGCCAATGGAGGGATTGGCAGAGAGGGGTAGCAGACACTGAGCGGTTTGTAAGATGGATGAGTCTGGCAGCAGCATTCTTGATGGACTGAAGGGGGGATAGTCTGTTTAAAGGTAAGCCAATGAGGAGTGAGTTGCAGTAGTCAAGGCGAGAGATAACCAGGGAGTGAATCAGGAGCTTTGTGGTTTCACTGGTTAGAAAGGGACATAGTTTAGAGATGTTGCGGAGGTTGAGGTGGCAAGCTTTGGAAAGTGATTGGATGTGGGGCTGAAAGGAGAGTTCACAATCTAGGATAACACCTAGCACCCTGACATGTGGGGACAGGTGGATGGTTTTGCCATTGCTCTTGACAGAGAAGTCAGGGGAAGAGGCACGTGGGGGAGGAAATATTATAAGCTAGGTTTTGGACAAGTTGAGTTTGAGGAAGTGGTGTGACATCCATACAGATATGTCGGTTAGTAAGTTAGTGATGCGTGAGGAGACTGATGGAGGGAGTTGAGGGGTGGAGAGATAGATTTGTGTGTCATCAGCAAAGAAATGATATTGAAAGCCGTGAGACCCAGGGAAGAGGTGTAGATTGAAAATAAAAGAGGTCCAAGAACAGAACCTTGGGGGACCCCGACAGAGAAGGGAAGAGGAGTGGAGGAAGTAGAATTGTAAGTGACACTGAAGGTGTGTTGGGATAGGTAGGATGAGAGCCACTGAAGAGCACAGTCACGGAGACCGAGGGAATAAAGTTTTTTGAGGAGGAGGGGGTGGTCAACCGTGTCAAAGGCAGCTGAAAGATCCAGAAGTAGGAGTACAGAATAGTGTCCGTTGGTTTTTGCAGTTAGTAGGTAATTTGTGAGTTTTAAAAGAGCAGTTTCTGTGGAGTGTTGAGGGCAAAATCCAGATTGAAGGGGATCAAGAAGGTTGTTTTTAATGAGGTGGTCACTCAGTTGGTTGTAAACCAGGCGTTCAAGGAGTTTAGAGGAAAAGGGGAGCAAGGAGATTGGGTGTAGGTTGTTAAGATTGGTAGGGTCCAAGGATGGCTTTTTGAGTATGGGGGAGACCAGTGCATGTTTTAGAGCATCGGGGAAGATGCCAGAGGTGAGGGAGAGATTGAAGATGTGGGTTAGAGAGTGTAGGATGGGGTCAGAGGGTGACCGTAGCATTTGAGAGGGAATAGGGTCCAGGGGACAGGTGGTTAGGTGGGCGATAGAAAGGAGTTTAGCAACTTCATCTGTAGTAGTAGATTTGAATAGGGGGAGTGTCAGTTGTACCTGTTGACATGGGGTCTTAGCTTGGGGAGATACCTGTAGAATGGAGATTTCATCGCGGATTGTATCAATCTTGTTTTTGAAGTGATTAGCGATTTCCTGGGCAGTGAGTAAGTCAGTGGGTGGAGGCAGCGGAGGACAAAGTAGAGAGTTGAAGGTAGAGAAGAGTTTACTGGGATTGGATGAGAAGGTGTTAAAAAGAGTTGTAAAATAGGTTTGCTTGGTAGTGTGGAGGAAAGAATAGTATTTTTGGAGGGCAGATTTGTATTGGTTGAAGTCTTTGAGAGACTTAGTCTTGTGCCACAGACGCTCAAGAGCGCGACTACGTTTTTTGAGAATTTTAGTGTCATCTGTTTGCCAGGGTTGTAGGGGTCGAGGCCTGATTCTGCGTGTAGTGAGGGGAGCGAGCTTGTCCAGGGTGGAGGACAGGGCTTTATTGTAGATGGACATGGCTTGGTTGGGGCAGGACAGGGGAGAGATTTTGTCATAGAGGTGGTCAGTAGCAGAATAGAGGAGAGTTGAAGTTGCGAAAGTTTCTACGGGTGATGGTTAGGCGATTGGAGGGAAAGGTGGTGGAAGACAGGGGGAGAGAGAAACTAATAAGGTGATGGTCGGAGAGAGGAAAAGGATTGTTTGAGAAGTTGCATGGAGTGCATAGGTAGGAGAATACAAGGTCAAGGGTGTTGCCATCAGAGTGAGTAGAAGCCTGTACCCATTGCTTCAGGTCAAATGAAGAGTTTAGACTAAGAAGTTTAGAAGTAGCAGGAGTGTTTGTATTAGCAGGGATGTTGAAATCACCGAAAAGGATTGTGGGAATATCCGAAGAGAGAAAGTAGGGTAGCCAGGCAGAAAACTCATCAAGGAAAGTCGATAATGGTCCAGGGGGCCGGTAGATCACAGCAATTCTTAGGGAAGTAGGAGAGAATAGACGTATACAGTGGGCTTCGAATGATCAGAGGGAAAAAGAGGGAGGAGGGTGAATAACCTGGAAGGTGCTCTGGGGGGATAGGAGAAATCCCACTCCACCTCCCTTGCGTCCATTAGGCCTAGGGGAGTGAGTCCAGTGAAGGCCACCCTGGGAGAGGGAAGCAGGAGAAGGGGTGTCATATTCGTGGAGCCAGGTTTCGGTGAGAGCAAGTAGATTAAAGGAATTAGTGACAAAGAGGTCATGAACAGCAGTGAGTTTGTTGCAGACAGAGCGGGCGTTCCAGAGGGCACAGGAGAGAGGGAGGCTGGTGTTGGGAAGAAGAGGAATGGAGACTAAATTGTGTAGATTGCGACTACTGCCAGAGGGTGTAGGGTGATGGTGATGGGTGTGTTGGGCACAGTTAAATAAGGGAGGCCCAGGGTTTGGGGAAATATCTCCAGCGATTAGGAGAAGCAGAAGAGTGAGGGAGGTAATATGAGAATATGATTTGTATGAGGGGACATGCTTTAGTATCCTGGAGGGTATGTTAGCAAGTGGGCTTAGAGTTAGAAAGAGGTGATGAGTGCAGTAATAGGGGGAGGGGAGAAGTGAGGGTGATATGTACAGATTGTGTGGTGGAGCAGAGGGATGTAGAAAAGAGAGCTTGAGGAGAGAGGCTGCAATTGTGAAGAGGAGAAGAGGTAAAGAGTGCATGTTTCAGAGAAGGTAAGATAATGTGAAAATGAGATCACCTGCAACCTGCTATGGTTTGCTTTGTGCAAATCGCTGAAGTGCAAGAGCAGAAGTGCCACTTATTTTAAGAACCCCACTTCTTTGGAAGAACCCCCTGTATGTGCAGTCCCCCTGTATGTTCCCCCGTAAAGAAGGCCTTGTTATATACTGTGTTGGGTGTGGATGGAATCTGGCAATTAATCAATTAGGAGGGCATATTAGGAACACAGCAAGCAGGGCATAACTTTCACACCACAATCAAACTGCAAGGGGACTAAAAGGCCAAAATTGTAAAGATAAGGAAACCCATAATTTAGGTAAGACTTAATGGCTAAATAAACATTGAAATAATGTGAGCATGGCTACAGATGTAGTTGAGACAGCGGTGACAAACAGATTTACCAAAAATGTATATAAGCGGTCAGTCAGTTTTCAGTTTGCAGGACATGGGAATATAAACGCAGATTACCAAAAATGTATATAAGCGGTCAGTCAGTTTTCAGTTTGCAGGACATGGGAATATAAACACAGATTACCAAAAATGTATATAAGCGGTCAGTCATAGTTACATAGTAGGTGAGGTTGAAAAAAGACACAAGTCCATCAAGTCCAACCTATGTGTGTGATTATGTGTCAGTATTACATTACATATCCCTGTATGTTGCGGTTATTCAGGTGATTATCTAATAGTTTCTTGAAGCTATCAATGCTCCCCGCTGAGACCACCGCCTGTGGAAGGGAATTCCACATCCTTGCCGCTCTTACAGTAAAGAACCCTCTACGTAGTTTAAGGTTAAACCTCTTTTCTTCTAATTGTAATGAGTGGCCACGAGTCTTATTAAACTCTCTTCTGCGAAAAAGTTTTATCCCTATTGTGGGGTCACCAGTACAGTATTTGTAAATTGAAATCATATCCCCTCTCAAGCGTCTCTTCTCCAGAGAGAGTAAGTTCAGTGCTCGCAACCTTTCCTCATAACTAAGATCCTCCAGACCCTTTATTAGCTTTGTTGCCCTTCTTTGTACTCGCTCCATTTCCAGTACATCCCTCCTGAGGACTGGTGCCCAGAACTGGACAGCATACTCCAGGTGCGGCCGGACCAGAGTCTTGTAGAGCGGGAGAATTATCGTTTTATCTCTGGAGTTGATCCCCCTTTTAATGCATGCCAATATTCTGTTTGCTTTATTAGCAGCAGCATGCCATTGCTGAGCCTATCATCTACTAGGACCCCCAGGTCCTTTTCCATCCTAGATTCCCCCAGGGGTTCTCCCCCCAGTGTATAGATTGTATTCATATTTTTGCCACCCTAATGCATTATTTTACATTTTTCTACATTGACTCTCATTTGCCATGTAGTCGCCCACCCCATTAATTTGTTCAGGTCTTTTTGCAAGATTTCCACATCCTGCGGAGAAGTTATTGCCCTGCTTAGCTTAGTATCGTCTGCAAATACAAATATTGAACTGTTTATCCCGTCCTCCAGGTCGTTTATGAACAAATTAAATAGGATTGGTCCCAGCACAGAACCCTGGGGAACCCCACTACCCACCCCTGACCATTCTGAGTACTCCCCATTTATCCCCACCCTCTGAACACGCCCTTGTAGCCAGTTTTCAATCCATGTACTCACCCTATGGTCCATGCCAACGCACCTTATTTTGTACAGTAAACGTTTATGGGGAACTGTGTCAAATGCTTTTGCAAAATCCAGATACACCACGTCTACGGGCCTTCCTTTATCTAGATGGCAACTCACCTCCTCATAGAAGGTTAATAGATTGGTTTGGCAAGAACGATTCTTCATGAATCCATGATTACTGCTAATGATATCATTCTTATTACTAAAATCTTGTATATAGTCCCTTATCATCCCCTCCAAGAGTTTACATACTATTGATGTTAGGCTAACTGGTCTGTAATTCCCAGGGATGTTTTTTGGGCCCTTTTTAAATATTGGTGCTACATTGGCTTTTCTCCAATCAGCTGGTACCATTCCAGTCAATAGACTGTCTGTAAAAATTAGGAACAACGGTCTGGCAATCACCTGACTGAGTTCCCTAAGTACCCTCGGATGCAAGCCATCTGGTCCCGGTGATTTATTAATGTTAAGTTTCTCAAGTCTAATTTTAATTCCGTCCTCTGTTAACCATGTAGGTGCTTCCTGTGTTGTGTCATGAGGATAAACACTGCAGTTTTGGTTACTGAAGCCCCCCGATTCACTCGTGAAGACTGAGGAGAAGAATACATTCAATACCTTTGCCATCTCCCCATCCTTTGTAACCAGATGTCCTTCCTCATACTTTATGGGGCCAATATGGTCTGTCCTCCCTTTTTTACTGTTTACATACTTAAAGAATTTCTTGGGATTTTTTTTGCTCTCCTCCGCTATGTGTCTTTCATGTTCTATCTTAGCCATCCTAATTGCACCCTTACATTTCTTATTGCATTCTTTATAAATTCTGAATGCTGAGGATAATCCCTCAACCTTGTATTTTTTGAAGGCCTTCTCCTTTGCTTTTATATGCATTTTTACATTGGAGTTAAGCCATCCAGGATGTTTGTTCGCTCTTTTAAATGTATTACCCAATGGGATACATTGGCTAATGCCCTTATTTAATATGCCCTTAAAGCAAACCCATCTCTCCTCCGTATTCTTTGTTCCTAATATTTTATCCCAATTTATGCCTTTTAGCAAGGTTTGTAGTTTAGGGAAGTTGGCTCTTTTGAAATTCAGTGTCTTTGTGTTCCCTTCATGTTTCCTATTTGTGTGATTTATACTGAAACTAATTGACCTGTGATCGCTGTTACCTAAATTGCCCCGTATTTCCACATCTGTGATCAGGTCTGTATTGTTGGTAATCAGTAGATCCAGTAATGTTTTATTTCTAGTTGGTGCGTCTACCATCTGACCCATAAAATTGTCCTGCAAGACATTAAGGAACTGGCGAGCCTTAAATGAATGCGCGGTTCCCTCCGCCCAGTCTATGTCTGGATAATTAAAATCCCCCATTATGATAGTCAGTCAGTTTTCAGTTTGCAGGACATGGGAATATAAACGCAGATTACCAAAAATGTATATAAGCGGTCAGTCAGTTTTCAGTTTGCAGGACATGGGAATATAAACGCAGATTACCAAAAATGTATATAAGCGGTCAGTCAGTTTTCAGTTTGCAGGACATGGGAATATAAACGCAGATTACCAAAAATGTATATAAGCGGTCAGTCAGTTTTCAGTTTGCAGGACATGGGAATATAAACGCAGATTACCAAAAATGTATATAAGCGGTCAGTCAGTTTTCAGTTTGCAGGACATGGGAATATAAACGCAGATTACCAAAAATGTATATAAGCGGTCAGTCAGTTTTCAGTTTGCAGGACATGGGAATATAAACGCAGATTACCAAAAATGTATATAAGCGGTCAGTCAGTTTTCAGTTTGCAGGACATAAGAATATAAACGCAGATTACCTGTGAAGAGAGAAGAAAATGTTCAGATGGATGGTGCAAGAGCAGAAGTGCCACTTATTTTAAGAACCCCACTTCTTTGGAAGAACCCCCTGTATGTGCAGCCCCCTGTATGACTTGAGAACATTATAAGTATAAATAATGTGTATTAATGTGCAAACTGTTGGCGCTATATAAATCCTGTATAATAATAATAATAATAATAATAATAATAATAATAATATTTCATTGTTAATTTTAGGAATATTAAATTTGTAAAAGTTTTTCCAGCCGTTCATATGGGTGACCCCAGTGGGAAAAAAAGGGATTAAGTATACCATTCACGAATGCACCTTTAACTTACCCATGAGATTTGGGGATTAAATTATTAAATAATAATAACATTAAATAAACAACCAAGCGGGGGAACTATAAAAACATATAGACTGGGTGTGACTAAATAACTATAGTCAAAATGGCAGCGGATAGACTTCCGGTATAATGGGAATTGTTTAACAGATTCAGGGTATAAATAAGGTGACACACTGACAATAAGCAGCTTCCTGATGACGCAATTAGTGTTGCGAAACGCATAGAGGCTGCTGGGAAATCGTATCATGTCAATACATCACTTCCGGCCGGACGAGAGCAAGGTTTGAACTGCAAGCCGGGTGAAAACGAGGCTTGCACTGCACGCCGGCTTAGGAAGTATACGGCGCCATTTCTACACCCATTTAAACTGCTGGAATAGCTTGGTGCCGGCTCTGGGCACCAATAAAATGTGAGTGTATAGTCTCTTTTTAAATTTATTTTAAATAATCAGCATTGACATACTGCGCAATAGTATATTGGGTCAGCAAGAATAGACGTTGCGGGTGGAGTGGTTATCCCTTCTAAATGAACCAAAGGCGCATTTATACCAGCATCTGGTGAGTGGCCAATCCATATGGTGGTGGTATTGTCACTAAAGTGGTGAACTTGTCACTAGGAATCACGGATGATTAATTTAAAAGCACAAGAATAATATATTCACTAAGGACAGTTTCCAACAAAAAGATGGCCGCACACCAAAACTCACGGACCGGGCAAAGAGGGCATTTATCAGAGAGGCAGCAGTAGTTGCAGAGTTCCACAGCAGAGACTGGAGTATCTGTACATAGGACAACAATAAGCCATACGCTGCATAGAGTTGGGCTTTATGGCAGAGTGGCCAGAAGAAAGACATTACTTTCAGCAATAAGCAAAATGGCATGTTTTGAGTTTGCGAAAAGGCATGTGGGAGACTCCCAAAATGTATGAAGGAAGGTGCTCTGGTCTGATGAGACCAAAATTGTACTTTTTGGCCATCAAAGAAAACGCTATGCCTAGCGCAAACCCAACACATCACATCACCCAAAGAACACCATCCCCACAGTTAAACATGGTGGTGGCAACATCATGCTGTGGGGATGTTTTTCAGCAGTCGGGACTGGGAAACTGGCCAGAGTTGAGGGAAAGATGGATGGTGCCATGTACAGGGATAATCTTGAGCAAAATCTGTACCACTCTGTGTGTGATTTGAGGCTAGGACAGAGGATCACCTTCCAGCAGGACAATGACCCCAAACACACTTATAAAGCAACACTTGAGTGGTTTAAGGGGAAACATGTAAATGTGTTGGAATGGCCTAGTCAAAGCCCAGACCTCAATCCAATAGAAAATCTGTGGACAGACAAAGATTGCAGTTCACAAGCGCAAACCATCCAACTTGAAGGAGCTGGAGCAGTTTTGCAAGATGGAATGGGCAAAAATCCCAGTGGTAAGATGTGGAAAGCACAAAAGACTTATCCAAAGGGACTTGAAGCTGTGATAGCCACAAAAGGTGGCTCTACAAAGTATTGACTTTAGTGGGGTGAATAGTTATGTACATTGACTTTTTCTGTTATTTTGTCCTATTTGTTGTTTGCTTCACAATAAAAAAAAAAATCTTCAAAATTGTGGGTATGTTCTTGAAATTAAATGATGCAAAACCTCAAAAAATCCATGTTAATTCCAGGTTATGAGGCAACAAAACACGAAGAATGCCAAGGGGGGTGAATACTTTTGCAAGGCACTGTATAAGACTCCCACTGCCATGGTATGGGTAAATGGCTACAATTCCAGACCTTTTTCCATTTCCAACGGCACCAGACAGGGTTGTCCCCTGTCCCCCCTACTCTTCGTTCTCTCTCTGGAACCCTTTCTTTAACATATTAGAGGTAACCCATCTATTCGAGGCATTAAAGCCAGCAACTACCAACACAAGGTGGCGCGTACGCCGACGACCTCTTATTTTATATCACTGAGCCTCTTACCTCCTTACCCTCCTTGTTACAGGTGTTGAAACGCTATAGTAGCTTGTCTAATGCCACGTTAACACGAGTGGAATTTCCAACAGAAAGAGTCCGATGGGAGCTTTTCATCATATATTCGATTGTGTGTATGCCCCATCGGACTTTACCCGTAGAAAATTCAGACGGACATGTTTTAAATTTTTCCAACGGAACAAATTACTATCGGTAAACCCACTCGTCGGTATGCTGTTTCGACGGACCAAAAATGACGCATGCTCTGAAGCAAGTACGAGACAGAATCGCTCGGTCTGTAAAACTAACAAACTTCTACTAATAGGAGATAAACATGAGATTAGCAGAAGGAGCCCAAAGGGTGGCACTTTTGAACTTCCTTTTTCTAGTCCCGTCGTACGTGGTGTACATCACATCGTTCTGGACGGTCGGAATTTAGTGTGATCGTGTGTATGCAAGACAGCTTGAGCGGAATTCCGTCGGAGCTCCGTCGGAAAAACCGTCAGAGTTTATTCCGACGGCAAAACCGGTCGTGTGTACGCGGAATAAGTTCAAGGTTAACTTACAAAAATCTAAGGCCTTAATTATCTCCTTAACAGATGTTACCAGAGCGAGTTTATGCTGCCCGCTCGATTCAATATCTGGGAACGAAAATTCCTGCCTCCTAAATAACATTCTTCCCCTCAACTACCAGCCTTTCCTGTCAACGCTAACCACTGACCTTAAAAAGTGGGACTCTCTTGCCCTTTCTTGGTTTGGCCATTGCAACATACTTAAGATGAACGTGATGCCCAGACTCCTGTACTTATTGCAGGCATTGCCAATTAAAATACCTCAGACCTTTTTTCACGTGGTGAGGTCAGCATTTATCAAATTCATTTGGGGAGGTAAACATCCATGCCTTGGTAGAGCTTTACTGTTACAACCTAAGATCGTTGCCTAACCTGGCTCTTTTTGCTCGTAGGCTCCACTCTTTCGAGGAGCTTTGTCTGGGAGAGGGCCCGATCCAGAGTTCCTTATAGACCTCATATAAATCTTTGTTGGATCTCCATGCCACTGAAGACCCTCCATTCTCCCGCAAAATGGGAGAGAGACTTGCAAGTTACCTTTACTGAACCCAAAAAAGTGAATATTTTCTTTTTGCACAGAAATCCTCCCTATGCGGTAGGTACCAGGAAACCACGTACAAAATAAGGACGCGTTGGTATAGAACCACATCAGTTCTAGCAAAGATATTCCCTCTTTAGACGGATCGTTGCTGGCATTGTGACCTCCATTCAGGTGCCCTTCTACATATTTTTTGGGAGTGTCCCACGCTTGCCACTTTCTGGCAACCAGTGTTTAAGCTCATACATAAACTCACAGATATTTCATTACAAGATAACCCAGCTATAGTCCTGCTTAACCATACCCCATTGTCAAGGAAATGTTACCACAAATCCCTTCTCAAACACCTCCCTAATGCTGCACGGTCTTGCATTCCACCTCTATGGAAGCAACAGTCTGCCCTAATGGTGGCCCATTGGTTCGCAAAAGTGAAGGACATAGAGCAGACGGAGGATCTGACTTTGGCTCTGTGGGATAAGTCAGAGCAACACAAGTCCAGGTGGATTCACTGGGACCTCTTCCGCTTCTCTCATGAATTCCTCCAACATACCTAATTAAGATTCTTCGTCGGAGGTTCCCACTGCTTGACTGGCGCTTTTGATGCCTTCACTCACTTCTTCTGCTTCCTTTACAATTCTTTTAAAATAAATAGATCAAAATATGGTGTGTACAGGCTAGTATTCTCTACCCCTTTTTAGACTTCCCTCTATGACGTAAAAGATTTTCCTGCCAATTAAGGGATATCCCCCTCAAACAGGCATGCCTTCAGTAAAATTTGCTTGATAGGTTTCATATATGTAGATACGAATGTTTTGTATTTATAATTGCCTTCAATGCTTGTTTCGACCTTTCACAAAATAGCATGAAGTATTGGTTAAACCTCACCAGATTGACATTGATTGATTGTTATGAGAAGTTGTCTTTTTATTGTACCTGTGACACATCTCTAAATAAAAAAAAAAATGAATTTACAATAGCGCTGGTGAAAAAATACTCCCAAAATCGAATTTACTATAGCTCCCAGAAAACAGATAGTGCCAAAACTAGGGATGAGCTTTGAGTTCGAGTCGAACTTGAGTTCGTCTCGAACATGAGCTGTTCGATCATTATTGGCCGTTCGCGCCAAATTCGAGCAGCGCGTCACGGTCTATAATGCACTGCGTTATCGCAGTGGTTTGCTGGCTGATGATTGGCCAAGCATGCACTATGACCCGCATGCTTTGGCCGATCACAGCACCGTAAGCAAGCAGAGCCATAATTGTGCCTTTTGCCAGTTATGGCTCAGAGGATTAAGTACACGCCCCACACTATATAAGGCCACCTGCAGGTTGGCAGTGTGTAGCGTGTTCCGGCGTTCAGAGAGAGAGAGAGATAGTGTCATTTAGTTTCATTTAGATAGATTGAGCAGACAGTTGATTCAGTTAGCTCCAATATATTTAGTATATATATATATATATATATATATATATATATATATATATATATATATATATATATATATATCTATGCACATTCCAGGCTTTGTATATATATATGAATATATATATATATATATATACTGTATATTTTTGGAGTGCGGCTGTCCAGAATTTCTTTGATGTCTAACTAGATCTCACTGCAGACCCTTCCTGTTGTTCTGTTCCTAATATACTACAGGCAGGCAATTCATTCATTTAGCTGCAGTATATTCAGGAGTGTGTCCTGTGCAGCTAGATCTCGCTGCAGACCGATCCTGTTGTTCTCTTCCTAATATACTACAGACAGGCAATTAATTCAGTTAGCTGCAGTATATTCAGTACTATATCCTTTGCAGCTAGATCTCGCTGTAGATCGTTCCTGTTGTTCTGTTCCTAATATACTACAGGCAGGCAGTTCATTCAGTTAGCTGCAGTATATTCAGTACTGTATCCTGTGCAGCTAGATCTCACTGCAGACCGTTCCTGTTGTTCTGTTCTAAATATACTACAGGCAGGCAGTTCATTCATTTAGCTGCAGTATATTTAGGAGTGTGTCCTGTGCAGCTAGATCTCGCTGCAGACCGATCCTGTTGTTCTCTTCCTAATATACTACAGGCAGGCAATTAATTCAGTTAGCTGCAGTATATTCAGTACTATATCCTTTGCAGCTAGATCTCGCTGTAGATCGTTCCTGTTGTTCTGTTCCTAATATACTACAGGCAGGCAGTTCATTCAGTTAGCTGCAGTATATTCAGTACTGTATCCTGTGCAGGTAGATCTCACTGCAGACCGTTCCTGTTGTTCTGTTCCAAATATACTACAGGCAGGCAGTTCATTCAGTTAGCTGCAGTATATTCAGTACTGTATCCTGTGCAGCTAGATCTCACTGCAGACCGTTCCTGTTGTTCTCTATCTAGTATACTACAGGCAGGCAGTTCATTCAGTTAGCTGCAGTATATTCAGTACTGTATCTGGTGAAGCTAGATCTCGCTGCAGACCGTTCCTGTTGTTCTGTTCCTAATATACTACAGGCAGGCGGTTCATTCATTTAGCTGCAGTATATTCAGTACTGAATCCTGTGCAGCTAGATCTCACTGCAGACCGTTCCTGTTGTTCTGTTCCTAATATCCTACAGGCAGACAGTTCATTCAGTTAGCTACAGTATATTCAGTACTGTATCCGGTGCAGCTAGATCTCACTGCAAACCGTTCCTGTTGTTCTGTTCCTAATATACTACAGGCAGACAGTTCATTCAGTTAGCTACAGTATAATCAGTACGGTATCCTGTGCAGCTAGATCTCGCTGCAGATCGTTCCTGTTGTCCTCTTCCTAATATACTACAGGCAGACAGTTCATTCAGTTAGCTGCAGTATATTCAGGACTGTATCCTGTGAAGGTAGATCTCGCTGCAGACCGATCCTGTTGTTCTCTTTCTAATATACTACAGGCAGGCAGTTCATTCAGTTAGCTGCAGTATATTCAGTACTGTATCCTGTGCAGCTAGATCTCGCCTCAGACCGTTCCTGTTCTCTTCCTAGTATACTACAGGCAGGCAGTTCATTCAGTTAGCTGCAGTATATTCAGCACTGAATCCGGTGAAGCTAGATCTCGCTGCAGACCGTTCCTGTTGTTCTGTTCCTAATATACTACAGGCAGGCAGTTCATTCATTTAGCTGCAGTATATTCAGTACTGAATCCTGTGCAGCTAGATCTCGCTGCAGACCGTTCCTGTTGTTCTCTTTCTAATATACTACAGACAGGCAGTTCATTCAGTTAGCTGCAGTATATTCAGTACTGTATCCGGTGCAACTAGATCTCGCTGCAGATCTTTCCTGTTGTTCTGTTCCTAATATACTACAGGCAGACAGTTCATTCAGTTAGCTGCAGTATATTCAGTACTGTATCCTGTGCAGCTAGATCTCACTGCAGACCGTTCCTGTTGTTCTCTTCCTAATATACTACAGGCAGCAGTTCATTCAGTTAGCTGCAGTATATTTAGTACTGTATCCTGTGCAGCTAGATCTATCAATTAAGGGGTGTGGTTAATTGCTCACAGGTGCCTATTTAACTTGTTGTAGGACTCAGTCTGAGCGTGCTCAGTTTGAAGCTGTGGAGCTTGGTGTAAGTGGAGCTGGATTAAGTGGGAGTTAAAAACAAGTGTTAGAGTATACAAGTCTTGCTGTCTGTTGGTGTGTGTTGCTGTCTGTTGGTGTGTGTTGCTGTCTGTTGGTGTGTGTTTGCTGTCTGTTGGTGTTTGCTGGGTTGCATTTTGGGGACTTTTCCTTTTAGTTTTTAATTTGCCTTTTGCTGTCACTTTTTAAATAGCTTTTTTTTTTTTTTTTTTTTCTTGTTTCATCAGTCTATCAATTAAGGGGTGTGGTTAATTGCTCACAGGTGCCTATTAAACTTGTTGTAGGACTCAGTCTGAGCGTGCTCAGTTTGAAGCTGTGGAGCTTGGTGTAAGTGGAGCTGGATTAAGTGGGAGTTAAAAACAAGTGTTAGAGTATACAAGTCTTGCTGTCTGTTGGTGTGTGTTGCTGTCTGTTGGTGTGTGTTGCTGTCTGTTGGTGTGTGTTGCTGTCTGTTGGTGTGTGTTTGCTGTCTGTTGGTGTGTGTTTGCTGTCTGTTGGTGTTTGCTGGGTTGCATTTTGGGGACTTTTCTTTTAGTTTTTAATTTGCCTTTTGCTGTCACTTTTTAAATAGCTTTTTTTTTTTTTTCTTGTTTCATCAGTCTATCAATTAAGGGGTGTGGTTAATTCTCACAGGTGCCTATTTAACTTGTTGTAGGACTCAGTCTGAGCGTGCTCAGTTTGAAGCTGTGGAGCTTGGTGACTCAGTCTAAGCGTGCTCAGTTTGAAGCTGTGGAGCTTGGTGTAAGTGGAGCTGGATTAAGTGGGAGTTAAAAACAAGAGTTTAAAACAGGAGGTTATAACAGGGGTCATAGTACCTGTGTAGTGTGAGTATCTGAGTGTTGTCTGAGTAGTGTGTGTGGATCGTTAGTACTTGTGTATTGTGTACCTGTGTATTGTCTTGAGTATTAGTGCCAGGAAGCTAGTTGTTAGGTAATTTGGACAGGGTAAAATCCCCAAATCCTCACCAAATTTAATAGGTACGATGCCCGGCGGGTGTGGAGAGGCGACTCTTTGTACATCTTGCCGCATGTATGCGTTCCTTGATCATCCGATCGAGGGCGAATACTGCTGTGCAAAATGTAAGCACATTGTTTCCCTGGAAGCCCAGGTTCTGAATCTGGGGAAGCAACTGTCAGCACTGAGAAGTCCCTCCATACTAAAGGTGAGCCAGGAACGTACACGGCAGGTGCCGGCAGGGGCCAGCACAGAGGCGGGTGGAGACAAAGAGGTGCAGGCACTAGCAGAGAGTAGATGGGTGACAGTCAGGAGGGGTAGAGGGGGAAGTGCCAGGGAGGCCGATCCAGGACTGGAGCATCCCAATAAGTACGCTCCATTGAGTGACATTGGTGTAACCAGTCAGGGACCAGCACTGCTGGAGATGAGGGACTCTCCTAGCTGCCAGGGGAAGAACTCCTCCAGTGAGAGTGGGGGGGCAGCAAAGGGAAAGGAAAGACAGATTCTGGTGGTAGGGGATTCAATTCTTAGAAGGACAGAGAGGGCAATCTGTAACCAAGACCTGAAGCGCCGAACAGTATGTTGTCTACCGGGCGCTCGGGTTCGGCACATCACAGATCTTGTGGACAGATTACTGGGAGGGGCTGGGGAAGACCCGGCTGTCATGGTGCACGTTGGCACCAATGACAAAGTCAGAGGCAGATGGAGTGTCCTAAAGAACGATTTTAGGGATTTAGGAGCTAAATTGAGGAAAAGGACCTGTTCTCAGGAATACTACCGGTACATCGAGCCACACCAGAGAGGCAGAGGGAGATTAGGGAAGTAAACAAGTGGCTGAAGAGCTGGTGTAGTAAGGAGGGGTTTGGGTTCCTGGAGGACTGGGCCGACTTCTCAGTCGGTAACCGGTACTATAGAAGGGACGGACTGCACCTAAATGAGGAGGGTGCAGATCTGCTGGGAAACGAAGATGGCCAAAAAGTTAGAGGGGTTTTTAAACTAGGCGATGGGGGGGAGGGTCCAGAGACAGTGATAGCCAGCGCGGAAGATATTCCAGAGGGTAGTATTGGGGGCATTAGTGGTAGGTTAACCAAAGCACAAAAACACAAGGTGAGTATAGTAGCAAGTCCAAGTTGCAATCTTGAAACACCCAATACGAGGACAATATGCGACCGGTCTAAACTATGTGGCATGTTCACCAATGCCAGGAGCCTGGCGGACAAGATGGGTGAACTAGAGATACTGTTGTACAAGGAGGATTTGGATTTTGTGGGAATTTCAGAGACCTGGTTCAACAGCTCTCATGATTGGCTGGCAAACATTCAAGGGTATACCCTATACCGCAAGGACAGAGAGGGTAAAAAAGGGGAAGGGGTATGCCTATATATCAAGAATAATGTACAAGTGAATGTGAGAGATGACATCACTGAGGGGGCTAGGGAGGAGGTGGAATCTTTATGGGTAGAGCTCCAAAGGGATGAAGCTAAGGGGAAAATAATACTGGGAGTATGCTATAGGCCCCCTAACCTGAGGGAGGAAGTGGAGACGGATCTCCTATCACAAATTGGATTAGCAGCAAGGATGGGAAGTGTTATCATAATGGGGGATTTTAATTATCCAGACATAGACTGGGCGGAGGGAACCGCGCATTCATTTAAGGCTCGCCAGTTCCTTAGTGTCTTGCAGGACAATTTTATGGGTCAGATGGTAGACGCACCAACTAGAAATAAAACATTACTAGATCTACTGATTACCAACAATACAGACCTGATAACAGATGTGGAAATACGGGGCAATTTAGGTAACAGCGATCACAGGTCAATTAGTTTCAGTATAAATCACACAAATAGGAGACATGAAGGGAACACAAAGACACTGAATTTCAAAAGAGCCAACTTCCCTAAACTACAAACCTTGCTAAAAGGCATAAATTGGGATAAAATATTAGGAACAAAGAATACGGAGGAGAGATGGGTTTGCTTTAAGAGCATATTAAATAAGGGCATTAGCCAATGTATCCCATTGGGTAATACATTTAAAAGAGCGAACAAACATCCTGGATGGCTTAACTCCAATGTAAAAATGCATATAAAAGCAAAGGAGAAGGCCTTCAAAAAATACAAGGTTGAGGGATCATCCTCAGCATTCAGAATTTATAAAGAATGCAACAAGAAATGTAAGGGTGCAATTAGGTTGGCTAAGATAGAACATGAAAGACACATAGCGGAGGAGAGCAAAAAAAATCCCAAGAAATTCTTTAAGTATGTAAACAGTAAAAAAGGGAGGACAGACCATATTGGCCCCATAAAGAATGAGGAAGGACATCTGGTTACAAAGGATGGGGAGATGGCAAAGGTATTGAATTTATTCTTCTCCTCAGTCTTCACGAGTGAATCGGGGGGCTTCAGTAACCAAAACTGCAGTGTTTATCCTCATGGCACAACACAGGAAGCACCTACATGGTTAACAGAGGACGGAATTAAAATTAGACTTGAGAAACTTAACATTAATAAATCACCGGGACCAGATGGCTTGCATCCGAGGGTACTTAGGGAACTCAGTCAGGTGATTGCCAGACCGTTGTTCCTAATTTTTACAGACAGTCTATTGACTAGAATGGTACCTGCTGATCGGAGAAAAGCCAATGTAGCATCAATATTTAAAAAGGGCCCAAAAAACATCCCTGGGAATTACAGACCAGTTAGCCTAACATCAATAGTATGTAAACTCTTGGAGGGGATGATAAGGGACTATATACAAGATTTTAGTAATAAGAATGATATCATTAGCAGTAATCAGCATGGATTCATGAAGAATCGTTCTTGCCAAACCAATCTATTAACCTTCTATGAGGAGGTGAGTTGCCATCTAGATAAAGGAAGACCCGTAGACGTGGTGTATCTGGATTTTGCAAAAGCATTTGACACAGTTCCCCATAAACGTTTACTGTACAAAATAAGGTGCGTTGGCATGGATCATAGGGTGAGTACATGGATTGAAAACTGGCTACAAGGGCGTGTTCAGAGGGTGGTGATAAATGGGGAGTACTCAGAATGGTCAGGGGTGGGTAGTGGGGTTCCCCAGGGTTCTGTGCTGGGACCAATCCTATTTAATTTGTTCATAAACGACCTGGAGGATGGGATAAACAGTTCAATCTCTGTATTTGCAGACGATACTAAGCTAAGCAGAGCAATAACTTCTCCGCAGGATGTGGAAATCTTGCAAAAAGACCTGAACAAATTAATGGGGTGGGCGACTACATGGCAAATGAGGTTCAATGTAGAAAAATGTAAAATAATGCATTTGGGTGGCAAAAATATGAATGCAATCTATACACTGGGGGGAGAACCTCTGGGGGAATCTAGGATGGAAAGGGACCTGGGGGTCCTAGTGGATGATAGGCTCAGCAATGGCATGCAATGCCAAGCTGCTGCTAATAAAGCAAACAGAATATTGGCATGCATTAAAAGGGGGATCAACTCCAGAGATAAAACAATAATTCTCCCGCTCTACAAGACTCTGGTCCGGCCGCACCTGGAGTATGCTGTCCAGTTCTGGGCACCAGTCCTCAGGAGGGACGTACTGGAAATGGAGCGAGTACAAAGAAGGGCAACAAAGCTAATAAAGGGTCTGGAGGATCTTAGTTATGAGGAAAGGTTGCGAGCACTGAACTTATTCTCTCTGGAGAAGAGACGCTTGAGAGGGGATATGATTTCAATGTACAAATACTGTACTGGTGACCCCACAAAAGGGATAAAACTTTTTCGCAGAAGAGAGTTTAATAAGACTCGTGGCCACTCATTACAATTAGAAGAAAAGAGGTTTAACCTTAAACTACGTAGAGGGTTCTTTACTGTAAGAGCGGCAAGGATGTGGAATTCCCTTCCACAGGCGGTGGTCTCAGCGGGGAGCATTGATAGCTTCAAGAAACTTTTAGATAATCACCTGAATGACCGCAATATACAGGGATATATAATGTAATGCTGACACATAATCACACACATAGGTTGGACTTGATGGACTTGTGTCTTTTTTCAACCTCAAGTACTATGTAACTATGTAATCTCGCTTCAGACCGTTCCTGTTCTCTTCCTAGTATACTACAGGCAGGCAGTTTATTCAGTTAGCTGCAATATATTCAGTACTGTATCCTGTGCAGCTAGTTATTGCTGCAGACCGTTCCTGTTGTTCTGTTCCTAATATACTACAGGCTGGCAGTTCATTCATTTAGCTGCAGTATATTCAGTACTGTATCCTGTGCAGCTAGATCTCGCTGCAGACCATTCCTGTTGTTCTCTTCCTAATATACTACAGGCAGGCAGTTCATTCATTTAGCTGCAGTATATTCAGTACTGTATCCTGTGCAGCTAGATCTCACTGCAGACCGTTCCTGTTGTTCTCTACCTAGTATACTACAGGCAGGCAGTTCATTCAGTTAGCTGCAGTATATTCAGTACTGCATCCGTTGCAGCTAGATCTCACTGCAAACCGTTCCTGTTGTTCTGTTCCTAATATACTACAGGCAGACAGTTCATTCAGTTAGCTACAGTATATTCAGTACTGTATCCTGTGCAGCTAGATCTCGCTGCAGATCGTTCCTATTGAATTCTTCCTAATATACTACAGGCAGGCAATTCATTCAGTTAGCTGCAGTATATTCAGTACTGTATCCTGTGCAGCTAGATCTCGCTGCAGATCGTTCCTGTTGTTCTCTTTCTAATATACTACAGGCAGGCAGTTCATTCAGTTAGCTGCAGTATATTCAGTACTGTATCCTGTGCAGCTAGATCTCGCCTCAGACCGTTCCTGTTCTCTTCCTAGTATACTACAGGCAGGCAGTTCATTCAGTTAGCTGCAGTATATTCAGTACTGAATCCGGTGAAGCTAGATCTCGCTGCAGACCGTTCCTGTTGTTCTGTTCCCAATATACTGCAGGCAGGCGGTTCATTCATTTAGCTGCAGTATATTCAGTACTCCTGTGCAGCTAGATCTCACTGCAGACCGTTCCTGTTGTTCTCTTTCTAATATACTACAGACAGGCAGTTCATTCAGTTAGCTGCAGTATATTCAGTACTGTATCCGGTGCAGCTAGATCTCACTGCAAACCGTTCCTGTTGTTCTGTTCCTAAACACTACAGGCAGACAGTTCATTCAGTTAGCTACAGTATATTCATTACTGTATCCTGTGCAGCTAGATCTCGCTGCAGATCGTTCCTGTTGTTCTGTTCCTAATATACTACAGGCAGACAGTTCATTCAGTTAGCTGCAGTATATTCAGTACTGTATCCTGTGCAGCTAGATCTCACTGCAGACCGTTCCTGTTGTTCTCTTTCTAATATACTACAGACAGGCAGTTCATTCAGTTAGCTGCAGTATATTCAGTACTGTATCCGGTGCAGCTAGATCTCACTGCAGACCGTTCCTGCTCTTCTGTTCCTATTATACTACAGGTAGGCAGTTCATTCAGTTAGCTGCAGTATATTCAGTACTGTATTCTGTGCAGCTAGATCTCACTGCAGACCGTTCCTGTTGTTCTCTACCTAGTATGCTACAGGCAGGCAGTTCATTCAGTTAGCTGCAGTATATTCAGTACTGTATCCGGTGCAGCTAGATCTCGCTGCAGACCGTTCCTGTTGTTCTGTTCCTAATATACTACAGGCAGGCAGTTCATTCAGTTAGCTGCAGTATATTCAGTACTGTATCCGGTGCAGCTAGATCTCGCTGCAGACCGTTCCTGTTGTTCTTTTCCTAATATACTACAGGCAGGCAGTTCATTCATTTAGCTGCAGTATATTCAGTACTGAATCCTGTGCAGCTAGATCTCAGTACAGACTGTTTCTGTTGTTCTCTTCAAATATACTACAGACAGGCAGTTCATTCAGTTAGCTGCAGTATATTTAGTACTGTATTCGGTGCAACTAGATCTCACTGCAAACCGTTCCTGTTGTTCTGTTTATAATATACTACAGGCAGACAGTTCATTCAGTTAGCTACAGTATATTAATTACTGTATCCTGTGCAGCTAGATCTCGCTGCAGATCGTTCCTGTTGTTCCCTACCTAGTATACTACAGGCAGACAGTTCATTCAGTTAGCTGCAGTATATTCAGTACTGTATCCTGTGCAGCTAGATCTCGCTACAGACCGTTCCTGTTCTCTTCCTAGTATACTACAGGCAGGCAGTTCATTCAGTTACCTGCAGTATATTCAGTACTGTATCCTGTGCAGCTAGTTCTCGCTGCAGACCGTTCCTGTTGTTCTGTTTCTAATATACTACAGGCAGGCAGTTCATTAATTTAGCTGTAGTATATTCAGTACTGTATCCTGTGCAGGTAGATCTCGTGGCAGACCATTCCTGTTGTTCTCTTCCTAATATACTACAGGCAGGCAGTTCATTCAGTTAGCTGCAGTATATTCAGTACTGTATCCGGTGCAGCTAGATCTCGCTGCAGATTGTTAATATTGTTCTCTTCCTAATATACTACAGTCAGACAGTTCATTCAGTTAGCTGCAGTATATTCAGTATTGTATCCTGTGCAGCTAGATCTCACTGCAGACCGTTCCTGTTGTTCTCTACCTAGTATACTACAGGCAGGCAGTTCATTCAGTTAGCTGCAGTATATTCAGTACTGTATCCAGTGAAACTAGATCTCGCTGCAGACCGTTCCAGTTGTTCTTTTCCTAATATACTACAGGCAGACACTTCATTCAGTTAGCTGCAGTGTATTCAGTACTGTATCCTGTGCAGCTAGATCTCACTGCAGACCGTTCCTTTTTTTTTTCCTATTATACTACAGGCAGGCAGTTCATTCAGTTAGCTGCAGTATATTCAGTACTGTATCCTGTGCAGCTAGATCTCACTGCAGACCGTTCCTGTTGTTCTTTACCTAGTATACTACAGGCAGGCAGTTCATTCAGTTAGCTGCAGTATATTCAGTAATGTATCCGGGGCAGCTAGATCTCACTGCAGACCGTTCCTGTTGTTCTGTTCCTAATATACTACAGGCAGGCAGTTCATTCAGTTAGCTGCAGCATATTCAGTACTGTATCCTGTGCAGCTAGATCTCACTACAGACTGTTCCTGTTGTTCTCTACCTAGTATACTACAGGCAGGCAGTTCATTCAGTTAGCTGCAGTATATTCAGTAATGTATCCGGGGCAGCTAGATCTCGCTGCAGACCGTTCCTGTTGTTCTGTTCCTAATATACTCCAGGCAGGCAGTTCATTCATTTAGCTGCAGTATATTCAGTACTGAATCCTGTGCAGCTAGATCTCAGTGCAGACCGTTCCTGTTGTTCTCTTCAAATATACTACAGACAGGCAGTTCATTCAGTTAGCTGCAGTATATTTAGTACTGTATCCGGTGCAACTAGATCTCGCTGCAAACCGTTCCTGTTGTTCTGTTCCTAATATACTACAGGCAGACAGTTCATTCAGTTAGCTAAAGTATATTCATTACTGTATCCCGTGCAGCTAGATCTCGCTGCAGATCATTCCTGTTGTTCCCTACCTAGTATACTAAAGACAGACAGTTCATTCAGTTAGCTGCAGATTATTCAGTACTGTATCCTGTGCAGCTTGATCTCGCTTCAGACCGTTCCTGTTGTTCTGTTCCTAATTTACTACAGGCAGGCAGTTCATTCATTTAGCTGCAGTATATTCAGTACTGTATCCTGTGCAGCTAGATCTCGCGGCAGACCATTCCTGTTGTTCTCTTCCTAATATACTACAGGCAGGCAGTTCATTCAGTTAGCTGCAGTATATTCAGTACTGAATCCTGTGCAGCTAGATCTCGCTGTAGACCATTCCTGTTGTTCTCTTCCTAATATACTACAGGCAGGCTTGTTCATTCAGTTAGCTGCAGTATAATCAGTACTGTATGCTGTGCAGCTAGATCTTACTGTAGATTGTTCCTTTTGTTCTGTTCCTAATATACTACAGGCAGGCAGTTCATTCAGTTAGCTGCAGTATATTCAGTACTGTATCCTTTGCAGCTAGATCTCACTGCAGACCGTTCCTGTTGTTCTGTTTCTATAATACTACAGGCAGGGAGTTCATCCAGTTAGCTGCAGTATATTCAGTACTGTATCCGGTCAAGCTAGATCTCGCTGCAGACCCTTCCTGTTGTTCTGTTCCTAATATAATACAGGCAGACAGTTCATTCAGTTAGCTGCAGTATATTCAGTACTGTATCCGGTGCAGCTAGATCTCGCTGCAGATCGTTAATGTTGTTCTGTTCCTAATATACTACAGTCAGACAGTTCATTCAGTTAGCTGCAGTATATTCAGTATTGTATCCTGCGCAGCTAGATCTCACTGCAGACCGTTCCTGTTGTTCTCTACCTAGTATACTACAGGCAGGCAGTTCATTCAGTTAGCTGCAGTATATTCAGTACTGTATCCGGTGAAACTAGATCTCGCTGCAGACCGTTCCTGTTGTTCTTTTCCTAATATACTACAGGCAGACACTTCATTCAGTTAGCTGCAGTATATTCAGTACTGTATCCTGTGCAGCTAGATCTCACTGCAGACCGTTCCTGTTTTTTTGTTCCTATTATACTACAGGCAGGCAGTTCATTCAGTTAGCTACAGTATATTCAGTACTGTATCCGGTGAAGCTAGATCTCGCTGCAGACCGTTCCTGTTGTTCTGTTAATAATATCCTACAGGCAGGCAGTTCATTCAGTTAGCTGCAGTATATTCAGTACTGTATCCTGTGCAGCTAGATCTCACTGCAGACCGTTCCTGTTGTTCTCTTCCTTCCTACTATACTACAGGCAGGCAGTTCATTCAGTTAGCTGCAGAATATTCAGTACTGTATCCGGTGAAGCTAGATCTCGCTGCAGACCATTCCTCTTGTTCTGTTCCTAATATACTACAGGCAGACAGTTCATTCAGTTAGCTGCAGTATATTCAGTACTGTAAACTGTGCAGCTAGATCTCGCTGCAGACCGTTCCCGTTGTTCTCTTCCTACTATACTACAGGCAGGCAGTTCATTAAGTTAGCTGCAGTATATTCAGTACTGTATCCGGTGCAGCTAGATCTCACTGCAAACCGTTCCTGTTGTTCTGTTCCTAATATACTACAGGTAGAAAGTTCATTCTGTTAGCTACAGTATATTCAGTACTGTATCCTGTGCAGCTAGATCTCGCGGCAGATCATTCCTGTTTTTCTCTTCCTAATATGCTACAGGCAGGCAATTCATTCAGTTAACTGCAGTATATTCAGTACTGTATCCTTTGCAGCTAGATCTCGCTGCAGATCGTTAATGTTGTTCTGTTCCTAATATACTACAGGCAGACAGTTCATTCAGTTAGGTGCAGTAAATTCTGTACTGTGTCCTGTGCAGCTAGATCTCACTGCAGACCGTTCCTGTTGTTCTGTTCCTATAATACTACAGGCAGGCAGTTCATTCAGTTAGCTGCAGTATATTCAGTACTGTATCCTGTGCAGCTAGATCTCTCTGCAGACCGTTCCTGTTGATCTGTTCCTATTATACTAAGGCAGGCAGTTCATTCAGTTAAAAAACATATAGATGTTGGATCAAATGAAATATAAAGGGATATAACTACTAGTGAATGAAATAAAGTCCAATACAGTACATACAGTATATTCAGTACTGTATCCTGTGCAGCTAGATCTCACTGCAGTCCGTTCCTGTTGTTCTCTACCTAGTATACTACAGGCAGGCAGTTCATTCAGTTAGCTGCAGCATATTCAGTACTGTATCCTGTGCAGCTAGATCTCGCCTCAGACCGTTTCTGTTGTTCTCTATCTAGTATACTACAAACAGGCAGTTCATTCAGTTAGCTGCAGTATATTCAGTACTGTGTTCTGTGCAGATAGATCTCACTGCAGACCGTTCCTGTTGTTCTGTTCCTATTATACTACAGGCAGGCAGTTCATTCAGTTATTTGCAGTAAATTCAGTACTGTATCCTGTGCCGCTAGAACTCACTGCAGACCTGATGTTCTCTACCTAGTATACTACAGGCAGGCAGTTCATTCAGTTAGCTTCAGTATATTCAGTATTTTATCTGGTGAAGCTAGATCTCGCTGCAGACCATTCCTGTTGTTCTGTTCCTAATATACTACAGACAGGCAATTCATTCAGTTAGCTGCAGTATATTCAGTACTGTATCCGGTGCAGCTAGATCTCACTGCAAACCATTCCTGTTGTTCTGTTCCTAATATACTACAGGCAGACAGTTCATTCTGTAAGCTACAGTATATTCAGTACTGTATCCTTTGCAGCTAGATAATGCTGCAGATCGTTCCTTTTGTTCTCTTCCTAATATACTACAGGCAGGCAGTTCATTCAGTTAGCTGCAGTATATTCAGTCCTGTATCCTGTGCAGCTAGATCTTTCTGCAGGCCGTTCCTGTTGTTCTGTTCCTATTATACTACAGGCAGGCAGTTCATTCAGTTAGCTGCAGTATATTCAGTACTGTATCCGGTGAAGCTAGATCTCACTGCAGATCGTTCCTGTTGTTCTCTTCCTAATATACTACAGGCATGCAGTTCATTCAGTTAGCTTCAGTATATTCAGTACTGTATCCTGTGCAGCTAGATCTCACTGCAGACCGTTACTGTTGTTCTCTACCTAGTATACTACTGGCAGGCAGTTCATTCAGTTAGCTACAGTATATTCAGTACTGTATCCTGTGCAGCTAGATCTCGCTGCAGATCGTTACTGTTGTTCTCTTCCTAATATACTACAGGCAGGCAGTTCATTCAGTAAGCTGCAGTATATTCAGTACTGTATCCGGTGCAGCTAGATCTCACTGCAAACCATTCCTGTTGTTCTGTTCCTAATATACTACAGGCAGACAGTTCATTCTATAAGCTACAGTATTTTCAGTACTGTATCCTGTGCAGCTAGATATCGCTGCAGATCGTTCCTGTTGTTCTCTTCCTAATATACTACAGGCAGGCAGTTCTTTCAGTTAGCTGCAGTATATTCAGTACTGTATCCTGTGCAGCTAGATCTCTCTGCAGACCGTTCCTGTTGATCTGTTCCTATTATACTAAGGCAGGCAGTTCATTCAGTTAAAAAACATATAGATGTTGGATCAAATGAAATATAAAGGGATATAACTACTAGTGAATGAAATAAAGTCCAATACAGTACATATCCAGAAATATAAGAGTGCCCAGAAAAAACATAGTCCGAAGATTTAGTGAAATCCGCATATCCTTCCTTCCAAAAGTGTGTCACCAAGAAACATGCTGTAGTGTCTTCCAGCCACCCCCACAGGTATATATGCTCACCTTCCTGTGTGTGACACAGTGATTAAACTATGTCAAACAAAGCTTTGGAGCCACTCCTGTGCTCTTTTGGAACCAGCTGTGCAGACCTCCAATGCTCTCAAATGAAGATAATATATGCAAAAGAAAAAAACTCCATAGCGCAATATTGCAAGGTGTAATAAAAGGATTTTAATAAAAAGTTCTCTCCCCTTGCTAGGGTACTCACATTCCCCCTGATGAAGGCACGTGGTCCCGGTGCCGAACACGCGTAGGGGAGGGGCCTGGACGGAGCTGTCAGCAGAGAGGGAGAAGGAGAGTTTTGACACACACACCACATCGCACTCCACACCGCGAGATTGTCCGTTCTCTGTTTGTTAAGGATGGTGCACTCACGCACCCACAGTATGTGAGTACCCTAGCAAGGGGAGAGAACTTTTTATTAAAATCCTTTTATTACACCTTGCAATATTGCGCCATGGAGTTTTTTTCTTTTGCATATATTATCTTCATTTGAGAGCATTGGAGGTCTGCACAGCTGGTTCCAAAAGAGCACAGGAGTGGCTCCAAAGCTTTGTTTGACATAGTTTAATCACTGTGTCACACACAGGAAGGTGAGCATATATACCTGTGGGGGTGGCTGGAAGACACTACAGCATGTTTCTTGGTGACACACTTTTGGAAGGAAGGATATGCGGATTTCACTAAATCTTCGGACTATGTTTTTTCTGGGCACTCTTATATTTCTGGATATGTACTGTTTTGGACTTTATTTCATTCACTAGTAGTTATATCCTTTTATATTTCATTTGATCCAACATCTATATGTTTTTTGATTGACCACTCACATTGTGCGTTTTATATAGCACTGTGCACTTTATACTTTAGCACTTAGGGGTATTTTCACTCAAGTGTACTATTTGTTAATACCTATGTTGTTTATGTTTATTATTGCTGCACTTTTGATTGATGTGATTTTTTTCCAGCGCAGACACATTGTTTTATTTTTACCACTTTGCACGATCATGAAACGTGACTGAGTGTTTGCAGCTGGTCTCCACCTAAGATTAATTACTCACCATTTTGTTAGGCATTTATCCGTAAGTGGCTCGCAGGGTTTGCTCACTACTTCAGTTCATTCAGTTAGCTGCAGTATATTCAGTACTGTATCCGGTGAAGCTAGATCTCACTGCAGATCGTTCCTGTTGTTCTGTTCCTAATATACTACAGGCATGCAGTTCATTCAGTTAGCTTCAGTATATTCAGCACTGTATCCTGTGCAGCTAGATCTCACTGCAGACCATTCCTGTTGTTCTCTACCTAGTATACTACTGGCAGGCAGTTCATTCAGTTAGCTACAGTATATTCAGTACTGTAACCTGTGCAGCTAGATCTCGCTTTAGATCATTCCTATTGTTCTCTTCCTAATATACTACAGGCAGGCAATTCATTCAATTAGCTGCAGTATATTCAGTACTGTATCCTGTGCAGCTAGATCTCACTGCAGACCGTTCCTGTTGTTCTCTTCCTAATATACTACAGGCACGCAGTTCATTCAGTTAGCTGCAGTATATACTGAGTACTGTATCCTGTGCAGCTAGATCTCGCTGCAGATCATTCCTGTTGTTCTGTTCCTAATATACTACAGGCAGACAGTTCATTCAGTTAGCTGCAGTATATTCAGTACTGTATCCTGTGCAGCTAGATCTCACTGCAGACCGTTCCTGTTGTTCTGTTCCTATTATACAACAGGCAGGCAGTTCATTCAGTTACCTGCAATATATTCAGTACTGTATCCTGTGCAGTTAGATCTCACTGCAGACCGTTCTTGTTGTTCTCTACCTAGTATACTACAGTTCATTCAGTTAGCTGCAGTATACTACAGTTCATTCAGTTAGCTGCAGTATATTCAGTACTGTATCCGGTGAAGCTAGATCTCGCTGCAGACCGTTCCTGTTGTTCTGTTCCTAATATAATACAGGCAGACAGTTCATTCAGTTAGCTGCAGTATATTCAGTACTGTATCCGGTGCAGCTAGATCTCACTGCAAACCGTTCCTGTTGTTCTGTTCCTAATAGACTACAGGCATGCAGTTCATTCAGTTAGCTGCAGTATATTCAGTACTGTATCCTGTGCAGCTAGATCTCACTGCAGACCGTTCCTGTTGTTCTCTACCTAGTATACTACAGGCAGGCAGTTCATTCAGTTAGCTGCAGTATATTCAGTACTGTATCCGGTGAAGCTAGATCTCGCTGCAGACCGTTCCTGTTGTTCTGTTCCTAATATACTACAGGCAGACAGTTCATTCAGTTAGCTGCAGTATATTCAGTACCGTATCCTGTGCAGCTAGATTTCTCTGCAGACCGTGCCTGTTGTTCTCTTCCTAATATACTACAGGCAGACAGTTCATTCAGTTAGCTGCACTATATTCAGTACTGTATCCTGTGCAGCTAGATCTCGCTGCAGACCGTTTCTGTTGTTCTCTTCCTAATATACTATAGTTAGACAGTTAATTCAGTTAGTTGCAGTATATTCAGTACTGTATCTTGTGCAACTAGATTTCGCTGCAAACTGTGCCTGTTGTTCTCTTCCTAATATACTACAGGCAGGCAGTTCATTCATTTAGCTGCAGTATATTCAGTACTGTATCCTGTGCAGGTAGTTCTCGCTGCAGACCGTTCCTGTTGTTCTGTTCCTAATAAACTACAGGCAGGCAGTTCATTCAGTTAGCTGCAGTATATTCAGTACTGTATCCTTTGCAGCTAGATCTCGCTGCAGATTGTTCCTGTTGTTCTCTTCCTAATATACTACAGGCAGACAGTTCATTCAGTTAGCTGCAGTATATTCAGTACTGTATCCTGTGCAGCTAGAACTCACTGCAGACCATTTCTGTTGTTCTCTTCCTAATATACTACAGGCAGGAAGTTCATTCAGTTGGCTGCAGTATATTCAGTACTGTATCCTGTGCAGCTAGATCTCGCCTCAGACCGTTCCTGTTCTCTACCTAGTATACTACAGGCAGGCAGTTCATTTAGTTAGCTGCAGTATATTCAGTACTGTATCCGGTGAAGCTAGATCTCGCTGGAGACAGTTCCTATTGTTCTGTTCCTAATATACTACAGGCATGCAGTACATTCATTTAGCTGCAGTACAATCAGTACTGAAGTCTGTGCAGCTAGATCTCACAGCAGACCGTTCCTGTTGTTCTCTTCCTAATATACTACAGACAGGCAGTTCATTCAGTTAGCTGCAGTTTATTCAGTATTGTATCCGGTGCAGCTAGATCTCACTGCAAGCCGTTCCTGTTGTTCTGTTCCTAATATACTACAGGCAGAAAGTTCATTCAGTTAGCTGCAGTATATTCAGTATTGTATCCTGTGCAGCTAGATCTCACTGCAGACCTTTTCTGTTGTTCTCTTCCTAATATACTACAGGCAGGCAGTTCATTCAGTTAGCTGCAATATATTCAGTACTGTATCCTGTGCAGCTAGATCTCGCCTCAGACCGTTCCTGCTCTCTACCTAGTATACTACAGGCAGACAGTTCATTCAGTTAGCTGCAGTATGTTCAGTACTGTATCCTGTGCAGCTAGATCTCATTGCAGACCGTTCCTGTTGTTCTGTTCCTATTATACAACAGGCAGGCAGTTCATTCATTTACCTGCAGTATATTCAGTACTGTATCCTGTGCAGCTAGATCTCACTGCAGACCATTCCTGTTGTTCTCTACCTAGTATACTACAGACAGGCAGTTCATTCAGTTAGCTGCAGTATATTCAGTACTGTATCCGGTGAAGCTAGATCTCGCTGCAGACCGTTCCTGTTGTTCTGTTCCTAATATAATACAGGCAGAAAGTTCATTCAGTTAGCTGCAGTATATTCAGTACTGTATCCGGTTCAGCTAGATCTCACTGCAAACCGTTCCTGTTGTTCTGTTCCTAATATACTACAGGCATGCAGTTCATTCAGTTAGCTGCAGTATATTCAGTACTGTATCCTGTGAAGCTAGATCTCACTGCAGACCGTTCCTGTTGTTCTCTACCTAGTATACTACAGGCAGGCAGTTCATTCAGTTAGCTGCAGTATATTCAGTACTGTATCCAGTGAAGCTAGATCTCGCTGCAGACCGTTCCTGTTGTTCTGTTCCTAATATACTACAGGCAGACAGTTCATTCAGTTAGCTGCAGTATATTCAGTACTGTATCCTGTGCAGCTAGATTTCTCTGCAGACCGTGCATGTTGTTCTATTCCTAATATACTACAGGCAGGCAGTTCATTCATTTAGCTGCAGTATATTCAGTACTGTATCCTGTGCAGCTAGATCTCACTGCAGACCGTTCCTGTTTTTCTGTTCCTATTATACTACAGGCAGGCAGTTCATTCAGTTAGCTGCAGTATATTCAGTACTGTATCCTGTGCAGCTAGATCTCACTGCAGACCGTTCCTGTTGTTCTCTACCTAGTATACTACAGGCAGGCAGTTCATTCATTTAGCTGCAGTATATTCAGTACTGTATCCTGTGCAGCTAGATCTCACTGCAGACCGTTCCTGTTGTTCTCTACCTAGTATACTACAGGCAGGCAGTTCATTCATTTAGCTGCAGTATATTCAGTACTGTATCCTGTGCAGCTAGATCTCACTGCAGACCGTTCCTGTTGTTCTCTACCTAGTATACTACAGGCAGGCAGTTCATTCAGTTAGCTGCAGTATATTCAGTACTATATCGAGTGAATCTAGATCTCGCTGGAGACCCTTCCTGTTGTTCTGTTCCTAATATACTACAGGCAGGCAGTTCATTCATTTAGCTGCAGTATATTCAGTACTGAATCCTTTGCAGCTAGATCTCGCTGCAGATTGTTCCTGTTGTTCTCTTCCTAATATACTACAGGCAGACAGTTCATTCAGTTAGCTGCAGTATATTCAGTACTGTATCCTGTGCAGCTAGAACTCACTGCAGACCGTTTCTGTTGTTCTCTTCCTTATATACTACAGCCAGGCAGTTCATTCAGTTAGCTGCAGTATATTCAGTACTGTATCCTTTGCAGCTAGATCTCGCTGCAGATTGTTCCTGTTGTTCTCTTCCTAATATACTACAGGCAGACAGTTCATTCAGTTAGCTGCAGTATATTCAGTACTGTATCCTGTGCAGCTAGAACTCACTGCAGACCGTTTCTGTTGTTCTCTTCCTAATATACTACAGGCAGGAAGTTCATTCAGTTGGCTGCAGTATATTCAGTACTGTATCCTGTGCAGCTAGATCTCGCCTCAGACCGTTCCTGTTCTCTACCTAGTATACTACAAGCAGGCAGTTCATTTAGTTAGCAGCAGTATATTCAGTACTGTATCCGGTGAAGCTAGATCTCGCTGGAGACAGTTCCTATTGTTCTGTTCCTAATATACTACAGGCAGGCAGTACATTCATTTAGCTGCAGTACAATCAGTACTGAAGTCTGTGCAGCTAGATCTCACAGCAGACCGTTCCTGTTGTTCTCTTCCTAATATACTACAGACAGGCAGTTCATTCAGTTAGCTGCAGTTTATTCAGTATTGTATCCGGTGCAGCTAGATCTCACTGCAAGCCGTTCCTGTTGTTCTGTTCCTAATATACTACAGGCAGAAAGTTCATTCAGTTAGCTACAGTATATTCAGTACTGTATTCTGTGCAGCTAGATCTCGCTGCAGATCGTTCCTGTTGTTCTCTTCCTAATATACTACAGGCAGGCAATTCATTCAGTTAGCTGCAGTATATTCAGTACTCTATCCTGTGCAGCTAGATCTCGCTGCAGATCGTTCCTGTTGTTCTCTACATAGTATACTACAGGCAGGCAGTTCATTCAGTTAGCTGCAGTATATTCAGTACTGTATCTGGTGAAGCTAGATCTCGCTGCAGACCATTCCTGTTGTTCTGTTCCTAATATAATACAGGCAGACAGTTCATTCAGTTAGCTGCAGTATATTCAGTACTGTATCCGGTGCAGCTAGATCTCACTGCAAACCATTCCTGTTGTTCTGTTCCTAATATACTACAGGCAGAAAGTTCATTCAGTTAGCTACAGTATATTCAATACTGTATCCTGTGCAGCTAGATCTCGCTGCAGACCTTTCCTGTTGTTCTCTTCCTAATATACTACAGGCAGGCAGTTCATTCAGTTATCTGCAGTATATTTAGTACTGTATCCTGTGCAGCTAGATCTCGCCTCAGACTGTTCCTGTTCTCTTCCTAGTATACTACAGGCAGGCAGTTCATTCAGTTAGCTGCAGTATATTTAGTACTGTATCCTGTGCAGCTAGTTCTTGCTGCAGACCGTTCCTGTTGTTGTGTTCCTAATATACTACAGGCAGGCAGTTAATTCGTTTAGCTGCAGTATATTCAGTACTGTATCCTGTGCAGCCAGATCTCGCTGCAGACTGTTCCTGTTGTTCTCTTCCTAATATACCACAGGTAGGCTTGTTCATTCAGTTACCTGCAGTATATTCAGTACTGTAACCTGTGCAGCTAGATCTCGCTTTAGACCATTCCTATTGTTCTCTTCCTAATATACTACAGGCAGGCAATTCATTCAATTAGCTGCAGTATATTCAGTACTGTATCCTGTGCAGCTAGATCTCGCTGCAGACCGTTCCTGTTGTTCTCTTCCTAATATACTACAGGCACGCAGTTCATTCAGTTAGCTGCAGTATATACTGAGTACTGTATCCTGTGCAGCTAGATCTCGCTGCAGATCATTCCTGTTGTTCTGTTCCTAATATACTACAGGCAGACAGTTCATTCAGTTAGCTGCAGTATATTCAGTACTGTATCCTGTGCAGCTAGATCTCACTGCAGACCGTTCCTGTTGTTCTGTTCCTATTATACAACAGGCAGGCAGTTCATTCAGTTACCTGCAATATATTCAGTACTGTATCCTGTGCAGTTAGATCTCACTGCAGACCGTTCCTGTTGTTCTCTACCTAGTATACTACAGACAGGCAGTTCATTCAGTTAGCTGCAGTATATTCAGTACTGTATCCGGTGAAGCTAGATCTCGCTGCAGACCGTTCCTGTTGTTCTGTTCCTAATATAATACAGGCAGACAGTTCATTCAGTTAGCTGCAGTATATTCAGTACTGTATCCGGTGCAGCTAGATCTCACTGCAAACCGTTCCTGTTGTTCTCTACCTAGTATACTACAGGCAGGCAGTTCATTCAGTTAGCTGCAGTATATTCAGTACTGTATCCTGTGCAGCTAGATCTCACTGCAGACCGTTCCTGTTGTTCTCTACCTAGTATACTACAGGCAGGCAGTTCATTCAGTTAGCTGCAGTATATTCAGTACTGTATCCGGTGAAGCTAGATCTCGCTGCAGACCGTTCCTGTTGTTCTGTTCCTAATATACTACAGGCAGACAGTTCATTCAGTTAGCTGCAGTATATTCAGAACTGTATCCTGTGCAACTAGATTTCGCTGCAAACTGTGCCTGTTGTTCTCTTCCTAATATACTACAGGCAGGCAGTTCATTCATTTAGCTGCAGTATATTCAGTACTGTATCCTGTGCAGGTAGTTCTCGCTGCAGACCGTTCCTGTTGTTCTGTTCCTAATAAACTACAGGCAGGCAGTTCATTCAGTTAGCTGCAGTATATTCAGTACTGTATCTTGTGTAGCTAGTTCTCGCTGTAGACCGTTCCTGTTGTTCTGTTCCTAATATACTACAGGCAGGCAGTTCATTCATTTAGCTGCAGTATATTCAGTACTGTATCCTGTGTAGCTAGATCTCACTGCAGACCGTTCCTGTTGTTCTCTACCTGGTATACTACAGGCAGGCAGTTCATTCAGTTAGCTGCAGTATATTCAGTACTGTATCCGGTGAAGCTAGACCTCGCTGGAGACCCTTCCTGTTGTTCTGTTCCTAATATACTACAGGCAGGCAGTTCATTCATTTAGCTGCAGTATATTCAGTACTGAATCCTGTGCAGCTAGATCTCACTGCAGACCGTTCCTATTTGTTCTCTTCCTAATATACTACAGCCAGGCAGTTCATTCAGTTAGCTGCAGTATATTCAGTACTGTATACTTTGCAGCTAGATCTCGCTGCAGACTGTTTCTGTTGTTCTCTTCCTAATATACTACAGGCAAACAGTTCATTCAGTTAGCTGCAGTATATTCAGTACTGTATCCTGTGCAGCTAGATCTCGCTGCAGACCTTTTCTGTTGTTCTCTTCCTAATATACTACAGGCAGGCAGTTCATTCAGTTAGCTGCAGTATATTCATTACTGTATCCTGTGCAGCTAGATCTCGCCTCAGACCGATCCTGCTCTCTACCTGGTATACTACAGGCAGGCAGTTCATTCAGTTAGCTGCAGTATATTCAGTACTGTATCCGGTGAAGCTAGATCTCGCTGGAGACCCTTCCTGTTGTTCTGTTCCTAATATACTACAGGCAGGCAGTTCATTCATTTAGCTGCAGTATATTCAGTACTGAATCCTGTGCAGCTAGATCTCACTGCAGACCGTTCCTATTTGTTCTCTTCCTAATATACTACAGCCAGGCAGTTCATTCAGTTAGCTGCAGTTTATTCAGTATTGTATCCGGTGCAGCTAGATCTCACTGCAAACCGTTCCTGTTGTTCTGTTCCTAATATACTACAGGCAGAAAGTTCATTCAGTTAGCTACAGTATATTCAGTACTGTATTCTGTGCAGCTAGATATCGCTGCAGACCGTTCCTGTTGTTCTCTACCTGGTATACTACAGGCAGGCAGTTCATTCAGTTAGCTGCAGTATATTCAGTACTGTATCCGGTGAAGCTAGATCTTGCTGGAGACCCTTCCTGTTGTTCTGTTCCTAATATACTACAGGCAGGCAGTTCATTCATTTAGCTGCAGTATATTCAGTACTGAATCCTGTGCAGCTAGATCTCACTGCAGACCGTTCCTATTTGTTCTCTTCCTAATATACTACAGCCAGGCAGTTCATTCAGTTAGCTGCAGTATATTCAGTACTGTATACTTTGCAGCTAGATCTCGCTGCAGACTGTTTCTGTTGTTCTCTTCCTAATATACTACAGGCAAACAGTTCATTCAGTTAGCTGCAGTATATTCAGTACTGTATCCTGTGCAGCTAGATTTCGCTGCAGACCTTTTCTGTTGTTCTCTTCCTAATATACTACAGGCAGGCAGTTCATTCAGTTAGCTGCAGTATATTCAGTACTGTATCCTGTGCAGCTAGATCTCGCCTGAGACCGATCCTGCTCTCTACCTGGTATACTACAGGCAGGCAGTTCATTCAGTTAGCTGCAGTATATTCAGTACTGTATCCGGTGAAGCTAGATCTCGCTGGAGACCCTTCCTGTTGTTCTGTTCCTAATATACTACAGGCAGGCAGTTCATTCATTTAGCTGCAGTATATTCAGTACTGAATCCTGTGCAGCTAGATCTCACTGCAGACCGTTCCTATTTGTTCTCTTCCTAATATACTACAGCCAGGCAGTTCATTCAGTTAGCTGCAGTTTATTCAGTATTGTATCCGGTGCAGCTAGATCTCACTGCAAACCGTTCCTGTTGTTCTGTTCCTAATATACTACAGGCAGAAAGTTCATTCAGTTAGCTACAGTATATTCAGTACTGTATTCTGTGCAGCTAGATCTCGCTGCAGATCGTTCCTGTTGTTCTCTTCCTAATATACTACAGGCAGGCAATTCATTCAGTTAGCTGCAGTATATTCAGTACTCTATCCTGTGCAGCTAGATCTCACTGCAGATCGTTCCTGTTGTTCTCTACCTAGTATACTACAGGCAGGCAGTTCATTCAGTTAGCTGCAGTATATTCAGTACTGTATCCGGTGAAGCTAGATCTCGCTGCAGACCGTTCCTGTTGTTCTGTTCCTAATATAATACAGGCAGACAGTTCATTCAGTTAGCTGCAGTTTATTCAGTATTGTATCCGGTGCAGCTAGATCTCACTGCAAACCGTTCCTGTTGTTCTGTTCCTAATATACTACAGGCAGAAAGTTCATTCAGTTAGCTACAGTATATTCAATACTGTACCCTGTGCAGCTAGATCTCGCTGCAGACCTTTCCTGTTGTTCTCTTCCTAATATACTACAGGCAGGCAGTTCATTCAGTTAGCTGCAGTATATTTAGTACTGTATCCTGTGCAGCTAGATCTCGCCTCGGACAGTTCCTGTTCTCTTCCTAGTATACTACAGGCAGGCAGTTCATTCAGTTAGCTGCAGTATATTCAGTACTCTATCCTGTGCAGCTAGTTCTTGCTGCAGACCGTTCCTGTTGTTGTGTCCCTAATATACTACAGGCACGCAGTTAATTCGTTTAGCTGCAGTATATTCAGTACTGTAAATTGTGCAGCTAGATCTCGCTTTAGACCATTCCTATTGTTCTCTTCCTAATATACTACAGGCAGGCAATTCATTCACTTAGCTGCAGTATATTCAGTACTGTATCCTGTGCAGCTAGATCTCGCTGCAGACCGTTCCTGTTGTTCTCTTCCTAATATAATACAGGCAGGCAGTTCATTCAGTTAGCTGCAGTATATACTGAGTACTGTATCCTGTGCAGCTAGATCTCACTGCAGATCGTTCCTGTTGTTCTGTTCCTAATATACTACAGGCAGACAGTTCATTCAGTTAGCTGCAGTATATTCAGTACTGTATACTGTGCAGCTAGATCTCACTGCAGACCTTTTCTGTTGTTCTCTTCCTAATATACTACAGGCAGGCAGTTCATTCAGTTAGCTGCAGTATATTCAGTACTGTATCCTGTGCAGCTAGATCTCGCCTCAGACCGTTCCTGCTCTCTACCTAGTATACTACAGGCAGGCAGTTCATTTAGTTAGCTGCAGTATATTCAGTACTGTATCCGGTGAAGCTAGATCTCGCTGGAGACAGTTCCTATTGTTCTGTTCCTAATATACTACAGGCAGGCAGTTCATTCATTTAGCTGCAGTACAATCAGTACTGAAGTCTGTGCAGCTAGATCTCACTGCAGACCGTTCCTGTTGTTCTCTTCCTAATATACTACAGACAGGCAGTTCATTCAGTTAGCTGCAGTTTATTCAGTATTGTATCCGGTGCAGCTAGATCTCACTGCAAACCGTTCCTGTTGTTCTGTTCCTAATATACTACAGGCAGAAAGTTCATTCAGTTAGCTACAGTATATTCAGTACTGTATTCTGTGCAGCTAGATCTCGCTGCAGATCGTTCCTGTTGTTCTCTTCCTAATATACTACAGGCAGGCAATTCATTCAGTTAGCTGCAGTATATTCAGTACTCTATCCTGTGCAGCTAGATCTCGCTGCAGATCGTTCCTGTTGTTCTCTACCTAGTATACTACAGGCAGGCAATTCATTCAGTTAGCTGCAGTATATTCAGTACTGTATCCGGTGAAGCTAGATCTCGCTGCAGACCGTTCCTGTTGTTCTGTTCCTAATATAATACAGGCAGACAGTTCATTCAGTTAGCTGCAGTATATTCAGTACTGTATCCGGTGCAGCTAGATCTCACTGCAAACCGTTCCTGTTGTTCTGTTCCTAATATACTACAGACAGGCAGTTCATTCAGTTAGCTGCTGTTTGTTCAGTATTGTATCCGGTGCAGCTAGATCTCACTGCAAACCGTTCCTGTTGTTCTGTTCCTAATATACTAGTGGCAGAAAGTTCATTCAGTTAGCTACAGTATATTTAATACTGTATCCTGTGCAGCTAGATCTCGCTGCAGACCTTTCCTGTTGTTCTCTTCCTAATATACTACAGGCAGGCAGTTCATTCAGTTAGCTGCAGTATATTTAGTACTGTATCCTGTGCAGCTAGATCTCGCCTCAGACTGTTCCTGTTCTCTTCCTAGTATACTACAGGCAGGCAGTTAATTCAGTTAGCTGCAGTATATTCAGTACTGTATCCTGTGCAGCTAGTTCTTGCTGCAGACCGTTCCTGTTGTTGTGTTCCTAATATACTACAGGCAGGCAGTTAATTCGTTTAGCTGCAGTATATTCAGTACTGTAACCTGTGCAGCTAGATCTCGCTTTAGACCATTCCTATTGTTCTCTTCCTAATATACTACAGGCAGGCAATTCATTCACTTAGCTGCAGTATATTCAGTACTGTATCCTGTGCAGCTAGATCTCGCTGCAGACCATTCCTGTTGTTCTGTTCCTAATATACTACAGGCAGACAGTTCATTCAGTTAGCTGCAGTATATTCAGTACTGTATCCTGTGCAGCTAGATCTCACTGCAGACCGTACCTATTGTTCTGTTCCTATTATACAACAGGCAGGCAGTTCATTCATTTACCTGCAGTATATTCAGTACTGTATCCTGTGCAGCTAGATCTCACTGCAGACCATTCCTGTTGTTCTCTACCTAGTATACTACAGACAGGCAGTTCATTCAGTTAGCTACAGTATATTCAGTACTGTATCTGGTGAAGCTAGATCTCGCTGCAGACCGTTCCTGTTGTTCTGTTCCTAATATAATACAGGCAGACAGTTCATTCAGTTAGCTGCAGTATATTCAGTACTGTATCCGGTGCAGCTAGATCTCACTGCAAACCGTTCCTGTTGTTCTCTACCTAGTATACTACAGGCAGGCAGTTCATTCAGTTAGCTGCAGTATATTCAGTACTGTATCCGGTGAAGCTAGATCTCGCTGCAGACCGTTCCTGTTGTTCTGTTCCTAATATAATACAGGCAGACAGTTCATTCAGTTAGCTGCAGTATATTCAGTACTGTATTCTGTGAAGCTAGATTTCTCTGCTGACCGTGCCTGTTGTTCTCTTCCTAATATACTACAGGCAGGCAGTTCATTCATTTAGCTGCAGTATATTCAGTACTGTATCCTGTGCAGCTAGATCTCACTGCAAACCGTGCCTGTTGTTCTGTTCCTAATATACTACAGGCATGCAGTTCATTCAGTTAGCTGCAGTATATTCAGTACTGTATCCTGTGCAGCTAGATCTCACTGCAGACCGTTCCTGTTGTTCTCTACCTAGTATACTACAGGCAGGCAGTTCATTCAGTTAGCTGCAGTATATTCAGTACTGTATCCGGTGAAACTAGATCTCGCTGCAGACCATTCCTGTTGTTCTGTTCCTAATATACTACAGGCAGACAGTTCATTCAGTTAGCTGCAGTATATTCAGTACTGTATCCTGTGCAGCTAGATTTCTCTGCAGACCGTGCCTGTTGTTCTCTTCCTAATATACTACAGCCAGGCAGTTCATTCATTTAGCTGCAGTATATTCAGTACTGTATCCTGTGCAGCTAGATCTCACTGCAAACCGTTCCTGTTTTTCTGTTCCTTTTATACTACAGGCAGGCAGTTCATTCAGTTAGCTGCAGTATATTTAGTACTGTATCCTGTGCAGGTAGTTCTCGCTGCAGACCGTTCCTGTTTTTCTGTTCCTAATATACTACAGGCAGGCAGTTCATTCATTTAGCTGCAGTATATTCAGTACTGTATCCTGTGCAGCTAGATCTCACTGCAGACCGTTCCTGTTGTTCTCTACCTAGTATACTACAGGCAGGCAGTTCATTCAGTTAGCTGCAGTATATTCAGTACTGTATCCGGTGAATCTAGATCTCGCTGGAGACCCTTCCTGTTGTTCTGTTCCTAATATACTACAGGCAGGCAGTTCATTCATTTAGCTGCAGTATATTCAGTACTGAATCCTGTGCAGGTAGTTCTCGCTGCAGACCGTTCCTGTTGTTCTGTTTCTAATAAACTACAGGCAGGCAGTTCATTCAGTTAGCTGCAGTATATTCAGTACTGTATCCTGTGCAGCTAGTTCTCGCTGCAGACCGTTCCTGTTGTTCTGTTCCTAATATACTACAGGCAGTCAGTTCATTCATTTAGCTGCAGTATATTCAGTACTTTATCCTGTGCAGCTAGATCTCACTGCAGACCGTTCCTGTTGTTCTCTACCTAGTATACTACAGGCAGGCAGTTCATTCAGTTAGCTGCAGTATATTCAGTACTGTATCTGGTGAAGCTAGATCTCGCTGGAGACCCTTCCTGTTGTTCTGTTCCTAATATACTACAGGCAGGCAGTTCATTCATTTAGCTGCAGTATATTCAGTACTGAATCCTGTGCAGCTAGATCTCACTGCAGACCGTTCCTGTTGTTCTCTTCCTAATATACTACAGCCAGGCAGTTCATTCAGTTAGCTGCAGTATATTCAGTACTGTATCCTTTGCAGCTAGATCTGGCCTCAGATCGTTCCTGTTGTTCTCTTCCTAATATACTACAGGCAGACAGTTCATTCAGTTAGCTGCAGTATATTCAGTACTGTATCCTGTGCAGCTAGATCTCGCTGCAGACTGTTTCTGTTGTTCTCTTCCTAATATACTACAGGCAGGCAGTTCATTCAGTTATCTGCAGTATATTCAGTACTGTATCCTGTGCAGCTAGATCTCACTGCAGACCTTTTCTGTTGTTCTCTTCCTAATATACTACAGGCAGACAGTTCATTCAAAGAGAAAACAACAAGAAAGGCGCCTCTTAATAAACTGTACATTTAATAGCATATAGGTATTAAAAACACTCACATATAAAACTTAGATAGTCCGGTATAGGGAATCCAGTAAAGGCATACGAGATGGCGTTCTCCTCTGTCCCACAGTCTAATTTCCTCTCTTTCTGACGGCTGATTGTTGTGACGAGAGCTTCCGGAAACAGCAACTGTCCAGAACGAGGCTTGGCTCCCGCCGAGTAGCCGATTGGGAGGCAGGGACAATGGAACGCACATCCGAGGTATGTGCTGTACTGCCGTAAGGCGACGCGTTTCAGAGCATGCGCACTCGGGCGCGCTCCTTTCTCAAGCTAGGGAGGATACAAAGAACTGCAGCCTATTTAAGTGCTCTGATGGCACCGCCACCTAATGGACATAATAGTAATTGCATTGTATTTACAAGCAGAAACGAACAAGTGGGGAATTTTTATTATTAGTGGACTAAGAAGGTAGAATGCTACTGTAGTGTACTATTGTTGGTGTATGTGTGATAATTGGAACAATGTATTTTTCATGTTATTATGTATATCATTAATGCTGGAATAAATTAAATTAAATAAATGAATTTCCATAGACTAAACTTATTAAAACTAAATGGTTGGACAATACGTGAACTGTATACATGCACTGATGAACCATATATACTAGTCTAAATATAGTATGTGGGGATGAACAATGTACTAATGGGCATATTTTGTACATTGTGCAAAATGACAATATTTATAATAAATAACATTGAATTTAAAGTTGGGGCTAGAAATACATTATGATTAAAAATAATTAAGACATATATATATGCCATATACATGTATTAAAAATCTATATATACATGTGTTAAAAATGGAGATTAAAATGTCATTATCAAAATATATCGGTAATATATAACCAGAACGTGGCAGAATTCACATAAACAAATGAATATTAACAGATAGTATGTTCTGAGTCGAAAAAATTATTTAAAAGCAATGTTATAAAATGGTGGATATTTCCAATTCTTCGTTAATTCCACCAGGATTTAAAACATCCAAGGAATAAATCCAGTATGTTTCTCTTTCACATAATCTGTGGAATCTTTCAGCTAAGGGTAAACTTTTTGGTATTTGTTCGATAACCCATACCTCAAGGCCTTCGGTTGATTTGGCATGGTATTCACAGAAATGGCGGGGTACACTGTGTTTGTCCCTCCCACCTTCTATTTTTCTTCTGTGTTCCCCGAACCTTTGCCTTAGTGGGCGTATCGTGCGCCCCACATAGATAAGGTTACACGGGCAACTCAAGCCATACACTACAAACTCCGAGCCACAATTATAGAAATTGTCAAGTACGTAAGTTTTTCCTTTAGTAGTAAACTGTTTTTTGCCATGCTTGACAAAAATGCAAGTTTTGCACATGGCTTTCTTACATTGGAACATGCCCTTAAGTGGAATCATGTGGGCCTGTGCTGGTACAATTTCTTTGATGGGTTTAAGTTTGCTAGGTGCTACTTTATTTTTAATGTTGGGGGCTTTCCTATAAGTTATTTTCGGGTGAGGCGGTAAGACTGGTTGGAGATATGGGTCCTCAAGTAGGATAGGCCAATGCTTTCTAAATATAGCTTCCATTTTTGAAAATTTAGTATGGAACCTGGTGATGAACCGTCCTGATAGATTAGATGTGTTTTCATTTGGATGTGGGTTGGAGAGTACAGGTTTTAAGTACTGTTTTTGTGCTTGGTCTACCAATGACTCTGGGTACCCTTTATCTTTAAGTTTTTTTCTGAGTAGATGGCTTTGTTCCATATAATCAGTCATTTGTGTACAATTCCTCCGTAATCGGCAGAATTGCCCTTTTGGTATATTGTTTTTCCATTTGTCATAATGGCAACTTTTATAGTGTAACAGGGAATTTCCAGCCGTAGGTTTGAAAAAATTCCTTGCATGTATTTCGTTGCCAACATGGAAAAGATCAAGGTCTAGAAAGGCTAGTCTTTCTTTATCCATGACATGAGTAAAACTCAAACCATGCGGATTATTATTGCAGTGAGCCACAAACTGGTCAACAGCATCAATTGGACCATCCCAAATGATAATGATATCGTCTATGAAACGACCATAAAAAATGAGATGCCTCAGAAAGGGGTTATTTTGCCATATGTATCTGTGCTCCCATAGTCCCATTGCTAGATTGGCATATGGGGGCGCAAAATTAGCCCCCATAGCTGTCCCCTGGATCTGCAAATAGTATTGCTCATTGAATGTAAAGTAATTGTGGGTTAGACAATAATTAGCACAATCCAAAATGAACGAGGCCTGTTTGTTGCTCATGTATGGGTCCTGGGATAAGAAATGATTGAGTGCTGATATTCCAAAAGTATGTGGAATGGACGTGTACAACGAGTTCACGTCAAGGGATATCCAGATATATTGATTCTCCCATCTATATGGTTTCAATAAATCCAATAGATGGGTTCCATCTCGGATGTATGACTGCAGTCCCTGAGCTAAGGGCTGTAGATGGTGATCGATATATTTCGATAAACCTGAAGTAATACTATCCATGGCTGCGATTATGGGTCTTCCTGGGGGATTGGTCTGATTTTTGTGAATTTTGGGTATGTGGTAGAAGTATGGGGTACGGTAAAAATCCCTCCGTAAGTAGGATGCCTCATTCTTATCAATGATGTTTGATTGGATAGCACCATTAACAAGAAGGTTTATGTCATGTTGAAATTCTGGTAACGGATCAGATCTTAACTTTTGATAGGTGGAACTGTCAGAAAGTAAGCGTTCTGCTTCTTTAATGTAATCCACTCTGCTTTGGATTACAATTCCGCCCCCCTTGTCAGCAGTTTTTATGATTAAATCTGTGTTGTCTGTTAATGCTTTCAGGGCCAATTTTTCATTTGTGGTGAGGCTGCCAAGGGTAATTGAACTCACCTCCTCCTGACTACACATCTTTTTTAGGTCAGAAAAAACCATATTATAAAATGTGGTGAGATGTGGGCCTTTTGATTGGTATGGGTAGAATGTTGATTTGGGTTTTAATCCAGAATGTTGAACTGGTGGAGAGGTATGTAGGTGTTGTGTAAAAAGATCTAATCCTGTATGGGATTCGTCATGATAGAGATGTTCAAGCATCTCGATCATTTCTACATCAAAATCGAACTCCTGGTTGTCTGATTGAGTATCTGTGATTCTGGTTGAGGGGGAACTATGGGTATTGTTTTTATTATTACTTTTTGCATCTTTGATTTGAAAAAATCTATGTAAAGTTAAATTTCTAATGTATCTATTAAGGTCTTTAAACAGAATAAATGGGTCTGGTTTATTGGATGGGGAGAAATTTAGACCATGGTTTAGCAGGGAGACTTCAGCTGAGGATAGGATGTGCTGGGACAGGTTGAAAATCTTGACCGTTTCAGGTTGTTGTTTGCTGGTGTTATTATTTCTTTTTCTTCCCCCTCTACAGCCTCTCCGATGAATTTTCTTTTTAATTGGGCGGCTGGAGAGGGGTTTGTGGATAAAAAAGATGGATTATCTGTCGTGCTACAGGAGCCAAATGTAATTGGTATGTTAATCGTAGCTTGTGAAGTGGATTTGGGATTAGTGGGAGGGATGTCTGATACTGGACCAGTGGGTGATACGGTACTAGGGGAGAGTCTAGTGCTAGTCATACTAAGTGTAGTGGTGGTATAGTTGGTTTTAGGAGTTTTTTTGTTGTTATTGCTGTTATTGGATTCATCTGTAGGAACAGATGTGTCCATTGCTATCATAGAATACTGTGGTTGGGAAGGGGTTTCTTGAATGCTGGTAGACTGATTTTTGATGGAATTGGGTTTGGGACGATTATAAAAAGAATTTAGTTTATTCAACAGTTGAGCTTTGGGTGACTTGATGAGCGAATGGGAGAGGGAAAGATCTTGTGGTTGTATGTTACAACCTATACGGGAAGAACATTCTGTGTTACTGGTTGCTTTATGTTTTGTAGCTGAACTACGTGGGGGTAATGAGAGATGGGGTGGAGGTATTGGGGCAATGGACTGGTTAAATGGGTCTATTTCCATTAGTGGTGGAATGCGTGTGGGTTTTTTCATCCATGTGAATACTTTTTTATTTGAATAATCTTTAATATCCCGCCTAAACTTTCCTATTTTACTGGAAATTAGTTCATTTTCCTGTTTTTTGGTGTTGCTCTTAAGGATATCTAGCCAGGGTAAGGGAATAATATGTCCTAAATTGATAATCTCAGTGGTGAGATTTTCTATAGTTTTTTTGAGGTTTTTAAACTTTTTATCTCTATGTTTAACCAATATATTCATCCATTTAGTAGTACAGAATTCTGCTAGACATCCCCATTCCTGGGCGTCCTCTGGTTCCAAAAAGGAACAATTTTTGAGAATGCGGAGACCTCGTGGGGTGATTTTATTTTTTAGATATTGGTTGAGAAAATATTTATCCCACCATTGCGAATTAGCGGAGTGGATAAGACGTTCAAGCTTTTTGAATTTTCCGCATAGATGGTAACGTGTTTTTTTGTCTAAAACAACATCTAGACTAAAGATGGACAATGGTAATAACGTATATAATGAATCTAAAACATTGTATTTACACGACTCTATATCTATAATGAAATCCATAACACTATATCAAGTAGGTGTTTGAAAAAATGAATGAAAGAAATGAATGAAAAAAATGAATAATGTATGCGTTTAGGCTGGTCCAATAAGATGGTGTGAGCGTGATTTGGACTAGACTACCCTGAGTCCTTCTATCAACACAATATTAGTGGGATATGAAAATCAGACCAATATGTGTAGTAGAACTGGATAGATATCAAAAACTGGGAAAAGTGAGGGAAAAAGAAAACACAAGGGGGAGGGGGGGGGGGGGGGGGGGGGAAAAATGGGGGGGGGGAGAAGGGGGGTTTTATTAAAGGAGAGAGAGGGGAAGGGAAGGGGGTCAATGGAAATAAGGAAAAAGAAAAGGAATGACCTATAAAATATTGATGGTGTGTATAGTACAAATGAACAGTGACAACAACATAAATAAAACCTCAGATGTTTGCAGCCACTGTTAACAAGCTTCAAAAATTATTATGCACACAATAAAAAGCAAAATAGCGCAGGTTTCTCGGTTTGCAGTATATAAATGTTGCTGAAAAAATGTCCTTTAGAGCAATAGATACATTAGAAATTTAACTTTACATAGATTTTTTCAAATCAAAGATGCAAAAAGTAATAATAAAAACAATACCCATAGTTCCCCCTCAACCAGAATCACAGATACTCAATCAGACAACCAGGAGTTCGATTTTGATGTAGAAATGATCGAGATGCTTGAACATCTCTATCATGACGAATCCCATACAGGATTAGATCTTTTTACACAACACCTACATACCTCTCCACCAGTTCAACATTCTGGATTAAAACCCAAATCAACATTCTACCCATACCAATCAAAAGGCCCACATCTCACCACATTTTATAATATGGTTTTTTCTGACCTAAAAAAGATGTGTAGTCAGGAGGAGGTGAGTTCAATTACCCTTGGCAGCCTCACCACAAATGAAAAATTGGCCCTGAAAGCATTAACAGACAACACAGATTTAATCATAAAAACTGCTGACAAGGGGGGCGGAATTGTAATCCAAAGCAGAGTGGATTACATTAAAGAAGCAGAACGCTTACTTTCTGACAGTTCCACCTATCAAAAGTTAAGATCTGATCCGTTACCAGAATTTCAACATGACATAAACCTTCTTGTTAATGGTGCTATCCAATCAAACATCATTGATAAGAATGAGGCATCCTACTTACGGAGGGATTTTTACCGTACCCCATACTTCTACCACATACCCAAAATTCACAAAAATCAGACCAATCCCCCAGGAAGACCCATAATCGCAGCCATGGATAGTATTACTTCAGGTTTATCGAAATATATCGATCACCATCTACAGCCCTTAGCTCAGGGACTGCAGTCATACATCCGAGATGGAACCCATCTATTGGATTTATTGAAACCATATAGATGGGAGAATCAATATATCTGGATATCCCTTGACGTGAACTCGTTGTACACGTCCATTCCACATACTTTTGGAATATCAGCACTCAATCATTTCTTATCCCAGGACCCATACATGAGCAACAAACAGGCCTCGTTCATTTTGGATTGTGCTAATTATTGTCTAACCCACAATTACTTTACATTCAATGAGCAATACTATTTGCAGATCCAGGGGACAGCTATGGGGGCTAATTTTGCGCCCCCATATGCCAATCTAGCAATGGGACTATGGGAGCACAGATACATATGGCAAAATAACCCCTTTCTGAGGCATCTCATTTTTTATGGTCGTTTCATAGACGATATCATTATCATTTGGGATGGTCCAATTGATGCTGTTGACCAGTTTGTGGCTCACTGCAATAATAATCCGCATGGTTTGAGTTTTACTCATGTCATGGATAAAGAAAGACTAGCCTTTCTAGACCTTGATCTTTTCCATGTTGGCAACGAAATACATGCAAGGAATTTTTTCAAACCTACGGCTGGAAATTCCCTGTTACACTATAAAAGTTGCCATTATGACAAATGGAAAAACAATATACCAAAAGGGCAATTCTGCCGATTACGGAGGAATTGTACACAAATGACTGATTATATGGAACAAAGCCATCTACTCAGAAAAAAACTTAAAGATAAAGGGTACCCAGAGTCATTGGTAGACCAAGCACAAAAACAGTACTTAAAACCTGTACTCTCCAACCCACATCCAAATGAAAACACATCTAATCTATCAGGACGGTTCATCACCAGGTTCCATACTAAATTTTCAAAAATGGAAGCTATATTTAGAAAGCATTGGCCTATCCTACTTGAGGACCCATATCTCCAACCAGTCTTACCGCCTCACCCGAAAATAACTTATAGGAAAGCCCCCAACATTAAAAATAAAGTAGCACCTAGCAAACTTAAACCCATCAAAGAAATTGTACCAGCACAGGCCCACATGATTCCACTTAAGGGCATGTTCCAATGTAAGAAAGCCATGTGCAAAACTTGCATTTTTGTCAAGCATGGCAAAAAACAGTTTACTACTAAAGGAAAAACTTACGTACTTGACAATTTCTATAATTGTGGCTCGGAGTTTGTAGTGTATGGCTTGAGTTGCCCGTGTAACCTTATCTATGTGGGGCGCACGATACGCCCACTAAGGCAAAGGTTCGGGGAACACAGAAGAAAAATAGAAGGTGGGAGGGACAAACACAGTGTACCCCGCCATTTCTGTGAATACCATGCCAAATCAACCGAAGGCCTTGAGGTATGGGTTATCGAACAAATACCAAAAAGTTTACCCTTAGCTGAAAGATTCCACAGATTATGTGAAAGAGAAACATACTGGATTTATTCCTTGGATGTTTTAAATCCTGGTGGAATTAACGAAGAATTGGAAATATCCACCATTTTATAACATTGCTTTTAAATAATTTTTTCGACTCAGAACATACTATCTGTTAATATTCATTTGTTTATGTGAATTCTGCCACGTTCTGGTTATATATTACCGATATATTTTGATAATGACATTTTAATCTCCATTTTTAACACATGTATATATAGATTTTTAATACATGTATATGGCATATATATATGTCTTAATTATTTTTAATCATAATGTATTTCTAGCCCCAACTTTAAATTCAATGTTATTTATTATAAATATTGTCATTTTGCACAATGTACAAAATATGCCCATTAGTACATTGTTCATCCCCACATACTATATTTAGACTAGTATATATGGTTCATCAGTGCATGTATACAGTTCACGTATTGTCCAACCATTTAGTTTTAATAAGTTTAGTCTATGGAAATTCATTTATTTAATTTAATTTATTCCAGCATTAATGATATACATAATAACATGAAAAATACATTGTTCCAATTATCACACATACACCAACAATAGTACACTACAGTAGCATTCTACCTTCTTAGTCCACTAATAATAAAAATTCCCCACTTGTTCGTTTCTGCTTGTAAATACAATGCAATTACTATTATGTCCATTAGGTGGCGGTGCCATCAGAGCACTTAAATAGGCTGCAGTTCTTTGTATCCTCCCTAGCTTGAGAAAGGAGCGCGCCCGAGTGCGCATGCTCTGAAACGCGTCGCCTTACGGCAGTACAGCACATACCTCGGATGTGCGTTCCATTGTCCCTGCCTCCCAATCGGCTACTCGGCGGGAGCCAAGCCTCGTTCTGGACAGTTGCTGTTTCCGGAAGCTCTCGTCACAACAATCAGCCGTCAGAAAGAGAGGAAATTAGACTGTGGGACAGAGGAGAACGCCATCTCGTATGCCTTTACTGGATTCCCTATACCGGACTATCTAAGTTTTATATGTGAGTGTTTTTAATACCTATATGCTATTAAATGTACAGTTTATTAAGAGGCGCCTTTCTTGTTGTTTTCTCTTTGCATATTTGGAGCGGCTTCACCTCCCATCAAAAGGCTGCCCTGTTCACAGACTGTTTACTTCTCACGGAGAGCACATTGCTCTAAAGGACATTTTTTCAGCAACATTTATATACTGCAAACCGAGAAACCTGCGCTATTTTGCTTTTTATTGTGTGCATAATAATTTTTGAAGACAGTTCATTCAGTTAGCTGCAGTATATTCAGTACTGTATCCTGTGCAGCTAGATCTCGCTGCAGACTGTTTCTGTTGTTCTCTTCCTAATATACTACAGGCAGGCAGTTCATTCAGTTAGCTGCAGTATATTCAGTACTGTATCCTGTGCAGCTAGATCTCGCCTCAGACCCTTCCTGTTCTCTACCTAGTATACTACAGGCAGGCAGTTCAATTAGTTAGCTGCAGTATATTCAGTACTGTATCTGGTGAAGCTAGATCTCGCTGGAGACCGTTCCTATTGTTCTCTTCCTAATATACTACAGGCAGGCAGTTCATTCATTTAGCTGCAGTATAATCAGTACTGAATTCTGTGCAGCTAGATCTCACTGCAGACCGTTCCTGTTGTTCTCTTCCTAATATACTACAGACAGGCAGTTCATTCAGTTAGCTGCAGTATATTCAGTACTGTATCCGGTGAAGCTAGATCTCGCTGCAGACCGTTCCTGTTGTTCTGTTCCTAATATACTACAGGCAGAAAGTTCATTCAGTTAGCTGCAGTATATTCAGTACTCTATCCTGTGCAGCTAGATCTCGCTGCAGATCGTTCCTGTTGTTCTGTTCCTAATATACTACAGGAAGACAGTTCATTCAGTTAGCTGCAGTATATTCAATACTGTATCCTGTGCAGCTAGATCTCACTGCAGACCTTTCCTGTTGTTCTCTTCCTAATATACTACAGGCAGGCAGTTCATTCAGTTAGCTGCAGTATATTTAGTACTGTATCCTGTGCAGCTAGATCTCGCCTCAGACCGTTCCTGTTCTCTTCCTAGTATACTACAGGCAGGCAGTTCATTCAGTTAGCTGCAGTATATTCAGTACTGTATCCTGTGCAGCTAGTTCTTGCTGCAGACCGTTCCTGTTATTGTGTTCCTAATATACTACAGGCAGGCAGTTAATTCATTTAGCTGCAGTATATTCAGTACTGTATCCTGTGCAGCTAGATCTCGCTCGTTCCTGTTTTTTATCTTCCTAATATACCACTGGTAGGCTTGTTCATTCAGTTACCTGCAGTATATTCAGTACTGTAACCTGTGCAGATAGATCTCGCTTTAGACCGTTCCTGTTGTTCTCTTCCTAATATACTACAGGCAGGCAATTCATTCACTTAGCTGCAGTATATTCAGTACTGTATCCTGTGCAGCAAGATCTCGCTGCAGACCGTTCTTGTTGTTCTCTTCCTAATATACTACAGGCAGGCAGTTCATTAAGTTAGCTGCAGTATATACTGAGTACTGTATCCTGTGCAGCTAGATCTCGCTGCAGACCGTTCCTGTTGTTCTGTTCTAATATACTACAGGCAGGCAGTTCATTCAGTTAGCTGTAGTATATTCAGTACTGTATCCTGTGCAGCTAGATCTTGCTGCAGACCGTTCCTGTTGTTCTGTTTCTAATATACTACAGGCAGGCAGTTCATTCAGTTAGCTGCCGTATATTTAGTACTGTATCCTGTGCAGCTAGATCTTGTTGCAGACTGTTCCTGTTGTTCTCTTCCTAATGTAGCGCCCACCAACTTAGGTGTGTGATAATCAGTTATTTAGAATTAATGTCAGGTAAAGTAGTCAGTGTTTTACCTGTTGGTTTGAGCCTGGTTGGTTATTTGGTGGGGAGAAGTGACAGAATAGGAAAGGAGGGGGGTGCGACCACCTGCATTCTGTTCTGATTGATGCCCTGTTCTTCCAGTGAGAGATTCTGGAGAGAAGGTGTACTGGGTGCAGGATGCAGTCAGTTTGTATGGGCTACCCTGGACCAATCATTAATTTGAGTGGGCAGGGGCATTCAGGCCTATATAGACTGGGGGTCACATGCTCCTAGGAGGAGTTCATAGGAGGAGTTCAGAGGAGGAGTCTGGAAGATGGAGGATCATGAGAGAGGAAAAATGTGACCTGCAGGGGCCCAGGCTTGAAGGCCTGGGGGTGTAATGCTCTCAGTGCTGGATAGCAGAACTTGAACCTGAAGGCCTGAGGGTTCAGAGACCTCAGTGCTTCATGGTTCATCATACTTAGTTACATAGTTACTGTGACAGACCTAGCCGGGAGAGAGCCTTTTGAAGGGGACTGTATGCTAGCCTCTTGCCCATCGATCATGGGCCCTGACATTTGGGGGAACGGTGCTCTTTGTGAGCTGTATGCCTGGGGACTCTTGAGGCGGTATTACTGTGGATTCGGGTCCTGGTCCCCCAGGACACACAGACTCTGGGGACACTGGATTTGCCATATTAGAAATGTTGGCTGATTCATAATGCCGGGACAAATACTGTTAGAAGACGCTGATGTCAATTCCAGCCACCTGTCTGTCTGTTGCCTGCTAGAATGTGTATTGTAAATAAGTCTCTAGTATGGGATCTAAGAGTCATTAGATCCCCATTGTTGTTTGTGTTAATTAACTCTGCTATTGTGATCATGTTGATTGGGTTTTCTGAGCTACAAGAAGGCCAGTCTGGCCTAAAGGTCATGTCTGAGTCATCTAGGCTGTCTAAAGGGATTAGTTAATTAGCCCATGTTAATTAGGTTAATTAGGTTACAGGTGTGTTGTTAGAGTAATATGAGCCGGAGGTATGCACCTCCACTTTTAGTGTATAAAAAAGCCTGTATTTTTCAATAAAAGAGATTCCTGGTTGAACTTACATACAGCCTGCCTGGTGTTTGTTCTGAGCTACACAACTGGATTAGAATGGCACATAGCTGTAGTTCTAGTCCCAGAGCATCGGATGACTGAACCATCAGATGTTGCGATCTGCAATCTGATGTTATAGCCGCAGAGGAGTGTCGGTAGAGTGGAACCGAGCGAGCAAGGGGCTCGTTACATAGTTACATAGTAGGTGAGGTTGAAAAAAGACACAAGTCCATCAAGTCCAAAGTATGTGTGTGATTATATGTCAGTATTACATTGTATATTCCTGTATGTTGCGGTCATTGAGGTGCATATCTAATATTTTCTTGAAGCTATCGATGCTCCCCGCTGAGACCACCGCTTGTGGAAGGGAATTCCACATCCTTGCCGCTCTTACAGTAAAGAACCCTCTACGTAGTTTAAGGTTAAACCTCTTTTCTTCTATTTTTAATGAGTGGCCGCAAGTTTTGTTAAACTCTCTTCTGCGAAAAAGTTTTATTTCTATTGTAGGGTCACCAGTATGGTATTTGTATATTGAAATCATATCCCCTCTCAAGCGTCTCTTCTCCAGAGAGAATAAATTCAGTGCTCGCAACCTTTCCTCATAACTAAGATCCTCCAGACTCTTTATTAGCTTTGTTGCCCTTCTTTGTACTCGCTCCATTTCCAGTACATCCTTCCTGAGGACTGGTGCCCAGAACTGGACAGCATACTCCAGGTGCGGCCGGACCAGAGTCTTGTAGAGTGGGAGAATTATCGTTTTATCTCTGGAGTTGATCCCCTTTTTAATGCATGCCAATATTCTGTTTGCTTTGTTAGCAGCAGCTTGGCATTGCATGCCATTGCTGAGCCTATCATCTACCAGGTCCTTTTCCATCCTAGATTCCCCCAGAGGTTCTCCCCCCAGTGTATAGATTGCATTCATATTTTTGCCACCCAGATGCATTATTTTACATTTTTCTACATTGAACCTCATTTGCCATGTAGTGGCCCACCCCATTAATTTGTTCAGATCTTCTTGCAAGGTTTCCACATCCTGCAGAGAAGTTATTGCCCTGCTTAGCTTAGTATCGTCTGCAAATACAGAGATTGAACTGTTTATCCCATCCTCCAGGTCCTTTATGAACAAATTAAATAGGATTGGTCCCAGCACAGAACCCTGGGGAACCCCACTACCCACCCCTGACCATTCCGAGTACTCCCCATTTATCACCACCCTCTGAACTCGCCCTTGTAGCCAGGTTTCAATCCATCTACTCACCCTATGGTCCATGCCAAGGGACCTTATTTTGTACAGCAAACGTTTATGGGGAACTGTGTCAAATGCTTTTGCAAAATCCAGATACACCACGTCTACGGGCCTTCCTTTATGTAGATGGCAACTCACCTCCTCATAGAAGGTTAGTAGATTGGTTTGGCAAGAACGATTCTTCATGAATCCATGCTGAATACTGCTAATGATACCGTTCTTATTACTAAAATCTTGTATATAGTCCCTTATCATCCCCTCCAAGAGTTTACATACTATTGATGTTAGGCTAACTGGTCTGTAATTCCCAGGGATGTATTTTGGGCCCTTTTTAAATATTGATGCTACATTGGCTTTTCTCAAATCAGCTGGTACCATTCCAGTCAATAGACTGTCTGTAAAAATTAGGAACAACGGTCTGGAAATCACTTGACTGAATTCCCTAAGTACCCTCAGATGCAAGCCATCTGGTCCCGGTGATTTATTAATGTTAAGTTTCTCAAGTCTAATTTTAATTCTGTCCTCTGCTAACCATGTAGGTGCTTCCTGTGTTGTGTCATGAGGATAAACACTGCAGTTTTGGTTACTGAAGCCCCCCCCGATTCACTCGTGAAGACTGAGGAGAAGAATAAATTCAATACCTTTGCCATCTCCCCATCCTTTGTAACCAGATGTCCTTCCTCATTCTTTATGGGGCCAATATGGTCTGGCCTCCCTTTTTTACTGTTTACATACTTAAAGAATTTCTTGTGATTTTTTTTGCTCTCCTCCGCTATGTGTCTTTCATGTTCTATCTTAGCCATCCTAATTGCACCCTTACATTTCTTGTTGCATTCTTTAAAAAGTCTGAATGCTGATGATGATCCCTCAACCTTGTATTTTTTGAAGGCCTTCACCTTTGCTTTTATATGCATTTTTACATTGGAGTTAAGCCATCCAGGACTTTTGTTCACTCTTTTAAATGTATTATCCAATGGGATACATTGGCTAATGTCCTTATTTAATATGCTCTTAAAGCAAACCCATCTCTCCTCCGTATTCTTTGTTCCTAATATTTTATCCCAATTTATGCCTTTTAGCAAGGTTTGTCGTTTAGGGAAGTTGGCTCTTTTGAAATTCAGTGTATTTGTATTCCCTTTATGTTTCCTATTTGTGTGATTTATACTGAAACTAATTTACCTGTGATCGCTGTTACTTACTAAGTCACCAAAAGAAACTCTGGGAGCAATGGGCCAGACGTCACTGGATGGGATGGTTCTGGACATGCGGAGAGTTAAGTAGCTGCTAACAGGAAGGAGTAGATCAGGGTGCGCCCGGACTTTTCCTGAACTGACCTGGGAGGATCGCAGGAGTCAAGATAGGCACGTGAGGCCTGATACTTACAGCATCTACATACCAAGGTGTTTTTCAGAGAGGCACCGGTCAGTTCATTAAGGGAAAAGGATATAACTACTGATAAATAGGGATGAGCTTCGTGTTTGAGTCAAACCCATGTTCGACTCAAACATCGTCTGTTCGCCCGTTCGCCGAATTGCGAACGATATGGGCCGTTCGCGCCAAATTCGCGTGGCGCATCACGGCCCATAATTCACTGCGGCATCGCAGTGCATTGCTGGCTGAAGATTGGCCAAGCATGCACTATGACTCGCATGCTTGGCCAATCACAGCGCCGTCTGTAGAGAGAGCTGTAATTGGCCAAAGCCAGGGTGGCTTTGGCCAATTATGGCTCAGGGGGTTTAGTACACACCCCACACTATATAAGGCCGCATGCACGGTGGCCCTGTGTAGTAAGTTCCGGCGTTCAGACAGAGATAGAGAGAGAGACAGACAGACAGTGTCATTTGATTTAAGTTAGATAGAGTAGGCAGGTCGAGTCAGTTAGCTGCAGTTACAGTGTATTGTGTATATATATGCATCCCAGGTGTTATGTGTATATATATATATATATATATATATATATATATATATATATATATATATATATATATATATATATACACTGTATTCAGTTTAGCTAGATCCGTTCCTGTTGTTATCTTCCTACTGACAGGCAGGCAGGTGTTGTTACAGTACAGCTACCTGAAGAAAATTGCTGGTGTTCTTCTGATCCTATTAGTACCACAGTCAGTTAGCTACACTATTTACAGTTAGTGTAGTGCGTCCTCCTCACTGTGTCCAGCTAAAGCTACAAGTTAGTGTAGTGCACAGTTTTCAGCTAAAGCTACAAGTTAGTGTAGTGCGACCTCTGAACAGTGTTCAGCTAAAGCTACAAGTTAGTGTAGTGCGTCCTCCTCACAGTGTTCAGCTAAAGCTACAAGTTAGTGTAGTGCACAGTGTTCAGCTAAAGCTACAAGTTAGTGTAGTGCGACCTCTGCACAGTGTTCAGCTAAAGCTACAAGTTAGTGTAGTGCACAGTGTTCAGCTAAAGCTACAAGTTAGTGTAGTGCGTCCTCTGAACAGTGTTCAGCTAAAGCTACAAGTTAGTGTAGTGCACAGTGTTCAGCTAAAGCTACAAGTTACTGTAGTGCGACCTCTGCACAGTGTTCAGCTAAAGCTACAAGTTAGTGTAGTGCACAGTGTTCAGCTAAAGCTACAAGTTAGTGTAGTGCGTCCTCTGAACAGTGTTCAAGGTTGGTGGTGTTTTCCTGATCCTATCACTACCGCAGGCACCTACATTATTTACACGTTAGTGTAGTGCAACCTCTGCAAAGTGTTCAGCTAAAGCTACCTGTAGAAGGTTGGTGGTGTTTTCCTGATCCTATCACTACCGCAGGCAGCTAAATTATTTACACGTTAGTGTAGTGCGACCTCTGCACAGTGTTCAGCTAAAGTTACCTGTAGAAGGTTGGTGGTGTTTTCCTGATCCTATCACTACCGCAGGCAGCTAAATTATTTACATGTTGGTGTAGTGTGACCTCTGCACAGTGTTCAGCTAAGGCTACCTGTAGAAGGTTGGTGGTGTTTTCCTGATCCTATCACTACCACAGGCACTTACATTATTTATATGTTAGTGTAGTGCGACCTCTGCACAGTGTTCAGCTAAAGCTACCTGTAAAAGGTTGGTGGTGTTTTCCTAATCCTATCACTACCACAGGCACCTACATTATTTACACGTTAGTGTAGTGCGACCTCTGCACAGTGTTCAGCTAAAGCTACCTGTAGAAGGTTGGTGGTGTTTTCCTGATCCTATCACTACCGCAGGCACCTACATTATTTACACGTTACTGTAGTGCGACCTCTGCACAGTGTTCAGCTAAAGCTACCTGCAAAAGGTTGGTGGTGTTTTCCTAATCCTATCACTACCACAGGCACCTACATTATTTACATGTTAGTGTAGTGCGACCTCTGCACAGTGTTTAGCTAAAGCTACCTGTAAAAGGTTGGTGGTGTTTTCCTAATCCTATCACTACCGCAGGCAGCTAAATTATTTACACGTTAGTGTAGTGCGACCTCTGCACAGTGTTCAGCTAAAGCTACCTGTAGAAGGTTGGCGGTGTTTTCCTGATCCTATCACTACCGCAGGCACTTACATTATTTACACATTACTGTAGTGCGACCTCTGCACAGTGTTCAGCTAAAGCTACCTGTAGAAGGTTGGTGGTGTTTTTCTGATCCTATCACTGTCAGGATGTGCATACCAGCAGAGAGATCCGCCTCCCTACTAGAGCTTTGAGACGCAGAAATACTCGAATTCCTGTTGCCCATAGGAATCGGGCCTTAGCGCTTAGAAGTGGGCATGCGCGAACTGGAGCACAAACAGAAGCCGTCGCGCACCCGTGTGTGCGTCGACGCTCATGTGCACACGTGAGCAATGCTGGCGCCAGTGAGTCTATTTAGGCACAGTCAGTACTCAGCCCCAGTGCTGCTTCGTCTTCAGCTCTGTGCATCCTGTTTCCTGAGAACCTGTATCTTGATCCCTGTTACCTAACCGGCTTGTCTTGACCATCCCTTGATCTCCACCTGCACCGACCCCGGCTTGTCCTGTGACCATTCTCTTGTCTTCTCCTTGACTCCTGTTTGCTGATCCGGCTTTTGACCTCGGCTTGCCTCCTGACTAAGAACCTGCCTGCTCCCTGCATCCGATTGTCCTGCCATGTATGACCCAGCCTGCCTGACCTTGCTTCTTCCTACTGTCATCCGCACCAGCTGCCTGCCTGTCGATCTTCCTGCTGAAGTCTGCCTTTGTCTTCTCCAGCCCTTCCAGGACTGTCATCCAGCTACCAGCTAAAGACTCTTGGCACACGTGCGACTCTGTAATTTGGCGCCTTCTGTTCCCACTATCCGAGGTCCCAAGTCAGAGGTGTTAGGGAGGCCTTGCTCATCCATTCAGGCTCTTCTACCAGGTACGTGATAGTATGAAGCAGCCATGTCCGAGCCTGAACGAGCAACCTCCCTGGAGGATCAGCTGTGCCACCACCTCTCTGCACTCACTCAAACAGTCAAGTCTCTGCAGGAATGTTACAGTCAGCTTGAGGAACGGATCCATGGACTCTCTTCTCCCATGCCAGCCTCTGGCTCATCTGCTTCAATGGAACTTCTCACTGCACCTGCTGTAATAATGCAGCCATCTGAACCCCGGGTACCCACTCCGGAAAGGTTCTCAGGTGATCGCACTAAGTTCAGGACTTTCCATAACGCCTATGTACTTTACTTTTCGTTACAACCTCAGACCTTTTCTCTCGAGGCTACTAAAGTGGGGTTTGTAATCTCCCTCCTGCAAGGTGAACCTCAGTCCTGGGCTCATCACCTGCTGAAACAGGGCAACCCCTGTCTGTCAAGTCTATCTTCATTTTTTGTAACTATGGCTCGGCTCTACGAGGATCCCCTGTGAACGGCCATGGCCGAGGCTGCCCTTCATGCACTCCAGCAGGGCCACAGGGCCGCTGAGGACTATGTAACGGACTTTAGACGCTGGAGCGCAAATGTTGAATGGAATAATGCTGCTCTCCGTTTCCAATTTTGGCTAGGTTTGTCTGAACCCCTAAAGGATGAGCTTGCCCGTGTGGGAATATCTGATTCCTTAGAGACTTTGATCAGTTTAACCATCCAGATCGACAGACGTCTGAGAGAACGCAGGGCCGAAAGGTCAGCAGGACAGCTCCAGTCTTCAGAGATGTTGCCACAAGCACCTAGGACACAAGCTTCTTCAGAGCATGCGCAGTGGTGCATGATATCTGAATCACGGTATCCGTGTGAAGACACTGTAAATTCCACTAATTTCTGCGATCCCCCCTACAGCCTACCCTGAGCGGCTACATGCATCCCATTTGCTGACAGATACCAGGTACACGAAGCTGCCTTGGTTCGGGACTGTGAATATATAACTGCAAGTTTTGAAGCCAAAGGACTCTGACCCTCTTAATCACTATACCCGCACAAGGGTGGAATTAACTTCATATGATACTTTGTCTTTGCTTCCCTTGCAATCGGCATGGATAGAGATGATCAGAATGGAGACAAGACAGTGGATGCTTTGACGGTTTATACAGAGAAGGCATAAGACGGTGAGATGTACTTTACCTACTTTTATTAAAATCTACTACCAGTGATTTCTGCCTTCTGACACTGTGTTCTTTCACAGCACCTGTCAGCTGTCTCAAATCTTCTCTCCAAAGCACTTCTTTACTGCCGAGTCACGGACCGCTCAGCATAATATCCATTGCTTATCTACAAACGGGGATATCTCCACACATAACAAACACCATGTGCACACCCCTGTGGGAACTTTTAACTGAATCCTACCAGCATCTTGCAGTGTTTTGCCGTTACTACTGCTGTTACAATCACTGACACTTTTTCACTTTATTGTGAATTTATGTGGATAATCATTACATGAATTCTAGTATTTCACCGGTCTATCCTCAATGAAAAAATTCTTTGGGTCTCCCCCTTTTTTATATGTTGTCTGATTTCTATTTCAGAGGATAACCACCCCTAGAGGTTGTTTATAAGGATGTATACACACATATATATATATATTTTTGTAATTTAAACCTCAGGCTGACGGTGAAAGCAGATCTCTTTAGTGGGTAAAGCTATTTGTAAAGCTTAACTGATTAATCCCCTCAGATCCATTTTAAAACTGGATAAGTCCTGGTTCCGTTTTCTTCTCTTTATTTAATCACAAGCACCTAGTCCACGAAATTCAGCACAACTCGGCATACCTCGCCCCTCTCTCTCTTCAGAAGAACGCCAACACCACCAAATAAATCACCTGTGTCTGTACTGTGGGAAGGGTGGCCACTATGTAAGGTCCTGTCCAGCCAAAGTTCGCAAATGTCCGACCTTCTCTTCTGCCAGTTTGTCTCTGTTACCCCGCAAATCTGCTCATCTGGCTATCCAGCTTTCTCTGCAACTTCCGGAAAGAGCCATTCACGTACCCTCTATTGTGGATTCAGGGACCTGCAGTTGCTTTATTGACTTGACTTTTGCTCTTCAACATAAGGTCCCTTTGCAACCTAAATCCCTTGGACTTACAGTTCATCTGGCAGATGGGTCATGCATCAAATCTGGTCCTGTGACCCAAGAGACTGTGCTGTTACCTGCCACCATTTCTGGTACTCATAAAGAACTGCTGCGTCTGGATGCCATAGCCTCACCTTTGTTCCCTATCATTTTGGGCATGCCTTGGCTCCAGGCACATAATCCCAGTATTCATTGGGATACAGGGAAGATTGAGTCCCTCTCTTGCTACTGTCTGCAACACTGCTTTGCCAAACCACCTTCTCCTCTACTGTGTATGGACTCGGATGCTGAAATCTGGTCTGCTATCCCTGCATCTTACCAAGACTTTGCTGACGTATTTAGTAAGAAGGGTGCAGAAACTCTCCCGCCACACAGGCCTTATGATTGCCCCATCAAGCTCCTCCCAGGGGCTGAAATTCCATTTGGGCCAATCTTCCCTTTAACTGAACCTGAACTTGCCGTCCTGAAAGACTACATCGGTGACAGTCTAAGAAAGGGCTTTATCCGTCCCTCCACGTCCCCAGCCGGGGCGGGTATTTTCTTTGTTGAAAAGAAGGACCATTCCCTTTGCCCATGTGTGGATTACCGGGATCTTAACAAGATAATGATTAAGAATCGCTACCCTTTACCTCTGGTGCCAGAGTTGCTTCAGAGACTTCGTTCTGCCGTCATCTTCACGAAATTGGACTTACATGGGGCATATAATTTAGTACGCATTCGTGAAGGTGATGAATGGAAGACGGCTTTCCGTACTCGATTTGGACATTTTGCATGTTTAGTAATGCCTTTCGGACTTTGCAACGCCCCAGTAACGTTCCAGCATTTTATCAACGATGTCTTCCAGGACTATTTAGATTTATTCGTTATGGTATATCTAGATGATATATTGATTTTTTCTTCTTCCTTAGAGGCTCACCGGGGACATGTCAGAAATGTTCTGGCCCGACTCAGGCAGCACGGCCTATACACGAAACTCGAAAAGTGTGAGTTCGAGTGCCAAAGCATCCAGTTCTTGGGCCTCATTCTATCCCCGGATGGCATCAAAATGGACCCCCAGAAGGTCTCTGCCATTCTGGACTGGCCAGCTCCTACAGACAAAAAAGGGGTGCAACGCTTTATCGGATTTGCAAATTTCTATAGGAAATTTATCAAGGGGTTTTCCGCAATAATTTCCCCCATCACCCAATTGACAAGACAAGCCCAATGATTCCAGTGGTCTCCTGAGGCCCAATCTGCATTCGAGGCCTTGAAGGGACTCTATACAGCCGCACCTATACTCCGGCATCCAGACCCTGCCCTACCCTTCATCTTGGAGGTAGACGCCTCGGAGATGGCAACAGGGGCAATTCTGTCTCAACGTCAAGGGGCCAAGGCCTTACTACATCCTGTAGCATTCTCCTCCCGCAAGTTGTCCCCGGCTAAGAAAAATTACGACGTGGGAGACCGTGAGCTTCTTGCTGTTAAGGCTGCTCTTGAAGAGTGGAGATATTTGCTGGAAGGGGCAGCCCACCCAATCTTAATATATACGGACCATCAGAATTTGGAGTACTTACGAGCAGCAAGATGTCTGAAACCACGGCAGGCCAGGTGGGCGCTATTATTCATGAGATTTGTTTTTCACATAACCTACAGGCCAGGATCAAAGAATGTAAAACCGGATGCTCTGTCTCGCATGTTTGGGATGTCAGAAGATCCTGCTCCCTCTGACACCATCCTGTCCTCTGGGAATTTCCTCTTGCTTCAAGAAGATTTCATGTCTCATGTCTTAAGCAAGCCTTTGTTGGTATCTCGTCTTCTTCTGGAATGAAGTTACAAGCAAAAGATTGCTTGTTATGGCACAATAATAAGATCTTTGTACCAGAATATTTGTGAGTTACTGCCTTGGGTCTCTGCCATGACCATGCCCTTGCAGGCCGCTTTAGGTTTCATAAGACGACTGAACTTTTACAACAAATCTTTTGGTGGCCCTGCCTAAGGGAGGACTGCAAAAAATACATTGAAACTTGCACTACCTGTGTCAGAAATAAAGCCAGCAGGACTAAAGCCTGGGGTCTGCTGCGACCCTTGCCAATCCCGGATGGACCTTGGCAAATGATCTCAATGGATTTTATCGTTGAACTTCCCCCTTCAAAAGGTTACTCTACCATCTTTGTGGTCATAGACCGTTTGTCAAAAATGGCACACTTTCTGCCCATGAAGGGTACCCCGTCAGCCTCAGAGACAGCACGGATCTTTATTAAAGAAATTGTAAGATTGCATGGACTACCTGTCAATATCATGTCAGACCGCGGGGTCCAGTTCACATCCAGATTTTGGAGAGTCTTGTGTGAGTCCTTGAAGATTGAACTGTCCTTCTCCTCAGCGTATCACCCACAGACCAATGGTCAAACTGAGAGGACTAATCAAACACTGGAACAGTATTTACAATGTTTTACTTCATTCTCAAAGGATGATTGGGTGGCGCTACTACCATTAGCGGAGTTTGCATATAACAATTCAGAACACTCCGCTATCAAGCAATCCCCGTTCCTGGCAAACTACGGCTTCCACCCTTCACTTCTGACTACCACAGCTCCTGAATGTCCTGTTCCTGCAGTTCAAAACACAATGGACTTTTTCAATTCCAACAATCAGCAACAAGGACCATGGCCAAAGCTCAGGAAGACTATAAGAAGTCTTTTGACAAAAAGAGACGGGGAGATCTGATCCTGGAACCCGGCAATCAGGTATGGCTAGCCACAACTAATCTTAAATTAGCTTGCCCCGCTAAAAAATTAGGTCTTAAATTTTTGGGGCCATTCCAGGTGAAGAAGAGGATCAACAATGTGGCCTATGAGTTGGCACTTCCAGACTCTTTTAGAATCCACCCAGTCTTCCATATCTCTCTTCTGAAACCTGCATGTCCGGACCCATTTCCTGATCGAAATAGTGGTCCTCCTGAACCTGTAATGGTGAATGGCGAAGAAGAGTATGAGGTAGAAGCGATTGTGGACTGTAGGAAGAGACAGAATCAGGTCCAGTACCTGGTCAAATGGAGGGGGTATGGATCCGAGGAGAATTTGTGGGAGCCAGAGGGCAATTCATGCCGAGAGACTTGTCCAAACCTTCTGTCAAAACCATCCTGAGAAACTTGCTCAGTTGGGCATCCGGAGGCTGCCCACTGGAGGGGGGCAATGTCAGGATGTGCATACCAGCAGAGAGATCCGCCTCCCTACTAGAGCTTTGAGATGCAGAAATACTCGTATTCCTGTTGCTCATAGGAATCGGGCCTTAGCGCTTAGAAGTGCGCATGCGCGAACTGGAGCGCAAACAGAAGCCGTCGCGCACCAAGGAAACAGCAGTATACAGGCTCTGTACTCTGAACAGCAGTATACAGGTGGTGCAAACCATACAGGGACTGTAGGTTTGTTGTTAAGTAAAATCTGTTTGTAATTTAGAACTGGTACATTTTTAAAGTGTAGCTCTAGCCAAAAAAATCAGTTTTTAGGCTTTTTGGAAAACATAGGGAAGGGTTATCACCCCTGTGACATTTGTTTTGCTGTCTGTGCTCCTCTTCAGAAGATTTCACCTCACTTTTTGTCCCAATGACAAATGTTTTTTGAAAATTTGGGGTTTTTAGTGAAACAAGGATTGGTGATAAAGCATCAGTGGAAAGGAGAAAAGTTTTTCCCATATTAACTCTTACAGGAGAGAATTTCCCTTCCTATGGGGTAGATTTAATCTCACTTCCTGTTGTCTCCTGTTTGCAAGGAGGAGCCGTTTGTAAGTTGGATGTTTGAAAGTAGGGGCCTGCCCAATATATTCAACAGAAATTTGGGCCTTAGGTGTTGTTGTGGCCGCACCACTGTAAGTCCTCACAAGGCCCTGCTGTGAAATATTAGATCAAGAATTGTAATTACATGCCCCTGTTGAACAGGGGCAGAAAAATTGAGCCTTTGGTGATGGTGGTGGTGGTGCTGGTGCCACAACAGTGTAAGTCCTCACAGTTACTCTTGGTGGGCGCAGAAACGGGCCCTGCTGTGAAATATTAGATCAAGAATTGTAATTACATGCACCTGTTGAACAGGGCCAGAAAAGTTGGGCCTTTGGTGGTGGTGCTGGTGGCACAACACTGTAAATTCTCACAGTTACTCTTGGTGGGTGCAGAAACGGGCCCTGCTGTGAAATATTAGATCAAGAATTCTAATTACGTGTCCCTGTTGAACAGGGGCTGAAAAATTGGGCCTTAGGCACTGGTGCTGGTGCCACAACACTGCAACCCCTCACAGATACTCTAGTTGGAGCGCAGGAACAAGCCCTGCTGCAAAAGAATTGCATCAAAAATTGTAATTACACGCCCCTGTTAAACAGGGGCTGAAAAATTGGGCCTTAGGCACTGGTACTGGTGCCACAACACTGCAACCCCTAACAGATACTATAGTTGGAATGCAGGAACGAGCCCTGCTGCAAAGTATTGCATCAAAAATTGTAATTACACTCCCCTGTTAAACAGGGGCTGAAAAATTGGGCCTTAGGCTCTGGTGCTGTTTCCACAACACTGCAACCCCTCACAGATACTATAGTTGGAGCGCAGGAACTAGCCCTGCTGCAAAGAATTGCATCAAAAATTGTAATTACATGCCCCTGTTAAACAGGGGCTGAAAATTTGGGCCTTAGGCACTGGTGGTGGCGCCCAGAACCAAAAATGTTCTTACAAGCTATCAGCATGATCATTGAGGAGGAAGAGGATAATTACTCAGCATAACAGGATAGTCACTCAGCATCAGCATAGGCAGTCTTTGAAGCGATCTGACATTTCAAAAAAAATATTCGGTTACATCAGCATCAGGTGCTTGGTAGCTGGTGGTGATCCAAGACTGATTCATTTTTATGAAGGTCAGTCGATCGACCGAGTCGGTGGACAGACACACCCTGTGATCAGTTACAAAGCCTCCAGCAGCACTGAATGTGCATTCCAAAAGAACGCTGGATGCAGGACAGGCCAGTAGCTCAATTGCATACTGTGCAAGCTCTGGCCAGTGATCCATCCTCAAGACCCAGTAACCCAGAGGATTTTCCGTGGGAAAGGTGTCCAAGTCAGATCTTGCCCCTAGGTATTCCTGCACCATGTAAAACAGACGCTGGCTATGGTTGCTGGAGCTGATCATACCTTGGGGCTGCGGACTAAAAAATTGTCTGAACGCATCGGTCAGACGGCCACCTTCTCCACCGCTCCTTCTTTGACTGACCGAAGCCTCAGCAACATGTTGTCCAGAAACAGGAGTTTGTAACCTCCCAGTCTCTGGGAACGCATTGCACAGACCTTTCTGCAAGGCCTCCCGAAGATGTTTCATCCTCTGCTCCCTCTGCGATGGCAAGATAAGGTCTGCAACCTTACCATTGTAATGTGGATCAAGGAGGGTTGCCAGCCAGTATTGGTCCTTCTCCTTGATACCACGAATACGAGGATCCCTCCGCAGGCTTTGCAGGATCAGGGAGGCCATGCAGCGTAGGTTTGCTGAGGCATTCGGTCCGGAGTCCTCTGGGTCACTAAGGATGACATGGTCCGCAGCCACCTCCTCCCAGCCACGTACAAGTCCATGTGTTTCTTGGGACTGATCCCTTAAAGACTGCTGCTGATGCTGAGTGCCAGGCTCCAGCTCCATACTGACACAATCCTCCTCCTCCTCCTCTTCCTGCTGGCAAGCAGGAACACTGCCTGGATAAAGGGGGCCTTAAGAGCTAAGGAAGTCCTCCTCTTCCCTGCCTCTGTTCTGCCTCAAGTGCCCTGTCCATTATTCCATGCAGCGTGTGCTCCAACAGGTGGACAAGGGGGACAGTGTCACTGATGCATGCACTGTCACTGCTCACCATCCTCGTGGCCTCCTCAAATGGTGACAGAAATGTGCATGCATCCCTGATTATGGCCCACTGGCATGGGGAAAAAAAAACAAGCTCCCCTGACCCTGTCCTGGTGCCATAGTCGCACAGGTACTCATTGATGGCCCTCTGCTGTGTGTGCAGCTGCTGCAGCATGGCCAACGTTGAGTTCCTCCTGGTGGGCATGTCACAGATTAGGCGGTTCTTGAGCAGGTTAAATTTTGTTTTGGAGGTCTGCCAGCCGAGCACTGGCATTATATGACCGGCGGAAATGCACACAGACTTTCCTGGCCTACCTCAGGACATCCTGTAAGCCCAGGTACCTGCCCAAGAACTGCTGCACCACAAAGTTAAGGACGTGAGCCAAACGGGGCACATGGGTCAGTTGTCCCTGTCGGAGGGCGGAGAGGAGGTTGGTGCCATTGTCGAAAACCACCATTCCTGCCATAAGTTGGTGTGGTGTCAACCACCTCTGAACCTGCCCCTGCAGAGCTGACAGAACCTCTGCCCCAGTGTGGCTCCTGTCCCCCAAGCACACCAGCTCAAGCACCGTATGGCATCTTTTGGCCTGCGTACTTGTGTAGCCCGTTAAACGCCTACGGTTCCGAGGACAAAGCACAGGAAGAGGCCATGGAGGAAAAAGAAGAGGAGGGGGTGGAGGAGAGAGGTGTGTCAGAATCATTAGTAGTCGCATTTTGGAGACGTGGTGGTGGAACAACCTCCAACACTACTGCACCTTGTCTTGCATCCTTCCCAGCTGCCAGCAGAGTCACCCAATGCGCCGTGAAACTTAGGTAACGTCCCTGTCCATGCCTGCTGGACCATGAGTCAGCGGTAATATGCACCTTACCGCTGACCGCCCTGTCCAGCGAGGCCAAGACATTGCCTTCCACATGGCAATAGAGAGCCGGAATCGCCTTCCGTGAGAAAAAGTGGCGTTTGGGTACCTGCCACTGGGGAACCGCACATTCCACAAACTCACGGAAGGGGGCAGAGTCTACCAACTGAAAAGGTAGCAGTTGAAGTGCTAGCAATTTTGCCAAGCTAGCATTCAATCGCTGGGCATGTGGAACGAAATTTGCCTGGTACAATCTGATGTCGGTGTACCGAAAGCTGATTGCCCACAAGTACTTGGCTGTGACACACCTAATTCTACACCTTCATTCCTCTCAGTGCAGGTCTCAGAGAGGACTGAAGGTATAGTGGGGTTGGAGATCTCAGCTGATGAGGAGCAAGGAGAGGTCCCCTTTGTTCTTTGGTGTGGGTCTTTTAGATACGCTTGCCAACGAACTGCATAGCAGGTCAACATATGTCTGGTCAAGCATGTGGTGCCCAAGCGGGAGATGTTTTGGCCATGCGAGATACGCTTAAGACATATGTTGCAAATAGCAGCGGTGCGGTCTGATGCACTCGTCTCAAAAAAGGCCCACACCAAAGAACTTTTGGAATAACGCGCAGAGACAGCAGCGCTCTGCACATGCAGAGCTTTGTGGTGTGACGCAGTCAGTGTGCTGCCCTAAGGCTGGCCCCTGGAGGGCATCCTTCATCCTTGGTGATGTGCCTCCTCCTCCTCTCTCCTATCAGGCACCCACGTTGAGTCAGTGACCTCATCATCCACTTCCTCCTCATCACTGGAGCAAACCTGGCAGTATGCTGCAGCAGGGAGACATAGTGGGGCTAGGTAAGGAGTCACTGATGCCATTGAGCCGAGGGAAGAGGCCGCGTTGGCAGCTGCTTTGCCAGACAAAGTACCCTGAGAATGGGTTAGGGAGGATGAGGAGGATGAGGATGGCTTGGTCATCCACTCTACCAAGTCTTCCGCATGTTGCGGCTCAACACGGCCAGCTGCCGGAAAAAAGGCCAAGTGTGTCACACAGCCACGTGCTGATGAGGATGCACCGTGTCCACGACCAGCACTGTTGCCTCTAGACACAGAGCCTGCTTGCCCTCTTTTATTGGCTTGTGACTGTCTGCCTCTCCTTGTTGGCCTTCCAGACATAACAATGGCCTGTAGCTACACTAAGCTAGGATATATATATATATATATACAGGGCTTTTTTTCTCAAACAATAGGTGCTGGAACTTAACCACAGCTCCACAAAACACCTCCCCCTACATACACCCTCCAAATCACATCAAATAGTGGGTGTGTTCAGTCAAATTTCATGAAAACAGTAGGAGGGTCTTAAAGGGGCATTAAATACCAAGATTGCATTACACACAGGGTGCAGAGCTGTCACTTGTAAACACAGAAACCAGACTTCTGTGTTTACAAGCGATTGTGGTGAGCAGGCACCAAAGGGTCTGAGCCAGACGTGGTGGAACTGAGTTCCACCAAGTTCCCCCTGAAAAAAGCCCTGTATATAGATATATATATATCTATATACTGATACTGCAGCTAGCAAAATCAACTGCCTGCCTGTAGTATGAGAACACCACCAACCTTCTACAGGTAGCTTTAGATGAACACTGTGCAGAGGTTATATATAAATGAGAACTAGTGCGCAAAACCACAATGTAGGCCAGAAAATCTTGAAACTGACGGTAAACCACCCGATGGAGAGCCGCCAACATAGACAGGTCCACTCTATTCCCCCAAAATTCAATAAAATATAAGATATGTGGCGTTAATCCATCAATCAGTATTACCACTAAAAATATACAGTGTAATGGGCAGATCAAAATCCCACCTTCTACAGTATATGTCCTGGAGGAAGTACCCAATAAATGTTATCATACACAGGTGGATAAAAATTGGTAGAGGCACAATTCTACAGCATGGAAAAAATCAATAAAAATCTATAAATATAGTATCAATGCTTAATAAAAATAACGGTATCCCCTCATTAAGTGAAAACAAACTATTGAGCAATGTGAATCTGTGAAAAAATATATAAAGCTGACTTCTCAAATAAGATAATCAGAACCAAAATTCATGTAGAAGTGATGAATCAATGCCTTACAGATAGATCATTACCTCATAAATGATCACTGTAAGTGAAATAAATATATTAGTGTTGATGGTAACTAATATAATAAAGTGGCCCTTAAACGTGAGCTAGCATATATAAATAGTAAAGTGCCAAATGGTGCAAAAAAATTCATAAATTCAGCAAAAATGTGCAATATTTGATAAATAACCAGATGAAAATTCCAATCGTACCATAAATAATAATAAAAAGTAATATAAAATATTAATTAATTATAATAGGGCAGCCAATCCCACCACAGAGATGCTGTCCCAAACGGTGACAATAGTGCAAATAAAGTCCATAAAAAGTGCAGTAGTGGTGGGTGTTTTCCACAGCAAACTCTTTAAACACAGTGCAAAAACATGTGTAGTGACTGGTGATTTTTTCTTCTATGCACGTTTAGTGCATCTCCCAGGTGTTTCCCCCAGCCTCTCACCTCCAGAAGCGGCCCCCAATGGGCCAAGTAGAGCGGGTGGATAATAACTAGGAGAGGATGTGTTCCCTGCAGCGTGTCTTTAAGCATCAAATGAGTCTGTCTCTCATCCACAGCTCCCAGTGCTCTCAGCGGTCCCAGCAATATAATCAAGAACAGAGGAGAGGTCTCATGGTGTAGTATTTAAAACCACATTTATTTGGAAAAAAACATAGTAACTTACATTAAAATAAGTATCAAAGGGGGATGCCTTTGATAAAGTCACGTGCTGTGACGCAACGCGTCAGGGTAGGAGGAGTCAGGTGCCGACGCTTCTCGGGGACGGCCGAACCCGGAAGCTTTGCTCACATCTACCGTTTGCTGCTTATTTTAATGTAAGTTACTATGTTTTTTTCCAAATAAATGTGGTTTTAAATACTACACCATGAGACCTCTCCTCTGTTCTTGATTATATTGCTGGGACCGCTGAGAGCACTGGGAGCTGTGGATGAGAGACAGACTCATTTGATGCTTAAAGACACGCTGCAGGGAACACATCCTCTCCTAGTTATTATCCACCCGCTCTACTTGGCCCATTGGGGGCCGCTTCTGGAGGTGAGAGGCTGGGGGAAACACCTGGGAGATGCACTAAACGTGCATAGAAGAAAAAATCACCAGTCACTACACATGTTTTTGCACTGTGTTTAAAGACTTTGCTGTGGAAAACACCCACCACTACTGCACTTTTTATGGACTTTATTTGCACTATTGTCACCGTTTGGGACAGCATCTCTGTGGTGGGATTGGCTGCCCTATTATAATTAATTAATATTTTATATTACTTTTTATTATTATTTATGGTACGATTGGAATTTTCATCTGGTTATTTATCAAATATTGCACATTTTTGCTGAATTTATGAATTTTTTTGCACCATTTGGCACTTTACTATTTATATATGCTAGCTCACGTTTAAGGGCCACTTTATTATATTAGTTACCATCAACACTAATATATTTATTTCACTTACAGTGATCATTTATGAGGTAATGATCTATCTGTAAGGCATTTATTCATCACTTCTACATGAATTTTGGTTCTGATTATCTTATTTGAGAAGTCAGCTTTATATATTTTTTCACAGATTCACATTGCTCAATAGTTTGTTTTCACTTAATGAGGGGATACCGTTATTTTTATTAAGCATTGATACTATATTTATAGATTTTTATTGATTTTTTCCATGCTGTAGAATTGTGCCTCTACCAATTTTTATCCACCTGTGTATGATAACATTTATTGGGTACTTCCTCCAGGACATATACTGTAGAAGGTGGGATTTTGATCTGCCCATTACACTGTATATTTTTAGTGGTAATACTGATTGATGGATTAGCGCCACATATCTTATATTTTACTGTGCAGAGGTTGCACTACACTAACGTGTAAATAATTTAGCTGCCTGCGGTAGTGATAGGATCAGGAAAACACCACCAACCTTCTACAGGTAGCTTTAGCTGAACACTGTGCAGAGGTCGCACTACACTAACGTGTAAATAATGTAGCTGACTGCGGTAGTGATAGGATCAGGAAAACACCACCAACCTTCTACAGGTAGCTTTAGCTGAACACTGTGCAGAGGTCGCACTACACGAACGTGTAAATAATGTAGGTGCCTGCGGTAGTGATAGGATCAGGAAAACACCACTAACCTTCTACAGGTAGCCTTAGCTGAACACTGTGCAGAGGTCGCACTACACTAACTTATAAATAATGTAGCTGCCTGCGGTAGTGATAGGATCAGGAAAACACCACCAACCTTCTACAGGTAGCTTTAGCTGAACACTGTGCAGAGGTCGCACTACACTAACGTGTAAATAATGTAGCTGCCTGCGGTAGTGATAGGATCAGGAATACACCACCAACCTTCTACAGGTAGCTTTAGCTGAACACTGTGCAGAGGTCGCACTACACTAACGTTTAAATAATGTAGGTGCCTGCAGTAGTGATAGGATCAGGAAAACACCACTAACCTTCTACAGGTAACCTTAGCTGAACACTGTGCAGAGGTTGCACTACACTAACTTATAAATAATGTAGCTGCCTGCAGTAGTGATAGGATCAGGAAAACACCACCAACCTTCTACAGGTAGCTTTAGCTGAACACCGTGCAGAGGTTGCACTATACTAACATGTAAATAATGTAGCTGCCTGCGTTAGTGATAGGATCAGGAAAACACCACCAACCTTCTACAGGTAGCTTTAGCTGAACACTGTGCAGAGGTCGCACTACACTAACGTGTAAATAATGTAGCTGCCTGCGGTAGTGATAGGATCAGGAATACACCACCAACCTTCTACAGGTAGCTTTAGCTGAACACTGTGCAGAGGTCGCACTACACTAACGTGTAAATAATGTAGGTGCCTGCAGTAGTGATAGGATCAGGAAAACACCACTAACCTTCTACAGGTAGCCTTAGCTGAACACTGTGCAGAGGTTGCACTACACTAACTTATAAATAATGTAGCTGCCTGCAGTAGTGATAGGATCAGGAAAACACCACCAACCTTCTACAGGTAGCTTTAGCTGAACACCGTGCAGAGGTTGCACTACACTAACATGTAAATAATGTAGCTGCCTGCGGTAGTGATAGGATCAGGAAAACACCACCAACCATCTACAGGTAGCTTTAGCTGAACACTGTGCAGAGGTTGCACTACACTAACGTGTAAATAATGTAGCTGCCTGCGGTAGTGATAGGATCAGGAAAACACCACCAACCTTCTACAGGTAGCTTTAGCTGAACACTGTGCAGAGGTCGCACTACTCTAATGTGTAAATAATTTAGCTGCCTGCATTAGTGATAGGATCAGGAAAACACCACCAACCTTCTACAGGTAGCTTTAGCTAAACACTGTGCAGAGATCGCACTAAACTAACTTGTAGCTTTAGCTGAACACTGTGCAGAGATCACACTAAACTAACTTGTAGGTTTAGCTGAACACTGTTCAGAGGACGCACTACACTCACTTGTAGCTTTAGCTGAACACTGTGAGGAGGACACTTTACACTAACTTGTAGCTTTAGCTGAACACCGTGAGGAGGACGCACTACACTAACTTGTACCTTTAGCTGAACACTGTGCAGAGGTCGCACTACATTAACTTGTAGTTTTAGCTGAACACTGTGAGGAGGACGCACTACACTAATTTGTAGCTTTAGCTGAACACTGTGCAGAGGTCGCACTACACTAACTTGTAGTTTTCACTGAACACTGTGAGGAGGATACACTACACCAACTTGTAGCTTTAGCTGAACACTGTGAGGAGGATGCACTACACTAACTTGTAGCTTTAGCTGAACACTGTGCAGAGGTCACACTAAACTAACTTGTAGCTTTAGCTGAACACTGTGAGGAGGACGCACTACACTAACTGTAAATAGTCTAGCTGCCTGACTGTGGTACTAAAAGGATCAAAAAAACACCAGCAATTTTCTTCAGTTCGCTGTAAATACTGTAACAAGACAAGACTGCCTGTCAGTAGGAAGATAACAGGAATGGATCTAGCTAAACTGAATACAGTGTGTATGTATATATATATATATATATATATATATATATATATATATATATATATACAACACCTGGGATGCATATATATACACAATACACTGTAAGTGCAGCTAACTGACTGACTGTCCTTCCTTATCTATCTAACTTAAATCAAATGACACTGTCTCTCTCTCTGTCTATCTCTCTCTCAAGCCGGAACACACTACACAGGGCTGCCGTGTAGGCGGCTTTATATAGTATGGGGCATGTTCTAAACCCCCTGAGCCATAATTGGCCAAAGCCACCCTGGCTTTGTCCAATTACAGCTCTCTCTACAGACGGTGCTGTGATTGGCCAAGCATGCGGTTTATAGTGCATGCTTGGCCAATCATCATCCATTAATGCACTGCGATGCCGCAGTGAATTATGGGCCCTGATGCGCCACACGAATTTAGCGTGAACGGCCCATATCGTTCGCAATTTGGCGAATGATTGAACAGCTGATGTTCGAGTCAAACATGATTTCGACTTGAACACGAAGCTCATCCCTACAATTGAATACCCCTGCAATGCTTACTATGCAAATCACAACATGTAAAACCAAATGAAGCAATAGTAATGCCATCTTGTGGACAAATGTGGTATTGCTTCAAAAATAATTAAACTTGTTAAAAATCATTTAAATTCGGGATAAAGAGGAACAAATTGCTGAAGATCATCTGTGTTACCCTCCATAAACAAAAAACATCCTTTTACATACAAATAAATCGTATAACCATATTCAAAATTATGAACAACCCACCATAGATCTGAATATAAATGAATTTATAGAGAAGGACATTGCCCCTAAATATATTATTAATCAAAGAACAACAAAGGATAAAAAATATATACACATATAAGGAAAAGAAATATATATATATATATATATATATATATATATATATATATATATATATATATATATATATGTGAAAAACAGAGGGAGCATTGACAAAATGCAGTGTGGGAAAAAATTCCTCACTGGTATTTCACATTAAAAATACTCAATACATGCAACATCCGCGGTTACCAACAAATATGTTGATTTCCACTCTATCTCTCCAAGCAAATTGATGACATGCTTAGTATCTTTTAAAAAAGAAGGGGTCCCCATCACAGTGGTTGCAAATACTTGTCAATGTATTTACCAACTCGTGATGTAATAGAGTCAATTCCACTGATGATGGGTCTCCCTGGGGGATTGAACAAAGTCTTATGTATCTTGGGTAATATATACATGACTGGCAACCTTGGTGCCAAAGGTACCAGGTATTCTTTCTCCTTCTTATTCAAAATACCCAATTTTGTTTAAATTTAGAAGTGGGACCTGCCAACCAAGGAGAGTACATTTCAGAGTCTGAAAGAATTCGTAGCATCTCATTAGAATAACTTTCCTTATCCAAAACGACAATGGCCCCTTCCCTTGTCAGCAGGACGGACCACTCTATCTTTCCTGCTACAAATTGATTCCATTCCAAAGATAATATCCTGCTTAGGTTGAGTGACCCTTGTGTTCAGACTTGCCAAGTCCTTAAGAACCAAATCACGAAAAATATTGACAGTTGGAGCCAAGTTTCCCAGAGGATTGAAAAGCGAGGCATTAGACAAGTTTGAATGGACAACAGTAGAAGCTTCCCTTACTAATTGTCTGGCTGGGTCACTCAGGATATATCTTTTGATATTCAATTTATGCGTGTACTTATGTACATGTATGAAAGTCTGGAACTTATTGAGGTTCCGTGTTGGAGCAAATTTTAATCCCTTATTCAGGGTCAGGAGTTCTTCCTTAGATAATTCCTTGGTTCTAAGATTTATAATACCTCTGGTATCTAAGTTCTCCTTCTCTTTGGAGTGAAGATTCCTCTACCCTCTGCTCCCTCTCTTCCATCCCCATTTCTTTTTTGTCCTCTCCTGTTGGCCTTCTGAAAATCCCGTTGGTTCATGCAGGATTGGGGAACATCATAATTCCCACCTGCTCTTGCATCAAAACCTCTAATGTCATTAGATAGAGGGGCAAATCTATTCCTAATGTTCACTCTATGCTGATCCTGCGAATCATTATTTCCACAAAATCACGTATCCCTGTATGATTGTTGTAAGTATGTTGTCCATCCCAATGTCTCCAAGGTGGTGGTGAATGGTAATTAGGGCGAGGGAGGGAACCTCTACCTCCCCCTCTACCCCTTGATTGACCTTGATGTTGCTGTGAGCCCATTCTACCTCTTGGAGGTTTGGGAGAGACAGGGTGTGTACTAATTACACTATTAACTACAGGGATAGGCTGTGAATCACCTAAAGTAGTTACAGGTGACGAGTCAGAGTGAACTACGACCTACCATCTGAAAACCACATTGTCACTATAGTCTTTAACATCCCTATTGTATTTCCTTTTTTTTCTTCATTTTTTGTTCAGATTCCTCCTTGATCAAGATGCTTTTTAAGGCTTCTGATCTTTGTGTATATTCCGATTCATTTTTAAAAGGCATTAACTTACTCTTGTTGTTTATTTCAGAGTCAAGTGTAGTTAATTTACATTTCTTCTTTGCTACTAGAAACTGCAAAAAGTTTACTCCCGCCTCATTAAAATATTTAAACCATTCGGCTAACTCACTATCCTCTTTCTGAGGGTTAACATCACACCTGAGGCTCCTGGGAACCATATTTAATCTAACATATTCTTCCAAATATGCTATATCCCATCTGGTGTGAACCTCAGAGATGGTTAGATTCTTTAGTCTTAAAAAGCAACCTGCTAAATCATCCCTTGGATCATCATTACCATCAAAGACACCTTCTGTGTTAGTAACAATCTGGGACATATAATCAAAAATATCCATTACGGATACACCAGCAGCAACTAGGTGAATATCCTGTAGTATCACTCTTGGTACTATTGTAGGCATGCACCAAAGCAGTGATATGCTTGCCCCAATGCAGTTGTTGTTCAGAGGTCAAGGTCCCCAGCATACTGACAAGCGTTCTGTCTCCTTGTGGGTGATAGGGAGTAGTCCTGGACTTCTGGATACCTAGTAGATCCAACAGTCTTTCAATCAGAGTACTCTCAAAATCCCTCCCTTGGTCTGAATGGATCCGTTGCAGTAAACCATAATGGACGAAGAACTTTTCCACCAGAATCTTCGCCACCATGGCTGCTTGTTGATCTTTGGTGGAAAATGCCTGAGCATAATGGGTGACGTGATCGGTGACTACTAAAATGTTTCCTTGTCCACGCAGGTCAGATTCTAAACACAAGAAGTCTATGCAGACTAGATCCATTGGCCCTTGGCTCTCTAAGTGGCCCATTGGGGCAGCTCGCTGGGGTAAGGTCTTTCTCTGTATGCACCTGAGGCAGGAATGACAGTAACTCTCCACTTCAGTCCTCAGGTAGGGCCAGTAGAACCTGTCCCTTACTAGCTGGAGAGTCCTTTCTGATCCCAGATGGCCATGGTGATCATGCAAGGCGATCAGTACTTTTTCTCTGTGTTTCTTCGGCAGAAACAATTGCCACTTCTCTTCCGGATCTTCAGAAGGGCCCCTTCGGTAGACCACCCCTTGTTGCAGCTGCAACCGATCCCACTCTTTGTGTGGTAGGCGAGCTTCTTTCTGAGTACTCTTGAGATGTAAATCAGGGTGTTGACTCTCTAAAGCTTTCAATGCCAGGCTGAAGAGTGGATCCTCCTGTTGATCTCTTCGGAGGTCTTTTCTAGTTAACTTGGGTAGACCCTCCTCAGTAAGCTGAGCAACATTACAGTAGCATTTAGGCACTCTTGCGGCTGACACTCCTACCTCTTCAGCTCTTGCTCCTCCTTTTCCTTGCTGTTCCGCCCCTTCACAGAGAGCTCTTACTCCTTCAGGGGTGAGTTGGGTCCAGTCTTCTGAGTGGCCCTGTGAACAGTGAGGTCTTCTTGACAATGCATCCGCATCTCGGTTACCAGCTCTTGGTCTGTACTTGAGGCTGAAGGTAAATGCTGAGGGCAGCCAACCAAATGTGGCCAGTGGCATCCAGCTTTGCAGTAGTAAGCAAGTATGTGAGGGGGTTGTTGTCCATCTTGATCATGAACTCTGCACCGTACAGATAATTTTTTAGCTTTTCCACCACAGCCACACTTCAAGGCCAGAAATTCAAGCTTGTGAGTGGGGTAATTCCTCTCAGCAGGGACTAGACTGCGGCACACATAGGCAATAGGCCTTAGATGCCCGTCATGTTCTTGGTAAAGCACTCCGCCTAGCCCGTCTCGGTTGGCATCCACATGCAGTTCGTAGGGTTTGGTAGAGTCTGTATTGGCTAAGACCAGAGCAGTGGTAAGACTCCACTTCAGCTGTCTTAGGGTTTCTTCGCATTGCGGGGTCCACTGGTCTTAGATGGACTCTTTCTTCCTGGGTCCCTCCTTCGGTTTACCAGGTTTATCTGAGTCTAGGCCATGTTCCTCCTGGTTCTTCAATAGCTCAGTAAGTGGGTGAGCTATCTTGGCAAACCCTTCTACAAACCTGCGATAGTACGAACAAAAGCTTAAGAAGGATCTAACCTCGGTCACATTCCTGGGTCTGGGCCAGGAGGTGACGGCTTCTATCTTCTTGGAGTCTGTTGCCACTCCTTCTGCAGATACGATGTGTCCCAGGTAGTTTACTGAGGATTGGTAGAACTGGCAGTTTTCCATTGAGAGCTTCAGGCCTTCATCATGGAGTCTCTTCAGGACTTTCCCCAGGCACTCTTCGTGCTCTTCTAGTGTTCGGCTAAACACTATGATATCATCCAAGTACACCAGCACCTCAATCAAGTTCATGTCGCCCATAGTCTTCTCCATCAATCTCTGGAAAGTTGCTTGGTCCGCAGACAGGCCTTGTGGCATGTAATTGAACTAGTGAAAGCGGTCTTCTACCTATCTTCAGGGCACATAGGGATCTGGTAATATCCACTTTTTAGATCCAGTACGCTAAACCACTTAGCACCGGACAGGCTCTGTAAGGCGTCTTCTATCCGAGGTGTGGTGTATTGGTCAGGAATGGTCCTTCAGTTCAGTGTCCTGTAGTCAATACACAACCGTAATGACCCATTCTTCTTCCTCACTACCACTATTGGTGAGGCATAAGGACTCCGGGACTCTCTGATAATCCCTGTTCTCTTCAGCTCAGCCAGCTGTTCTCTCAGGTCCTCTAGATCTCCCAATGGGATCCGTCTGACCCTCTCTTGGAAGGGTTTGTCCTCTTCCAACCGAATTTTGTGTGCGGCACTCTTTGCCAGTCCCACATCGAACTCACTTTTTGAAAAGGCAGTTCTCCATCTCAGGAGCTGGGTTTTCGCCCTCTACATCCAAGCTGGGATAAGGGGTGTGTTCTTCGGGTAGAATTCTTCCAGAAGGAAGGAATCCCCCCTCTTTTCCTCCGACAATACCACTCGGTGAGACTGGGGTTGCTTGGCTGACATGTCCCAGCAACACTCTGGCAGGCAAGGCCGTTGTGAGATTCTTCCTTTACTTCTCTTCAGCGCCATGGTTGACAACACTTCAGGGATAACTTTCACCCCCTTATCTTCTTTCTGCCTGTCTGTCTCAAGGACGATGAAGGGACCGGGCTGTCTCCAACTCAGCTTGATAGAGGCTTTAGGCAGACTACTTCACCCGGTTGTACCATCTTTTCACTCCTGTCTAGGTGCTAGATATGTGCATTCATTTTTGTCCAAATGCATTTTCGTCCGAATTTCAGGTATTTTCGTTATCGTTTTAACAAACGATAATGAAAGCGCAGATTCCGAAAAACGAAAGATCCAACATAAACAAATGCTTTATTTTCATTGCGACAACAGTTCGATATAGATAGAAGATTCGACATAACGCTAACAATAACAATTTGTGTCTATCGAACCTGTGGTCGAATGTGCCTAACCTTAACTCTATAGTCTATCCACCATAGTAGTCCAAGATTATTCGAAAAGATTCGACATAGAGAGAAAAGATTTGACATAGAGAGAAAAGATTGCTGCTGGAATTGAGTGGGGGAAGTAAAATAAAAATAATGATGATGATGGTTATTGGCCAATTGTAACCAAAGAGGAGGGGCGGTAAAATAGCTAGAACCACATGTACAGCCAACTTAGTTTCACTTACGATTTGCTAGCAGAGAGACAGACACGCTGATTCATTTCAGAACAGTCAATCTTAGCTAGTCCGTTTGAATTGTCACTTTGTCAGAGAACCTGAACTATTTCATTTGAGCATAAGCTAAGCACAGCAGCAGAACAGTAGTGAAGCAAGCTACATCTGTGTTGTGAACTTGATAGATAGACTAGTGATACTAGTGTTGCTGCTAGTGTTGTGATAGCCTCAGAGGCTGCCCGTGTTGTGGTGGAGGGTGATTTATAGATTGAGATTCTATATACTGTTGTGAATTCATGAAGAAATATATTTTATATTTACTGGCAGAAACATGAGAGATGCTTAGGCCTCACCAAGTAGATGAACTGTGATGTTAAATATTTGAACTGTTGCCCTCTTGGGGACTTTTAGGATAAAATGGACATTCTCATGTTTGACCAAGCCTTTCTCTACTTCTTTAAATATTGAAGACTTTTACAAGCATGTATTGTAAAGGAAGCTGTTGGAACAAAGACTGCTCTTGTCACAAAACAAGGAGATATTTACATGGTATTGTGAATAAACAAAAACTGCCACAGGACCCAAGGTTATGCAGATAATTATCGCCTAGAGATAACCTCACTTGGCTAACCTATTATGTTCAAGGAAGGACTGTTTAAGTAGCTAACACCTTGGCTAACAAAACTCATTGTATGAACTTTTAGGTGGTTTAAACAAACAAGTCATTTCTAAACACCCAGTGAGAATGTTCAAAGTCCATCTCAACACGTTAGAGAAAGTTGAATATTGTGCTAGTCAAAAATATTTTAAGGTATCAATAAGGTTATTATAAGTCATTTTAAACTATCTCTGACATTGTAGGTCACAGAGACATTATAATGTTGGCGTCTGCGGACCCAACAACTTTGCTATGAAGAAAATGTATATGAAAGTGTGATTTTATAAGTAGAAGTGTTTTAAGTAACGAATTAGTATTAGGAAAAACATATAATCATGATTATAATCATATAAGATTGTAGCCTACACGTAAGATAAACAAATGTTCAGTGGAGATACCAGCAGTTATACAGGTATCCATATAGATAATCAGTTTTATGTAGTATTGATGAAATATATAACAATGTGTGTATTTCCTAGATAGACCAGTTTTACAGATATACATTTATAGAGATACAGTTATATAACCAAGTTATGTAATGATGATTAATCAAACTTTTACTGAGTGTATTTTACATTAGACCGAGTACCAGAATATTTAAAGGTATATACTTATCCTTACCATTATACACCTTATGAAAATAGAACGTATTAATTTAAAAGGATGGACTCAAAACACATGTGAGACACCTGGTGGTTGAAGGTGGTATTATTTGAACTCACTAAATTTCCAGAGGAAGTTAATCATTACGCCTCCTAACCCAATGGGAAGTGAGCCACCTCCTTTTGGGCAGAGCCATTATAATTTTTATGGTCTTATTATCTAAAATGGTATTTAGAGGCAAGTGAGAAAGCGAAAGGAAAAGGGAAGGAGGAGAGAGCTCAGGGGGAGAGCTCAGGGATCCACCCTGAGGGGGGACACTGGGAGACACACAGACTCCCAGACTGACACTCATGCACCATGCATGAATACATCTCTTTACATTCATGAAAATTCCTCAACACCTAATACTTAGAACTCGGAGGTCACAAGAAGTAAATCCTCTTTAGGAGTATCCATTTTGAAACTACGGCAGCCATCTTAACTCTGGTAACCAGCCAATAGGAACTGTAGCCATCCTGGAATGGGTAATTATGTCATGTTGATTTTATCTTGTATGTTCTCTCAAATATTGATATGTTCTCTCAAATATTGATGTATTAAATATTGTTCAACTGATAATCATTCTCCCGAATCAATAACCGCCTGGTAGATTTTTCTGTAAAGATTCAAATTTTTCATTATATTTTTCTTTTTGCATAGTTGCCACATTTATTGACAAAACAAACGTCTAATTTATTTCACAATTTTAACCACTTACTTACCTGCAGTATAGTAACGGTTGCACGTGTGAAATACAGATGTTCTGTTTAAGTGTCAAGTTCACAAGGTTATTGATTCTACTGAGAAGTTATCATGGTGGTATTAGGTCAAAGGGACGGTACGCCCATTTTTATTGTGTTTTATTGATTTTCAAGACGTTCATGTAACGCAATCGGTATCTTAATTTCATGTGATTATTTGTGTTTGTTTACCAATAAAATTTCTATTTTGTGTGACCACACGTCTCCGTGAATAATGTCAAAACAGCAGGCCAACAAGATCACACGCCTCATTGGTCAATTCATTGCTGTTGGAGGAGCCTCTTTTCGCATGATTGAAGGGGAGCCATTTAAACAGCTCATGCATGCCCTTGCTCCATGATACATTGTTCCTGCACGAACAACTTTCAGCAAAAAGATTATTCCAGCACTATACCACTCGTGCGTTGGATTATTGAAGGAAAAAATGGCCAAAGACGAGGGTCAAACAATTCATTTGACAACTGATTTGTGGACAGCTCCCAGCGGTCAACACGCTTTCCTGTCTTTGACTGCACATTGGTGGCAGGCCACTGTGCCTGTTGGTGGTGGCACTGGTGTAAGAGTTCAAACTCCATCAGGAAGCAGGTCTGCAGCGCAAGACCAGCAGGGTTATCAAGCTTTCCTGATCCACACAGAAGTCCGTGATGACAAACACAGCTCTGCCAACATATTGCGGGCAATTAGATCAATATTGGCCAATTGGTTTGGAGAGCGGGCAGTCACCAATGTCTCTATTGGGTTCATTGTGACAGACGGAGGTTCAAACATGGTTAAAGCTCTCCAAGATGGATCTTTTGTCAGTGTGCGCTGTTCGGCACACATACTGCATTTAGTGGTCAAGGGTGCAATCCCAGTGGAGAAAAACAACAAGATTGCTCAAATCTTGGAACTTTGCAGAAAGATTGCAGGGCATTTCCACCGCAGTGTAGGGGCTAGTCAACTGTTGAGGGAGGAGCAAGAACAATCAGGGCTCCCCTACATCGCCTGAAACAAGATGTCAGCACCCGGTGGAACTATACCCTGGAAATGCTGAAACGCATTTTGGAGCAAAAGACAGCCATCCACAATCTATCATCCCGTCACAGCATCAGGATTGATTCCACACTGGGACGTGATGACTGGTGTATAATTGGGCAGCTCATTTATGTCTTAAAACCCTTTCGGAATGTGACGGAAAATTTGAGTCAGAGCAATGCCAGCCTAGGACAGGTCATACCCTTGTTTACCTATCTCATAGATAAGATGGGATTGTTCCTAGAAAACAGTGAGCCTGTTTGTGGCAGCCCACTTCATGCCGATGTAGCGTCTTTCATCAGAAAGCTACAAGCTAACCTAAAACAGTGGATTGAATGACTCGATAGTCCTCATAACAATACGGCACTTCATCCCAATAGTATAAATACTATGAGCAGAGAGAGGGTTAAGGGATTATCACGGTGCCAGCCAATAATTGAAATGCCATATGATTAAAAAAACAATAGTTTATTCACATATAATTAAAAAAAAGATATATAAACATACATATCAAGGGTGTGAACAATACAAAAAATGCACATAAGGATAAAAAGCCAACTGAGCTATTGTATCACACAAACCCACTTAGGGCGTGATGGCAGGTCATGTGAGCATGTATATGAAGTCCTACATGTTTCGCCTAAATAGGCTTCCTCAGGGACAGTTGGTGACACCTGTGCTCTTATCTTGGAATTCTATAACAAAGAGTGACAACGATCAAACAGTACAATGGCAACAATTATAATTACAGAGTTATATGAAAGTGATAAAATGCCATGTGGCTGTCATGCATAACCACAAATCCTCCCATAACAGATTCACCGGTGTTCAGGTCCCGTCCACCAAGCGTCTCAGAACCCACCCAGTGTTAGTCCACAGGGCACACTCAGACCCACCCAAACAACCGATAGAAAAATACCTACCAAAGGGTACCCAGTGGGCAGGCGTGGGAACCCCAAGGTGGATACAAGGGCTGTAGACACAGTAGAAGGCTGCAGGGGGCGAAAAAGGACCTGGAAAAGGAAATTTCCAATATAAATGAAGGGATTCTGGCACAGTGCCCAAGGAGTTTTGGATACACAAGCCAACATTATATAGGGCTAACATAGCCTCAAGATAATACTTACTATTTGTGCAAAGTAATAGGGAAAGGGAAAGGAACAGGGCACCCAGTATGCTGGCTTATTTAAGACAAGAATGGCAGATGGAAATCACTCTAAAGAAGAAATGAAAAAAGAAAAAAGAAAAAGTAACAATCAGATAAATTAATACATGGCTGGGTTTCAAAAAACATTTACTGCATAGCTATTATTGCAAAGCCTGTGCATATGCCCAGAAATGGCTAACTCACCAAGGAATTCAATCTTGCTATTAGAATAGTAAAGAGCCAATGAAACAAAGAATGGTAAAGGCAGTCTAGTCATAGACCATTGCTCTGCAAAAAAGCAAAACGAAGCAATATAATGGTAAGGCAAAAAGGAGGTCCAAGGGAATCGCTTCACTAAGGAAATGACATACCTTGTTAAACCCAGCATAAACATGGGTGCCCTGAGAACGCCAGCAAAGGAATGGCCGGGTTCACCGGCCTTTTAAGCCCCCGACACACGTCCGGCGTCTGACGTTGCCGAGGCATGTGAGCGGACGAAAATTGCCACTGCGCATGCGCCGAATCCTTGACCCTGTAGCCTACAAGGTCCAGGGGGCTGTGCGAGAGAGTCTGACGCTGCTGTGTATGGTACATGCAGCGCAGATCACAGTGGGCGGCCAAACCTGTCAATTGACAGAGCCGCCAATCACCGGAGGATACAGAGGTGGAAAGGGATCCTCTCAAAACAGTAGCTAGGGGCGGGCGGATGCTGATAGGAGCATCCTTGGGTGTCCATACAGCTGTATGGACACCCATGTAATAGCTCAAGATCGCCCAGTGATGATTTAAACCTCGTTCACCCCCAGCAGTACCCCAGTGATAAAGCAAATGTCAGGGGCTCAAGGAGTGTGCCCCAAAGACACAGAGGGGAGCATGGGAGAACATCGGAGAAGGGACAGTGATCCGGCAATGTGAAGGAAGGAAACCAAGACCGCACGGGGGGCCTCTATGCCCCACGTGCCCCCACACACCTTTGGGGGGACGAGGGGCATCCCCGTCGATCATGCAATAAGCCAGGCACGACAGCCGCAGAGCAAGAATACATTTCAATCAAAATATGAAAACTTCATAGAAGAACATAATGGTTCAAATATAGAATCCACATACATATTTTAATGCATAATGCAGAGCGGAGTTTATCCAGGCAAAGCGCAATCTGCAAAAATTTAAGCTGTCATATGCTCTTCTCTATCCGGCAAGGCTGCGGGTTACACCCCTGGGGGGAACTCTGTTTTTTGACTCTCCAGCTGGGGTTGAGAAGTGGCTTGAAGATAATAGAGAAAAAATATTAAGCTACACGTAGAGAGATACGGGAGACATAATAGGCCTGTGATACAACTGGACATTACAATAGGATATTAGGAGGTATATGGGTAAAAATTATAAATTTCACGTAGAGGGATAGGGAAGATGCAATAGGCCGGTGTTACAATAGGGTGATACAATAGGGTATTGGGAGGTATAGGGGTTTTATATTTGCTTTCTTTTCTTTTTTGGTCTGTGTTCCTTAACATTTCACCCCTACCTGCCTCATGTTGAAGTTCTTTGCTTATTGAAGGTCGGGGGGGATGGGTGCACACAGTTGTCTGCATGAGGGGAGGTGAGTGGGAAGACTTGCTGTAAAAGGGTGGTGTTAGTAGACGAGTTAACGGTCATGGTAAACCCCCGGGGGGTTCACCTAGATAGGTGGGTGGGGGTGGGGAAGAGGGGGGGGAAGGGTAGGGGTGGGAGAGGGGGTTGGGTGAAGGGTAAGGGTGGGAGGGCGGGAGTGAGCATAGTTAGTAGGGGTAAACCACCATTTACGAGTATATACATTACTAGAAATTATCCTGGAGGTATCCAGGCTTTCACGTATAGATTTTTGGCTTTTAAACATACACATGCAAATACACTCTGTGGCAAATTCTTATTTAAGGAAGGGTTGATATGGCTAAGATGAGCATGTGGTTTAGAGATTATAATGTCTACGCAGATAGAAGTGACACAGAATACACTAGGGGGAAAAAATTTATTTTGAGTGAAGGGGTGCAAAAATTTTACTTTATAAAGAAACTTGTTACATATGGTAGCACTTGTTGGGGCAATGTATGTTTTTCAGTATCCCGATGCAAGCTAAAACCCTGAAAATAGGATCCTGGAATGTCAGGGGCTTGGGAACACCACTTAAAAAGCTGGCAGTGTTCTCTACGATGGAAGGGTGTGGGGTAGACCTGGTCTGTCTGCAGGAAACCCACCTAACCAAGGATACCATTCAGCAGATACAGATGAAAAAATTTCAACACCAATTTCATGCGATCCTGGTGAAAGCGGGGGTGAAATTTTCCTGCAGACAGGTCAGTATAGATGAGCTGGGTACATATATTTATATTTATGTACCCATATATATTTTTCTATACTGCTTCATTGATTGCGTCATGTATGTGGTGGCAAATATATATATTCCTCCTCCCTTCAACCTGGATGTTTTGCTTAAACTGAACAATTTTTTGTTAGATAAAAAAGAGGTCCCGATTGTAGCAGTAGGAGACTTTAATGAGATCTTAGATAAAAGGCTGGATAGATTCCCGGTACGAACGTGCTCAGAGGATACAGTGAGGAGTTGTTTAAGTCTATTTCTGGAGGAAGTGGGGTTTGTAGATCTATGGAGGGTGCGGAACCCAGGCGTGTTGCAATATACTTGCTGCTCTCCGTCATACTCCACGCTTTCAAGGATCGACCTAATCCTGGGAAATGACAGGGCACTCCAGATACTAGAGAAAATAGTGTATTGGCCAAGAGGCATCTCAGATCATTCCCCTATGGTAGCTACACTAAATCTAGGAGAGTTTAGATACCAGAAGGGCTGGAGTATAAGCCCGTACTGGTTCGAAGCAATTAAAAAATCGGATGGGATTCTTCCCACCCTGAGGGAGTTTGTCGAGTTCAATAAGGGAATGGTGACTCCCCCTGTGCTATGGGACGCCCTCAAGGCTTTTCTTAGGGGGGTGCTAATACAGCAGATGGCTAAATTCAATAAAGAGGCTAGGAGTGAGGAAGAGAACTCTCTGAGGGAAGCTCTTGAGGTCGAAAATAATTTCATTAGAAACCCAACTCCGGAGACGGAAAGTGCATGGCAAGAGAAACAACAAGCGTATAAATTAGTTGCCATACAGAAAGCAGAGACTAGGTGCCTACTTCAGAGACAGGAATCTATGGTAGAGGGCGAGAGAATGGGAAGGACACTGGCTATGCTAGTGAAATCAAATACAGCCCCATCCACGCTCCTCGCCATTAGATCTCAGAGTGGAGATATAGTATCAAGTACCCCAAAAATAGTACAAGCCTTCAGGGATCATTATAAAAAACTGTACACCTCTCAGAAAAAGGGAAAGGAGGCCAAGATAGAGGACTTCCTAGGGGACTGTCGATTCCCGCCATATCACAAGAAGAAAGGGACATATTAGATACTCCAATAACAATAGCAGAACTACACCAAGCGGTAGCGGGCATGGCAAGCCTTGAGTCACCTGGTCCTGATGGACTCCCAACTGAGACCTATAAATACTATGGCGAAGTTTTAATCCCTGAACTGTTAAAGGCTTTCGGGGGGGCGCTAAAGGGGGGCCAGCTGCCTGCATCAATGCTAGAGGCAACAATTATTGTGCTACAGAAAGAAGGGAAAGACCCCCTGGATGTGGCTGCTTATAGACCAATCTCTCTCTTATGCACTGACGCAAAAATTCTGGCCAAAGTTCTGGCAGTAAGATTGAATGGAGTTATTCATAAACTGGTTCATGAGGACCAGGCGGGTTTTATAGCTAATAGATCCACGAGTTTGAATATTAGAAGAGCGTTTTTGAACTTACAGTCTCCAACGGAGAGCGCTAATGACTCTCGATGTATCCAAGGCTTTTGATAGCGTGGAGTGGGGCTATATGTGGCGGGTGCTGGAGAAATTCGGATTGGGCCCTTCTTTTATTTTTTTTGCAAATTTTTTATTTAAAGAATGGACACAAGACACACGAAACACAACATCTCGAGATCATACATGAACACATTATCATACAATGGGATGAGCGAAGTCCCGTGTCATGAGCTATCTGGTAATAAACAAAGATACAACTTTAAATGAGGTACAGCGATCCTGACAGTAGGACCATTCCTAACTAAGATCCCTGTTGAGATTAAATGGCAACCTGTTCCAGGTTGCGCTAGAACTGTCGAGCGGTTCCGTGAGTCTTGCCCCTGTTTTCGATTTAGAAAGAGAGAAGGACCACGCAGGTCGCGGGGCACCAATCCATACCCTCTGCAACCACCGCGGTCTAAGTAAGAACAAAAAACGGAAAATAAGGAGGAGGAAGGAGAGGAGGAAAGCGGGGAGAATGGGGGATAGAGGGGGAGTGGGGATGGAGGGCATGGGGGAGAGGGGATTGGGACAACCTCAGCACACCGAGGCAGCGCGCGCGCCCCCCTCCGCGTATCAAAGAACAAGGTGGTAGCGTCAGTCAGTATCTAAAGGCACATACACTTATCTGTATAGTGGGTGGAGCTATGTTAATCAGTCGTGTCTCTCCCCAGGAGTGTCTGACCTTCAGCTGAAAAGAAGAAGACATTCCAAATGGACCATTTCTTGGTGAAACGTTCATTTTGGTGATGGGCCGAGAGGATTAGATCCTCCATTGTTTTGATTTCTTCAACTTTCCTAACCCATAAACTAATGGGGGGGGGCTTGTGTGGATTTCCAGTACAGGGGAATGCAGGCCTTCGCTGCGTCAAGTAGGTGGGGTATTAATGATCGTTTGTATGCTTTCCGAGATTTGTCAGATGCGTGCAACAGAAACAGGGCTGGGTCTGCCTGGACCGGGTATTCAGTGAATTTCTGCAGCGTCTGCTGGACGGTCTTCCAAAACCCCTCCAACAGAGGGCAAGACCAGAAGATATGGAGAATCGTTCCACAGTCTCTCTGACACCTCCAGCACTGATCGGTGGCACCGGAGAACATCTTTTGTAGCTTTGCTGGAGTGTTGTACCACCTGGTGATTATTTTATAGTTAGTCTCTTGTGTTTTCGAGCAGATTGAAGATTTAAAAGTGAAGTGGAGAATGTTTTCTTTTTGTCGTGTCGAAAAGGTGCATTGGAGATCCCTTTCCCATTTTTCCAGGCAACTAATTCGATGACCATCTAGAGGCGTAACTAGCAGCTGATATAAAGCCGATAACGTGTGGGACATAGTACCCTCTTCTGAGCAGTAGGTCTCTAGAGTGGTTAGATTCTGGTCAGAGCTAATTGGGAGAGGGAGTGATTTAAGAAAATGACTAAGCTGTTGCGCTCTCCAAAAATCTAAATGGAAGGGACCTTCCATATCCATGAGTTCTGTCCTTGACGGCCATCTACCATTAATCAGGAAATGGGAGGCTTGAAAACGACCCTCTGCTCTCATTGCACGGAAGACAGGGTCCGTGTATCCAGGGGCAAACTCTGGGTCTCCCAATACCGGGTAGAGGGGGGACCTCACTGATACCAGGTCTGCTCGCGCAAAGAGAGTCGAGCATATTCGCGTGGTAGTACCTATCAGCGGGTGATTCCTCACTTCTCTTGGTAGTGAATTATGACACCAAGGTGCTCTGGTTAGGGGTATCTCGCATTGATTCTGTTCTAGATTAGTCCATAATTTCGTGGATTGGTGTCGGTTCCAGTCAATTAGTCTTGTTAAGTGAATAGCTTGGTGATACTTACGGAGGTCTGGAACTGCCAGCCCTCCATATTGCTTGGGTAGCATAATCTGTCGTCTATTCAGTCGAGGTCTTTTATTGGCCCAGGTGAAGTCAAAGAATACCGCTCTTACTTGGTCAAAATAGCCAGAGGGGATCTGGATCGGGAGTGCTTGGAGAAGGTAGAGGAATTTAGGCAGGATGCACATCTTAAGAATATTGCATCTCCCAAACCACGAATGTAGGCCCGTTTGCCATTTGGTAAGAAGAGCTCTAACTGTAGACAGTAAGGGGGGGAAATTTAAAGAGAAGATTTGTGATAGTTTAGTGGGAATATATGTGCCGAGATATTTTAAGGCAGAGGTTGTCCATCTAAATTTGAAACTGGACTGAAGGCCTATGAGATGTCTTGTGGGAACTCCTATGCTCATAGCTTCAGACTTAGTGAAATTAATTTTCAGGTTTGAAAGGTCACCATACGTTCTGAATTCTTTTAGTAGATTTGGAAGAGAGACCAGTGGGTTATTGAGAGAGAACAACATGTCATCCGCGTACGCGGCAATCTTCTGTTGTGAGTCTCCCATATCCACCCCAGTGATGTCCGGGTTGGCTCTCACGGTACGCAGAAAAGGTTCCAACGACAGGGCGAAGAGGAGTGGGGACAGGGGACATCCCTGGCGTGTTCCATTTTTGATATCAAAGGAATCTGACAGAATCCCATTGGCTCGTACACGTGCCGAGGGAGCCCCGTACAATGACTTAATCCAGCCCAACATGTTACTGCCAAGGCCTATGTGTTTCAGAATGGCCATCATGAACTGCCAATTCACCCGGTCGAAGGCCTTCTCCGCGTCCGTGCTTAGGAGAATACAGGGAATTTTATCTTTATTAACTACATGTAGGAGGTTCAAAACCTTAGTGGTATTGTCCCTAGCTTTCCTGGTTGGGACAAAACCAACCTGGTCTAAGTGGATCAAGGAAGGGAGGTGGGATTGGATCCTAGTGGAGAGTATTTTGGTAAAAATTTTTAAATCTGTATTTAGGAGAGAGATTGGTCTGTAACTACCACACAGAGTTGGGTCTTTCCCTTCCTTAGGAATTACTGTGATGTGTGCCGACAGGGAGTCACGGGGGAAGTTTATATCGGAGCCTATAGAGTTGAAAAATTTATGCATGAAATTCACAAGGGAAGGGAGTAGCGTTTTAAAGTATTGTGCGGTGAGTCCGTCTGGTCCCGGGGCTTTCCCTAACTTAGACATCCTGACTGCTAATTGTATCTCTTCTGTGGAAATTGGTTCCTCAAGTAGGTCTCCTATTTCCCTGGGAAGTTTGGGCATGCCCGAACTAACAAGATAGTCATCGATCCGGGAAGGCTGGGGAGCTGGAGTTTGCAGATTGTAGAGGGCCGCATAGAATTCCTTGAATTCTCTGACTATATGGCGGGGAAGTGTGGACTTCTGGCCTTTCGAGGTCTTAATGTGCGGTATATAATTAGCCAGTACTTGCTCCCTCAGAGACCTAGCCAGAAGTTTGCCACATTTGTTACCCGACTCATACGAAATCCGGCGACATATTTGAATCGCAGCTTTAGCTCTGAATTGCATTAGGTCGGTAATTTTGTTACGAAGTGTCAGGATTTCGGCCTCTAGAGACGGGGTCTGAGCATGTTTATGCCGGGCTTCGGCAAGGCTCAGCAGATTTAAGAGCGAGGTCATCTGCTCCGCCCGTTGTTTTTTAATGCGTGCGCCATGCTTGATGAGTACACCCCGGATCACGGCCTTGTGGGCTTCCCAGACGATGCCGGGGTTGCTATCAGGGGTATCACTGATTTGGAAGTAAAAGTCCAGCTCCCTAACAACATCCTGAAGTATCTCTTTATCTTGAAGGAGACTCTCATTTAATCTCCAGGTTCTTGTTTTGGAAGTAAAAATGTCAGTTAGGGCATAGGTCAGTAAAACAGGGGCATGGTCAGACCATGTAATCGAGCCAATGGAAGACTCTCTGACAGCGTGTAGTTGGGAGTGGGGGAGCAGGAAGTAATCTATTCTCGAGTATTGCCTATGTGGCGTTGAATAGAAGGTATAGTCCCTTTCAGTGGGATGGGTTAGTCTCCAGGTATTAATTAGCTGAGCTTTATGTAATGTACGCGCTATGCGTTTCCTAACACAGGGGGCGATAGAGGAATGTCCCACTGATGTATCCTCTGAAGGGATCAGTGGTACATTGAAGTCTCCTCCCAATATCGTCTGGCCTTTGGCAAATTCTAGCATGGTGTCAGTTATTTTAGAGATAAAATGATCTTGTCCAGTGTTCGGGGCATAGACATTAACCAGAGTCACCTCTACTCCTCCGATTTTTCCTCTGAGGAACAGAAAGCGCCCCTCTGGGTCCGCTCTCATATCCTCAAAGAACCATGGGACTGAGCGAGAGATAAGAATGGATACTCCTCTAGATTTGCTATTTCCGTTAGTGGAGTGGTATGTCTTCGGGAAGAATTTGTTTTGCAATATAGGAAAGTTATTTTCCTTAAAATGAGTCTCCTGGATGAACGCCAGGTCAGTCTTCAGTCGGTGTAATTCTTGAAATAGCATACGCCTTTTTTCGGGCACGTTTAGGCCTCTCGCATTAAGCGAGAGCACGCGCACCGCCTCCATGACCCAGGGCCCTCTTAAGGAACAAGGGAGGGATGGGGGGGGGAGGAGAATAAAAAGGGGGGAGGGGGAGGGACGGTGGAAGGCTAGTAGGTAGGGGGAAAGCTAGAAGAGAAAGGTGTTAGTAGAAGGATAGAGAAGAGAGAAGAGAAGCAGGTATTAACAAACACCTCAGGAGGGTGTTTTGGTGCTAAAGTATAAGCTAAGACGCTCACCAGAGCAATTCTGGTTATCGAGCGCAGTCCTAGATGGGGTTGTGGAAAGCAGTGACCAGCGAGATACTCACTAATCTCCCCCCCCACCCGCTATATAACAAATTATGGTAAGAAAAAAGAAATTGTGTGACGGTGAACACATAGAGGCATATCAGTCAAATTTCAAAGAAGGACAATTAAGACACATTTAAGCTATGGCAGTATAACCTAAATCTGACATTTGCTTGTCTTACTAAGGAACTACCAACTTGTGCTCCTACACATCTCAAGTCAGAGACCGTTAAAACATGAAAGAAAATTAATAACAACACCCAAAATATGGACCCCATCCACCCCCTATATGCATTATGCAGGAATAGGCACATCCCTGATACTTTACTAATCGTTCACCATTGGTCTTATCAAGGTGATGCGAAGGCGGCCACCTTCCTATAACTGTGGGGACAGCATTGTGAGATAAGTGTAGGCTGTCCGATCACATGTTAATCCCATATGTATACAGCTCCGTGGGGATCCCCTCCTCCCCTCCCGCCAGTGGAACATACAACAACAATCTGACCCATCAGAGTGCACATCCCCTATGGGGGTCCAGGTTCACCCATCATGGGCATCCCCCCTCTCCTCCAGGCCAATATCATGGCAAACAGGGGGAGGGGGAAATAGCCCAGTCTGGCATCCACCTGCTGCAACTCGTCTCATATCCTTAGTAGCAGTCAGAGGCCTACACATGGTAACTTACTCATAAACACACTACTAGGTCTGTGATTCCCATCCGACATGACAAAAATGCATATAACAGGCATGGCAAGGAGGAAAGGGAGACCCATCAGGTGAAGTGTGGGAGGTCATATCTAACGGGGGAACCTAACTTTATAACCTCCCCAGGGTCCGGGATTTTCCCTAGTGAGCGGAGAGGCTCTCTCCCTAGTCTTCAGCCTCCGCATGCGTCCTCCACGGCAATCCAGAAAAAGTTCCAGGGCAGAAGACTGTCCCCTATGCTCCAGGCTCACGGTATATGGGAGGCACAAAACTCTGATGCAATGCGTTAGGAGTGTTCCTGGAGTGACAGTGAGGTTACAGTTTCCAATACCCCTGACCACACATACCTCCTGGCATCAAGCTGATTCCCGCATGTCTCCATATCTCCAGTACCGCGGCCGTTGCTCACTTAGGAAGTCCCGCCGCTTATTAACAGGGTGGTCACTTTTAACCGCAGCAAAGGCACTTTCGGAAGGTGAGGCATGTTTGCCTCTAAGTGAGATCGAAGTCTCCTCTGAGATGGCGTGGAAGGGAATGATGCCTCAGCTGAGGTAGGGGGTGTTAGGGTCCAGCAAACAAACAAGAGAAAAAAAAAAAAAAAAAAATTAAATTAAAGTAAAAATATATAATGATGAAGAATCAGATGTGTGCGGAGAACACAATGGAAAGGCTCACAGGAGCACAGCTTATGATTCCCGGGTGTCATCAGCGGAAAGAGAGCGTGCTCTTCTTCTGTTCCGTTGTCGGCGCGGAGGTTGAGGATATTGTTGAGCAGAGGATCCAGGGCGACCTGAGGTACGGGGCAAGATGGTCAGCCAATTCTGCACATGTATAGGCTCTACACCCAGGAAGGCAAAGAGAGCTGGTAGGTCCGCGGGTGTACGCAGCGTGAAGACAGCATTCTCTTTGCGAAAACTAACCGCCAGGGGGTATCCCCACCGATAGGTGCAGTCATGTCTCCTGGCCAGATCCAGCAGGGGTCTCAACATGGCTCTTCTTTGCAGTGTGGCTCTTGAGAGATCCGGGAGAATCTTAATTGTGGCGCCATCGAATTCTATGGTCCCATGCTCCCAGGCCCTGCGCAGAATAAGCTCCTTCTGATTGTAGTGATGTATCCTGCACAGCACATCCCTTGGTCTGGCGGGGTCTGTCGATTTAGGTCCCAGTGTCCTGTGTACCCGGTCCATTTCCACGGACGGTGGGGAAGGGCGCAGGATGTTTTGAAAAATAGCTGACACAGTAGCTGCTAAGTCCTCCGCTCCGGTTGCCTCCGGTATGCCTCGTAGCCGAAGGTTGTTGCGTCGGCTACGGTCTTCAAGGTCCTCTAAATGAAGTTGCAGGTCAATAGCCGTGGCATTTTGGGATTCCTGAGAGCGTTCCAGTGCTTCAATCCTGTGAGTTAGGGCTGAGATCGTACCTTCCCCAGAGTCAACCCTGTCTGTGAGTGCATGCAGGTCAGATCTCACTTCTTGAATGTCCCTACTGTGCGCCTCTTCAATGCGGAGGATAAGGCCCTCAATGTCTGCTTTGGTCGGGAGGGATTGGAGGATCGTTCTAATGTCGTCCGGCATTTCCTTCGGCCTAGGAGAGGTGTCAGCCATGGTTGTGGGAGTTATAATGTGTACCTCTGAGGCTGGATCTGTATTAGCAGACAATAAAGTGGGTCTCAGTGAGTCCGGGGCGCTATCTGCCGTTAAGTTACACACACGTGGGGCTGCAATAATGGCGCCTGGCGACACTCTCTGTGAACCTCTGAAGTAACGCTGAATGCCGCTCCTTGGGGTAGAGGGACGGTTACCTCCAGCCGATGATCTTGTCCGGTAACGTCTAGTAGTTAACATGCCTCTCTGACATGCATGGAACACCGTCAATTCAGCGGGATATGGCGGGGTGATCAGGAGCTCTCTGTAGATGCGTCCTTACTCGGCCATTGCTAAGCCACGCCCCTAGGGGGGCCCTTCTTTTATAGGGTGGATTAAAATGCTATATACCTGCCCTAAGGCAAGATTAAAAATTAATAATGAATTATCGGATTGGTTTGAGTTGGAGAGGGGGACGAGGCAGGGGTGTCCACTCTCTCCACTACTATTTGCGCTGGTGATGGAACCCCTGGCCATCTCCATAAGGGAGAGCAAGGCGATAACTGGTTTCCAGAGAAAATCGGGCGAGGAAAGAATCGCGCTGTATGCGGATGACATCCTGTTTTTCCTGGGGGACTCGAGAAACTCACTGCCGGGAGCGATGAGAATAGTGGAGGAATTTGGTAGCTTCTCTGGCCTGGAGATAAACTGGGAGAAATCTGAATTTTTACCGTTAGACCCCATAAGTGAGCCAATAGTACGTGGAATGCCCCAGCTGGTAATGGTGGATGCCTTGAAGTACCTGGGAATTGTTCTGACGAAGGACCCCACCCTATATGTTAGTAAAAACCTTGCTTCACTATTAATAAAATTTAAACAAAAAATAGGAATATGGAGATGCCTGCCCTTGTCAGCTGCAGGAAGATGTAGTTTAATAAAAATGGTATGAATGCCACAACTGCTATACGTCCTGCACAACTCTCCAGTGTGGATTAGCAAGAGGTGTTTTAAAAGAATTGATAGCCTCTTTAGGGAATTGATATGGAAAGGGAAGCAAGCCAGGATTCGACTTTGAGTGCTTCAGCTCCCCACCCGGGAGGGGGGCCTTGCCCTCCCACATCCTGAGCGTTATTTTCTTTCAACACAATTGCAGCAGCTATTGGGATGCGGGACACCGAAAGGAGGCACCCCTAATGGCAGGTTGCTATTGTTAAGTGCCCCACACAACACAATAATTGAAGCTCTAGAGGCGGATATGTTCCATGACGAATTCCCAACAATTAAGCTGATAATTAAACTCTGGAAAACAGCCAAGAAAACAATGAGGTATGAAGATCTAACAGTCTACACCCCTATCTGGAACAATCGCAACCTGCAGGAAGTCCTTAAAATAGGCACTTTTAGAGAGTGGGAGAATCTTGGCATTAGAAGGACAAGTCAACTTTATAATGGCACTAGGTTAAAGAAATTTTCAGAGTTAGTAAGGGAATTTAAGTTACCACAGAATTCTCTTTTTCTATACCTCCAGCTAGATCATGCCCTTAAAGCCCAATTTAAAGCTCAGACTCTGAGATGGGAAGAGATGCCTCTATTTCAGAGTATAATCCAGGTAACCCCCACTATATCGGACAACAGTGGGGGGATACTACAGGGCGTAAGAGCTAAATGGGAAGAGGATATAGGAGTAATGACCCAGGAACAATGGGTGAGAATCTTGGAGTTGGGGGTTCAGGTCTCGGTGTCCCCTTCACAAAAGCTCTCACATTTGATGCTGCTAAATAGAGCCTATTATACTCCTAAAAGACTTTTTAAGTTTAGGAGAAGGCCCAATGACAACTGCCCCAGGTGTCGGGGGACGGGAGATCTCATCCACATATTGTGGAGGTGCCCCAAGTTGTTCAGATACTGGGAGGGGGTGACTGGGAGTTTGGGTAATATCTTTGGCACCATAGTGGTGAAGGAGGCTATAGTATGCATTCTGGGGCATAGAAGAGTGAAGGGAGAGAGGCTGTGCACTACACTAGCCATTACGCGAGCCCTGTTTCAAGCCAGGAAGATGATAACATTAAGATGGCAATCAAAGGATCCTCCTACTGTGAAAGACTGGATCTCTACACTGAGCGAAACATTGGGTAGGGAAAGATTGGAGTACATAAAGAGGGGCAACCTTCAGGAATTCGAAAGTATGTGGAAACTATGGGTGGAGAAGGTGGGGTGCCCTCAATAGTGGGCGTGATATGGTGTAGAGCAAGTGATAGGCTTAAAGGTAATTGGAACCCTTGACGGCAATGAGCGTTATAGTGAGGTGGTTTTGACAAGCATATTTTTAGCCAAACAAAAGATTAGATGGACACATATTAAATATGGGGGGAGGGTGGGAGGCAGAGGCGTAACTAGAACCTTCAGGGCCCCGATGCAAGAAACCATGGAGGGCCCCCCTGACCTCCGGACAGGGCTCTTTTCTCCGAGCCCGATGGTGGAATACCAGGGTCCAGTCGCAAGCGGGTGGCTGCATGTAAAGGAATTGATTCCCCCCCCCGCTTCTCCTCCTCTCCCTCCCACAGGCATTCAGCGGCTGCAGGAGGAAAATGGAGAGATGGGTTCCTCTATGTCGGTGTTTCTCAATCTTTTTTCCAGTCAGAGCACTCTTGAAGTGGCTGCACTGCAACCACCCTGCAACTGTGTGCATTGCATGCAGTTGCAGCATAGAGATGATGCATTTAAGGGGTTAAAACAGGCAGTCAGGAGGCAACATATTGCCTCTTTACCAGCTGTCAAATGCCTCTGAAAAGTGATCTGAGCATGGATCACTTTTCAGAGGAACAGCATTTTTTTTTTTTTGCTGGTACTATGAACAAGCAAAAAAAAAAAAAATCGGTTCTAATGGGACACATATAGGGGGTCAGGATTAAAAGTGCATACATAAAATGTGCATATATACATGTAAACACACATACATACACACACACACACACACATATATATATATATGCACATATGCACACACATATAAACCAGTGGCAGATGGTGCTCAACATTTTTTGGGGGGCGCAAGCAAACTGAAAGATTCTTTTAAAAAAACGCATCAATTGCAGCCTCACTGTGCCCATCATATGCAGCCACTGTGCCCATCATATGCAGCCACTGTGCCCATTATATGCAGCCACTGTGCCCATCATATGCAGCCACTGTGCCCATCATATGCAGCCACTGTGCCCATCATATGCAGCCACTGTGCCCATCAAACGCAGCCACTGTGCCCATCAAACGCAGCCAATGTGCCTATCAAACGCAGTCACTGTGCCTATCAAACGCAGTCCTTGTGCACATCAATTGCCGCCACTGTGCCCTTAAACGCAGCCACTGTGTCCATCAATTGCCACCACTGTGCCCTCAAACACAGTCACTGTGCCTATCAAACGCTGCCACAGTGCCCATCAATTACCACCCCTGTGCCCTCAAACGCAGCCACTGTGCCCATCAAACGCAGCCACTGTGCCCATCAATTGCCACCCCTGTGCCCTCAAACGCAGTCACTGTGCCCATCAAATGCAGACACTGTGCCCATCAATTGCCACCCCTGTGCCCTAAAACGCAGTCACTGTGCCCATCAAGCGCAGTCACTGTGCCTATCAATTGCCACCACTGTGCCTATGAAACGCAGCCACTGTGCTCATCAAACGCAGTCACTGTGCCCATCAAGCGCAGTCACTGTGCCTATCAATTGCCACCACTGTGCCTATGAAACGCAGCCACTGTGCCCATCAAACGCCGTCACTGTGCCCATCAAACTCAGTCACTGTGCCTATCAAATGCAGCCACTGTGCCCATCAATTGCCACCACTGTGCCTATGAAACGCAGCCTCTGTGCCCAAACGCAGTCACTGTGCCCATTAAACTCAGTCACTGTGCCTATCAAACTCAGCCACTGTGCCCATCAATTGCCACCACTGTGCCTATGAAACGCAGCCTCTGTGCCCATCAAACGCAGCCACTGTGCCCATCAAACTCAGTCACTGTGCCCATCAAACTCAGTCACTGTGCCCATCAAACGCAGTCACTGTGCCTATCAATTGCCACCACTGTGCCTATGAAATGCAGCCACTGTGACCCCCCTGCCCGCTCGCAGTCTGCCCAGCACTTACCCTGTCTCGGTGGGGCAGCGGGTGATGGCGACGAGCAGGGTCCTCCATGCGTCTCCTCCCATACTCTCCTCCTGATTGGCATCCAATAGTGGCGCCTGTCGTTTCAGCCAATCAGGTGACGGGTAACAGACCCGAGCACCTGATTGGTGGAGAGGAGGTTCAGTGTTAGGAAAGCGAATATTTATTCGCTTTTCTAACACACCTGGGTGGACTGTGAGCACCAAGCATGGCACTCGCAGTTCACCTATTTTGAAGCCTATTAGTGCTTTAAAAAAAAACCCGCTGGTGTCATTCAGGCGCCCGGCGTCCATAAAGGGGCCAGGCGTCTGAATAGGGGGCAGTGGCGGCCATAGATAGATTCACGCTATGCATGAATCTATCTATTTGTGATAGAGGGGTGCCTGGAGAGAGGGGGCGGCGCCCATGCGCCCCTATGGACGCACCGCCACTGATATAAACACATACATACACACACACTCACACACATAGATGCACACACAGATGCATACACACACACACACACATACATACACACACACACACACACACACACACACATACATACATGCACATACACACACACACACACACACACATACATACATGCACACACACACACACACACACACACACACACACATAGATGCACACACACACACACACACACACATAGATGCACACACACACACACACACACATACATACATGCACATACATACATGCACATACACACACACATACATGCACATACACACACACATACATACATGCACATACACACACACACATACATACATGCACATACACACACACACACATACATACATGCACATACACACACACACATACATACATGCACATACACACACACACATACATACATGCACATACACACACACACACATAGATGCACATACACACACACATAGATGCACACACACACACACACACACACACACACACACACACACACACACACACACACACACACACATACATGCACATACACACACAAACACACACACACACACACACACATACACACACACACACACATACATGCACATACACACACACACATACATACATGCACATACACACACACACACACACACACATACATACATGCACATACACACACACACACACACACACACACACATGCACATACACACACACACACACACATAGATGCACACACACACACATGCACATACACACACATACATGCACATACACACACACACACACACATACATGCACATACACACACACACATGCACATACAGTAGATAAAAAACGGCAGACTTTTACCTTAGCTCTTCCTGCCGGGTACTGCACTGTAGGGGGAGACAAAGAGCACAGCACACACTGCTTTCACTTTCTTTGTAATCAATGTCACCAGCTCCCTGCACAGTGCCGAATACAGTTCGGCTTAGGATCGGGGAAACTCTTCTGCGCTCCTCCTAACAAAGTACTGTATACAGGGGGCCCTCAAGGGCCCCCTGCAGCAAGGGGCCCGGTCGCCATGGCAACCTCAGCGACCCCTATAATTCCGCCACTGGTGGGAGGGGTGGAATTAGGAATAGATAATTTTCCGTATAACACCGGTTTTGTTAGTAGAGGATGGGGGGGCCCATAAGTTTGCTTTCATATGTCCTTCTTTTTCCCTCTTTTCTTCTTTTTCTTTTTTTTCTCTCTTTCCTCTTTTTCCTGTTTTCTCCAAATTGGTTCAGTGAAAGATAAGCTTTAACTGATACCGGGCCTTGGCCTAGCTACAGCTGAGTTTATGGGTTTGGAGAAGGCAGGAAAGGATGGTAATGTAATGTAATAAAGTCTTATGTTGTGATTTTATAAAAGGAATTGAGGAAATGCATAATCCACTATGATGTGAAGTTGAGAAGGCGACAGTTAATGAACATCAAGCTGATTTAGCCCTCTAACATTGTTCGCTGATGTGGAAAAAAAAAAAATGAAAACTTCATAGAAGAACATAATGGTTCAAATATAGAATCCACATACATATTTTAATGCATAAAGAATGAATGAATGATAACTAGTAAGATTAAATAATAAATGAATAAGGAAGGAAGAAGTGAGAACCATGAAGGGGATTTGTTTAGGGTCGCGGATGTATGGTGTGACTATATGTTGGGGAAGGAGATTTAAGGGAGATACCGCCACAAAATAGTAATATGAATATGAATGTGTTTCATCCACATATCGCTCAAGCTTCATTATAAAAATGATTTGAAGCTTATGTACTCATTTAACCCCGGAAACTTTGTTGCTTCAAGTGTGTGTATCCACTTGGTTTCAAGTTGGAGTAATTTTTGATCAATGCCCCCCCCCAATGTGTGGGGGACATTCTCCAAAGCAGTGAAACTAATCATCTGGGGGTTATAGTTGTGACTCTGTGCCACCTGTCTGTTGATGGCGGTAGATGTGGTATGTTTGTAAATGGGTTTTATGTGATCCCTGATTCGTATGCAGAAGGGTCGTTTAGTTTTTCTGACATAAAAGCATCCACATCGGCATGTGGCTAGATACACTACTCCTATGGTTTGGCATGTAATTGTGTGTCTAATTTTATGGATATGACCGTTGGGAAGCGGCATCTCTCGCGAGTCATATATGAATTCACATATGTCACAATTTCCACATGGAAAAGTGCCAAAGGTATTCAAAGCAACGTTGATTTTGGGGAATGATGGCTAATTATTAGACGATCTTTCAATGACGATGAACGTCTATAAGTGATGTCCGGAAGAGGTTTAATATATTTCTTAATTGTGGTGTCAGCTGTAAGTAATGGCCAAAATCTGTTAAGAATATCTCTTACTTGTTTATGGTCTTTGGAAAATTTAGTGATAAGGCGGGCTGGTTGAACAGTCTCTCGATACCTAGTGGAAAAAATTAGTTTTTTTCGGTGAAGTTTTTTGACCCTATTAAAGGAACGTTTGAGCAAAGTGTGGCTATATCCCCTATTTCTGAGTCTGAAATAGAGGTCCTGAGAGGCTTTGAAAAAATCAGTCTCATGTGTACAATTACGCTTAATGCGAAGATATTGACTGAAGGGAATGCTATTAAGTAATGATTTAGGGGGTGTACTTCCTGCATGGAGGATAGTGTTTCCAGACGATTCCTTACGATAGAGTGCTGAAAAAAGTTTGCCATCAGAATCCACATGGATTTCCAAATCCAAAAATGTAATCATAGTTTGGCTACATTCCATAGTGAAATTCAGGTTATATGTATTGTTGGCTAGAAGATTGACAAAAAGGGATAGTTCTTCCCGAGTGCCAGACCAGAAAAACAACGCGTCGTCTATATATCTGTGCCAAGATATAACATGGCGCAGTAAATGGGTTAAATCCGGGTTGGCAAAAAGCTCCCTTTCCCACCCCCCCCAGGTACAGATTGGCGTAGGATGGGGCACACTTGGTGCCCATAGTCACGCCCTGTACCTGGAGGAAGTGGGAAGAGCCAAACAAAAAATTATTACGTGTCAAAATAAATCGAAGAAGATCCGTGACAAAATGACCATATGTTTCTAATTTGGGACCTCTTTCTTGCAATAAGTTAGAGACCACCTCAATAACTTTATTGTGGGGAATAGCATTATAAAGACTCTCCACGTCTAGAGCAACCAACCAAACATTTTGAGGCAGTTGTAGATCTTCCAGAATACGGAGGAGGTGTAATGTATCCTTAACATAAGAGGGGAGTGATGTAACATGTGGATTTAAGTATTTATCTACGAGTGCACTCGCATTTTCGGTAAGGCATTGGCACCCTGATACAATAGGGCGGTCGGGTGGAGATACAAGAGATTTATGTAATTTTGGCAACGCGTAAAACATTGGTATTTTAGGATCTTTGACATTCACAAATTTTCAAGTGTTACTGTCAATGGTGCCTTTTTGGTAGGCGGAAAAAATAAGCTTGTAGTATTATCTGTGAAGTTTGAATTTTGGTCATCAAGGTCTCCCATGCTTCCCCACAAAAATCAGCCATAATATCCACGAAAATCAATAAACAATTAAAAAAAATAAATTGCCAAAAAATAATAATCACAGTGAATTATTTGAATCAACACATTCAATGAGTGTATGAGGATCAGACAACTTGTTGATATTTTATTGTATTATATAGAGGACAAGCCAGCCTAGAAAGAGAGATTTTTGAGTATTGAAACACTAAGTATTAATTTATCTGATTGTTACTTTTTCTCTTTTTTATTTTTTCATTTCTTGTTTAGAGTGATTTCCATCTGCCATTCTTCTCTTAAATAAGCCAGCATACTGGGTGCCCTGTTCCTTTCCCTTTCCCTATTACTTTGCACAATAGTAAGTATTATCTTGAGACTATGTAAGCCCTATATAATGTTGGCTTGTATATCCAAAACTGCTTGGGCACTGTGCCAGAATCCCTTCATTTATATTGGAAATTTCCTTTTCCAGGTCCTTTTTTGCCCCCTGCAGCCTTCTACTGTGTCTATAGCCCTTGTATCCGCCTTGGGGTTCCCAAGCCTGCCCACTGGGTACCCTTTGGTAGGTATTTTTCTATCGGTTGTTTGGGTTGGTATGAGTGTGCCCTGTGGACTAACACTGGGTGGGTTCTGGGACGTTTGGTAGACGGGACCTGAACACCGGTGAATCTGTTATGGGAGGATTTGTGGTTATGCATGACAGCCACATGGCATTTTACCACTTTCATATAACTCTGTAATTATAATTGTTGCCATTGTACTGTTTGATTGTTGTCACTCTTTGTTATAGAATTCCAAGATAAGAGCACAGGTATAACCAACTGTCCCTGAGGAAGCCTATTTAGGCGAAACATGTAGGACTTCATATACCTGCTCACATGACCTGCCATCACGCCCTAGGTGGGTTTGTGTGATACAATAGCTCAGTTGGCTTTTTATCCTTATGTGCATTTTTTGTATTGTTCACACCCTTGATATGTATGTTTATATATCTTTTTTTTATATGTGAATAAACTATTGTTTTTTTATCATATGGCATTTCAACAATTGGCTGGCACTGTGATAATCCCTTAACCCTCTCTCTGCTCATTGTATTTAAGCTAACTTAAAAGATCGGCTAAATGACCGTGTCCGCAAAAGCCCTGAACTCATGCTGGCTTCCCTGTGTGATCCCAGGATCAAAGGTAAACTGGCACTCAGAGACAACAGCCTCTCCTACTGGAAAGAAAAATTGATTGAAAGGGTCCGGAATTTGCAGCAACAGAGATGTACGATGGATGAGGTCGGTTTGGAAGATTCACCTGCCATGTCTGCTATTCCAAGGCCTGGCACCATCACTCAAAAACAACAGAGTGGAGCGTTTGCATGTTGGGTAGAGGCACTTGACAATCTGGTGGATGCAGGTCAAGCAGCAGGTAATCGAGAGGAGAGCAGTGCCTCTGAAATGGTCAGGGCCTACCTATATGAAGCACCTTTGCTTCCTACAGAGGACCCTTTGACCTATTGGGATGGTAAGAAAAGTTTGTGGCCTGGTCTTTGCCTGGTTGCCCAGCAACTACTATCCTGTCCTCCAACCACTGTGCAAAGTAAGAGTTTTTTCTCTATCACTGGGAATATCCTTAATCCACACCGTTCACAACTAACACCCCATTTGATGGAACAAATAACTTTCCTCAAATTTAACCTCCCCAAGCTGGGTTACCCTACCCTTAACTTGTGAGACCTGAATCATTGTTACCATGTGAAGATAGATGGGGCTAGAGTGACTTGAGTGTGCGTGATAGCATGAATGAATGTTGTGTGAATGGACAGTGAAGATAGATGGGACTCAGAGGAACCATCCAAATGTTGAGGAAAATCATTTTTTTTTTAATTTTCCTACCACTTGACACAATAGCAGTTGTCTACTTTGGTGTGACCCCAAGATTTAAATAGAATTATATTGTTTTAAGCAATCCAAATTTTTCCCTTTATTCCTTCCATCACCCTTTTTTGTAATGAATGTTGTGTAGAGTGACTAGAGTGTGCGTGATTGCATGAATGAATGTTGTGTGAATGGACAGTAGCAAGGGTTGAAGCCTTGACGTGGCGCTACTGCTCACGTGTTGCTGTTTTTGTAAATACAAATAGCAACATGTACTAATTTAACCATTTTTGTTTGATGGTCTTGAAATAAGAGACAATGATTAAAGATGACGTCAACAGCATGACAGTTCCTCTTGATGGAGAGACTGTCAACTCAAGGATCAGAATATGTTACCAACACAACATAGCACAAAGAAGCATACAGTTGGAAACATGATTCTATGCAAGATAGATTAGTTGGTCACTGCTGAGCTGCATCCAAATGCCCAGGACCCCTCCCATTTACCATCTCTGACCCTGGGGACACCAGGGCCCTCTCTGATCCTCCGGCTGTTTCAAGACCATCTGCAATTGTCCGAAGTAACCAGTGTGAGTGAGTAATCTACCCTGCTGCCATGTTACTCAAGCCCTGGAAATGATGACTGCCTGTCAGGTCACCTTGAGGCTAGGTGACAGATGCACTCTGTAGGAATCGGAAGTGCACCGCTAGGTAGTGGACCCTAGGACTGACTGCTGTGGATTGAACCCTAGGAGGTTCAGGAAGCAGGTCTACTGGATCACTAACACAGATCCCACTGGGAGCTAGAGCATAGATTCCCCAGGGCGCGGAGTCTAAGAGCCAGCAGGTGTTCACCAGAGCCTCTAGTGGTGAGGATGGACTGTGCTGCAGTCTGGCTCCAGGTCGCCGCCCCCAGGGTCTCATAGCTCACGCTCATGGTAGACTACAGGGGAAAGAGGCAGCAGGCTGGAACAACAAGCAAGTAAGGGATAAGCCAAGGTTGGGGCCACAAGCAGACAAGGACAACAGAGTACACGCCAAGGTTCAGGTTCACAGGCAAACAGGGATGGTCAGGGACACGCCAAAGGTCAGGGTCACGAGCAGGGAGGAATAGTAGAGAACAGGCCAAAGTCGGTTAACTGGAATCAGACGTAGGAAACACAGCCAGTACACACGAAAGCTAACACACAATGGTTGATCAGCACTGCTGCAAAACAAAAAGAGAAGAGAAACGGGTTCCACAGTTAAACTACAATTGTAATCTGAAAATGACATCAACACATGAAACACATGTATAATGAACCCGTAGAATGAAACAATGCAAATGGAATTTTTGGATTAGGCACATTTTTTCATATAGCACAAGGTTTGCACATTTATTTATTAACCAAATTTATTGTAAGAAACACGTATGCTTTTTTGGTGCACAATAAATAATAAAAGACAGGATTGGGACTGTGCCGAGTAAATGTCCATTGCCCACTCCAGTCCACCTTTCTATTACGCGCTTGTGTGAATTGTGTATAGTGTAAGATTTCCTTTCTTGTTTCTTTTGCAAAGCATTAACCCACTTGCGAATGTGGACCCCCCCATAGTAACTAAACATATGGCGGGTCCGCAAGCTGGTTAAGTCCAGCCACCGTAACACTTTTTATATACCCTGTTTCCCCCGAAAATAAGACCTAGCGTGATTGTCGATGATGGCTGCAATATAAGCCCTACCCCCCAAATAAGCCCTACCCTGTTTCCCTGAAAATAAGCCCTACCCTGAAAAGAAGACCTACAAGGACTTTAACTAGGGCTTATTTGGGGGATAGGGCTTATATTGCAGCCACCACGACAATCACGCTAGGTCTTATTTTCGGGGAAACAGGGTATATGTATATATATATATATATATATATATATATATATATATATATATTTATATATATTTAACTTTTTTATTTTTCAATAACAAAGCGGTGATCTAATGCCACCAAAAAAAGCTCTATATGTGGCGGGAGAAGAGCAAAAATTTCATTTGGGTAGTACATCGCAGGAGCGTGCAGTTTAAAGCTGCAATGCGCTAAATAGCAGAATATGGCCTGGTCAGAAATGGGGCGTAACCTACAGGTGGTCAGGTCAAGTGTGCAACTGCAAACTATGCTTTCATGTGTAGGCTAGGCACACCTATGCGCAAATTTGGTTTTTCACAGGAGGGAGGATAAATTGAAAATTATTTATTCCTTTTTTTTAAAAAATTTCAACTTTACTGACATCACATGTGATAGCAATAATATATGTTTATGTATAAAAAATCTAAAAAGAAGGACTTCTGCGCTACTACCTGAAACTAAGTGAAAAAATGAAATGAAATAATTGTGGTGATGTATTCTTAGTGATGCTGCAAAATCAAATAGTGAACACCTTACACTACTAATAAACTAAAAAGGGCACAATCGTAATGGATTGTGTAAGTGATTCTGCGCAACACAAATTGAAATAAATAAATAAATACAAAAAGTACACACCTTAAAAGTGAAATAACAATCCCCTAATAGGGTAGAGCAATATGTGCAGATTTAAAAAACATAAAACAGGTGCATTACGGTGAATAATCAATAAAAGTCACTCAGTAAAAACACAAAACATAAGTTGTGACTGGTGGGTGAACATGCGTTGCTAGGTGATCTGGTGACTGTTCGTGGTAACGGATACCCACTCGGGGCTCCCAGAACTCTCACCTCTATGGCACAATAAAAGTGCCTGTGTAATTCCAATGGGTCTGTGGTCACTCTGGTGCAGTGATGACAGTGGCGTCCTACTCCTTCTGGAGGGAGGGGGGCGTCACTTCCTCCACCTGGCAGGGCCTCTAATCCACAGTAGGGGTGTCTATGTACTTCCAATGGATCTGTAGTCGCTCTCGTGCAGTGTTGGTATTGGCATCCTACTCCTTCTGGGGGAGGGGGTCGTCACTTCCTCCGACTATTAAGCTCCATATAGGGGTAATTGAAAAGACTCCGATAGTGTAATAAAGATAAAGCCAATGGGTTTATTAAAAGGTAAAAAAACGCTTACATAAACATAAATGAAAAAAACGCCAAACAGCGATGGGAACAGGGTTATAGCGATACTCGCTACGTCACTTCCGGTCCGCTCTAACGTAATTCCGGTAACGTGCCTACGCGTTGCGTCATATCAAGGAACTTCTTCAGGGCACCGGATTGGCTGTCGCCATACTCATTTTATACTATTGGGACAGGAAGTGGAGAAAACTCCATTTTGTTGTAGACCAAGTAAATGGTAGTATCGCGGCCATCTTTGAGTGGGTAATGTGATTTAAAATGTTCATTAATAAAGTTATATTCGAACAAGGAAGTAAAAAAAATGTGTTCAGGAGTGTGTTTAAAACCCGTTCTTAAAAAACAATGAGATAATGACCCGAGATGGTGACTCAGTCGATCGGGTCTCCGATCGGGCTATGTATGGTTAAAATGATGATGAAAAACAACTTTTAATCTTAATGAATTAATAAAATGCAAAGTTTAATACCAAATACATCCAATAGAGCTGGTTAAAAAATATGATAAAAAATCCTAATGGGATAAAAACGAATAACAATAAAAATAGGGGTAAGGATAAAAATGACAGGTCCAAAATATGTAGAAAGCTAGTGTAAATGGATATTAAAGATAGGTCCCCCAAATTTAAAGACCAAAGCACACCGGAAATGAAGTATTAAGTTTACATAAATACATAAAATCTAAAAATCACTAATGAAGCAGTTAAGATCGAATTCTACATTTAACCCTTCAGGCACTAGTGTTCTGGTTCTATGTATCCATTTAGATTCCTTCTGGCTGAGGGTTCTGATTTTATGGTCACCTCTCCATGATGTATTGTATCTTTCTATACCCCAAAAAAGTAATTGTGTGGGGTCTTTATTATGAAAAAGTGCAAAGTGCTTAGATACGTTATGTTTCGGGCACCCTTTTTTAATGTTTACTAGATGCTCTTTAATCCTTGTTTTGAGTGCCCTTTTGGTCCTTCCTACATACTGTAGGTTACAAGGACATTGTAACATATACACAACCCCCTCTGTGTAGCAGTTAATAAAATCTTTTATTGGGTAAGTGTTCCCTGTGCTCGTTGCCTTAAAATCGTGTTTCTTGGTTTGAAATTTTTTGGCGTGTGTACATGCATAGCAATATTTACAGGGATAGAACCCTTTGCCATTAAAAAAGGAGAATGTGTTTTTGGGGGGAGGTTCCACTACATTCTTCGCGATGATATCCCTCAAGGTTGGAGCTCGTCTATAAATAATAGATGGCCTTTCCGGTAGGATTTGTCGTAGGTGTTTATCCTCCTTTAGGATATGCCAGTGTTTGCGGATAATCTTCTCTATATCTTTGAATTGAGTGTTGAAGTCTAAAATTAAACTTGGTATTTCTGAAAGGTTCTGTATCTTCTTAGGTGCATGTATCAATTGTTTTCTGTCCATCGTTTGAGTACGTTCAATTTCTCTTTTGATCAATGCTTCTTCATAGCCTTTCTTGATGAATCTCTGTCCGATTAAATTAGCTTGAATCTCAAAATCTGTATCTTTCGTGCAGTTACGCTTGATTCTTACTAATTGGCCTTTTGGGATGTTGTAAAGCCAAGGTTTATGGTGGCAGCTTGTCATAGGTAGATAACTGTTTCTAGACACTTCTTTGAAGTGGGTTTTAGTTGTTAATCGATCTCCTTCAATGCTTATCTCTAGATCCAGAAATTCGACCTTCTTCGTATCAATATTCAAGGTTAATTGTATATTTCTGTCATTAGTATTTAGATTCGACAGAAACTGCTCCAGGGTTTCTCTGCTTCCATTCCATATTATGAGGATATCATCGATAAATCTTTTGAACAGTCCTAGTTCACACGGTGGATTTTTGTATACTGCTTCCTCCTCCCATTGTGCCATAAAGGCATTTGCCACACTTGGCGCGAATTTAGCACCCATGGAAATACCTGTTATTTGCTTGTAAAAATTTTGGTCATGCCAAAAGTAGTTGTTTTTTAACGAAAATTCTAGGCATTTAATCAAAAACTTCCTTTGGGTACATTTAAGTGCGCTATACTTTCTTAAGACCCATTTGGTTGCTTCACATGCTTGGTGATGTTGGATGATCGTATAGAGGGAGGAAACGTCTACCGTTGCCAGTAGGGTCCTTCCCTCTAGGACTGGTAATTCTTCTATTTGTTGTAAAACATGTTTCGTGTCCCTTATATAGGATGTTGTTTGTTGGATGGCAGGTTGGATAAAGTGATCTATGTACTGGCCAATCCTTGCTGTCAGGGAGTTTATCCCATTAACAATTGGTCTTCCCGGGGGGTTTTGGAGGTTTTTGTGTATTTTGGGAACTGTATATATTACTGGGATCCTATGTGAATCCGGAACTAGGTATCTTGCTTCCTTTGTGTCCAGTATCTCTTTCTTGACTCCCAATTGGATCACTTTTTCTAAATCTTTCTTGCATTTAGTTGAAGGATTGCTCAGCAGTTTTTGGTATGTGGTGGTGTCTTCCAATTGACGTTTGATTTCTGCTTGGTAGTCCTCTTTGTTTTGGATGACCACTCCTCCTCCTTTGTCTGCCGGCCTGATAACCAGATCTTTTCTATTAGTCAAAGATCGTATTCCTTTCTTAATATGTGCAGGGTCACTCGTTTTCCTTATCTTCAGTTGGTCCAGATCCTTCAGTACTAAGTTTTTGAACACTTCAATGTGTTGATTATCGCTCACTTGTGGGTTAAAAAGGGATTTGTTCCATCCGTTGAGGGTTCTGCGGTGTGGTTAATCGTCTAGTTTGGGGGTTAGTTAAAATCGTTTTCTTAATATTCATTTTTCTTACATATTTCTTGATTCCAATATAGGTTGCAAATTTATCTAAGTTTTTTGTGGGGGCGTATTTTAGGCCTTTATCCAATACAGCCAGTTCTTCACTAGTTAAAGTTTGTCCGCTCAAATTAAAGATTCCTTCTCCTAGTGGACTCTTTTTCTTTTTGAGTCTCTTTCCCGCTCGACATCCCCTCTTGGTTCTGGGGTTCTTCTTCTTTCTTCCTGATAATGTCTCTTTGGGGAATAGTAGGGTTCTTGTAGGTGTCTCTGTGGGGAGCGTTGGGCATACTCCAGTTTCCTCCTCGGTGGTGTTTCTCGCCGACCTCGGTCTAAAAAATCATTGCCATGTCTATCTTGATCATATGGGTACTGGCGGGAATGAGTATTAGGTTCCCTCTGGTCTCGAATTGGGTCAAACCTATTGTGTGTTGGGATAGGGCTTCTTTCATGTCTGCCTTGTTGGTTATAGTATGCTCCTTCCCTATGTTCTCTATATGCCCCTTCATTATACGACCTGTCCTTGTGGTGTCTTTGATTATATCCACTATTGTGTCGGCATTTTTTAAAAGATTTTCTAAAAGTTTTTTTCCAGTTGTTCCTAGGTGTGTATGACCCCTGAGTCTGGTAGTTTCGTTGCTCATATTGAGGTCTAGGAGTATGGGGGTAAGGTTCCCTATGGTGTTCATTTAGCTGTGTGGATGGATAAGGTAAACCTCCTTGAGGTTCATAGATCCTGACCTCCTTTTCAGGTGTTGAATGTGCTGACGCGATGGCTGGTTCTTCCAATTTATTTTGCCATTTAAACACTTGGTCTGTTTTGTAATCTGTGACGTCTCTTGAGTATTTCTTTGCTTTCCTCTGTTGTGTTTCTAAATCCTTGGCCATTAAGTCTTTATTTAATTGATTAGCTAGTTTTTTGAAGTCCTCAGATTCTTTATGTACTTCACGTTTGGATTTGAGTTCTTCTATTTGGTGATCTACAAATTTCATTTTCCTATATTTCCTATCTAGGAGAAACCTGAGGCCTTCAATACTCTTACCATTAAAAAAGTTGTACCATTCATTAATGGAGTCTTTATCGAGGAGACCGTCATTTGGGGGTACATCCCATCTGAGTCTCCTGGGAACTATATTTTCTCTTAGGTACCTTTCGAAGGTGTTAGTGTCCCACCACAGACTAATTTTTTTCTCCATCGCATGTCCCAATTTGCGGGTTAAGGACTCTACATCGCTATTGATTTTAGTTTGTGTGGAAAACACAGTGTCTAAATCAACCTTTCTGTGATCCATAAACATAAAAACTTCCATAGTGGCTGCAAAAGTGAATAAAGTGTAATGGTGCTGTATAAAAAATCTAAAAAGAAGGACTTCTGCGCTACTACCTGAAACTAAGTGAAAAAATGAAATGAAATAATTGTGGTGATGTATTCTTAGTGATGCTGCAAAATCAAATAGTGAACACCTTACACTACTAATAAACTAAAAAGGGCACAATCGTAATGGATTGTGTAAGTGATTCTGCGCAACACAAATTGAAATAAATAAATAAATACAAAAACTACACACCTTAAAAGTGAAATAACAATCCCCTAATAGGGTAGAGCAATATGTGCAGATTTAAAAAACATAAAACAGATTAATAAGTGCATTTTTTGAGCTTTTATCATTGTATAAATGACAATGGTCCCAAAATGGCTTCAAAAGTGTCCGATGTGTCCGCCATAATGTCGCAGTCACAATAAAAATCACTGATCGCCGCCATTACTAGTAAAAAAAATTGTTAATAAAAATGCCATAAAACTATCCCTATTTTGTAGCCGCTAAAACTTTTGCACAAACCAATCAATAAACGCTTATTGCAATTTTTGTTACCAAAAATATGTAGAAGAATACATATCGGCCTAAACTGAGGAAAAAATGTGTTTTTTATATATTTGTTGGGGATACTTATATAGCAAAAAGTAAATAAAAACCGCAGAGGTGATCAAATACCACCAAAAGAAAGCTCTATTTGTGGGAAAAAAAGGACGTCAATTTTGTTTGGGAGCAACGTCACACAACCGCGCAATTGTCAGTTAAAGCGTCACAGTGCCGAATCGCACAAAGTGGCAACGGTCATTTGGCAGCCATACCTCCGGGGCTGAAGTGGTTAAAATGTAAAAAAAAAATAATCAGACACGTTACTTACCGTTTTATGTCACTGAAGTTTTTGCGACAGACAGTCGGGTCACGCCGATTTCGATACGTCTCCTCGACCTTCCTGGAGATCAACTCCCACTTCTCCCGCTTCCACTCTGAAGTGGTTTCCCTGGAGCGGGGGCCACACAGCTGCATCCAGCAAGGAAGCGTTTCCCTTACAAGGACCTGGGACTCAATGTGAGTCCACATAAGGTTACGCTTCCTGCTGGTTGCAGCTTGTGTCCCCCTCCTGCGCCCATTTCTGGATGCTGGTGTTTCGGATGTTGCTGCTGCCTCCATAGAAGGCCCAGGAACGTCCTGCTCCATGTTTTCATGGGTTGCTGTTGCTATATCTGAGCCAGACACAGCGTCGGATTTTGCGGCCGCCATTGCACTTTCGATTGAGAAACGAATGTGAAAGTTTGGTTGGCTGACTACTGGGGCAGAGTAGACCAATAAGCATGAACGATGAAGATTCGACACAGAAACGAAAACATGCAAACGTAAATCTTTGGTTTATGGTGTCTGTCGAAAGTTAGAAAATTCAACGGAGCAGCTAAACAAACTGTACGATGTTGCAAATGTACATTCCCGGAAAATTCAACCGGAATGTACGATTGCGGCGCCGTACAGTTTAGCTGCTCCGTTGAATCTACTTTGAACATTCGACAGACACCATAAGCCTTTAATGACAGATTCAACCTTAATTCATTTCGATTTTTGGACGAATGCAAGTTTTTAACGAAAAACTAAATAAAGAAAAAGGAATTTCGGGAGTAACTAAATAAATTTATTTTTCGGACGAAAACGAAATTCTGAAACAAAATATTTCAGTGTGCACATGTCTACTAGGTGCCAGATTTTTCCCACTCCTTCGGGTGGGGCCTACTGTTCCTGCACAAGATTCTGATACACCTGTGTTAGCATGGGGTGCACAACTGTGGCTGGGATGCTCTTCTCCTGTACTAGTGGTGTAAGAAGTCTTCTTACCAGATCAGTGTTGGCCCCAATGATGAGAGAGCTTCTATCAGCCCCTGGAGGCCGGGGACACACCACTACCAAGGTATCAAAGGTTTCAGCCTTTCCCGCCACACTTGGGTCAAAGGCGAGTTTGATAGGTAGGTAGCCATCATAGGGGAAGTTCTGCGTCCCTAGGCCCCATATCTCCAGCTCTTCCAGCTTTTGTAAGGGCAGGTGTTTGAGATATTTTTCGTAAAAGTCTCTGTATAACAGAGTCAATTGAGCTCCAGTATCCAACAGGGCTTTAGTGAAAATTCCCTCTATCTGAACAGGGACAATCAGGGAAGGTCCAACTAGCTTGGAAGGAAATCCATTTGTTTTGGCACTTTTGCCCCGTTTGGTGGCTTGTACCTTCATGCTTTCTTTTCTTGGAGTTTCTCTTTTCTGTTTCAGCCTAGCTGTGGCCCTGGGGATCTGGGGTGCACGGGTGGGTTTGGAGTTGTCTGCTGTGACAGGGCACCCAGTTGACTCCTTCACTGGGGCCCTCTGAAGTTTTCCACCGGCTTTTGTTGTTCTGCTTTAGGTTCTGTCGGGCTTGGACATACTCAACGGTAGTGTCCCACTCCTCCGCATTTAAAGCAGATCTTTTTCTTCACCAGTTTCACGGTCCTATTAGTCGTAGAGCCTGTCAGGGTCTTAAGGGTCGAGACTTCTTCCTCACGTGGCTCAACCAGTTTAGCAGTCAATAGGGCCATCATTTCTAACATCTACTTCTGCATCTGGAGCAGTTTCTCCAGCTCAGACTCACATGTTGGCAGATGCTGTGTAGGTAAAGGCCAAGATTTCTGGTCAGTGCTCACCATCAGGACAATGGGTTCTTGAGTGTCTTGTAGCACATATAACTGGTGTCCTTTAGTCCTGGTTATGTTAGTGGATTGGGTATTTCTTTGTTTCTTGTCCCTTTCTACCTCCATCTTAGCTGCCTCATTAGTCTCTTCGATGAGCACCTCATTTGGTGTAGAGGGATCTTCCAGGTACTGCCTCAACTGAAACTTGACATAGTCACTCCTCAGTCCTGTAGTCACGGACCTCAGGAATTTCTTCTGAATCAGTTCAGCTCCAAAGTTTTCCTCAGAGCCCTCCCCCTTCAAAAAGGACAACAGATGGCCCTTCAGTTCAATAGCTCTGAATAAAAAGTTCTGGGGAGTCTCCTGACTACTCTGTGCCATATTTATCAGTCGATGAAACAGTCCAGCAGCATCTTCCTCTTTATAATAACTCTTCAGTATTCTCCTGAGTTGTGTTAAAGTCAATCCATTTTTCATCTCTAGCATTCCTCTAATGCTCAGTCCTGGACTAATGGCATTGATCACAGCCTCTACAATCTCAGACTCCAAGTACCCTCTCTGTAGTCCCAGCTCAATTTGATGCAAGAGGTTTGTGTAAGACAGCTTGTCCTTCTGTCCCCTCTCTCCTATCTGACCATCATTCTTGAAGTCTTTTCGGATGGTCAACTCTGGCAGGTGGTTATGAGGGCATCTTTTGATTACTGACACGGGTCTGGGTGTTGCCTGACTATCAAGTATCTGTTGATGTGTTCTGCAATCATGTTGGAAGTCTCCTGAAACCTCTCCTGTATGTCATTGTATTGTTGTTTCAGGTCAGCCAACTGTTGTTCTGACTGTGAATTCCTCTCAGGAGCTCCAACTGTCTTAACCAGTTCCCGACTGGCGTACGCCGATGTACGTCGGCAGAATGGCACGGCTAGGCAAAAGGGCGTACCTGTAAGTCCCTTTGAAATTGCCGCCGTGCCATTGCGTGCGCTTATTGCAATTTTTTTTACCAAAAATATATAGAAAAATACGTATCGGCCTAAACTGAGGAAAAAAATGTTTTTTTTATATATTTTTGGGGAATATTTATTATAGCAAAAACCAAAAAATAATGCGTTTTTTTCAAAATTGTTGCTCTTTTTTTGTTTATAGCGCAAAAAATAAAAAACGCAGGGGTGATCAAATACCACCAAAAGAAAGCTCTATTTATGGGAAAAAAAGGACGCCAATTTTATTTGGGAGCCACGTTGCACGACCGTGCAATTGTCAGTTAAAGTGATGCAGTGCCGAATCGCAAAAAGTGCTCTGGTCAGGAAGGGGGTAAAATCTTCTGGGGCTGAAGTGGTTAATAATGGCCTTTTCTTTTTATTAGGGGACCCTCTGCCACTTTCCCTTGGTGTTGACTGAAAACTGATTTTTTGCTGAGTAGGCTCCGTCTGTCTTGAGCTGGGACAAATTTCGGCCGACCTGGCGGGATGTGTCAAGCAAAATTTGGTCCTGTCAGACAGTCTCACACTGGTGCCTTGGAAATTTTCAGGGACTCCCTTCCTCCATTCTAGTAGGGCATAAGTGTGAGAGGTCCCATAGTCTGGCCTCACAGCTATCACCCAGGCCTTTCTCTCTGGGGACAATGCCTGCACAACTTCTTTGACCTGTTTTTCCTCCCAGTCTTCCCCTGGGAGTTCAGGTGCCACGCTCGACACTGAGCATGCGCCTTCCGATTCGCACCACTGAACCAGTGATGGGGTCCATATTGGTGTCAAGAGGGTGGGTTTGCTTGCAGAGTAACAGGATCCCGGACGAGCCCCCACATGTTGCACTGACCCCCGAAGGAGCTGCTGGTATTTGATTGGGCCTGTACTCTGTTTCTTTACACCCCCTATAACTTGACTCAATCCCCTTGACACAGCTGTGGTGCGATATTAGTGTGAAACTAATAGTAAAGGATAACCCCACAATTTGTAATATAACAACAATATACCTTTGTTATTACCTGGGTATCCGAGGTTCCACCTACTGGAAAAGGAACAACACTCCACACCAAATGTACTTAACCAGAAACATATTTTTACTGGAATTTGTATAAGAGTAGTAAGTACAACAATTGGACTATCACACAAACGTAATGCAACAGCCCAACAATTATTCACAACAGTTTGTACACGTGAGATTGTATTCACTGATCCCTGGAAGTGCGCCTCCAAGTGGGACTAATGCCAGATTGGAAACACTTTAACGCTGGACACCTTCCCACTTCCAGTACGCCTTGATAACCAAGAGGAAACAACGCTGTTAATAAAACACAAATGCAATTACTAGGGAGCTCCTCTGCTTTATAATTCAGTCCCTTTGGTAAACAATATAATGCAAGGCCTTGCAGCGAGATCTGCAGTCTTTCCTTTCTTATGCCTTCTGCTAGCTATTTGTGTTGCATAAATTATAATCCAACGGTTAAAGAAAAAGTAGATGTTGAAATCTATTCTTGCAGTGCAGCAACCTGTAACTGTTTCCGATGCAATTGACTTTGTTTTGTATAACACAGTGTCAGTAGTATAATGAAAGATAGACTTGAGGCCTGCCCGAACACAGTTCTTGGTTCCTTTAGATCTCCTCCGTGGGACTACAGGTCAAAGCGACACTGTGTTATAGATTAAAGTGTATGAAAGTGCATTAAGAAAACTTTGGGCAACAGCCCTCTCACCCAATCAAGTTTGTAGAGTAGATAAGCTCCGCTCCGGTGCACTCAGTCTTGCTCCTCCTCAGCCAGCGCCATTATACCACGCTTCTCAGCAGGGTGTATCCGGACCTTCAGGTGGCTCCAACGAGTATCTCTGGATCCTTTCCAGTGTTGCCACGCCGTCCTTCCAGCTCACTGATGTAAACAGAGTCACTGCATGTGCCGTTCCTCAGTAGGTGTTGGCCGCGCTCTCTGGAAACCTCTGCGCAGGTCCTCCCAGGCAGGCTACGCGTCCAGAAGAGACCTAAGATGGCCGCGTGGAGCCTTTTTATAGCCTACCCAGCATGCATTTCAGTGCTGAGTGTTCATGGGTAGGTCACTCGGCATTCTGGGTAAGCAGGTCATTTCCGAATGTAAACAAACAGTCACTTCCTGTAATATTCCTCCATGTTAATCAAATAGAAAAATAAAATCAAGTCCATTCCACATTTTGGCCACTAGATGGTGCCAAATACCAAACCATAATACTGCTCTGCTCATAGATTTACATTACATTATCTTAGCAGGCAAAAATGCTGGCGCTACAATTGTATATTGCTGAAACTGTAAATTTTGTGTAAATATTTCATTTGAAAGATTTTGTGACATACACACATCACTATACATATGGACATATGAGATGCCTCGTGTTAGGAGGTAGGTAGGACTGTTCTCTAGCTGTGGATTCCTTTTACACAACAGGGGACAGTTGAGATTTAAGGAGGGGATGTATGTAGCGTCCACCAACTTAGGTGTGTGCTAATCAGTTAGTTAGGATTAGTGTCAGGTAAAGTTGCCAGTGTTTTACCCTGTTGGTTTGAGCCTGGTTGGTTAATTTGGTGGGGAGAAGTGACAGAATAGGAAAGGGGGGTGTGATCACCTGCATTCCGTTCTGATTGATGCCCTGTTCTTCCAGTGAGAGGTTCTGGAGGGAAGGTGGGCTGGGTGCAGGATGCAGTCAGTTGGTATGGGCTACCCTGGACCAATCATTAATTTGAGTGGGCAGGGGCTTTCAGGCCTATATAGACTGGGGATAACATGCTCCTAGGAGGAGTTCATAGGAGGAGTTCAGAGGAGGAGTTCAGAGGAGGAGTCTGGTAGATGGAGGATTGTGAGAGAGGAAATGTGACCTGCAAGGGTCCAGGCTTGAAGGCCTGGGGGTGTAATGTTCTCAGTGCTGGATAGCAGAACTTGAATCTGAAGACCTGAGGGTTCAGAGACCTCAGTGCTGGATGGTTCATCATACTAAGTCACCGAAAGAAACTCCGGGAGCAATGGGCCAGACCTCTCCAGCTGGGATGGTTCTGGACATGCGGAGCGGGAAGTAGCTGCTAACAGGATGGAGTAGATCCGGGTGTGCCCTGACTTTTCCTAAACTGACCTGGGAGGATCGCAGGAGTCAAGATAGGCAGGTGAGGCCTGGTACTTCTAGCATCTACATACCAAGGTGTTTTTCAGAGAGGCACCAGTCAGGGATCAGTACTGGCTGGCAACCCTCCTTGATCCACGTTACAAGGGTAAGGTTGCAGAACTTAGAGGGGGGCATGTCCGGATGTGAGTGGAGGAGGAAGTGTGAGAGAGGAGCTCCAAAAATCCTTTCACTAATCCGTAGCCATCCGTGCACAAAGGCACTAAAATCAACTTAAATCAATAACCTGCTTGTCCCTCTAAATACTCCGCTGCTGCCTGGGTGTATATTGGAGGTGATCCGGCCAGAAAGACACAGACTCCTGCAGGCCCGCGGCCGCCGCCATCTTTCCGGCTTCCATCTTGCTGAAAGGAGCTGTTGCTGACCTGGGAGTGAGGTAGGGGACTTCCATCAGCATCCAGCAAACCCTCCTATGTGTCCGGCGGTGTCCCGGAGTCTGTGGGGCCACCGAGATCAGCCGTGGAGGCCGCAGCCTGGTGCGGCCTAGTGAAGCCTGCCGCTCACCGGACTTTCCTACGCCGCCGTCCCGCGGAGGAGTGCCGCGGTTGACGCGACCTGCAATCCGGAGCGCAGATGTTGCTGTCCTCGGCTACCCCATCATCCTGAAAGCTAAAGTGTCTGGCAGAGGCTGCCTGTGAGAGCAGGCCACAGAGTCCAGGGGTCCAGCATCCTTTACACCCTCCTGATCCCAACCCGGCTCTCTGTCTAAATCTCCTGCACTGCTTGCTCTGCTGTATGGTAGACTCCTTTATTGGAGTCGGGGGCACCTTTTGAATCATTAGATGCCATCCAGGAGATCAGCAAAGAAGCAGGCGCCTCCTAAGAAACAGAGCCCGGCAGTGACACGTGCGGCGGTTGTTCGGCCCCCAGGTGTGGACAGAGCCACGACCACGTTGACGGCACTGCAGCTTCTCAGAGATATGGAACAAAACAAGGGAGACCTTGCGGCGGCCCTCGGGTGTGGGGCAATCAGAAGCTACCGACTCCACTGCAGCTATCCTGGCAGCCATTGAGGAGAGTAAAACTATGGTCATGGGGAGGATAGATATATTGGCCATGGAGTGTGGCCTTATCCGACAAGACATGGACAAGTTTAGAGGCCGTGTCACTGCCGCTGAGAATCGCATATCCGACTTAGAGGATAATACGGCTACTACCTCTCGGAATGTCGCTGACCTGCAACGCACAGTAAAGACTCTGATGACGCGGTCCGAAGACGCCGAAAATAGACTGAGGCGCAATAATGTGCGCGTGGTGGGCCTTCCTGAGGGCGCAGAGGGCTCACACCCAGCCAGCTTTGCTGAAAACTTCTTTAAAGATATCCTTGATTTGCAGCAAGTTTCCTCAGCATACATTGTGGAGCGTGCTCACAGGGTCCCATCAGGCCCGAGACCGCAGGACGCCTTTCCCAGACCATTCCTGGTATGGTTTCTCAATTAACGAGATAGAGATCTCATCCTTGCTGAAGCTCGGAAGAAACCACAGCTCCGGTTTGAGAATACCACCCTGCATTTCTTCCCGGATTTTTCCCTGGAGCTGCAGAGGCACCGTCGCACGTTTGTGGAGGTTCGGAAGAGACTACCGGAAAAGGGGCTCAAGTATAGCATGCTGTACCCCAGTAAGCTCCACGTTGAACACCGGGGCTCTGTGAAATTCTTTGAGGCCCCCTCGGATGTCTCAGACTGGCTGGATACCCCGGTTTGAAGTGAATCATCACCTATATTTTATATTTTATCATTTTTTTTTTTTCCCCCAAAATCCAGTGCAATGAAGGTTGTATGCACTCAGGCGGATACATATGCTTTAAGTATACTCTCATTCATTATTGCTTTAAGGCCTCGTGTGGGCTGAACTGGGCTCCTTGATCCGTATCCCATGGGGCTCCATGAGGACAAAAGAAAAGGTCATCTAAACTTGCTGAACAGTTCGTCACACGATTAAGTACTTCCAGTTTTTTATTTTTGTTCTCCTTTTTGGGAGTTTTTGGGACTAAGCCACATACCAGTGGTTGTTTTTTTTTTTTTTTCTCTTTGTCGGTTTCTGGTATAATGGCAGAAGGGGATAGTTTTAACACAGTTCACCACTCACAAGGGGGAATATGTATAGTTTGTATGTGGCATTGGTCTAGTGTATCCAAAAGTACTTGCAGATTGAAAAAAGCACTGCACTCAGGCTCCTGCTACTTCAAATTCTGTTTACAGGTTAATGGCTAAGTGTGCAACAATTGTCTCCTGGAATGTGAGAGGACTGAATAACAAGTATAAAAGAGCATCAATATTTCAGTTCCTTAAACAGTTCAAGCTGCATATCACCTTCCTGCAAGAGACCCATCTAGATGGTAATAGGGTCCTGGCTAAGCACAGACCCTGGGTCCAAAAAGCTTTTCATGCTACTTTTTCCACGTTTGCCAGAGGCGTCTCAATTCTTATTAGCAAGGCCCTACCATGTACTATACATCACGTGTTCTCGGATCCAGGGGATAGATATGTGGCTGTTCTTTTAGATGTTTATCATTATAAAATGCTACTGGTGAATGTATACCTGCCTCCTCCTGTAAATGTTCAAATATTATATGATTTGTTTACCAGATAGGCTCCCTTTGCTCACCTCCCTCTTATACTGATGGGTGATTTCAATGCTATTTTAGATGCGTTGGACTCCTCTAATCCAGGGAGAGGGGTCTGGTGATCTTCTATCCTGGGCCTCAGTGACTGGGTTGACAGAGCTGTGGCGAGCTAGGAACCCATCTTGCAGAGCCTACTCTCATGTCTCACTGACCCACCGCTCATCGGCCAGGATAGACATGGCGTTTGGGAACCAGGCCTTGTTACCATTTGTGAAGGACATAGCTTACCTGGCTGGGGGTATATCTGATCATTGCCCTCTGTCCCTTGATCTCAGTCTGTCAGCTGGAAGGGGGGCAGGGGGTTGGCGGCTGTCCCCAGGATGGTTGCAAAATGAGCAGGTATCTTCACGCTTACAGGAGTCTATCGCCTCTTACTGGACATCTAATGAGAATACAGCAGACCCTCCGGTGGTCTGGGATGCATTTAAGGCAGTGATAAGGGGAGAATGTATTTCTGGGATAAAAGCTGAAAGGGTGGCTCATAACACTGAGGTCGTCAGGTTACAAGAAGATGAGAAGGAATGTGCGGAGAGACATGCTGGCAGTCCTTCTGAGTGCACATATTTGTCTCTGATGGAAGCTAGGCGTCTTCTCTCTCTACATTTCTCAGATCTGGCCCATACCGAGTTGGGACACAGGGCGAACTCAGTTTTTGCAGAAGGTGACAAAAATAGGAAGTTACTGGCAAGACTGGTGGAAGTTGAAAAGAAGGTCTCATGTCTCGACTCAAACAGATAGCCACTTTACAGGCATACTATAGACACCCCACAGCTACGATATTTAAACGAATATTTCACTTTTATTTTTTCACTTTAAGCATCATTAAAATCACTGCTCCCGAAAAAACGTCTGTTTTTTAAAACTTTGTTTTGCATTGAAACATGTCCCCTGGGGCAGGACCCGGATCTCCAAACCCGTTTTAGTACAATAACTTGCATATTAGCCTTTAAAATTTGCACTTTTGATTTCTCACGTTCAAGTCCCATAGACTTTAACGGTGTTCGAAAGTTCGCGCAAAGTTTAGGTCCGTTCGCGTGTTCTGGATGCGAACCGAACCGGGGGGGTGTTCGGCTCATCCCTAGCCCAAACCCTTACTCGCTAGCTAGGACCTGGAGTATTGCACATGGAAATAATGTTTAGAGCATGATATGATTGCCTAAATGGTACTGAAATATGCAGTATATTTTTTGAAGATAATCTGCTTTTAATCTGTGTGAAAAAGTGATTTCTACAAGGAAGTATCTTTAAAAGACTGAGAAGAAATAAATTCCTTGTCTCTTTTCAACTAGGTGCCAGCACAACTGAGCATGCTCAGACCTGCAAACAACTCTCATTTTAACTCCCATGGCTTTTTTAGCAAGAGTTATAGTAAATACCAAAATGAGCACTGGATTAAAGGTGTTGTAAACCCTCAAGGTTTTTCACCTTAATGCATTTTATTAGGGGTGGGCTAACTGTTTGAGTCGAGACATGAGACCTTCTTTTCTGGACGCCCACTAAGATGGAAGACAGCATCCCCCTCTCATTTTATCCTATTACTTTCTTTTTTCCATTTGTGGAAAATGTAAGTAAAAATTTGGTTACTTTTATACATTTATAATTTTACATTGACAAGCTTACTCTCATTGCCCACTCCCTAAACCATGTATATGATATATCCGTTCCCCTAGTCCCCATATCGCACACCCCAGCCCTCTCTTTCTTTTCCTCTCTGTTTCTGCTCTTTTTCCCTTTTCATATGTCTCCTTTTCCCTCTCTTATGCTTTCTTTGTTCTGTTCTCATGCAGGCCTCCTCTGTACCCCTACATGTTAATAGAGGTCTTGGGTTCTAGCTTAGAGACATGCTTCCAACTGTCAATCTCACATAAGCGGTAATACTAATACTGTATTATATATGAATACATGTTAAATTATTTTTCTTTTAATGTAGAATGCAATGAATTTATGTTTATTCTTTTGTTAATAGAATATGCCAAAAGCTCCTGAGGAAGCGTTACTGAACACGTAACATGTAGAGCAAGTCAAGCTATTTTGATACACTGTCTCTTTTGAAACCGTTTAGGATTGAACAAGTAAGATAATTGAACGAACACCCCAAATTGTTCGCTGTTGGGCGAACGGGCGAACAGCCAATGTTCGAGTCGAACTCATATTCTAAGAGAATTCGTATCACCACAGAGTGGTACTGTGGATACGGCACATAAATAGTTAATGCCACGTCCCGATATTGGAGATCATTAGAAAATAATTTGGAGTGATGGATTTTATAGACATAACACAGAAGATTAAAAAAGAATTTGAATATTTATTACAAAAAATAGAGCTAAAAAACACATACATAGACTTATATAGAACAGAAAAACCGCGCTAAAAGTGTCAAACAATAATGAAAATAAAAAGTATAAATTAAAGTCCAAAATAAATAATCATAGACTCCTCAATGTGATAATGTTGAAAGAAGATGATTCACTTGAGATACATCTGTGTGGTGAAATGCTTACCAGAACGTAAGACAAATTCAGACAGGTGGCTTAAACCCAGCCCGGGCCTTTAGAGGGTGATTCCAATATGACAAGATCAGTCGCACTCGTGCAGCGAATCAGGTCCGCATAGGGTTTATCCAAAACAATATATGGCAAAAACATAGCGTGATACTGACATGGTAATAGGCAATAAACCAAAAAAAAAAAAGGAAAGTGCAACCTCAAAAAAACAAAATCATGAATATCATACAAACATCCTGTGTGCACAGCATACACAGGAATGTGAAATTGGTGACATGCAACATGCAATGGGTAGTGCTCTTGGATAAGAATGTAAACCACCAAGTATATCTGCTTACCAGAGATCAGAGATAGGTGAGCATACAACTATCACCAAAATGCAGAAAATGCACCAAGTGCACAGACATAAGAAGCAGCTTACCAGATGGCAAACTAGTATACACACACTCAGCTGGAGGCTTGATACCTCAGCGTGACCCAGAATTAGCTTATGTGAACCTATAGGGGTTCCTGCTTACCGGAAGGTCAATTGGAAAAGACCCCAAGCAGAAATCCTGGCGGAGTTGCCGCGATCCCGTCCTGGCAGACTCGTCACGGGCTCGGTGTGCATAAAAAAGGAACAGCCAATAGCGTAATACCGTTGGAACTACGATTTATTAAAAAGAATGGCATTTACAATAAAAACAAGGAATACAGCAACGCCGGCCGGCACTCAAACAGCTCCCGTCCACAGCAGGGCGACGTGGTGACATCAGCACGTCCCTCCCAGACGCGTTTCGTCACAGGTTGACGTTCTCAATGGGGAACGGGCAGCGTGCTGAGCCACCACAATATATGCACGTACCAAGCCTCGTTCTGGGACCCAACAGTTGAAACACAGAACGCCATCTTTGGTGTGGGCATAGATACTAACAAGTTAAGGGAATAGAAGCAATCTGGCGGCAAACCCGCCAACCGGTTCATATCCCTTCATAAGGTATATCTGGCACATACGGACTAGAAATAATTGGCATTACAAATGTATGATAATAAAAAAACTAATATTCTGAACGCCCTCTTTGTAAGAAGATCAGACCCTAGTAACCAGATATAGATATCCAGGTGTCAGTGTCCATGATGACTGGATATCGCATCAGTCAGAACCCTGGACATTGTCCATATGGAGATCAAACGGCATGAATTCACTAATTAAAGGCATAAATACACATAACCACATTAAGCTTCCATAGGGACAAAAAAAGTTTAAAACATAAAATAAAATTAATAATACCAGTGCTATTAAGCATACACCCTTTAAATAAGAAAATAAAATAATAGAAATAAAATTATATTTTAAACCCCATAAGATGCGGGTTATATTCCTAGTCACATACTTATAGCATGATCAACCTCCTTTGGTATAGAAGGTGATTCAAATACAAAGATAAAAACAAATATATATATATATATAGACAAAAATTAGAACCAGATGTATATCCTAAGGATTATGACCTGTAGACTGTCAACTAAAAATTATTATTAGGGAACCCACAAAAGACTTGGTGGAAACAATGATAATATACTAGCCATATGATTTGTCTATATAGGATGTGATTACAAGGACCATTCCTAAACATGTCGAGGGCCCAACTCAGAGTATATCTCGACCAAAATAACATCCATAAGGAAAGGCTAAAAATAAGGAAAGACCAAAAATATGATTTCATGTCCAAAAAAATATAGGTATATCTGTTCCACTTAAAAGTACCACAAAGAACCCCCAATAATCAGGAATTATCAATGAACGCATTGACATCCACATCAATGTTCAATCCATGGGGCGTGTAGCTTTTGATCCTATGGATCCAGGACATTTCGGATTTGGAAATCTCTCGTACCATGGAACTACCCCGCCAGTGGGGTTTATACAGGTCAATCCCTAAAAATAGGGTGTTGGAAGGGTCTCTATTATGTACCAACCGGTAGTGTTTCGAAACCGAATGGTTTTTAAAGCCTGTTAGGATATTGGTAATATGCTCATTGAGCCTTACTTGGAGGGGGCATTTAGTCCGCCCCACATATTGCAAGCCACAAGGGCATTGCAATAGATAAACCACTCCAAAGGTGGAACAGGTAATAAATGGGGTAATATGATGGATTCGACCCGTCTTGGTGGAGACAAAGGATTGGGTCCTCTTATTCACACACGAGTTATAAGAGCAAACCCGACATTTGTTACATCTATATAAACCGGTTAGTTGATCAAAGAAAGTGGTCCTATTCTGAGGAGGGTCCAATACCCCCGGGGCTAACCTGTTCTTAAATGAAGGGGCCCCTTTAAAAACAATTTTGGGTTTGGATGGTAAAGCTTCCTTCAAAACTCGGTCGTTGGTGACTATATGCCAGTGTTTGGAAACTAGTTGTTTTATTTCCTTATGCTGGAGTGAATAGGTAGTGATAAAGGGAACCCCTATATTGTTATCAGAAGTTCCTGTTTGAGGTCTGTCTCTCAACAAGAGCTCCCTATCCATCTCTTGTACGTCTTTCAACACAGGTAACAGATCCCCACTAGTATATCCTTTTTCAAGGAACCTCTTAGTGAGAACGTTACTTTGTGATAGAAATTTCTCAGGATTTGAGCAGTTCCTGCGTACTCTCATATATTGATTTTTGGGGATTCCATTAGGCCAGGGTCTATAGTGACAGCTTTCTAATGGAATGTAGAAGTTCCTGTCACTCTCCTTAAAAAAGGTAGATGTAGATAGAATTCCCCCCTCTATAGACACAGTGAGATCCAAGAAGTGGATCTGAGTCTGACTTATCTCAAAATTCAAATGGATTCCGCGGTTGTTGGTATTAAGGGAAGACATGACCTGCTGAAGTTCCAGGCCATCTCCATCCCATAGGAGGAGGATGTCATCTATATACCTAGCCCACAGGACAAGATGGGGATTCCGGTGGGCATAGATGACATCCTCCTCCCACTTGGCCATGAATAAATTGGCCAGGCTGGGGGCATACTTTGCCCCCATAGCCACGCCACGACTCTGGCGGTAAAATTGATTTGAAAACCAAAAATAATTGTGGGAGGCCGCAAAGACCAACAGCTCCATAATAAAAGAAATCTGGTCCACAGGAAGGTCTGAGCCTCTCATTAGAGCTCCCTCTACTGCTTGCAGACCCATGTCGTGGGGAATTATGGTGTATAGGGAGGTGACATCGGCACTCACCAACCACATACCAGGTCTAATAACAGTACCAGAGAGAAGATTCAGCACATGACGGGTGTCTTTGATGTATAAAGGCATCTTTTGAACCAAGGGCTGAAGGAAAAAATAAATATATCTGCCCACTGGGGATGTGATAGAATCAATGCCACTCACAATGGGGCGTCCCGGGGGGCAGATAGGGTTCTTGTGAACCTTAGGTAGATAATAAATAATTGGGGTTCTGGGGGCCTTGGGAACTAAATATAGACTCTCCTTGTCCCCCAGAATACCCAATAAGGTGCCCTTAGAAATGATCCTACATAACTCGTTGAGGTAGCCATTTTTTGGATCGGAGGGGAGGGGAGTGTAGGTCTCTGTGTCACTAAGGATCCTGGCCATTTCAGCCAAGTAATCCTTTCGATCGAGCACCACTATCCCTCCCCCCTTATCCGCAGGGCTGATAATTAGATCCTTATTTTTACATAAAGAATCCAACCCATCCTGTATGACTTTAGAATTTTTTGCATTTTTCACCTCTAATTTTTCAAGGTCCCTTAACATTACATCTCTAAACACTTTCAATGTGGGAGCAAGTGTCCCAGGGGGATTGAAGAGAGATGCATTCGCCAACCCTGAATGTACGTATTGTTCGATCGGTTGGGAGTTCCTTACAATAGGATTTCCTATCATATATCTCTTTATAAAGAGAAACTGAATATAAAGAGATATATGATAGGGAATCCTATTGTAAGGAACTCCCAACCGATCGATCAATACGTACATTCAGGGTTGGCGAATGCATCTCTCTTCAATCCCCCTGGGACACTTGCTCCCACATTAAAAGTGTTTAGAGATGTAATGTTAAGGGATCTTGAAAAATTAGAGGTGAAAAATGCAAAAAATTCTAAAGTCATACAGGATGGGTTGGATTCTTTATGTAAAAATAAGGATCTAATTATCCGCCCTGCGGATAAGGGGGGAGGGATAGTGGTACTCGATCGAAAGGATTACTTGGCTGAAATGGCCAGGATCCTTTGTGACACAGAGACCTACACTCCCCTCCCCTCCGATCCAAAAAATGGCTACCTCAAGGAGTTACGTAGGAATATTTCTAAGGGCACCTTATTGGGTATTCTGGGGGACAAGGAGAGTCTATATTTAGTTCCCAAGGCCCCCAGAACCCCAATTATTTATTATCTACCTAAGGTTCACAAGAACCCTATCTGCCCCCGGGACGCCCCATTGTGAGTGGCATTGATACTATCACATCCCCAGTGGGCAGATATATTGATTTTTTCCTTCAGCCCCTGGTTCAAAAGATGCCTTCATACATCAAAGACACCCGCCATGTGCTGAATCTTCTCTCTGGTACTGTTATTAGACCTGGTATGTGGTTGGTGAGTGCCGATGTCACCTCCCTATACACCATAATTCCCCACGACATGGGTCTGCAAGCAGTAGAGGGAGCTCTAATGAGAGACTCAGACCTTCCTGTGGACCAGATTTCTTTTATTATGGAGCTGTTGGTCTTTGCGGCCTCCCACAATTATTTTTGGTTTTCAAATCAATTTTACCGCCAGAGTCGTGGCGTGGCTATGGGGGCAAAGTATGCCCCCAGCCTGGCCAATTTATTCATGGTCAAGTGGGAGGAGGATGTCATCTATGCCCACCGGAATCCCCATCTTGTCCTGTGGGCTAGGTATATAGATGACATCCTCCTCCTATGGGATGGAGATGGCCTGGAACTTCAGCAGTTCATGTCTTCCCTTAATACCAACAACCGCGGAATCCATTTGAATTTTGAGATAAGTCAGACTCAGATCCACTTCTTGGATCTCACTGTGTCTATAGAGGAGGGAATTCTATCTACATCTACCTTTTTTAAGGAGAGTGACAGGAACTCCTACAATCCATTAGAAAGCTGTCACTATAGACCCTGGCCTAATGGAATCCCCAAAAGTCAATATATGAGAGTACGCAGGAACTGCTCGAATCCTGAGAAATTTCTATCACAAAGTAACGTTCTCACTAAGAGGTTCCTTGAAAAAGTATATACTAGTGGGGATCTGTTACCTGTGTTGAAAGACGTACAAGAGATGGATAGGGAGCTCTTGTTGAGAGACAGACCTCAAACAGGAACTTCTGATAACAATATAGGGGTTCCCTTTATCACTACCTATTCACTCCAGCATAAGGAAATAAAACAACTAGTTTCCAAACACTGGCATATAGTCACCAACGACCGAGTTTTGAAGGAAGCTTTACCATCCAAACCCAAAATTGTTTTTAAAGGGGCCCCTTCATTTAAGAACAGGTTAGCCCCGGGGGTATTGGACCCTCATCAGAATAGGACCACTTTCTTTGATCAACTAACCGGTTTATATAGATGTAACAAATGTCGGGTTTGCTCTTATAACTCGTGTGTGAATAAGAGGACCCAATCCTTTGTCTCCACCAAGACGGGTCGAATCCATCATATTACCCCATTTATTACTTGTTCCACCTTTGGAGTGGTTTATCTATTGCAATGCCCTTGTGGCTTGCAATATGTGGGGCGGACTAAACGCCCCCTCCAAGTAAGGCTCAATGAGCATATTACCAATATCCTAACAGGCTTTAAAAACCATTCGGTTTCGAAACACTACCGGTTGGTACATAATAGAGACCCTTCCAACACCCTATTTTTAGGGATTGACCTGTATAAACCCCACTGGCGGGGTAGTTCCATGGTACGAGAGATTTCCAAATCCGAAATGTCCTGGATCCATAGGATCAAAAGCTACACGCCCCATGGATTGAACATTGATGTGGATGTCAATGCGTTCATTGATAATTCCTGATTATTGGGGGTTCTTTGTGGTACTTTTAAGTGGAACAGATATACCTATATTTTTTTGGACATGAAATCATATTTTTGGTCTTTCCTTATTTTTAGCCTTTCCTTATGGATGTTATTTTGGTCGAGATATACTCTGAGTTGGGCCCTCGACATGTTTAGGAATGGTCCTTGTAATCACATCCTATATAGACAAATCATATGGCTAGTATATTATCATTGTTTCCACCAAGTCTTTGGTGGGGCCTCCTAATAATAATTTTTAGTTGACAGTCTACAGGTCATAATCCTTAGGATATACATCTGGTTCTAATTTTTGTCTATATATATATATATTTGTTTTTATCTTTGTATTTAAATCACCTTCTATACCAAAGGAGGTTGATCATGCTATAAGTATGTGACTAGGAATATAACCCGCATCTTATGGGGTTTAAAATATAATTTTATTTCTATTATTTTATTTTCTTATTTAAAGGGTGTATGCTTAATAGCACTGGTATTATTAATTTTATTTTATGTTTTAAACTTTTTTTGTCTCTATGGAAGCTTAATGTGGTTATGTGTATTTATGCCTTTAATTAGTGAATTTATGCCGTTTGATCTCCATATGGACAATGTCCAGGGTTCTGACTGATGTGATATCCAGTCATCAGGGACACTGACACCTGGATATCTATATCTGGTTACTAGGGTCTGATCTTCTTACAAAGAGGGCGTTCAGAATATTAGTTTTTTTATTATCATACATTTGTAATGCCAATTATTTCTAGTCCGTATGTGCCAGATATACCTTATGAAGGGATATGAACCGGTTGGCGGGTTTGCCGCCAGTTTGCTTCTATTCCCTTAACTTGTTAGTATCTATGCCCACACCAAAGATGGCGTTCTGTGTTTCACCTGTTGGGTCCCAGAACGAGGCTTGGTACGTGCATATATTGTGGTGGCTCAGCACGCTGCCCGTTCCCCATTGAGAACGTCAACCTGTGACGAAACGCGTCTGGGAGGGACGTGCTCCCTGCTGTGGACGGGAGCTGTTTGAGTGCCAGCTGGCGTTGCTGTATTCCTTGTTTTTATTGTAAATGCCATTCTTTTTAATAAATCGTAGTTCCAACGGTATTACGCTATTGGCTGTTCCTTTTTTATGCACACCGAGTCCGTGACGAGTCTGCCAGGACGGGATCGCGGCAACTCCGCCAGGATTTCTGCTTGGGGTCTTTTCCAATTGACCTTCCGGTAAGCAGGAACCCCTATAGGTTCACATAAGCTAATTCTGGGTCACGCTGAGGTATCAAGCCTCCAGCTGAGTGTGTGTATACTAGTTTGCCATCTGGTAAGCTGTTTCTTATGTCTGTGCACTTGGTGCATTTTCTGCATTTTGGTGATAGTTGTATGCTCACCTATCTCTGATCTCTGGTAAGCAGATATACTTGGTGGTTTACATTCTTATCCAAGAGCACTACCCATTGCATGTTGCATGTCACCAATTTCACATTCCTGTGTATGCTGTGCACACAGGATGTTTGTATGATATTCATGATTTTTTTTTTTTGAGGTTGCACTTTCCTTTTTTTTTTTTTGTGTTTATTGCCTATTACCATGTCAGTATCACGCTATGTTTTTGCCATATATTTTTTTGGATAAACCCTATGCGGACCTGATTCGCTGCACGAGTGCGACTGATCTTATATTGGAATCACCCTCTAAAGGCCCGGGCTGGGTTTAAGTCACCTGTCTGAATTTGTCTTACGTTCTGGTAAGCATTTCACCACACAGATGTATCTCAAGTGAATCATCTTCTTTCAACATTATCACATTGAGGAGTCTATGATTATTTATTTTGGACTTTAATTGGACTTTTTATTTTCATTATTGTTTAACACTTTTAGCGCGGTTTTTCTGTTCTATATAAGTCTATGTATGTGTTTTTTAGCTCTATTTTTTGTAATAAATATTCAAATTCTTTTTTAATCTTCTGTGTTATGTCTATAAAATCCATCACTCCAAATTATTTTCTAATGATCTCCAATATCGGGACGTGGCATTAACTGTTTATGTGCCGTATCCACAGTACCACTCTGTGGTGATACGAATTCTCTTAGAACATGAGTTCGACTCGAACATTGGCTGTTCGCCCGTTCGCCCAACAGCGAACAATTTGGGGTGTTCGCCGCAAATTCGAAAAGCCGCAGAACACCCTTTAAAAGTCTATGGGAGAAATCTAAAGTGCTATTTTTAAAGGTTAATATGCAAGTTATTGTCATAAAAAGTGTTTGGGGACCGGGTCCTGCCCCAGGGGACATGTATCAGTGCAAAAAACTGTTTTAAAAAGGGATGTTTTTTCAGGAGCAGTGATTTTTATTAATGCTTAAAGTGAAACAATAAAAGTGAAACATCCCTTTAAATTTCGTACCTGGGGTTGTCTATAGTATGTCTGCAAAAGTAGCGCATGTTTCCTGTGTGTAACAGTCCGAGAGCAAAATAAAATTTCTAAAGGAAAAAAAAGTCATTTAAAAGTACTAGCGCTAGTGCTGGCTATTAATGAATTGTCGGTCCTGACAATACACATAATAGTCATTGAAAGTCATTGAAAAAAAAAAATGCGTGGAGGTGCCCCAAAATTCAATTACCAGGCCCTTCAGGTCTGGTATGGATTTTAAGGGAAACTCCACGCCAAAATATAAAAAAAAATGGCGTGGGGTTGCCCCAAAAATCAACACCAGACCCTTATCTGAGCACGCAACCTGGCAAGCCGGCGAAAAAGAGGGGGAGACGAGAGAGTAGGAGCATGGATTTATTGGTTACAATGCTGGAATCTCTTTTTAATTTTTATTTTTTTTATTTTTAATAAAGGACTTGTCTCTAGCCATCTCCTGTTGTTTTTTTAACAGTTTGACACTTTCTTTTTGTGAAATGGTAGGGGTACAATGTACCCCTTACCAATTCACATAGGGAGGGGCCGGGATCTGGGTGTCCCCCTTGTTAAAGGGGGCTTCCAGATTCTGCCCGCATACCCCTACAATCACAGGGCAAGGGTTGTGGGGATGAGGCCCTTGTCCTCATCAACATGGGGACATCCTCCCCATGTTGAGGGCATGTGGCCTGGTACGGTTCAGGAGGGGGGGCGCTTTCTCGTCCCCACCTCTTTTCCCCTCAGCCTGCCAGGTTGCGTGCTCAGATAAAGGTCTGGTGTGGATTTTTGGGGAACCCCACGCCATTTTTTTTAAATTTTGGCACGGAGTTTCCCTTAAAACCCATACCAGACCCTTATGGATTTTTGGGGGGAACCCCACGCCATTTTTTTTATTTTGGCACAGAGTTCCTCTTAATATATATACCAGACCTGAAGGGCCTGGTAATGGAATTTTGGGGGACCCCCATGCATTTTATTTTTTATTTTTCAATGACTTTCAATGACTTTTATGTGTATTGTGGGGACCGACAATTCATTAATAGCCGACACTAGCGCTAGTACTTTTAAATGACTTTTTTTTCCTTTAGAAATGTCCTTTTGCTCTCGGACTGTTATAAACACGGGAAACATGCGCTAATTTACAGGCATACTAAAGATACCCCCAGGTACGAAATTTAAAGGAATATTTCACTTTTATTGTTTCACTTTAAGCATTATTGAAATCACTGCTCCCGAAAAAACTACAGTTTTTAAAACTTTTTTTGCATTGATACATGTCCCCTGGGGCAGGACTCGGGTCCCCAAACACTTTTTATGACAATAACTTGCATATTAAATTTTAAAATTAGCACTTTTGATTTTTCACGTTCGTGTCCCATAGACTTTAACGGTGTTCACGTGTTTGAACAAATTTTTTGCCTGTTCGCATGTTCTGGATGCGAACCGAACAGGGGGGTGTTCAGCCCATCCCTACATTCTATGCATTAAGGTGAAAAACCCTTCTGTTTTGCACCTGAACCCGTTATTTCCCATGGTGGGAACGAGCACACCAGCTCCGGCCAGTGTCTCGTGTCCTGATTAGATAGATTGATAGCAACGCAGCCATTGGCTCCCGCTGCTGTCAATCATATCCAATGATGCAGGAGCTGGGAGCCAGGGGGCAGAGTCCTGATGTCTGTGTCAACAGACGCTGCAGCAGGACACGGGAGTGCACCCACACAACTGCCCCGAGGGAGAGCGCTTCTCCAACAGGGCACTTGAGAAGAGGAGGTGCCAGGGGCACCATGGAGGGACCCCAGAAGAGGAGGATCGGGGGCCACTCTGTGCAAAACCAACTGCACAGAGGAGGTAAGTATAACATGTTTGTTATTTTTTTTTTTTAAAGTGTTCCTTTAAAAACCACTTTCCGACTGCCGCACGCTGATGTACGTCCCTACATTGGGGATGGATATCATTGTCATGGCAGCATCTAGCTGCCATAACCCCAGTATCTCCATGTTAGGCCAGTGGTCGGCTACAAGATAAAAATGGGTGGATTCGCCACAAGATCACTTTTATCGGTGGTGGGAGAGGGGCCCCCCTTCCGCCGCGATCCGGTGCCCTCCGCCGCTGCCGACGGCTCCGGTAAGCGGCGGAGGGCACCGTTATCGCGTCTGTCCCCTTGCTGGGTATGGAGATGAGTGAGGGGAAGATGATCCCCACCCGTCTCCATACCATAGCAGGGTGGAAGCGACATCAAAACGTCACTTCCGCCCATACGTCTTAAAGCCACATTTTTCTGTTGTCATTTTTTCAAATGACAATTTTTTTTATTTTTTTTTTATTACATTTAAGTCCAAATATGAGATCTGAGGACTTTTTGACCCCAGATCTCATATTTAAGAGGACCTGTCATGCTTTTTCTATTACAAGGGATGTTTACATCCCTTGTAATAGGAATAAAAGTGACACAGTTTAAAAAAAAAAAAAAAAGCAGTGTAAAAATAAATAAAATCAAGTAAAATAAATAAGAAAAAAAAGTTTTTAAAACGCCCCGTCCCGACGAGCTTGCGCGCAGAAGCGAACGCATACGTGAGTAGCGCCCGCATATGAAAATGGTGGTCAAACCACACATATGAGGTATCACCGCAATCGTTAGAGCAAGGACAATAATTCTAGCCCTGGACTTCCTCTGTAACTCAAAACATGCAACCTTCAGAATTTTTTAAACGTCGCCTATGGACATTTTTGAGGGTAAACGTTTGATGCCATTCCATGAGCGGGCTCAATTTTGAAGCATGACATGTTGGGTATCAATTTACTCGGCGTAACATTATCTTTCACAATATAAAAAAATTGGGCTAACTTTACTGTTGTCTTATTTTTTTATTCAAAAAAGTGCATTTTTTTTCAAATAAAGTGCTCTTGTAAGACCGCTGCGCAAATACGTTGTGAAAAAAAGTATTGCAGTGTCTGCCATTTTATTCTCTAGGGTGTTAGAAAAAAAACAATATATAATGTTTGGGGGTTCTAAGTAATTTTCTAGCAAAAAAAAAACTGTTTTAAACATGCAAACACCAAAATCTCAAAACGAGGCTGGTCCTTAAGTGGTTAAGAACTGTTTTTTGAGAGTGAAAATGTTAGTTATTTAGCCCAATGCAAGTTTCAGCCATTGATTCTAATGGTGCAATTGTAACCTCCCCAAATAAATACTTTTCATATTGAGATGAATGTATCTTTCTCTCAAATAAATTGTCCTTGCAACAATGTTGCTTTTACTTCAACTATTTTGTTTTTAATCACTTAAGCCCCGGACCATTTTGCTGGCCAAAGACCAGAGCACTTTTTGCAATTCGGCACTGCGTCGTTTAAACTGACAATTGCGCGGATGTGCAATGTGGCTCCCAAACAATATTGATGTCCTTTTCTTTCCCACAAATAGAGCTTTCTTTTGGTGGTATTTTATCACCTCTGCGGTTTTTATTTTTTGCGCAATAAACAAAAATAGAGCGACAATTTTGAAAAAAAAACACATTATTTTTTTACTTTTTGCTATAATAAATATCCCCAAAAATATATAATAAAAACATTTTTTTTCCTCAGTTTAGGCGGGAAGGGATTAACCATTAGGGGGCTAGGGAGGAGTTAAGTGTGTCCTGGGGAGTGTTTCCAACTGTTAGGGGGATGGGCTACAAATGGCACTTCACTGATCATAGCTCCCAAACACAGGGAGCTATGATCAGTGACAGTGTCACTAGGCAGAACAGGGAGATGCTTGTTTACATTAGCATCTCCCCATTCTTCATCTCAATGAGATGTTTTTATTATTTCCAAATGATCATAATTTGAGCCTAAAACATGTGATATGTGTACCAAGATCAGAAATAAAAATTGAATTCCCAAAAATCAGAGGGTAACATCACTATTCTACACTCACACACCAAGAACCACCAAATATCACAGAATAAATCAAGAATAACTCCTGAATAATGTAATTCAACCACCTATATGTCCAAAGAAATGTAGTATCTGTGTATTTATGTGTAGCAGGGTTCCACGTGTGGCAGCACAATGGCTTACAGGTTAGCACTTCTGCTTAGCAGCATTGAGGTTCTGTTTTCGAATCCCAATCATGCCACTTCATGTAGAGAAGTTGTCTGATCTCCCTATGTTGTCAAACATAGCTCCTGATTCAGGACCTTGTCTAAAAGTAGTACTTATGTGTAGGAGGGTTCCACTAGCATTGCAAATCGTGTCATATGTTTTCCATGGGCATGAACGCTAATCAGCCTTAACATTTCCCCACCACCACTAATTGCAGCATCTTACCAAGCCAAAACCCACAAAAGGACAGCTGTTTAGCACTCAGCATGCTGACAGTAATCAGCCATAACCAGCCTTCAAAACAGATGGCATATGCCAGAAACTGGTTGTTCACCAGCTCTTTGGCCTTCCACAGTACATCTGCATTGATTAACTTCTTGCGCCCTGGGACTTAGGACAGTTTGACACCACAGAGATGCAGCATAAAACATGTAGCAGCACAGTGGCTCACAGCCTAGCAACACTGAGGTTCTGAATTTGAATCACAATCCTGCTACCTGGCTAGAGGTTTGTATGTTGTGGTTTTAAAGTTTCTTTTTTACCAGTTCTAACATTTTTGATGGGTTTTACATAATGGAACCCCAAGAAATCACATTATAAATCAAGCAAGTATGGGTTTGCACCAAATCTAGAACTGGGGTGTTTCGGCCCAGATATGGATGTATATGTCTGGTGTGATGCTGCACACATATTTTAATGTTGTATGCTTATGATGAATGGTGACTGCTCCTTGTCACCAATTTGTGTGAAGCACCCCTCACAAAGTTGTCATTTCCTGTTTTGGACCCTCCGCATGCCCAACAATGTACAAGTTTGATTTGGAGATTTTTGGGATCACTGATCATGGCCAGAGCCTTGCACATGTGTTATTTTGAGCTTTACCCTGCCCAGATATCAATACTAAAGCATTTTTTCATTTGTAAAGTGTGTATTCCTAATGAACAGGTGTGAGCCTAACTCAAGAGACAGAATCAATTACTCTGGTGGGTGTGTCCTTTACTGGGTAGGTGGAAATGTGCTAGCAAGTTTAGATTTTGGTTATTTAAAGGCCTGCATTTGTGGCCTGTGTTTGGCCTAAGAACAGGTCTGAATTTTTCTTTGCAGTGTGTATGTTGGGGTACAAATAGATGTGTTTTTTGTGGGTGTGCATAATTCCTGACCCACACCCCATTAAGGCTATTGTTTGACGATTGCTTCTAAATCTCATATGTTAAACTTACAACTGCTATGTAATGGTTGAGATAAAAAGGAAGGTTGTGCTGCTGTGTTTGTCAATGTAGTTTGTGCGCTGCCTGGCTTTTGTATTAATTTTGTCTTTTTTTGCTTATGAAAATTCTGCCATGTAACTTTTTTGGGGGTTGGGGCGAGGACTTCTGATCACAAAAAAAGTTAGTCATGCTCAGGGGCGGGCTGGGCCAGGGGGCAGAGTGTCAATTTCCCCCCGGGCCGCTCTGATTCCCTGTAAAAGGGCCACAGTGCAGCCAGCTCAGTACTACGCATGTGCAGTTTCCGGACCCAGCCGAGTGCTATTGCTTGGGCAGCTCCGGCCGGGGGGGGGGTTAACCTGGCCGGATTCTGAATTTAGCGGCCAAATTGTAGTGAAAGAACAGTGATCCCTCCATCCCGTGCTGCAGCTGCGATGTGTCCTGGGCTGCGAGTGTGTGTGTGTTCCATCTTACGGAGCACACAGTACAGCCCTACTGTAGTCTACACTAATGGGAGAACAATCAGCTCTGCCTCTTCCCACCCCTCTCTCCCTGTGCCCGCCCTCTCTCCCTGTGCCCGACCACACTCGATGCAGCCCGTGTGCTGTGTGGAGGAGATATGCGGGTGGGAAACTTTAAAGTCAGCAGCCAGAATGTCCCATCCTAAACATGAAGACACTGAGTGAGCCTCCTGCTGGGACTGTGCATTGTGCAAGTGAATGAGCTGTGACCAGACTCTCCCCTCCTCCCTCTCTTCCTCCCTACTCCATCTCTCCCTCAGCCTTATCATTTAACCTCTTGTCTGCCAGGCACTTTCACCCCCTTCCTGCCCAGGACAATTTACAGCTTTCAGTGCTCTCATATTAAACCCAGGTTCACATTGGAGCGATTTGGCATGCGATTTGACATGTTAAATCACATGCCAAATCAGTGGCAATTGCCGGTGATGGCACCATCCGAATCGGTGCAACGCCGCATCAATTCCACTTGCGGTGTCACACCGATTCCCAAAAGTAGTTTCTGTACTACTTTTGGTAATTTTGGGGTGTAATTTCAATAGACATTTGTACAGGAATCCGCACAGATGTCTCTGAAATTGCACCCCAAAGTCAGGACTGACATGGGAGTATGAAATCATTCAATAGTTCAGCTGAACTCGCTCGATTTCATCCCCGATGTCAGTGTGAACCTTGGCTCTGAATGACAATTGCGCGGTCAAGCAACACTACATATTACATTGTTGTCCTTTTTTCACACAAATGGAGTTTTTGTTTTGGTGGTATTTAATCACCACTGGGTTTTTTATTTTTTGCTAAAATATGAAAAAGACCAAATTTTTTTTGTAAATACGGTGCCTTGAAAAAGTATTCAAACCCCTTAAAATTTCCCACATTTTGTCATGTTACAACCAAAAACGTAAATGTATTTTATTGGGATTTTATGTGATAGACCAACACAAAGTGACACATAATTGTGAAGTGGAAGGAAAATGATAAATGGTTTTCAACATTTTTTTTTTCAAATAAATATGTGAAAAGTGTGGTGTGCATTTGTATTCAGCCCCCTTTACTCCAATACCCCTAACTAAAATCTAGTGGAACCAATTTTCATCAGAAGTCACCTAATTAGTAATTAGAGTCCACCTGTGTGTAATTTATTCCCAGTATAAATGTAGCTGTTCTGTGAAGCCCTCAGAGGTTTGTTAAAGAACCTTAGTGAACAAACAGCATCATGAAGTTGTGGAGAAGTTTAAAGCAGGGTTAGGTTATAAAAAAATATCCCAATCTTTGAACATCTCACGGAGCTCTGTTCAATCCATCATCTGAAAATGTAAAGAGTATAGCCTTGTATACACAATCGGATATTCCGACAACAATTGTCCGACGGATGTGTTTTGTCGGACAATCCGACTGTCTGTATGCTCCATCGGACAATTGTTGTCGGAATTTCTGACAACAAATGCTGGCTGTGCATGCTCTCAAATTGTCCGACAACATATGTGTTCTATCAGATTATCTGATCGTGTGTACACAAATCCGTCAGACTAAAACCAAAAGTACAAACACGCATGAGCCAGTCACAGCCCAGACCTAAATCCCATTGAGAATCTGTGGCAAAACTTGAAAACTGCTGTTCACAGACGCTCTCCATCCAATCTGACAGAGCTTGAAATATTTTGTAAAGAAGAATGGGCAAAATTGTCACTCTCTACATGTGCAAAGCTGGTAGAGACATCCCCAAAAAGACTTGCAGCTGTAATTACAGAGAAAGGGGGTTCTACAAAGTATTGACTCCGGGGGGCGCCATACAAATGACAAAATGTGGAAAATTTCAAGGGGTATGAATACTTTTTTAAGGCACTGTAAGTCATTTTTCTCATTTACTGAAGTTCACTGATAGAAGGCACTGATAGGCGGAACTTATGGGCGGTACTGTTGGGCACTGATGGGTGGCAATGATGGGTATTAATGGGTGGCACTGATGGGCACTGAAAGGCAGCACTGATTGGTGGCACTGATGGGCACAGACTGGCGTCACTTGCTGGGCACTGCTAGGGCTGCCCTGTAATCAGTGCCCTAACTATCTGTACAGTCTCCAATGTGAGGAGATGCCGCTGATCGGCTGTCCTCACATGCTGTCATTTACATGTGATTGGCTGTTATTGGACACAGCCAGTCACATGAGTAAAGAGCCGCGTAGTCCGCTCTTTACCAGGATCGGGGTCATGCTGTCATTGCTGTGTCATATTTGTCTTGCTTCATAACATCAATTTCTGTTATAAAACCTGGTGGGCATGGATGTTGGGCTGATTCAGTGGTACAATGGGCCACTCGACTGGACTTGCCCCCCAGGCTTAAGGCTGCCAGCCCTCCCCTGGTCATGCTTGTTATTAGCTTGATTTGTATCCCTGCTTTTCTAATGTGATTTGTTTAATGTGTGTAATTTTTAGTATCCTACCCTTGTAGATTGTAAGCTCTTTTGAGCAGGGCCCTTCTAACTAAATTGTCAAATGCTGGAGCATCATTTCCATGCTTTTTTTTTGGTCCAAGTACATTAATGTACCAAATGTTTATATTAATGTTGAAATAAAAAGTTGATTGTTTTTTGTTTTATGTTTGACTTTTGCAGACTCAAAATGCATATTTTATACTGTAACTGCAAACAATTCATACCCCTTCAAATCTGTATTAAATCTAGATGCATACAAAAGTATTTGGTTGTGCAAGTCCTTGAGTAGAAAGTGTAATTGGGGGGGGGGGGGAGCCCCCTAAAAAAATAAGCTGATCAATTGCACTTCCTCCTTCTCCCACCTGCGGGTAAAGACGTCATTACCCGGCGGCACACTGCTCAGCATTGCAAGATTTCAAAACCGTAAGTGACGCGTGACAGCAATGACGCGATACAAACGCCATTTTAAATGTGGGCAACCAGTGCATAGTTGCCAATGATACTAAAGTATCTGTGCACGAGGCAAGTGCGGCTATAATACACAAACAGGGAAGCATTAGATCGTCCATTGTTGCTGCAGAAAAGGTAATTAATCTTAATTAACTATTTATTTACACTAATTATGTTTAGAATTATACACATAAATGTTATATATATATATATTTTTTTTTTTTTTAGTATTTGTATATTGTATGTGTAGTTATACAGTACATGCAATTGAGTAATGTCTAATATTTTATAATTGATTTAGTTGTATATAATATGAGTTATTGTATATTTGATTACAGACTGTCTTTTTAATTAATTTATCATAATAATGTCAGTGATTACATATACAGGTATTTTAATTTTTTACTTTATTTATTTTATATTTTTTCTATTTATTGTTGTTCTTAAAGCAACATTTTATAATGTATTTTTATTATATTTGTGTATTTTTTCCAATTTGTCTTTGTAATTAATATTTAATTAATAATTTTTTTTTCAATAATTGTTATATAACATACATTTTTTACATTAATTTTTAGATTCATTTGGATACCAAGATCATTTTTGGCGAACATCATCTCAATTATTTGACAGGTAATTAAAAATAATTTTAAAAAATGTCATTCCTTTAAAAAGTCTCTCTATATATAAATTCATAGTTATAAAAATCATGTTACACATTTAAATATTTAACAGTAAAAAATAATAATAATTTTTATTAGTTTTAAACTATTTTTTGTTATAATTTTTATTTCCTGACAGACTCCATGGCAGCCTACGTATGGGTTAATCCCGCCTCTCATACCTCATAGGACCCCACTCCCATAAATCTTTGCTTCTAGACAGAGACTGTGTTCCTTTTTTGTCCTCCTCCTAGGACCAAGGTGTATCTTACCTTATGAAAGTTTTGTTGATCCAGTCCTGGTGGTTCGCACGTTTTGATGATGGCGGTGTCTTATTGAGGTCCAGCTTCCCCAGCTATTAGCAGGGCGGACATACGGGGTGCACTCTGATGCCTGGAAGAGCTGATTGTACCGGCCATTGGCTGGGAAGCGGCATTGCGGCCAAACGTCCCAGCTATTAGCGGGAGGCCTCCTTCATGATTACCCCGGGCGTGCGGTGAGCGCTCCTCTTGCTCCCATTTCCAGGATGGATCCCCTCAGGTGCCGTGGTAATGTATGCTCTTCTGTTTTTGAGTTTTGGCAGCCTGTTGTGTGTGTTGTCTTGTCTTTTAAATTGCTTCCTAGTGGCCATGGCGGCTGGGACACATCTGCGTTCCAGTCCGCCGCTTCCCCGCTCCGACTGCGCAGCTGCGAAGTCTCGATTGAGATCGAGGCTTGGTTCGCGCCTGCGCAGTCCGAGCGTGATGACGGCGACTGCGCATGCGCGCGAGCGCCGTGGAGCGGCGTCGGTCACAGCGTAGGGACGCTGTGGCCGCGATGACGTCATCACAGGCGGCAGATTCAAATAGCTGTCACATACAGCTATGGTTTGGGTTGCTCTTTCGCTTAGGCAGCGGCTTCCCTGTGTCCATCTCTCTGGCTTCTGAGGTAAGGAGCTTTGCTGTACCTTCCTGTGTCTAGGTCTCTTTCTCCAAATAGGGGAAAGAGAAAGCTGAAAGTATACATAGTTATTTGTCTCTTATTGATTGTTTGCAGTCTTTTGTTTCTGTCGCCATGGATGTGTCACCGCCCCCTTGTGGCCAACCCTTACACCGCAGGTAGGATGAAGTATTTTTATTTTCATTCTGCCTGTATTGGTTGGGGTACTATTTAGGAACAAAGTATTCTTTTTCTCCCCTGCAGCCCTTCTAGGTCTGAACCACAGTTATCGGCACATAAAGAAAAGGACCAGTCTAGGTCTCATCATCACCAGTCTACGTCGGGTTCTAGACGTACTAGGTCATCTTCCAGACACCGCAAAGAGGGGTCAAGGTCTAAATCTAGCCATCATTCCCCCCGCCATTCCAGCCGCCCTGAGAGGAGAGCTTGCTGGGGATGTAAAACTCAGGTCCCAGAGGGTAAATCTCTCTGTGAGTTGTGCTTTTCGAGAGCCACGAAGGAGAGAGGAGCTGAGGACCAGCAAGTGGAGGCTCTGGTCAGGAAAGTGGTCCAAGAATCTCTTAACAAAGCAGATTTTGACCGGGCAGTAATTCCTCCTTCTGTTATAGCTCCAGTTGCTGAAGAAATTGAGTCCGAAGTTCCAGGCCCATCTCATCATAGTCTCTCTTTTAGCGGTTCCTCGGACAGCGAAGCAGAGATAATTGAACCTGGGGCAGGTTTTGACTTCTCCCTGGTTCCCCAGCTGGTCAGAGCGGTTAAAGACGCATTGAGATGGGAAGAACCAGTAGAAGCACCCTCTAAACAGAGGAAATACTTTAAACACCTTAAGAAGGATCGCCCGAACTTCCCCTTCCTGGGTGAACTGGGTGAAATCATCTCGGATGAATGGGGTAAAGTTGATAGGAAAAACTCCTTGATTTCCAAGGTTGCAAAGATGTACCCTTTCAAGAATGATGAAGTAAAACATCTTGAATCAGCCCCCTTGTCGATGCAGCTCTTATGAGGCTGGTGAGACATGTTACGCTACCTCTAGAGGATACCGTCTCTTTCAAGGATGGTCTGGAGAGGAAGATTGATACGGACTTAAAACGTATCTATATCACGGCAGGGATGGCTTGTAAACCGGCTCTGGCCCTTACAGCTTTGTCAAAAGCTATGGAGTCTTGGACGGATGATGTTGGTGCAGCTCTAGGAAGTGTGTCTGAGGTCTTATTCAAGAGATCTCCAGTACATGAGCTGAAGCTGGCTTCGGTCTTCCTGGGAGAAGCATCCATCGACATTATTCGTCTCGTGGCACGTGTCATGCTTTCATCAGTTACAGCAAAACGTGCCCTCTGGTTACGTCCATGGGTTGCAGACCCTGCCTCTAAGCAGGCCTGGTGCAGGATTCCTTTCGAAGGCTCCTCACTCTTCGGAAACAAACTGGATTCTGCTATCTCCCGTGCTACTGGGGGCAAGTCAGGATTCTTACCCCAGGACCGTCGCATCCTTAATCAAAGAAGGACTCAACCCAGACAAGAGCCAGAACGCGCTAGAGATGCGCGTCGCTACAGACCTGGTCGGGAGTTTAGGAAAAACTGGAGGAGAGGCCAGCCTTCAGGCCAAAAATCCTCAAAGTCAGCCCCGTCAAGTGGTCGGGAGACTTCCAAGTCCTTTTGATGCGACGCCTGTCCAGGTAGTGCAAGTAGGAGCTCGTTTACTCCGGTATCAGCACGTCTGGGCAGCCTCGATTCAAGATTACTGGACCGTAAAAACGGTCTCCTCAGGTCACACTTGGGTTTTCACCAATCCACCCAGTCACCGGTTTGTGCCTACGGTCCTTCCGCACTCAGAAGAAAAAAGACAAATTCTTCTATCGTATACAGACTCTCTGATTGCCCAGGGGGCCGCCATTCAAGTTCCATCAGAAGAAAGATTTCTTGGAATTTATTCCCCCCTTTTCATGGTCCTCAAAAAGACTGGCTCTTGGAGACCAGTAATCGACCTGACACATCTAAATTCCTTCATCAAGAAGGAAAAATTCAAGATGGAAACCCTGCTGACAATCCGACAAACAGTACAACCAGGAGATTGGCTGGTCTCCATAGACCTGAAAGACGCCTACTTTCATGTGCCGATCGCAAAAGATTTCCAGAGGTATCTCCGATTTGCAGTAGGCCAGAGGCATCTCCAATTTACTTGTCTCCCATTCGGGCTCACAACATCGCCTCGAGTGTTTTCGAAGCTCTTATTGGCTGTGGTAGCTCTAATCCGAGTAAAAGGCATTCGGTTACACCATTACTTGGACGACCTACTCCTACTGTCGCAGGACAGGGAACAGATATTGTCACATCGGGATCAAGTCATATCTACTCTGACGGAGTTCGGTTGGCTATTGAACAGGGAGAAAAGTCACCTAGTTCCGACACAAGCTCTAGTGTTCCTCGGAGCCCTATTCAACACAGTGGAGAGCACCATCTCTCTTCCTTTGGAGAAGATTCCGGTAATTCGAGAGAGAATTCGCCTAGCATTGTCAGCAACTCTCCTCAGAGCCTCTCAGTGTCTCAAAATAATCGGCACTATGGTAGCCACAGCCCCCATGGTGAGGTGGGCGCAGTGGAAAATGCGGCCCTTTCAGAAGGGTTTTCTCCAGCAATGGGATCCAGGGTCTCGAGACCATCTGGTGCGGGTAACCACCTCCATGCGGGAGGGCCTCCCCTGGTGGCTGCTACGGAAGAACCTCCTCAATTGTCACTCCATAGTCTCCTGGATTACAGTGACAACGGATGCGAGCAACAGAGGATGGGGCGCTCTCTGTCTGACGGAGATAGCCCAAGGCAGGTGGGACTTCCCATCCCAAGGGATAGTCTCAAATGTCCTGGAGCTCAGAGCTGCCTTCCGTGCCCTTCAAGCCTTTCTCCATCTGATATCAGGAGCCTCAGTCCTCCTGAGACTGGACAACACGACCGCAGTATCATACATCAAGAGACAGGGGGGCACCCGCAGTCTCTCCTTACTGAGGGAAGTAAGCCCGATCATGTCCTGGGCCCAGACGAACTTAATAAATCTATCCGCTGTTTATCTCCCAGGAATTCAGAATGTCCAAGCAGACTTCCTTTCAAGAGTCACCCTGGACAACAACGAGTGGTCCCTCCACGCCGAAGTTTTCGATTGGCTCCTGTCTCTAGGGATGATGCCGGAAGTGGACCTGTTTGCATCCCCATGCAATTTCAAGCTGGGAAAATATTACACGAGGTGTCGCTGTCCCCAGGCCTTCGGAGTGGATGCCCTGACGGACCAGTGGAAATTCCACAGGGCCTATGCCTTTCCCCCAGTTCCAGTCATTCTTCGTTTCCTTTCGAGGCTCAGGTGGGAGAATGTCGAGGTGCTGGCAGTTGTTCCGTTCTGGCCCAACAGGCCATGGTTTCCTCTCCTGATGCAGCTCAGTTACCGAGAGCTGGTTCCTCTCCCATCCAGACCAGATCTCCTGCTGCAGGGAGCGTCTCTTCACCCTTGTCCATCCCAGCTCCATCTGATGGCTTGGTGGTTGAGAGGAGAAGGTTGGAAGCACTAGGTTGTCCAAGTACAGCTATTGCTACATTGTTGAATGCCAGAAGAGCGGGCACCAACAGAGTGTATCAGAAGATTTGGGCGAAGTTTGCGGACTATGTGATTTCCACCAATGGATCCTGTAGTAATCCAAGGATTCAGGACGTTCTAGGTTTTCTACAAACTGGCCTGGATCTGTCCCTATCGGTGAGTTCCTTGCGGGTCCAGATTTCTGCAATCTCAGCCTTTACAGGCATATCATGGGCCAGACACCCCCTTACTAGGCAGTTCTTCAAGGGAGCAATGAGGCTTAGGCCTCAGAAAAGACCAAGATTCTCTAAATGGGATCTTCCTCTCGTCTTGGATTTCTTCTCAGAAAAGGAGATACGGCATATGGATCAGTCATCGATTAGAGAGCTTTCTCTCAAAGTGGTCTTTCTAGTGGCCATAACATCGGCCAAGAGAGTTTCTGAAATTGGATCCCTAGGATACAAAGAACCTTTCCTTACCTTCTTCCCAGATCGTGTAGTCTTGATCCCCATGTTAGGATCGAATCCAAAAGTGACAACCATCTTCCATGAAAATCAGGAGATTGTCCTCCCTACTTTCAGATCCACTGAGGACTCTGGTGTTCACCCTCTAGATGTTGGACAGATTCTGAAGCAATACCTAGAAGCCACTGCTTCTTTCCGCCAGTCTGATCATCTGTTTGTACTTTTTCACGGCAAGAACAAGGGTTCACGGGCCTCCTCTAGAACCATCGCAGCATGGATCGTTCAAGCTATTCAATGGGCTTACAGGTCTAAGGGTTTGGCTCCTCCGGAGGCGGTGACCGCTCATTCTACCAGGAGCGTCTCTACATCATGGGCAGCATCCCGACATGTGCCTCCAGACGTAATCTGTAAAGCGGCCTCATGGTCATCAATTATCACTTTTATGACACACTATTGTGTAGAACCGGCTTCTTTGTCTACGGTTAACTTTGGTTTGCACGTATTATCTGTTGATGGTGCCAATTAAACCTTTTTTTCTTTAAACCAGCAATTGCCCACCCGGGTGTGTATGGCTAGTTATTTCCCATACGTAGGCTGCCATGGAGTCTGTCAGGAAAACGGAAAATTTATATCAAATACTTACTGTAATTTTCCTTTCCTGATGGACTCCATGGCAGCAGGAGTTCCCTCCCAGTTGCTGGAGTAGGCTAAGTTACGGAACACAGTCTCTGTCTAGAAGCAAAGATTTATGGGAGTGGGGTCCTATGAGGTATGAGAGGCGGGATTAACCCATACGTAGGCTGCCATGGAGTCCATCAGGAAAGGAAAATTACGGTAAGTATTTGATATAAATTTTCCGTTTTTACATTTAGATTGTCTTATAGATACCCAAGATCTGGCATCGGACTTATTATTGCTTTATTCTACAGCTTTTGTTTTTCAGGTAAGAAAGTAAATTATAACAGTTAATAATGTTCATTATTTTATCCATATATGGTTAATTGAAATTTTATATATATATATATATATATATATATATTTTTGTTATTACGTTTATACACTTTTCTTTATTGTTGCTAATGATTTTTTTTATGTTTTCTATTATATTATTATGTATATAATTTTATTTAAAAAATAAATAGTTAACTGTTTTGTTATTATTTTTATTCCATAGTTTGAAAAGTGGATTTGATATTTTCAAAACTATGCAAAATAATGTATTATTTACAGTATATTATGCTAACTTTGGTACATACATGTAAATGAAAACTCATTGTAATATTTAAATAATTTAATATTTATATTAAATAGATTTAATAGATGTTTTTAAGTTTATTTAATTAGATGCTGATTTTATTTTTTCATATAAAATGTATTTTTGTTTCATTCATTCTCTCTCTCTCTCTCTCTCTCTCTCTCTACGTATATATCTGTCTATAACTATCTTTATTTCTGTCTCTATCTCTATCTTTATCTCTATATCTATTTCTCTATTAGGGATGAGCTTCGTGTTCGATTTGAACCCATGTTCGACTCGAACATCGTGTGTTCGGTCGTTCGCCGAATTACGAACGATATGGGCCGCTCGCGCCAAATTCGAGTTGCGTGTCACCGCCCATAATTCACCTGATGATTGGCCAAGCATGCACTATGACCCGCATGCTTGGCCAATCACAACGCCATCTGAACAGAGAGCCGTAATTGGCCAAAGCCAAGGAAGGTTTGGCCAATTATGGCTCAGGGGGTTTAGTACACGCCCCACACTATATAAGGCCGCCTGCACGGCGGCCCTGTGTAGTGTGTTCCGGTGTTCAGAGATAGAGAGAGAGAGAGACAGACAGTGTCATTTAATTTAAGTTAGATAGAGTAGGCAGGTCGAGTCAGTTAGCTGCAGTTACAGTGTATTGTGAATATATATACATCCCTGGTGTTGTATATATATATATATATATATATATATATATATATATATATATATATATATACACTGTATTCAGTTTAGCTAGATCCATTCCTGTTATTCTCTTCCTAATATACTGACAGGCAGGCAGGTGTTTTTACAGTATGTGCAGCTACTGTACTGTTTACCCTATACAGTCTGACCTACAGTATAGCAACCTGCAGCCAGGTGCTTGTGTAGGCTCATGAAGTATTTCCAGCTACTGCACTGTGTACCCTGCACAGTCTGAACTACAGTATAGCAACCTGCAGCCAGGTGCTTGTGTAGGCTCATTGAAGTATTTCCAGCTACTTTACTCTGTACCCTGCACAGTCTGATCTACAGTATAGCAACCTGCAGCCAGGTGCTTGTGTAGGCTCATTGAAGTATTTCCAGATACTTTACTGTGTACCCTGCACATTTTGACCTACAGTATAGCAACCTGCAGCCACGTGCTTGTGTAGGCTCATTGAAGTATTTCCAGTTACTGTACTGTGTACCCCGCACAGTCTCACCTACAGTATAGATACCTGCAGCCAGGTGCTTGTGTAGGCTCTTGTGGTATTTCCAGTTACTGTATTGTGTACCCTGCACAGTTGCACCTACAGTATAGCTACCTGAAGACAAGTGCAGGGGTTATCATACTAATAATACTACAGGCAGGCAGTTGATTCTGCTAGCTGCAGTATAATCGGTATATATATATATATATATATATATATATATATATATATATATATATATATAGCCCAGTTTTGTGCAGCTCACTGCAGGCCAATAGTATGTCTGGAAGGCCAACAAGGAGAGGCAGACAGTCACAAGCCAATAAAAGGGGGCAAGCAGTCTCTGTGTCTAGAGGCAACAGTGCTGGTCGTGGACATGGTGCATCCTCATCAGCACGTGGCCGTGGGACACGCTTGGCCTTTTTTTCAGCAGCTGGCCGTGTTGAGCCGCAACATGCGGAAGACTTGGTCGAATGGATGACCAAGCCATCCTCATCCTCCTCATCCTCTCTCACCCAGGCTCAGGTTACTTTGTCTGGCAAAGAAGCTACCAACGCGGCCTCTTCCCTCGGCTCAATGGCATCAGTGACTCCTTCCCTAGCCCCACCATGTCCTCCTGAGGAGTCCCTCGAACTGTTTGACCACAGTGTTGGGTACATGCTCCAGGAGGATGCCCAGCGTTTTGAAGGCTCTGATGATGATACTGAGCTAGATGAAGGCAGTAATGTGAGCACGGACAGAGGGGGTGCCCAAGAAGGAGAGCAATCTGGCAGTCATGTTCCCCCTGCTGCAGCATACTGCCAGGTTTGCTCCAGTGATGAGGAGGGAGGAGATGATGAGGTCACTGACTCAACGTGGATGCCTGATAGGAGAGAGTGTAAGGCACATCACCAACGAGGCAGGATGCCCTCCAGGGGCCAGCCTAAGAGCAGCACAGTGACTGCATCACACCACAGAGCTCCGCATGTGCAGGGCCTTGCTGTCTCTGCATGTTATTCCAAAAGTTCTTTGGTGTGGGCCTTTTTTGAGACAAGTGCATCAGATCGCACCGCTGCTATTTGCAACATATGTCTCAAGCGTATCGCGCGTGGCCAAAACATCTCCCGCTTGGGCACCACATGCTTGACCAGACATATGTTGACCTGCCATGCAGTTCATTGGCAAGCGTACCTAGAAGACCCACACCAAAGAACAAAGAGGACCTCTCCTTGCTCTTCATCAGCTGGGATCTCCAACCCCACTATACCTTCAGTCCTCTCTGAGACCTGCACTGAGAGGAATGAAGGTGTAGAATTAGGTGTGTCACAGCCAAGTACTTGTGGGCAATCTGCTTTCGGTACACCGACGTCAGATTGTACCAGGCAAATTTCCCTGCCCCAGCTGCTGCACCACCGAAAGAAATTGGGCCTTTTGGAATAACGCACAGAGACAGCAGCGCCCTGCACATGCAGAGCTTTGCGGTGTGATGCAGTCAGTGTGCTGCCCTTAGGCTGGCCCCTGGAGGGCATCCTGCCTCATTAGTGATGTGCCTCCTCCTCCTCTCTCCTATCAGGCACCTATGTTGAGTGACCTTATCATCACCTCCTTCCTTATCACTGGAGCAAACCTGGCAGTATGCTGCAGTAGGGGGAGCATGACTGTCAGATTGCTGTCCTTCTTGGGCACCCCCTCTGTCCATGCTCACGTTACTGCCTTCTTCTAGCTCAGTATCATCATCAGAGCCTTCTAAACTAATATTGCACAGCAGGGCCCTGTGAGGGCTTACAGTGTTGTGGTAACACCAACACCTAAGGCCCAAATTTCTGCTGAGTATATAGGGCAGGCCCCTACTTTCAAACATCCAACTTACACATGACTCCTACTTGCAAACGGAAGGAGACAACAGGAAGTGAGATGAAATCTACCCCTAGGAAGGGAAATTCTCTCCTGTAAGAGTTAATATGGGAAAAACGTTTCTCCTTTCCACTGATGCTTTATCACCAATCCTTGTTTCACTAAAAACCCCAAATATTCAAAAAACATTTGTCATTGGGACAAAAAGTGAGGTGAAATCTTCTGAAGAGGAGAACAGACAGCAAAACAAATGTCACAGGGGTGATAACCCTTCCCTATGTTTTCCAAAAAGCTTAAAATAGATTTTTTGGCTGAAGCTAAACACGTTAAAAATGTACCAGTTCAAAATTACAAACAGATTCTACTTAACAACAAACCTACAGTCCCTGTCTTGTTTGCACTGCCTGTATACTGCTGTTTAGAGTATATAGGGCCTGGTGGCTCCACACCTTTCCTTTTTTTAATTTGGATGCGGGGTTCCCCTTAATATCCATACAAGACCCAAAGGGCCTGGTAGTGGACTGGTGGGTACCCATGCCGTTTGTCTCACTGATTTTCATCAATATTGCCAGGACCCGACATTACATTAAAGCCGTAAGCCATTTTATATGACTTTAATGCCGCGTACACACGAGCGGACTTTACGGCGGACTTTGCCCGGCGGACTTTTCGACGTACTTTCCGACGGACTTTGTGAACGAACGGACTTGCCTACACACAATCCACCAAAGTCCGTTGAATTCGTACGTGATGACGTACGACCGGACTAAAACAAGGAAGTTCATAGCCAGTAGCCAATAGCTGCCCTAGCGTGGCTTTTTGTCCGTCGAACTAGCATACAGACGGTGGACTTTTCGACCGGACTCGATTTCAACGGATAAATTTTAAACAAGTTTCAAATCTAATTCCGTCCAACTTTTGAGAAAACAAAGTCCGCTGGAGCCCACACACATCGAATTGTCCGACGAAATCCAGTCCGCCGGGCAAAGTCCGCCGTAAAGTCCGCTCGTGTGTACGCGGCATTATTCCTTTAAAAATGTCATTTTGTGCAGGGAACGTTCTAAGCACAGGAACCACGCACCACTTTACATGCATACTATAGACACCCCCCAGGTACGATATTTAAAGGAATATTTCACTTTTTTTTTTACTTTAAGCATCATTAAAATCACTGCTCCCGAAAAAACGTCCGTTTTAAAAACTTTTTTTTGCATTGATATATGTCCCCTGGGGCAGGACCCGGGTCCCCAAACCCGTTTTAGGACAATACCATGCAAATTAGCCTTTAAAATTAGCACTTTCAGGTGCACATGCGTGGGACTCCCGAGGAGACGCTCTAATCGAGAGCTCCGCACCGCTCCAACCCTTCTACTCCCCCAGAGCCCTCAGATCGAGCGGAATCGGCACCAAATCCTCCCCTGGGCTCACCGAACCTCTCCAGCCCACTTCTATATGCCGAGCGGCACGCAAAAGAGCGAGGTGAGCCGTCAACTGATCTTTAATCAGGCGGCACCTGACCCATCCAAGATGGCGACCGCAGCTTCTCAGAGGGACGGCATGGAAGTCACAGAACACACATCCCCCACCCAGCAGCACGCTGACATGCTGGCAACAACTGTAAGTCACAGCATCGCTCAAGGGATACCCCTGCTAGCACAGACTCCCTCCCTAACAGGACCCTGGGTGATATCATCCACCCACCCAGGCTCCATTCTCCTCTAGGCCTAGCAGGGCCCATCCATCCCTCAGCCTCACAGCAGCCCCAGACCCAGGACATGCAGCTCTTGCTACAGAGCTTTTCAGATATGCTGGCAGCCGGTCTAGCTCAAAATGTCACTCAGATTACGGCCGTTATTAGGGCTGATCTACAAAATTTGGGCTCTCGTATAGATGCGATTGAGCAGGTGGTGGATAACACTGCTGCACGCACCAACCAGAACACGGCCTGTATTCAGTCTTTACAAGACCAGCTAGATACTGCCTTATCTAAAATAGACGATTTGGAAAACAGAAATAGACGTTACAATTTCCGTATACGTGGGATACCCAAAACAGTAATGGATATACCGAATACCGTCCAGTTATTTATCAAAGATGTCATTCCAGACATCCAAAGTCACAGACTTGAACTGGACAGAGCACACAGAGCCCTCCAGCTTCCCCGCCAAGATGGCCTCCCGAGGGACATCGTGGTCAAGCCCCATTTTTATGGCGTGAAGGAGGAAGTTATGAGAAGATCCCGCAACATAGATAACCTGTCATTTCAAGGGCATACGATTCAAATCTTTGCGGACATCTCGCCAGCCACGGTTCAAAAACGAAGAGCGCTCAAGCCTTTGTTGGTAATACTCGCCCAAAACTCCATCAAATATTGCTGGTCGTTCCCTTTTCGCCTTCAATTTCACTTCAAAGATGTTCCCTACCACTTCTCCTACTTCCAGGACGGGGAGCACTTGCTCCTGCAACTAGGCCTGATCTCACAGACTCTGGCTCCTCTGCATGAAACACCTACCCCGGGTTCTTCCAAGAGGCCCCCCCGGGTAGCCCCCTTACTCCACTGTGGAACAAGCAGCTACCAAAACGGCTACGGGACTCTCGCTCCACAAGATGAACGTTTCTCCTCACGTCTGGAATGGAATTTCTTCTTCCAACCTACTTTTCCTGGCGAATGCTGACACCAAAAAAAGGGGTGTCGCCAGTCTCCTATCTAAAAATACTCCCTTCGCACTCACACACACGATCAAAGACCCAGAGGGCAGGTATATTCTAATAAAAGGAACTATAAGGGGGATTTTGTACTCTATCATCTCTTATTACGCTCCTAATCAAAGACACCTTTCTTCACCTCTATGCTGTCGACTCTAGCCCCTCACTTGGAAGGCAGGGTGATCATGGGTGGTGACTCTAACATCGCTTTTGATCAACTGCTGGACAAGTCCTCTCATGGGAGATCTCGGCTTAAGAATCTGCCCACTCAAAGCCTCAGAATTGCCCGCCTTTTACATGATATGGGCCTGATAGACGTGTGGAGGGAATTAAACCCCACGGCAAAAGACTATACCCATTTCTCGGCACCTCATAATACCTACGCCAGAATTGATCATATATTCCTCCCAAATTCAGATATTCACACAGCATCCCATGCTTCCATACAGGAAGTCCCATGGTCAGACCACTCCTTAGTGACACTTAAAATCTCCTGCTCCCTTTCACCCTCTGAGCCTCCACAGTGGCGCTTAAGTAAATCTCTACTGTCCAACCCTGTCCACTGCATAATTTTAGAAAAAGAAATCAGGGAATTTTTCCATCTCAATGATACAGGAGACATCTCTCCTAGTGTGCTCTGGGGAGCACACAAGGCTGTCCTTAGAGGGAAAATGATCCAACTGGCATCTCAACTCAAAAAGGAAAGGAAAGCGGATATTTTGCAAATGGAAAGGGAATTCCATTCCCTCAGTAAATCCCATAAAGCTGACCCATCTTCCACAACCCTGACCAAGCTAGAAGCCTCCCGAGTAGCGCTTAATCTGGCCCTTACATCTAATGCAGACAAACATCTGACCTGGCTCAGTGGCAGATTCTATATCCGAGCAAATAAAATTGGTCCCCAGTTGGCTGCTAAACTATCCTCCAAAATAAAAACCTTCTCACTGCCCAAGATCAGATCCCAGTCGGGAACTCTTACCCAAAATCCCCAAAAGATCTTGGAAACCTTCCAGGCTTTTTATTCTAAGCTATACTCAGCCCCCGACCCTAACAACTCAGACTCTATTGATTCCTTCCTGAATAGCCTCGATATTCCTACACTTTCGGACTCCCGTAGGTCCATTATGGAATCCCCCTTCAGGGTGGAGGAAATTCATGAAGTCATAAAGAACCTCAAAACAGAATCAGCCCCAGGCCCTGACGGCTTCTCCACACATTATTATAAAGCTTTTTCAGTTGCCCTCTCTCCTTATCTGGCCCACCTCTTTAACTCACTTCGTGCGGGGTCCCCCCTGGAACCGTCAGCCAACTTGGCATACATATCAGTAATCCCCAAACAGGGTAAGGACCCCAGTGACGTATGCAACTACAGGCCAATCTCGTTGATTAATAATGATTTAAAGATTATGACGAAAATTCTGGCTAACAGACTGGCTTCTTTCATTGCTAACTATATCCACAAGGACCAGGTGGGGTTTATCCCCGGAAGACAGGGGCCGGACCAGATCAGGAGAGTGGTAGACTTAATTTCCCTCATGCAATCGTCATGGGATGGGGGGCCTTCTCAACCAGGATATGTCCTTTCGATAGACCTCCAAAAGGCATTTGACATGGTCACCTGGCCATACCTCTTTACTGTTTTATGGAAATGGGGCTTTGACCCGGACTTCATTACCACCATAGCCTCCCTTTATTCCTCCCCTAAAGCACGTATTAAAATACAAGGCCACCTTTCCGAAGAATTCTCTATATTGCAGGGGACTAGACAAGGCTGCCCTCTTTCGCCGATCCTATTCGCAATAGTGATAGAAACCTTGGCTCTGGCCATAAGACAAAACCCTAACATCCTTGGAGTGAAATGTGGTCAAAAGACTCATAAATGCGCCCTATTCACCGATGACGTCCTCCTGTTTGTCACCTCCCCCCTCATTTCCACCCCCAACATTCTACAACTACTTAACTCGTTTGGCTGCATATCGGGACTTCAGGTTAACATGGCCAAATCAATGGCTCTGAATATTTCCACCCCCCATGAGCTGGTGGAGAGGCTCAAGACCCATTTTCCCTTCACCTGGTGCGACTCCACCCTACCCTACTTAGGTGTTTTCTTATCAGCGAAAATAGAACGGCTCTACCACCACAATTACCCCCCAATGATCAAGAAACTCTACGATGATCTCGCGCATTGGGCCCGGTATAAAATGTCCTGGTTAGGTAGAATAAATTCGGTCAAAATGACATTACTTCCTAGGATCCTATATCTCTTTCGCTCCCTACCTATTCCCATCCGAAAACACACACTAGACAAACTACAGGCTTCAATTACCAGATTTATCTGGGGGGGAAGGGACATCGCTTTTCCAAACAGGTGCTATACCGACCAAAGAAAAAAGGGGGCCTGGGTCTCCCTAATTTATGGTGGTATTATCAAGCCGCACAACTCTGCCAATTTTCAGCTATTTACTCTAAAGGCCCTAGGCCTTTGAATGCCAGGCCACTCCCAACCATACTCTAGACTTCCTGGTTTGGAGACCACAAAAGGACAGACCCCCGATTCTTTCCCCCTCCTTGTCTCACTCAATGGCCCTGTGTGACACACTATATAAAAAACATTATCTCACTTCCCCATGGTTGCCCCTGGCACACATTTTCCACAACCCACAATTCCAACCGGGTATGAACATCGAGGCCTTTAGGTGGTGGCTCAACAAGGGCCTCTACAGAATAGGGCAATTCTTCATTAACTCCGGTCCCATTTCACTTAAGTACTGCATCTCTAAATTGGAGATGCCAGCATCAGAGACTTTCCGCTATTACCAATTATCACACTTTTTGCGTGGGGTCTGGAAAAGCTCGTCAGCCCCACTATCAGTTACTCCCTACGAATTCTTGTGCTCCTCAGCCATGGGTGTAAGGGGAGGAATTTCCCTAATATACTCTGCACTAGCGGAGCCCCGGGAGAAAGCGAATTATATGTTGCAATGGGAGCGGGATCTGCAACTCGACTGGGACATGGATACTTGTGTCTCACGATCCTTTAAGGGCTTGTGTCTCACGATCCTTTAAGGGCATGCTTAGTTCCTCCCTGATGGAGGCGGATCTTAAATTCATGACCAGGTGGTACCTGGTACCCACCCGAATTACTAAATTTTATCCACATTCATCGCCTCTCTGTTTCAGAGGTTGTGGCCATATAGGTTCCCTACTTCACACATTTTGGGAATGTCCCAAAATTAGAGGGTTTTGGAATGGAATTTTTTATCTCATCCGCAAAACCACAGGCTTTGCAGTCCAACAAAGCCCCACCATAGCTCTACTAAATGACAACATCCCGAAAGTACCTAAATTGTCTCGGTCTCTGATTCACTTCATTCTGCTTGGGGCCAAGATTACGCTAGCTCACGCCTGGAAAAAACCTTCGGTTTGCCTTCGCCAGGCCAAACAGAAAATTTCCTGGATTATGACACAGGAGAAGGTCTCGAGCAGAATTTTAGACACCTCTGATAAATTCAGACTTATTTGGGAGCCCTGGGCTCGTTTCTTGGGCCTACCACCTCTTACCTGAATCTGTATAAGGTCTAGGTAACCCCCAGGTTCTGGTCGGCTCCGGGCCCTCCTCTTTCTCCACGAGGATTCTTGCTCCTAACCTTCTCCTACCTCTTCCTCTCTCCCCACACTTTACGCCTCTGTTCTTCCTCCTTCTTTCCCTTTCCTCCTACTGTCTTCTTTCTAAAATCCCACTATGTGTGATGTGCAAAGGTTGAGAGTAACGTACCTTGCAGAACTCTCCTTCACTGTTTATTCTTCCTTTAACTACATATTAAGTCTGTACAGTTTAAGAATGGAAAAAACCACAACATAGTGATTTAGCATGTACCATCTCTAATTTTTGGGGATAGCCCCCTGTATAAGTGATACTATCTCTTACATTATTGTTGGGCTCATATTTTTATTATTTGTTACGACAGAGTTCTTGTTTTGTTCAATGATGGGTGGTCCGTGAGTTCAGGACGGGTCCAGGGAAGGTCTTTTTGATCCCCCAGTGCTCCTCTCGGTTGGTCTGCGCACAGCAGGTTCCTATTTGGGGTGCGTGGCCTACCCTTGAGGAGCCATGGTATTCGCGAGCCTTGGCTTCCCTATCCTGACCTCCGGCGGCCATTCTCTAGGAGATAGAGTATTTAATGATGCCCTTGAGTTTATAAGTGTTTACACCTTTATTTTGAAGCTGAATCTGTGGCAGGTACATGTATACCTCGATTCTAATGTTATTTACATTGTTGTGTTATCTCGTTTGGTCTCTGCCAATTTGATACCTTTGTACTGTTATTTATTTTTCAATAAACAGTATTTAAATTAAAAAAATAAATAAAAAAATAAATAAATTTAGCACTTTTGATTTTGAACGTTCGAGTCCCATAGATGTCAATGGGTTTCTAATGTTCGTGCGAATTTTCGGTCCGTTCGCAGGTTCTTGTGCGAATCCAACCGGGGGGTGTTCGGCTCATCCCTATTCTCTATATATCTCTATTTCTCTTTCTATCTTCATCTCTTGTTTCCTTCTCTATCTCTCTTTTCCTTCTTTATCTCTCCTTTCCTTCTCTATCTCTCTTTTCTATAACTTTATCTTTATCTCTCTTTTCTATCCCCATCGCTCTTTCTATCTCTCGCGATCCGTAGCCAGAATACGATCAGGAGGAATAACAGGAACCGGAACCGACTCCAACTTGGAAGTGGAGGAAAATTGTCATGTCAGCCCCTACATTCTTAGTACCTGGTAAGAATGAAACAATGTAATTGAAACTAGACAAGAAAAGAGCCCATCGCGCCCTTCTGGGGGAGAGGTGTTTAGCCTCAGACAAGAATGTGAGATTCTTTTGGTCAGTAAGAATGAGAACCAGCACAGTGGTACCTTTGAGGAGATGTCTTCATTCTTTCAGGGCTAAAAAGATCGCCAACAGCTCTCTGTCACCATGACTAGGGTAGGTAAGAGCTAACCTTCCAACCTACTCATTACCTTTTCCTTACGACCTCCAAAACCCCCTTACCTTGACATGAAAGACCCCATGACACCTGAGGTGGGGTAAAATGGCCGAACACAGCCTTTTATTAACAACACGACTTTATTCAAATTAACCAACATAAATAACCAACATAATATTTAATAACCAAAACCAGATGTAATAATTTTGAGGTCCTTGACGGTACCAATATATACATACCCTTTTATTGTGTCAGAGGCACCAGCTAGCTGAGTTTCCACCCCAGCCACAACCTATAGACTCAGGGCCTAAACCCAGCTGACCTTAGCACCCAGGGTCCTTAATGCTACCCGGTCACTACACAGTGAACCGCTCCCACTCGAAGATACCACACCCGAGATGGTTCCTCACCGCTTACCCAAATGAACCGAATTATACCACTGCCAAGGACCCCAAAATGCCCAACACATATATAACCAAAGACCAAACCCAATTGTAAAGGGCGAGAGGGAGGGATGTTCTTCCCCAACTCCTTGAGACACTGTTGAAGCCCCACCCCCCCTTCTGCAGCTAATACCTTATTAGCTTCCCCATGCACCTTCCCCCGGCCAATAGGGTGCCCCCTCAACCTTACATACAAATACCTCCCTTAACCCCCTTAGTTGCTAGGCTGGCCTTAACACCCTGTCATGTCCTCCCTCTGCTGACTGCGTTCCTGCTCAGCTACGGTCCTTTCTATCTCGTAATTGCACTTTGCAGGTGAAAATTTCTTGGAAAAGTAGCCACAAGGATGCAAAGCGCTCTCAGAGGTAGGACGTTGAGACAGAAGGGCACCAACACCAGTCTCAGAAGCATCAACTTCAAGGATAAAAGGTAACGTAGGACCCTCTGGGCTGCCCACAAAGCTACCATTAGGGGAAAAATCATCAGCATTGCAACTCAACTAAAGAAAGAAAGACTAATAGACATTAAAAAACTTGAAAAGACCTTTGCTGCCCTAAAACTCCAACATAAGAAGTACCCCTCTAAAGCCCTAATAGATCAACTGGATGCAGTTAGGCTGGAATTGAATTTAGCCCTCACTGTAGAAGCGGAGAAACACATCCGCTGGAGTGGAGCTAGATTCTACCACCAAAAAGATAAAATAGGACCGATGCTGGCCTCTAAACTATCCCCACGGCTGCGTACTCACTGCGTTCCCAGGATTAGAGTAGCAGGCAATCCTCCCTCGGCCGACCCCAACAAGGTACTAGAGGCCTTCCGGGGTTTCTAAACCAACCTCTATAGCATGACCCCCACGGATAAGGACCCCTTGATATCCGGATTTCTCCGAGACCTACCGATACCAACACTATCTGATGAACACAAGGACGTTATGGAGGCGAGCATCTTTGTAGAGGAAATAAGGGAGGTCAATAAATCCTCAAAACGGGCTCAGCTCCTGAGGCAAACGGTCTATCCGTGCCATATTATAAAGCCTTCGCTGACACGTTAGCACTTCACATGGCAAAATTCTTTAACGCGAAGGCACAGGGATCCGCCTTAGATCCTCAGCTCAATGCCGCCTACATAACAGTAATTCCTAAACCAAATAAAAACCCTGAAGAGGTTGAGAATTATAGACCAATCTCCCTCATAAATAACGACCTCAAGATTTTGACGAAAATCCTGGCCAACCGCTTAGCCTCTCTCATAAATTGGTACGTTCATAAAGATCAAATAGGGTTCATCCCAGGTAGACAGAAGAGCCCTCGATCTAGTCCCCCTTCTATAATCAGGATGGGATGGGGGCCCCAAACAGGAAGGGATGCTTCTATCCTTAGACCTGCACAAGGCCTTTGACACAGTCAAATGGCCTTATTTATTCGCTTCACTGGAGCAGTGGGGATTCGGAAATCACTTTTTGGGCATTCTATACTCCCTCTACTCTACACCAACAGCACTGATTTGCCTCAGCGGGCAACACTCTAAACCCTTCAACATAGCACGGGGCACTAGAGAGGGATGCCCCCTATCCCCTTTAATATTCGCCATAGCCATTGAGACACTGGCGGTTGCAATTCGTTCTAATCCCAATATCCAAGGAATTTCCTGTGGTTCCCAAATACACAAATGCAGCCTCTTCGCAGATGAAATGCTACTATTTATAAATTCACCTATCGCATCCCTCCCCAACCTCTGTAAACTTCTAAATGACTTTGCAATGGTGTCAGGTCTCCCGGTTAACTATAACAAATCCTATGCCCTCAACATATCTCTGAAATCAGCTACAGTGGAGACACTGAAAGGCTCCTTTAAGTTTAGATGGAACATCTCTTCAATAGAATAACTAGGGATTCACCTCACCGCCAAAATAGACCAACTGTATCCAACAAACTTTCCACCCACATACCAGAGACTTGAGTCGGAGTTGAAGACCTGGTCCAGTAAAGAACTATCCTGGCTGGGAAGGATATACTCAATAAAAATTACACTCCTCCTCAGACTTCTATACTTATTTAGAGCTATCCCGATAACCTAAGGAAGGACCATTTGCAATCTCTCCAAAGGAAAGTCATCATGTTTATCTGGGGAGGAACAGGACATAGGTTGCCAAGAAATAGTCTATAACTGAGAAAAGAGGGGTAGGGGTAAGTGGAGCTCCCTATGGTGGGGTATCCTGTAAGGTGTGTGTGCTATAACCGCTAAACAAAAATAATTGAACCTTATGAAAACCTACACCTCATATAGGTTATACTGTAGCATAATAAGCAAACCTAGTGAACCTATATGTGTGTCAATATCTGTATAAAAACACATATAACGATACCATATAAAGTGACTCTGATTGCAGTGGGAGAAAATGTGACCACCAAAGTCTCCCCTGCTAACCCACAATGAATAACAGCAAAAATATAAAACACTATTAATATCTTTGCGAGTGATAATGAATGTCCACTCCAGCGGGTAAAAACATATATAGTGAACAAAATAAAAATAAAATGTGAACATCAGTCCCATAAGAAATAAAGTAAACAATGAAAAAATAAAAAAATGAAAAAATGTGAAGCTCCAAAATGGCAAAGTGTTCATAAAAATTTTGTGACTCCTGTGCTGAAATTGATATCCAGTGACTTCCGTGCTCCCCCTCAAGGGTCCCCACTCACCAGCTCCTCATACCCCTGCAGGGGCAATAGGCATGTAACACCAGAAGATGAAGGGCTTCCCAAATCCAATGCAGGCGTCCACACGTGTCTCCTCTGTGACCCAGCTCCAAGCAGTGGATGGTACACCACCTTCTTGTATCACGTCCTCATAGGAAAAAACAGGGCTCCCATAGTGTAGTAGTTTTTATAAAATGATTTTATTTAAAAAAGCAACCAATAAAAACAATCATGACTCCCCATCCAGGGGCAGCCAAAAAACTCACACTAAACGTGGGATAAATAGCGTGGAAAGAGGGAGCTGTGGATGGAGCACATCAGCCGAACGGCGTGCACCTCATCTGCTTTCCAAGCTCGCTCTAACTTCCGGGTGTGACGTAATTGCGTAGCTCCGCCTTACGGGTTTCGTCATCGATGTTGTCAAAGGCGTAACCACTGTACTACGTCCTAGTGTATTTATAAGGCAAGCGGGCATATGGAGTCCTCCCCCTACTCCTCCCATGGGCGGCCTGCACGATGTCCAAAATGCAATGACCCTCCCTCATAGTAAACACCAATTAAAAGGAAAGCGTATAGCTGGGGATGACCCGGGGAACTCTATTAGGGAAAAGAACAGTGTATCCCCGCTCACCAACACTACATGGCAGACATAAAAAACATAACTAAAAATATTGCCTATACAGAACGTAAAGTGTGTGCAAGGGATCTACATAAATGTATGAGGAATTGTAAACTTAATACATGGAGTAAACATAAAACACTATTAATATCTTAGCGAGTGATAATGAATGTCCACTCCAGCGGGTATAAAACATATATAGTGAACAAAATAAAAATAAAATGTGAACATCAGTCCCATAAGAAATAAAGTAAACAATGAAAAAATAAAAAAATGAAAAAATGTGAAGCTCCAGAATGGCAAAGTGTTCATAAAAATTTTGTGACTCCTGTGCTGAAATTGATATCCGGTGACTTCCGTGCTCCCCCTCGAGGGTCCCCACTCACCAGCTCCTCATACCCCTGCAGGGGCAATAGGCATGTAACACCAGAAGATAAAGGGCTTCCCAAATCCAATGCAGGCGTCCACACGTGTCTCCTCTGTGACCCAGCTCCAAGCAGTGGATGGTACACCACCTTCTTGTATCACGTCCTCATAGGAAAAAACAGGGCTCCCATAGTGTAGTAGTTTTTATAAAATGATTTTATTTAAAAAAGCAACCAATAAAAACAATCATGACTCCCCATTCAGGGGCAGCCAAAAAACTCACACTAAACATGGGATAAATAGCGTGGAAAGAGGGAGCTGTGGATGGAGCACATCAGCCGAACGGCGTGCGCCTCAGCTGCGTTCCAAGCTCGCTCTAACTTCCGGGTGTGACGTAAGTGCGTAGCTCCGCCTTACGCATTTCGTCATCGATGTTGTCAAAGGCGTAACCACCGTACTACGACCTAGTGTATTTATAAGGCAAGCGGGCATATGGAGTCCTCCCCCTACTCCTCCCATGGGCGGCCTGCACGATGTCCAAAATGCAATGACCCTCCCTCATAGTAAACACCAATTAAAAGGAAAGCGTATAGCTGGGGATGACCCGGGGAACTCTATTAGGGAAAAGAACAGTGTATCCCCGCTCACCAACACTACATGGCAGACATAAAAAACATAACTAAAAATATTGCCCATACAGAACGTAAAGTGTGTGCAAGGGATCTACATAAATGTATGAGGAATTGTAAACTTAATACATGGAGTAAACATACGACAATTATAAATATTAGCATGTATTACACATATGTTAGAATCATCCGTACTTAAGACAAAACCCCCCTGGTGGTCAATATAGAAACTATCCCGATCCAATTGACAGTGGATAAGTCTCCATCTACCAGGGGATTAGCAATCCAGGCAACGCAATGATGACAGAAAATATAATAAAAAAATAACTGAAAAATAAATAGAAATGGAAATGAATAAGTGGCAGATATTTATAACTGGTAAATTATACCATGCCCTAGAAACCAATAAGTAATACATATCAGTATTGGGTGTAACATAACCAGGCTCACCCCTGCTCAACAGCACCCATCCCCCACTAGTTAGCGGGGGGGGGGGCTAGGTATGATAAGCATCCCAAACTGCTAATTTTTGAACCACCCTCTGCCCTGCAGAGAGGGTCCCTAGCATGATGACCAAAAAATTAAAAAACTGCTAGACCCAGAGCGGCAACCGCCCATGACGGGAGATGAAGAGCCGCATACACTTACAAACAAGGGCCCACATCAGAAAATAAAAATGTATGTTAAATTTGAAAAATGGATCAACTAATAATTTAATCCTAAATGTCGGTTAGACACCAAAACGGTAAACCGACACGTAGGATAAATAGGAGGCGCTCAGAGACAATAAGAGTATACCTTACAGTATACAATAGTGGTGATACCCTCTATTTATAGATTAAACACCTAAGTGTAGTACACTAATTACAGTGAACCAAAAAGCATAAAATCAGTGATGGTGAAATATGAATATATATATATATATATCTATATGAAAACATATATATATATGACAAAAGATAGTGAGAAATAAATTGTGCAAATATTTCAATCCATGCTGCAAAAATCAACACTCCACATAAAGTCCATAAAACTAAAAGACAGCCTCCAAACTAGCTGCAGGTGATAACTAAGTTGGTGACGGAAAAAAGAATCAGGTGTCCCAAACAAATGTCTTCTCAGTGATTGATGTCCAATAATGAGTGACTCCGTGCGTCTTCTACCTCACCACCGTGTCAGTGAATCACACCCTCCAGACATACACTCACCGATATGAAATGCCAGCATTCTCATGCAAGGCACAACACGCTTTCTTTACCACACTCCAGGGTAAATAACATATACGATGTTCACGGTGATGGTATTCAATGGATCCACATAAAAAAATATAAATGCTCCAATAGTGTAAATCAGCAATCACAATTTATTAAAATCACTGCAATCCTCACACATAGCACTCACATTGTGTAAAAGTTAAAACAGCAGAAATCGTGCAATAAACAGCAAGCTTCAACTCTGTGGATAAAACCCTATAACCAATGGCCACGGCGGACCCGAGGTGTGCAGTTGCTGGGTAGTAATCTCACCCCTCCCTCGGTCAACCTCCGTTCCTCCGCGAGCTCGTAATCCTATCCTCCTGTGTGGCTGACAGCGTTCACGTCACAAACTCACAGCCACACCCCCGACATGTTTCGTCATAGGTAGACTTATTCATGGGATTGGCTGTGTTCGCTGCTACTCAACCCTTATATCTGCTCGTAAACTCACGCCCATTAGGTCGCGTACTGCGCATGCGCACACCTCGCGTCCCCGTACAGTGGATTCACTGATGTCTAGAAAAGCAAAAATAAGTTGGAATCGGGCATATAAATAACCTATATAGTGAACTACAAGGTATACTAGAACATTGATGAGCCTTCATGCTCTTCCTAAATGATAAGCTTATGTCGATAAGCCGTAATTTACTAGATGTGTCAAGATGACTATTTCAATCATCCCTAGTAATTACAGCAATCTTCCCCAGGGTTCAGCCGCTGCATAACCAAGGAAGTGATTCATATCCATACAGCAAACCCACTACAGGGTACAAAAGCTGAAACAATTACTACATAGTATACAGCTCCCTCATTTCCTGGTCATAATTAAAACAGGTATAAGCTAATCTAAAGCTAATTCATCCTGTGTAACACATTTAAAAATTCAATCAGGATGCATCTAATACCAAACTCAAGTTTATTAAATAATCTGTAAAAATATTGCTGCTCAAATTAAAACTATGTGCCCTGATGTTGAAATACAATTAAGTAAATACATATAAAAATTAAAAAATTAAAAATCAATTCTAGAAAAATATATATAAAATATTAATAATATATATGGATATCAATACTAAATATAAAACTGATCGAGTAATCTATAACAATATATAAACCCCCCAGGTGAATATTTAAGCAAAGGTTCGCAACCTCCCCTCTGTACACTTTTACTACATAGTGTTTTAAAAGGGTAATATCACAAATATATTCCCCTCTCTCCCCTCCTCTTTGGAGCTAATACCTTTCCAAAATCTAATAGGGAATCAGTATAGTGGTTCAATCTACGACAAAAATTCCCACTACTCCCCAACTTCCCTCAAAGTTAGGGGGCCCAGTCAGATAAGTTGCAGTGCATTCATATGTGGGGGAGTATATACAAATTCCTACCCCCTACCCAGTCCCTAAAGGTCAGTGAACAACGACCACAAAAATCAGAAAACTCAAAAGAACAGAATAACAGTTACATTCCCCCAAGCTCCAACAACTGTAATAAGTAGTGTCTAGAGCCGAGGTATCCTATTCTAAAAGTTGTTGATGAAACAATTCAGATCTAATTCTATGTTTAACCCTCTGGGGGTTAAACTTTTCAATAAATAGATCCATCTGGTTTCCCGTTGGGATAAATCCCTGACCCTATTGGACCCTCTCCAGGACGGGTGCACAATGTCAATCCCACAGAATTGTAATAGTGAAAGGTCTTGCTGATGTTTTACTTTAAAATGTAGGGAGACACTGTGGTATTTATACCCGTTTCTAATGTTGGTTAGATGTTCCGAAATCCTGATCCTCAACAGTCTCTTTGTCCTCCCTACATACAGAAGGCCACACGGACACCACATTAGATAGACAACATGTGATGAGTTGCATGTGCTGAATTCCTTAATTTCAAAGGATTCCCCATCCCTATTAGTTACACTTGTCACTCCTCTATGGTTGACTCTTACAGTCCTGCAACAAATGCATCTCCTACAACTGTAGAAGCCTCTGAAATCAAATTTCGGCAAATTCCTTCCTGGTGGATCCAATATTCTCTTAACTACATGGTCACCGAAGCTCGGGGCTCTCCTATATATGAATATTGGCTGGTTCGGTAACACCTCCCCCAGATGCCTATCCTTACACAAAATATGCCAGTATTTTCTGAAAATACTTTCAATGTCTTTATACTGGCAATGAAATCCAGAAATAAAACCAAACTGATGCTTATTATCATTAGGTATGTTCTCAGATTTCTTCAGGCATTGTTCCCTGGGTACTAATGCCACCTCCTGAGTGATTTTATTCAGTTCATCCTCCCGATAGCCTCTTTGTAAAAATGTATTTTTTAGGACCTCTGCTTGTTCATAAAAATCTTCCAGCTCTGTACAGTTTCGGTGTACACGTAGTATGTGCCCCTTTGGGTTATTTCTTATCCAAGCCGGATGATGGCCGCTTCTTATTGATAAGAAACTATTTCGATCACTCGGCTTGAAATATACTTTTGTTCTTAATGAGTCCCCTTGTCTCTCAATGGTAACATCCAGGAAATTGACTGACATATTGCTAATCTGATGCTCCAATTTGATATTGTTTGAATTATTATTGAGCTCTTGCAAAAAATCAATGGCTGATTCCTCTGTCCCCTCCCAAATGAACAGGAGGTCATCAATGAATCGCCGATAAAATAACAGTTGGGGCCTTCTCTGGCTGAACACTTTTCTATCTTCCCACTCGGCCATAAACAGGTTGGCGAGGCTGGGAGCATATTTCGCTCCCATCGCCACGCCAACCTGTTGGGAATAGAAATGACCGTCACACCAGAAATAATTATGGGACATACAAAATTCCAGTACCTGTCCCAAAAATCTTTTCTGTACAATAGGGATGTCATCTCTTTTACTCAATGCCCAATTCAGGGCCAGAGATCCTCGTGTTGTATAATTTTGTATAGGGAGGCCACATCAGCCGTTATCAAATACACTATTGATGAGGTCTCCAATTTGACATCTTTAAGCAATGTCAAGAGGTCACTAGTATCTTTTAAGTAAGCCCTAGTGGCCTTAACACTCGGTTGGAGAAACTTATTTAAAAATTCCCCCAATCTCGCCGTTACAGAGCCGATCCCATTAACAATCGGCCGAGGTGGTGGGCACTGCGTATTCTTGTGTACCTTGGGTAATGTGTATATAACTGGGATTCTACACGCACTGGGGATTAGATACCGCTTTTCTTTAGCATTTAGTGCATCTATCCTGAAGCCCCATTCTACTAGAGCTGATAACTGCTTTATATGCATCCGTCGGGTCAACTGATAATTTTCTATACGTAGTTCTATCTCCTACTAATTCCAACAGCTGGTTCAGGTAAAATGATTTATCTAGCGACAAGGGGACTCATTAAGAACAAAAGTATATTTCAAGCCGAGTGATCGAAATAGTTTCTTATCAATAAGAAGCGGCCATCATGCGGCTTGGATAAGAAATATCCCAAAGGGGCAGATACTACGTGTACGCCGAAACTGTACAGAGCTGGAAGATTTTTATGAACAAGCAGAGGTCCTAAAAAATAAATTTTTACAAAGAGGCTATCGGGAGGATGAACTGAATAAAATCACTCAGGAGGTGGCATTAGTACCCAGGGAACAATGCCTGAAGAAATCTGAGAACATACCTAATGATAATAAGCATCAATTTGGTTTTATTTCTGGATTTCATTGCCAGTATAAAGACATTGAAAGTATTTTCAGAAAATATTGGCATATTTTGTGTAAGGATAGGCATCTGGGGGAGGTGTTACCGAACCAGCCAATATTCATATATAGGAGAGCCCGAGCTTCGGTGACCATGTAGTTAAGAGAATATTGGATCCACCAGGAAGGAATTTGCCGAAATTTGATTTCAGAGGCTTCTACAGTTGTAGGAGATGCATTTGTTGCAGGTCTGTAAGAGTCAACCATAGAGGAGTGACAAGTGTAACTAATAGGGATGGGGAATCCTTTGAAATTAAGGAATTCAGCACATGCAACTCATCACATGTTGTCTATCTAATGTGGTGTCCGTGTGGCCTTCTGTATGTAGGGAGGACAAAGAGACTGTTGAGGATCAGGATTTCGGAACATCTAACCAAAATTAGAAACGGGTATAAATACCACAGTGTCTCCCTACATTTTAAAGAAAAACATCAGCAAGACCCTTCACTATTACAATTCTGTGGGATTGACATTGTGCACCCGTCCTGGAGAGGGTCCAATAGGGTCAGGGATTTATCCCAACGGGAAACCAGATGGATCTATTTATTGAAAAGTTTAACCCCCAGAGGGTTAAACATAGAATTAGATCTGAATTGTTTCATCAACAACTTTTAGAATAGGATACCTCGGCTCTAGACACTACTTATTACAGTTGTTGGAGCTTGGGGGAATGTAACTGTTATTCTGTTCTTTTGAGTTTTCTGATTTTTGTGGTCGTTGTTCACTGACCTTTAGGGACTGGGTAGGGGGTAGGAATTTGTATATACTCCCCCACATATGAATGCACTGCAACTTATCTGACTGGGCCCCCTAACTTTGAGGGAAGTTGGGGAGTAGTGGGAATTTTTGTCGTAGATTGAACCACTATACTGATTCCCTATTAGATTTTGGAAAGGTATTAGCTCCAAAGAGGAGGGGAGAGAGGGGAATATATTTGTGATATTACCCTTTTAAAACACTATGTAGTAAAAGTGTACAGAGGGGAGGTTGCGAACCTTTGCTTAAATATTCACCTGGGGGGTTTATATATTGTTATAGATTACTCGATCAGTTTTATATTTAGTATTGGTATCCATATATATTATTAATATTTGATATATATTTTTCTAGAATTGATTTTTAATTTTTTAATTTTTATATGTATTTACTTAATTGTATTTCAACATCAGGGCACATAGTTTTAATTTGAGCAGCAATATTTTTACAGATAATTTAATAAACTTGAGTTCGGTATTAGATGCATCCTGATTGAATTTTTTAATGTGTTACACAGGATGAATTAGCTTTAGATTAGCTTATACCTGTTTTAATTATGACCAGGAAATGAGGGAGCTGTATACTATGTAGTAATTGTTTCAGCTTTTGTACCCTGTAGTGGGTTTGCTGTATGGATATGAATCACTTCCTTGGTTATGCAGCGGCTGAACCCTGGGGAAGATCGCTGTAATTACTAGGGATGATTGAAATAGTCATCTTGACACATCTAGTAAATTACGGCTTATCGACATAAGCTTATCATTTAGGAAGAGCATGAAGGCTCATCAATGTTCTAATATACCTTGTAGTTCACTATATAGGTTATTTATATGCCCGATTCCAACTTATTTTTGCTTTACTAGACATCAGTGAATCCATTGTACGGGGACGCGAGGTGTGCGCATGCGCAGTACGCGACCTAATGGGCGTGAGTTTACGAGCAGATATAAGGGTTGAGTAGCAGCGAACACAGCCAATCCCATGAATAAGTCTACCTATGACGAAACATGTCGGGGGCGTGGCTGTGAGTTTGTGACGTGAACGCTGTCAGCCACACAGGAGGATAGGATTACGAGCTCGCGGAGGAACGGAGGTTGACCGAGGGAGGGGTGAGATTACTACCCAGCAACTGCACACCTCGGGTCCGCCGTGGCCATTGGTTATAGGGTTTTATCCACAGAGTTGAAGCTTGCTGTTTATTGCACGATTTCTGCTGTTTTAACTTTTACACAATGTGAGTGCTATGTGTGAGGATTGCAGTGATTTTAATAAATTGTGATTGCTGATTTACACTATTGGAGCATTTATAATTTTTTATGTGGATCCATTGAATACCATCACCGTGAACATCGTATATGTTATTTACCCTGGAATGTGGTAAAGAAAGCGTGTTGTGCCTTGCATGAGAATGCTGGCATTTCATATCGGTAAGTGTATGTCTGGAGGGTGTGATTCACTGACACGGTGGTGAGGTAGAAGACGCACGGAGTCACTCATTATTGGACATCAATCACTGAGAAGACATTTGTTTGGGACACCTGATTCTTTTTTCCGTCACCAACTTAGTTATCACCTGCAGCTAGTTTGGAGGCTGTCTTTTAGTTTTATGGACTTTATGTGGAGTGTTGATTTTTGCAGCATGGATTGAAATATTTGCACAATTTATTTCTCACTATCTTTTGTCATATATATATGTTTTCATATAGATATATATATATATATATTCATATTTCACCATCACTGATTTTATGCTTTTTGGTTCACTGTAATTAGTGTACTACACTTAGGTGTTTAATCTATAAATAGAGGGTATCACCACTATTGTATACTGTAAGGTATACTCTTATTGTCTCTGAGCGCCTCCTATTTATCCTACGTGTCGGTTTACCGTTTTGGTGTCTAACCGACATTTAGGATTAAATTATTAGTTGATCCACAAATTTATTTAAAGGGGGCAGCTCGACATTATTTGTTGTTCACCAGTTTTTAATTATTATTTTATTATCATTTTTGCATTGTTCTGCATTAATTAAGCAATCTTTAAGTTCAATTCGGGTGTCAGTGGCGCGGTGGAGGTGTTCTTCATGAAAAGGGCGTTAGTTTATAGGAAACCTATTGTTACAGTTAAAATTTGAAAAATGACAATATCCCCCACTACAGGCAAACAAAACAGATACCCTAAATACAGAAACCAAATAGAAAATCCACAATAAACATCATAGTCCAACCATATATACATATGCGCATACCTCACACTTAATGTGCAACCATACACGATGAGATACCAAATGACAGGGGGTGTTTGATATACCTCCGGCCAGATGCTCATCATAGCTATAACTAATAGGCCTCACTGTATAAGGAAACCCCGGCTACTTGAAATAGGGAAGTAGGGGAACAAAACCTGGGGGGTGGACCTAGTGACTAAGAGGGTCTCCCCCACATATCTGCACCTAACCGTGTACCAACATGTAGATAAAATGGGCCTGCAGGCTAGGAGGATCTCCCCCACAAAAATCTCTCCACCTATAAGTGTCAATGTAGGTATCAAAAGATCTAACACAGGGAGTATGTAATGGGTAGGTAACTGAAAAAAAGACTGACTGTTGTCAGTCATTCTATCACCACAAGGGGTCCCATATCCACTCAACCATCTGGTAGAACATGTGTGGCATATTAAGACTAATTGTTAACCACTTCAGCCCCGGAAGGATTTACCTCCTTCCTGACCAGAGCACTTATTACAATTTGGCACTGCGTCGCTTTAACTGCTAATTGCGCGGTCATGCAATTCTGTACCCAAACGAAATTTGCATCCTTTTCTTCCCACAAATAGAGCTTTTTTTTAATGGTATTTGATCACCTCTGCGGTTTTTATTTTTTGCGCTATAAGCGGAAAAAGACCGAAAATTTTGAAAAAAATGATATTTTCTACTTTTTGTTATAAAAAAAATCCAATAAACTCAATTTTGTCATACATTTAGGCCAAAATGTATTCGGCCACATGTCTTTGGTAAGAAAAATGTCAATAAGCGTATATTTATTGGTTTGCGCAAAAGTTATTGCGTCTACAAACTAGGGTACATTTTTTAGTTTATGACTGCCTATGTCATTTCTTGAGGTGCTAAAATGGCAGGGCAGTACAAAACCCCCACAAATGACCCCATTTTGGAAATTAGACACCCCAGGGAAATTGCTGAGAGGCATGTTGAGCCCATTGAATATTAATTTTTTTTTGTACCAAGTGATTGAATAATGACAAAAAATAAATACATTTACAAAAAGTTGTCACTAAATGATATATTGCTCACACAGGCCATGGGCATATGTGGAATTGCACCCCAAAATACATTTAGCTGCTTCTCCTGAGTATGGGGATACCACATGTGTGGGACTTTTTGGGAGCCTAGCCGCGCACGGGGCCCTGAAAACCAATCACCGCCTTCAGGATTTCTAAGGGTGTAAATTTTTTATTTCACTCCTCACTACCTATCACAGTTTTGAAGTCCATAAAATGCCCAGATGGCACAACCCCCCCCCAAATGACCCCATTTTGGAAAGTAGACACCCCAAGCTATTTGCTGAGAGGCATGTTGAGTCCATGGAATGTTTTATATTTTGACACAAGTTGCGGGAAAGTGAAAATTACTTTGAACCCCCAAACATTATATATATTTTTTAAGCAAATGCCCTACAGATTAAAATGGTGGGTGTTTCATTTTTTTTTTTTTACACAGTATTTGTGCAGCGATTTTTCAAACGCATTTTTTTAGGAAAAAACACACTTTTTAAAATTTTAATGCACTAAAACACACTATATTGCCAAAATGTTTGATCGAATAAAAGAGATGATCTTAGGTCGAGTACATGGATACCAAACATGACATGCTTTAAAATTGCGCACAAACGTGCAGTGGCGACAAACTAAATACATTTTTAAAAGCCTTTAAAAGCCTTTACAGGTTACCACTTTAGATTTACAGAGGAGGTCTACTGCTAAAATTACTGCCCTCAATCTGATCTTCGCGGTGATACCTCACATGCATGGTGCAATTGCTGTTTACATTTGACGACAGGGGTGCTTTTTTTTTTTTTTTTTCTTTATTATTTTTTTGCTTTTTTATCTTATTTTTTAATCTTATTTTTTTACTGTTCCTTTCATTTTTATTTTTTTATTTTTATTGTTATCTCAGGGAATGTAGATATCCCCTATGATAGCAATAGGTAGTGACAGGTACTCTTTTTTGAAAAAATTTGGGTCTATTAGACCCTAGATCTCTCCTCTGCCCTCAAAGCATCTGACCACACCAAGTTTGGTGTGATAAAATGCCTTCCCAATTTCCCAATGGCGCTGTTTACATCCGGCGAAATCTAAGTCATAAAATGCTCGTAGCTTCTGGTTTCTTAGGCCATAGAGATGTTTGGAGCCACTCTGGTCTCTGATCAGCTCTATGGTCAGCTGGCTGAATCCAGTGGCGTCACTAGGGTTGGTGTCACCCGGTGCCAAAAAAATTGGTGTCACCCCCCTCCACCAACTACCTCAGTACAGACCCCCCTCCACTAACTACAGACCCCACTCCATCAATATAGCCCCCCTCCCTCAGTACAGACCCCCTTCCATCAATATAGACCCCCCCACTAAGTACAGACTCCCCTCCCTCAGTGCAGACCCCCTCCATCAGTACAGACCCCCGCTCAGTGCAGACCCCCTTTCCTCAGTATAGACCCCCCACTAAGTACTGACCCCCTCCATCAGTACAGATCTCCCATCAGTACAGAAACCCTCCCTCAGTACAGAGTCTGCAGACCCCCCTCCATCAGTATCAACCTCCCACCTCAGTGCAGACCGCCCCATCAGTACATACACCCCCCCCAGTGCTGACCCCCATCAGTATAGAATCCCCCGTCAGTGCAGACTCCCCCATCAGTAAAAAACCCCCCTCAGTGCAGAGCCCCCCATTAGTATAGAATCCCCCCTCAGTGCAGACCCCCCATTAGTATAGATTCCCCCCTCAGTGCAGAGCCCCCCATTTGTATAGAATCCCCCTCAGTGCAGACCCCCCATTAGTATAGACATCCCCCTCAGTGCAGATCCCCCCATTAGTATAGACATCCCCCTCAGTGCAGAGCCCCCCATTAGTATAGAATCCCCCTCTGTGCAGAGCCCCCCATTAGTATAGAATCCCCCTCAGTGCAGAGCCCCCCATTAGTATAGAATCCCCCCAGTGCAGAGCCCCCATTAGTATAGAATCCCCCTCAGTGCAGAGCCCCCCATTAGTATAGAATCCCCCCAGTGCAGAGCCCCCATTAGTATAGAATCCCCCTCAGTGCAGAGCCCCCCATTAGTATAGAATCCCCCCAGTGCAGAGCCCCCATTAGTATAGAATCCCCCAGTGCAGCGCCCCCCATTAGTATAGAATCCCCCTCAGTGCAGCGCCCCCCATTAGTATAGAATCCCCCTCAGTGCAGTGCCCCCCATTAGTATAGAATCCCCCTCAGTGCAGCGCCCCCCATTAGTATAGAATCCCCCTCAGTGCAGCGCCCCCCATTAGTATAGAATCCCCCAGTGCAGCGCCCCCCATTAGTATAGAATCCCCCCAGTGCAGAGCCCCCATTAGTATAGAATCCCCCAGTGCAGCGCCCCCCATTAGTATAGAATCCCCCAGTGCAGCGCCCCCCATTAGTACAGAATCCCCCTCAGTGCAGCGCCCCCCATTAGTATAGAATCCCCCTCAGTGCAGCGCCCCCCATTAGTATAGAATCCCCCCAGTGCAGAGCCCCCATTAGTATAGAATCCCCCTCAGTGCAGAGCTCCCCATTAGTATAGAATCCCCCCAGTGCAGAGCCCCCATTAGTATAGAATCCTCCTCAGTGCAGAGCCCCCCATTAGTATAGAATCCCCCCAGTGCAGAGCCCCCATTAGTATAGAATCCCCCTCAGTGCAGAGCTCCCCATTAGTATAGAATCCCCCCAGTGCAGAGCCCCCATTAGTAGAGAATCCCCCTCAGTGCAGAGCCCCCCATTAGTAAAGAATCCCCCCAGTGCAGAGCCCCCATTAGTATAGAATCCCCCTCAGTGCAGAGCCCCCCATTAGTATAGAATCCCCCCAGTGCAGAGCCCCCATTAGTATAGAATCCCCCAGAGCAGCGCCTCCCATTAGTATAGAATCCCCCTCAGTGCAGCGCCCCCCATTAGTATAGAATCCCCCTCAGTGCAGCGCCTCCCATTAGTATAGAATCCCCCCAGTGCAGAGCCCCCATTAGTATAGAATCCCCCTCAGTGCAGAGCCCCCCATTAGTATAGAATCCCCCCAGTGCAGAGCCCCCATTAGTATAGAATCCCCCTCAGTGCAGAGCCCCCCATTAGTATAGAATCCCCCCAGTGCAGAGCCCCCATTAGTATAGAATCCCCCAGTGCAGCGCCCCCCATTAGTATAGAATCCCCCTCAGTGCAGCGCCCCCCATTAGTATAGAATCCCCCTCAGTGCAGCGCCCCCCATTAGTATAGAATCCCCCTCAGTGCAGCGCCCCCCATTAGTATAGAATCCGTCCAGTGCAGAGCCCCCATTAGTATAGAATCCCCCAGTGCAGCGCCCCCCATTAGTACAGAATCCCCCTCAGTGCAGCGCCCCCCATTAGTATAGAATCCCCCTCAGTGCAGCGCCCCCCATTAGTATAGAATCCCCCCAGTGCAGAGCCCCCATTAGTATAGAATCCCCCTCAGTGCAGAGCCCCCCATTAGTATAGAATCCCCCCAGTGCAGAGCCCCCATTAGTATAGAATCCCCCTCAGTGCAGAGCCCCCCATTAGTATAGAATCCCCCCAGTGCAGAGCCCCCATTAGTATAGAATCCCCCTCAGTGCAGAGCCCCCCATTAGTATAGAATCCCCCCAGTGCAGAGCCCCCATTAGTATAGAATCCCCCAGTGCAGCGCCCCCCATTAGTATAGAATCCCCCTCAGTGCAGCGCCCCCCATTAGTATAGAATCCCCCTCAGTGCAGCACCCCCATTAGTATAGAATCCCCCTCAGTGCAGCGCCCCCCCATTAGTATGGAATCCCCCTCAGTGCAGCGCCCCCATTAGTATAGAATCCCCCTCAGTGCAGCGCCCCCCATTAGTATAGAATCCCCCTCAGTGCAGAGCTCCCCATTAGTATAGAATCCCCCCAGTGCAGAGCCCCCATTAGTAGAGAATCCCCCTCAGTGCAGAGCCCCCCATTAGTAAAGAATCCCCCCAGTGCAGAGCCCCCATTAGTATAGAATCCCCCTCAGTGCAGAGCCCCCCATTAGTATAGAATCCCCCCAGTGCAGAGCCCCCATTAGTATAGAATCCCCCAGAGCAGCGCCTCCCATTAGTATAGAATCCCCCTCAGTGCAGCGCCCCCCATTAGTATAGAATCCCCCTCAGTGCAGCGCCTCCCATTAGTATAGAATCCCCCCAGTGCAGAGCCCCCATTAGTATAGAATCCCCCTCAGTGCAGAGCCCCCCATTAGTATAGAATCCCCCCAGTGCAGAGCCCCCATTAGTATAGAATCCCCCTCAGTGCAGAGCCCCCCATTAGTATAGAATCCCCCCAGTGCAGAGCCCCCATTAGTATAGAATCCCCCAGTGCAGCGCCCCCCATTAGTATAGAATCCCCCTCAGTGCAGTGCCCCCCCCTAGTATAGAATCCCCCTCAGTGCAGCGCCCCCCATTAGTATAGAATCCCCCTCAGTGCAGCGCCCCCCATTAGTATAGAATCCGTCCAGTGCAGAGCCCCCATTAGTATAGAATCCCCCTCAGTGCAGAGCCCCCCATTAGTATAGAATCCCCCCAGTGCAGAGCCCCTATTAGTATAGAATCCCCCTCAGTGCAGAGCCCCCCATTAGTATAGAATCCCCCCAGCGCAGAGCCCCCATTAGTATAGAATCCCCCAGTGCAGCGCCCCCCATTAGTATAGAATCCCCCTCAGTGCAGCGCCCCCCATTAGTATAGAATCCCCCTCAGTGCAGCGCCCCCCATTAGTATAGAATCCCCCTCAGTGCAGCACCCCCCATTAGTATAGAATCCCCCTGCACATGTCCACCCACATACTGCATGCATAAAGTTTACAGACCTCAGAACAGCGCGGACAGATGCACACAGCCGTGTGTGTCCCTCGGGCTCCTCCTCCTCCTGTGTGAAGTAAACAGAGAGGAGGGGGAGGCGGCTTCCGTCCACTGTGCTGAGGGACACAGCACAAGCCGCAGTGGGCAGTGTAGCGGTGTGTGCCGCTACCTACGGGTGTCACCCCTCTGGCGGGTGTCACCCGGTGCAGCCCGCACCCCCCGCACCCACCTAACAACGCCACTGGCTGAATCACCGGCTACATTCTCAGGTTCCCTGTTAAGACAGGAGAGCCAGAGAGAAACATAGAAGACGGTGGGGGGGGCATTCCCTCCCACTGCTTGTAAAAGCAGTCTAGAGGCTAATTAGCCGCTAGGATTGCTTTTACATGAAAGCCGACCGCTGGCTGAAAAGAATGATACCAAGATGATACCTAAACCTGCAGGCATCATTCTGGTATAACCACTCAAAGTCCAGCAACATACCAGTACTTTGCTGGTCCTTGTTGGGCATATATTGTAATCTTTTTTTTTTATGCAGCCTGTGGGCTGAACGAAAAAAAGAGATTGATTGGTGGGTATGCCCACCATTAGAATACCTCCCTTCATCCACCCACTTCTAATGATGGGCATACATGCACCATTTATATATGCCGAAGCATGGGGGCATCCTCCCGCAAAAGGTAGAAGCAAATCGCTCCTCCGCCCCTGCTGCCCCCATGGTTTGGCATATATCACCTCCGCTGGAGTCACGGCTTTATATATAGTGGGAGCAAACGCTGTTGCTGTCAAGATAAATAAATCCGTGCTGCAGCTGAATGGCGTACCTGAAAACAAAAAAATGGTTAACAATAAAACACAGTAAACAGTAAAGTATAAAAAATTGCATACCTGAAAAGCAAACATGATAAAACATAATAACAAAAAAACATAGTAGAATAGAATACAGTAAAAAAGAGCAGAACAATAGAGAGAGAATAGAGAGAGAGAGAGAACAATAAAACGACAACTATTTTTTTTTATTCTATATATTTTTTTGTGTTTTTTTTTTTTTTACACTTTTTTTTGTAACTGTAACTTTTGTAACTGTAACTGGTTCGAGGTTCGGGTCTCTCAAAATGCGATGGCATCTTGGGGAGACCCTGTGAAAGTGTGCCTAGTCTGTGCAATGCTGTACGCTAATACTCAACTAGTGTATGGTAGCGTTCAAAACATTTACCAATGCAAAGACCAGGATTGTCAGGACAGAAGGGACAATAATAGCGGGTGTCACGCCTATATCCGCGCTTGCTGCAGACACAACATATTTTTGGGGGGAGTTCGTTGGGTGGGGTACTCGGGAGGACATAAAGAAAATGCCTCTCATGCAGCCGACTGCATTTGGTTGGGGATGTGAATGGGGGAAGTACAGGTGCTGCAGAAGTGGTGGCTTCCCAATTAGGATTGGCGAATGCAGCAGGAAGGGCATTATGGGCACGACGGGCCTGTGTTTGTCTTCTTCTTGGTGGCAGTGGGACACTACTTGTGCTTGCCACCTCACCAGCTTGAACTGCACTTATGGGACTCGCCACTTCACCAAGTGGTACTGCAGTGCTGGTTTAAATTCAACCGGGGTGTACTAGGCCGCTGGTGCTTGCCAGTTCACCAAAACGCTACCAAAAAAACTGCTAGCGATCGCAGGGATCAGGCCTGACTCTGCGAACACTGCAGTTATGCGTTTAGTGTTTTGTAAGTGACAGTGATCGATCGATACTGCACTTGGGTGGGCTGGGCTGGGCCGGGGGGGTTAGGGGGGTACCCTAGACCTAAATGGGGCTAACACTAACTGCCCTGCCACACTAACTATCACAAACTGACACCAATGCAGTAATCAGAAAAAAACAAAAACTGCTTGGTGTCACTGTGACAGGGGGGGGTGATTGGGGGGTGAAAATTATGCCTGGCGTGTTCTACTGTGTGTGTGTTGTGCACTCACATCAATGTCTTCTCTCCTCGGCACCGGAACGGAAAATACCGAGCCGAGGAGAGATGACATCACTTTCTCTGCCGCTGTTTACTATACAGCAGCAGAGGAAGGATTCATTCTTATGCCCCGTACACACGGTTGGATTTTCCGATGGAAAATGTCCGATCGGAGCGTGTTGTCGGAAATTGCGACCGTGTGTGGGCGCCATCGGACATTTTCCATCGGATTTTCCGACACACAAAGTTGGACAGCAGGAGATAAAATTTTCCGACAACAAAATCCGATCGCGTCAATTCCGACCGTGTGTGGCCTGTTCCGACGCACAAAGTGCCACGCATGCTCAGAAGAAATTCCGACACGGGACAGCTCGTTCTGGTAAACTTAGCGTTCGCAATGGATACAGCACTTTCGTCACGCTGCAATGTTAAAAATGGTTTAATACAGCGCACTCTCTTCTTCTTTATAATGTGACAAGAATTAAGTCGTTTTGCTGCTCATATTCACACACACTTCTCACAAAGTTTTATTTGTGTTTTTTTAGTGGGATTCCCTCAATATATTGTTATTAGTTGTCACATCTGACAGTTTTATATTTTTTTGGGATTTTTTTTTGGATTTTAAGCCTTTTTTTTTCTTTAATGTTTGGATTTTTTCCAAGGCTGATCTTTGTTCAATGTTATTTTTATTTTTACTCCAGAATATTTTTGTGTGTGTTTTGTGTGGCAAGCTACCTCAACACCATTGATATCTTTTATTATTTAATCTCCATGAGATTTTTTGTTGTTGGTGTCCCTTGTTCATTTCACATTGTATATTTGCAATGTACCTGAATCCTCACAAACAAACCATCATTTTTGAAGTAAAACACATAGGAGAGTATAATTCAAAACAAAAATCCTTTATTAAGGGCTCAGAACCAAACAAAGAGGAAGGCAACACTGGGTCAACAGCAGAAATTAGTGAAGCCTGGGACCCCCACGGCAGACATCAATTCTTAAACCTCAAAATTGGTGGCCTGAGGAGTCCATATATAAGGGAGGGCAGTCTGGTCCGGGATTCACAGAGACTCGGATAGCAGCAGATGACATCAGTGTCCCCAGGCTGTGGTACCACAAGAGGCTGCATCTTTTGGCTGACCAGACTGGATCCAGGGTCCTCACTCTCTGGTCTTCCTTTCACACTTCCTTCCAGGCTGTGGCTGTGCAGTAAGAGATGTGGCAGGAGGAGGAGTAGGACCTGGAGGAGGAGGAGGAGTAGGACCTGGAGGAGGAGGAGGACTGGGAGGACCTGGAGGAGGACTGGGAGGACCTGGAGGAGGACTGGGAGAACCTGGAGGAGAGGGAGGAGGAGGAGGAGGACCATCCCAAAGCTGTGTGTGAGGTGTAAGTTGACCCCTCACACCTTTCTCCAGAGCCTCTGATATGAGGGCCTGACACATGGCTTGTTGGCCCTCCTCCATCCTCTGCATTTTATAGGCAATGAATGCCGCAAGGTTCTCCTGCCTGGTGTGTGGTGCTCCCAGGACCTCTGTAGCCCTCCAAAAAAATCTGATAGCCGCCTCCTCTAGTCTACTCCTCCTGCTGCCACTTTCTGTTTTCAGGGTGGGTGGAGGGACCTGCAGATCAGCCACCTCCTGGCTGAGACTTCCCTGTGTATGAAAAAGGGACATGGTTTTAGTTGTTGCATCATCAATCACAATCCTAAATTAGTACTCCCAACTAACATCTAGTTAACATCATTGATTGGACAAGCAGAAATATTTAGAGGAATGCTATACCTGGCTCAATCTGGGCTCCTCCACATATGGCCTGGAAGGCCCAGGTTGGGCATCAGAAGCCTCAGCCAGGGGGGAAGGAAGCATGGAAGGAAGACTGGAGAGGGATGACCTGGGTTCAGTCTGGCCTGCCAGAAAGTGCAGCCTGTCGTAGTACAACATCCTGGGGACATAGATGTCATCTGCTGCTCCGGATCTCTGTGAATCCAGGACTTTCTTGCGCTCCCTCAGATATGTGCTCCTCAGGCAACCAATTAAGATCTTTAAATAAGTGATGTCTGCCGTGGGGATCACCTGCTTCACAATTTCACACAATTGCTCCAGTGCTGCCTTCCTCTTTGCTTGGTTTTTGAAATGGGGGTGGGTAATCTCCCACAGACAGGGCAGCTCCCTTAGCATATCAATGAATAGTGACATGAAGTCAGTATCTCTCATTAAGATATCCATGTTCACTGCAAGACACAACACAAGACAAAGCCTAATGTCAGACCAAACTCTCCTAATCTTGTTACAATATAGGCCTCAATCTAGAAGCAGTATAGGCCCAAGTTTGTCTCTTACCTTCGTTCTTACGATCGGCGCGTCCAATGCTCCTTCCTCCGCTCACAGATCGTACGTAATACGCACACGTGTTACGCTTTATACACACTGCGCATGTGTGTAACTCCGTCCGCCCCTGACGTTCTTTCTATTCTATTCCCCGCCCCTTTTCGTTCAGCGCAGTGGGGGCAGAGCATGATGGCAGGGTTACACCAGGTGCGTGATAATTCGAACAACGAGGAGGAGGAGGAAAGCCCGGATCCAGGCACGTCCCGATCCAGAAGGAGACGTTTTAAGGCCACAAATATGTCGTTTGGGGAGATGTTAGAGATGGTCGACATCATGAAGAAGTCCGACTATGATGGAAAATATGGGCCTTACCCCCACCCCAACATCCGAAAGGCCAAAATCATTGGTAAAGTGGTCCGGAGTCTGGAGAGGAATTTCGGGGTACGAAGATCTAAAGATCAGCTCAGGAAGCGGTGGTCGGACCTGAAGTTGAGAGAGCCAGAGCAGTACCGAAAGATCCGGAGAGTGCTGCAAAAAAGTAAGTAGTTGTGCTGTGTTCATATTCTTTCTGTCTTTATTACGTTCGTTCTGCTCCATATGCTTTTAGTAATTGTAACGTTTAAAAGGGCAACTTTAATGTTCATGGGCCCATTATTCGTTCGTATCAAACATTTTTCTTTCGGCCTCTAGAACACCATTGTTTAGGCCATATGCATTTTCACACATTTTTTTGGGGCCTACTTGGATGCCAAATATTTGTTTGTGTAGATGGGTTTGTTACTAGAATGAAATGCAAACTAGATTGTGTGTAAGAAGAGGACACTGAGCAGCTGTTTTCACATCTGGACACTGGAGCACTAGTGTGGGACCCCAGAACACCATTTTTATTAGGGGGGGCACACAGGTGCTCCAGTGTATACTATAGGGGGGGTTACATCTGTGAAGCTTGTACCAAACAGGTAAAGTATTGCAGCTTGACAAAGGGCAATAAAAAATATACATCTTGGAACTCGGCTAAAATAGACAATTGTACCCCACTTCCAAGCAATGTTTCCTATATCTAGTTCTGCCATCAAATATCTGTGTGCTAAGTATACCATTTTTGTTTTACATAGGGGAGAAAAGACTCGGAGGTCACTCCTCATCCCAGGAGACCAGAGCCCCCCCCCCCCCCTCTGGAAGAAGGGGAAATACCGCAAAACCAAGAAGAAGAGCAGGAGGAAGAAGAAGACGTGGTGGAGATTGGCACCACAACAGGTGAGTGTCTGCAACCACAGACTCAGGTAAAAGAGATGGCTGGTGGCAGATTATTGAGACCTGTTTTTTTTTGTTCTTTATCTCTTTTTAGGTGATCGTGATGTGAGGGAGAGAGAACGCTTTACATCAGAAAGTGCCCAGATACTGATAGGGGAGATCATGGGATGTAATCTCCAATTGCAAAACATCCAGCAACAAATCACTGATGTTATTAAAAAAAATAATAACATCATTGATGTTTTGGGGCGAATTTAAACCCCACAAAATCACCTGTTTTATGTAATTTAAATTTTTACAATGTTTTGAAAAGCCAAATTTGGAGGATGCACACAGTGTGCCAACATGTGCTATCTGCCATCACGGGAGATCAATGGACGTGTTTTGGGGGTGCAACCCCTTCCTCAATTATAAAGTAGCGTTGAGGAAGGGCTTGCTCCCCCAAAACACGTCCCTTGATCCCCCCTGATGGCAGATAGCACATGTTGACATTCGTAAATTGGTGTGCATCTTCCAAATTTGGCTTTTCCAGGGGGTGAGTTCCCCCCATCTGAACGCTATATCAAACCCAGTTCCTAAATACTGATGTCTGATATAGCCTTCAGGTTTTACCTAATGTGAACTTTGTAAGTTCTAGTTTTTTGGCTTTCTTGTTGGTTTTACACAGGCCTGTTTTATCAGAAATGGATATTTTGATTTTTCATAATGCTAATGCAAACATTTTATACAACAAACATGTTGGTTTGTTTTAAAAACCTTGGGTAAATGCGCATGTGATTGTGCAGGTATAAAAAAGTGCCTTACTCAAGAATGTGTGGATTATTGTCTCAACACTACAACACTTTTGGGGTGATGTAATTGCTGTTTTATGCACAAATGGGGGTTATTTCCTAAGGGCAAATACACTTTGCACTACAAGTGCAGGTTCAGTGCAGTTGCAAGTGCACTTGTAGTGAAATGTGTTTTTGCATTTAGGAAGTACCAGCCAACACTGTTTTTTATAAGGTTACCCAATCACGACATTTTCTGCACTCAACACATTTCTGTCAGGGTCAGCTAAAACAAACACAAGCAGGAAATGTCCACCAAGAATAGCTTTTGGTTGTTTTTTATTTGAAAAAGGTGTCACAGATTGTCTGGCATATTGATAGCCCCCCTACCCGCAAAGAACTCCAGGTATCGTAACCGGACATCACGGGCATTCAGGGAGGGCAAGCCAGGACGGCCGCTTTCAAGTGCCGTCATTGTTGATGTATTTGGTATTCCGGCCTCAGGCCCAACTGAGCCAGCATAGTTGGCTGAATGTTTTCTTAAAAAATTATGGAGAACACAGCACGCCAGTATAATATGGTTCAGTTTTTACTCCGCCATATGGATGGGTGTCAGAAATAGTCGGAACCGGCTGGCCAGGATTCCAAATGTGTTCTCCACCACTCTTCGGGCTCTGGCCAGCCGGTAATTAAAAACCCTCTGTTCCGGGGTGAGGGTCCTCATCGGGAATGGCCGCATCAGGTGGTCCCCCAGCGCAAATGCTTCATCAGCAACGAACACAAATGGGAGACCTTCAACATTGTCCTCTGGAGGTGGCAAGTCCAAACTGCCATTCTGTTTTTTTTTTTTTCTTTTTTTTTTTTTTTTTTTTATCCACTTCAGCAAAAGTTTACCGAGAGACATTATTTCAACTTTGTGTCAAACTTTATCTCTTCTCCTTTTTCACATCATTGTGGATTGTTTCCGTCACATCTTTATTATTTTTCCTTTCTAGGATATTCTTAAATATTTTTAAAAACCGGCGACAAAACGCCTTCTATAATTATAAACCCTATTATTATCTTAGTCTCTCTCAGTCCCTCTTATTTCCCCCCGCCCCCCCTCCCCCTCCCCCTCATCCCCCCCCTCCCCGACTCCCCCTCCCCTGTGTCTGGTCCGTTCCTTTATGTTATTTATTTATCCACTTGGCTCTGCACCTGTTCTTTCTTTTATCCTATCTAAATAAATATCCGAGACTTTGTAGTTTTTCCAACTTTCCCATCTACTATTATCCCCTTTCTCTCCTCCTTCCATTTTGTAGTGATAATCTATTTCCTTTAGCCAGTCTCTAATGTCTGGTTTTCCACTTTGTAGCCAATTCTTGGGAATTAAGGCCTTGGCCGCATTCAGGAGGTTAGGTATTATTGATTTTCTATATTGTTTCTTAGGTTTATTGTAGATATGGAAGAGGCAAATCCAAATATTTTGTTCTATTTCTTCTCCAGTTATTTCCTTTATGTTATTTAACACTTCCTTCCAGTACTCCATTATTATTGGGCATTCCCACCATATGTGTGTGATCGTTGCTATTTGGCCACATTTTCTCCAACACAAGGAGGTTCTATCTTGATGGAATCTGTGTATTCTTACTGGGGTCATATACCATCTTGATACTAGTTTATAATTCATTCCAAACTGCCATTCTGGAGACGCCTGTAGAACTCCGTCTGGGGGATGACTCCACCATCGGACATCCGGCCATTCTTCCCCACGTCCACATACAAGAACTCGTAATTAGCCGACACCACCGCCAACATCACTATACTATTAAACCCCTTGTAATTATAATAGTACGACCCCGAGTTGGGTGGTGGGACGATGTGGACGTGTTTCCCATCAATTGCCCCTCCGCAGTTAGGAAAGTCCCACCGCTGGGCAAAGTGGGAGGCCACAGTCTGCCATTCCTGTGGCGTGGAAGGAAACTGTTGAGGAAAAAACAATAAACATTACTATTTTTTCACAGAAACCTGGCAAGCAGATTAGACACAAACATTATGGGTAAACCTCCAGATAGCATTTATTAAGGGGAATTTAACAACAACAAAGTATAAGGTACACCTATCATATTCCCCCTCCCCCCCTCTCATGGGCCATTTCTAACATTATAGGGGGGGGGGGGACTCTTGGACAGGTAACCCTCTTCACTTCATTGAGAGATGAATGCCTGAATAATGGGTATTACTTGGAACAGCCCCTCCTTAGTTACACTATTGGCAGCCCACTGGACAGGTATGAAGTGTCATAATACAAAGATATAAATACACACTGTACACATTTGAGCACATTTGGACATACTGCTATTACCTATCAAGATCATAATAGGATACAAGAACTTTAAACAGTACCATTGTAAAGTATTCAGGCAGGCCCTTGCACTACATGCTTTGGGGAATTCATCCATAAATCTGACCAGTAAAGAGATGGGTATAGTGTGTATGGGTTTGGCAAAGTCAGCAGATAGATGATTGAGGATAGAGAATTGGGATCAGCTGACTTAGCAGTTGGGGGAGGGAGGGTTACAAAAAAAAAAGCCTCTGGCCCTCTGCCTGAATTTAAATCCAAAATAACATTTCCAAACATTTTAGGGGGTGTTTGGGGTAAAGCACTACTATGGAGCTGATAAAATACATTGTTAAGTGACTACATGAGGTGAATATAGGGCAGGGGACACCATGCTGGGGAGGTTATTGAAGGGCAAATATGTATGAAGGACATAAAATAATAATTACATAAAAATCCAGCATGCATGAGGACAAAGGGGACATTCACAGCATATTACAATAATGGTAATTAGGGAATGAGGGAAGAAATACAATATATTAGCAAACATTCAATACAATAAAATGTGATATAAAAGGATAAAAATCTTACCTTCATATACTCCTTCTGCAGGACCTGTATGATGGCAGAACAGGTCTCTGGGATAATGATCCCCAGAGCCTGGGGGGAGATGCCTGTTGAGAACTTGAGGTCCTGCAGGCTTCTCCCTGTGGCCAAATACCGCAAGGTAGCGACCAACCTCTGCTCCGGAGTGATGGCTTGCCTCATGCAGGTATCCTGCCTGCTGATATAGGGGGTCAGCGAAGCCAACAAACGGTGAAACACGGGGTCCGTCATCCTGAGAAAGTTCCTGAAATCATCAGGATTATTCTCACGGATCTCACGGAGCAAAGGCATATGACAGAACTGGTCACGCTGAAGCAACCAATTCTTGGTCCATGAACTCCTCCCCACCCTGTTCATGGACTGGACTTGTGTCAAGGTCAGGACCCCAACACCAAGCCCCCGCACAGCACGAACTCTACGAGGAGTACGCATACGAAACATGGCTATAAAACGGTCAGCTGCTCAGAACGAAGTAACAGAACGCACTGAAGAACAGCAAGGCCTGTGAAGAGCGACCTGAAAACCAGTAACGAACGAACAAGAATACAGTGACTAAAGTCACGCGGAACTTGCTTGCACGCACTGAAGAGCAGATACAAACCCACAAGCACAAACTGAACGGCAGAAAACGATCTGAAAGCCACGAGTCTGAAAAAGCGCGAATCGTCTCTCACCAAACTTTTACTAACACGAGATTAGCAAAAGGAGCCCAAAGGGTGCTGCGCTTGGTTCTGAACCGGCCTTTTCTAGTCTCGTCGTACGTGCTTGACGTCACCGCGTTCTTGGCGATCGGAAATTCTGACAACTTTGTGCGACCGTGTGTAGGCAAAACAAGTTTGAGCCAACATCCGTAGGAAAAAATCCGAGGATTTTGTTGTCGGAATGTCCGATCAATGTCCGACCGTGTGTACGGGGCATTAGAGATGAGTGTAAGTTTGTTGTTCCCTCTCCAGTGGTCTTCAACATGATCTATACCGTAAAAAACAAGCCCAGTAGGGTCTCTCTGGTGTACTTCAGCAAAGTGTCTGGATAGCTGATGCTTGGGTAACCCTTTCTTGATATTATTAATGTGTTCCCATATACTTACAAACAGGGGGCGGGTAGTTCTTCCCACATACTGGAGGTGACATGGGCACTCTATAATGTAAGTGACGTGCGAGCTCTGGCATGTAATTAGTTTTTTTATTTGGTATTGTTTCTGATCAACTGTAGACTTGAATACTTCTTTTATCCTCGGTTGTTTGCTGACCCTGCAGGGTAAGCATCTACGGCATTTATAAAACCCTTTCAAGTCTGAACATATTTTTACTTGTTTGGGGGGGTCTATAACATTGTGTACCAGATAGTTACGGAGAGTGGGTGCCCTCCTGTACACAAATTTAGGTCTGCCAGGAAGGATTTTGGACAGTACTCTGTCTTCTTGTAAGATGGGCCAATACTTCTTAATAATGCGTTTGACGTCTTTATATTGGTTATTATACCCTGTAATGAACATTAAATCTGCTTGTTCATTCCTGATCTTTTTGTTGTTATTGAGTAGGGTATTTTTCTGTCCATATTCATAATCTCCAATTTAAGTTTAGCCAGGGTATTTTTTGCGTATCCTTTCTCTTGGAATCTGTGGATTAAAACATCTGCTTGTATTTCGAAGTCCGCAAGTAAATCACAATTCCTACACAAACGTAGTAGTTGGCCTTTTGGGATGTTACCTTTCCACTTAGGAAGTGGGTATATACCCATTACGGTCGGTGTCCTTAAAAAAGGTACAGGTACAGAGGGATTCCCCTGACTTGAAGATTTCCAGATCTAAATAGTCTATCTTCTGGAGGTTCCATTTTCCTGTGAACGTGATCCCGTACCTGTTCACGCTCAGTTGTCCAAGGAATTGTTCAAAAGTGTCAGGTGTACCATCCCATAGGATGATCAAGTCATCAATATAGCGCCTGTACATCTTAATTTGGGGGATCTTTCTGCCGTAAATATACTCCTCCTCCCACATGTTCATGAACAGGTTCGCTACACTAGGGGCATAACGTGCACCTTTGGTTTGTACATAGTATTTCTTATTGTACCAAAAATAGTTACATTTCATGGCTAATTTGAGACCCTCCAGAATGTAATTAATCTGCTGTTGTTTCATCCCTGTGTTTTCATGTAAAGCTTTTTCTACTCCAGCTAGCCCATCTTTTTGTACAATGCTGGTATACAACAAATTGACATCTATCATTGCCAGCACCCAGTTCCCAACTCCCTTATGTTCTTGGAGCTCCTGGATAAGCTGTAGGCTGTCACGTAGGAAAGATTTTCCTCGCTGTACCAATGGCTTCAGGTATTTATCCAGGTATTCCCCTAATTGCGAGAATACTGAATTGATCCCACTTATAATAGGCCTCCCTGGTGGTTTATGCAGTCTTTTGTGAATTTTCGGTGTGTAATAAATGACAGGGGTTTTTGTGGAATTGGAGATCAGGTACTCGGCGTCTTTTGGGTTCAATATCCCCATGTTCTTCCCTTTCTCAACGAACTTCTTTAGTTTCTTCTCATATTTCTTTTTAGGATTTTCCTTTAGCTTCTTGTAGGTGTTTTCCACCTGTAGAAGGTTTTCCACCTCCTCCTCCCTTTGTCCAAAATAACGAATCCTCCCCCCTTGTCCACTGGTCATATGACTACTTCATGTCGATTCCCTATTTTCTTAATGGTTTCCCATATGTTTTTCCCTTTTCTATCTTTCCTCCATAAGTTTCTCAAGTCTTCTTCAACCATTTTCTTAAATGCATTCAGGCATTGACTGCCTGGTGTTTTGGGATTGAAGATAGAGTTGTTTTTAAGATTAGTTTGCATATATTCAGGATCGATCTGAGTTCTATCTTCTTTATTTAGGGCGAAGTGTTTCTTTCAGTTGAGTTTCCTCATGAACTTCTGGAGGTCAATATAGGCCTCAAATTTGTTCAGCGTTTTTTCTGGGGCAAATTTGAGTCCAAGGTCTTCATCTGTAAAAGTAGAGCTGCTTAGGTTAAAAATTCCTTTCCCTAATACACTCTCCTTCTTTTTTTCTTCCTGCCTCCTCTCCTTCCTCTTGTCTGCTTCTTCTTTCCGGATTTCTTAGTGCTATTCCCCTGTCTCTTCTTCATTTATTGTGAAGGGGAGTTGCTTCAAAACATTGTCAAAAGGAGACAATTCAAGCTGAGGATGATAGAAACTAATATAACAGAAATAAAATGCCTGTTAGTGCCATTTGCTAATCAGAGGGATTATAAAGACAAAGAGAAAGAACTTCAAGAGATCATTAAGAAAAATGATGGTGAAGTCCAGGCAAAAAAACAGAAAAAATATAAGAGAGATGTCCTTGATTATAAAAATATTAAAGTTTACAAATGGCAATCCTCAATGGGGGATCCCAGTGATGAAATGGAGGATACACTAATGGATGAGAGCCCAGAGGAAGCCATTGAAGCCAGAATGCTGGGGCTAGTGGATAACACCCCTATATCAGGATCGCCAGTGTACCCCAATATACCAAATCGGGGAAGACTTAGAACACCTAACCGTCACCCTGATAGATCCAACTATAAGAGGGTCAGCTACCGCAAACCCTCAGAATATGGAACATCTAGAAATAGAGGTTATAATGTTTCCACCTATAATAGATTCTCTCCCTTAGGAAACCAATATAATCCCCATTCCCCATATGGCAGACAATATGGGGAGCAGAGGGATTTTTCCAGGGAAGGCCACCGAGACAGGCCCCCTGGGAGATGGAAGACCCGTGTCCCATACAGGACTCCAGGATGGAGAGGACAACATGGGAATGGAGGGGGATCTCCGAGAGGAGGACAGAGAAGAAGACTGGAAGACCAAATCCCCACTGGAACTCAGGGACCTGGAGAGAGGGTTTACTCCAACAATGGATGGGATCATACCCAGGGAAGAGACAGGGGAATAGCACTAACAAATCCGGAAAGAAGAAGCAGACAAGAGGAAGGAGAGGAGGCAGGAAGAAAAAGAAGGAGAGTGTATTAGGGAAAGAAATTTTTAACCTAAGCAGCTCTACTTTTACAGATGAAGAACTCAAGGTGCTGGACCTTGGACTCAAATTTGCCCCAGAAAAGACGCTGGACAAATTTGAGGCCTATATTGACCTCCAGAAGTTCATGAGGAAACTCAACTGAAAGAAACACTTCGCCCTAAATAAAGAAGATAGAACTCAGATCGATCCTGAATATATGCAAACTAATCTTAAAAACAACTCTATCTTCAATCCCAAAACACCAAGCAGTCAATGCCTGAATGCATTTAAGAAAATGGTTGAAGAAGACTTGAGAAACTTACGGAGGAAAGATAGAAAAGGAAAAAACATATGGGAAACCATTAAGAAAATAGGGAATCGACATGAAGTAGTCATTCGACCAGCGGACAAGGGGGGAGGATTAGTTATTTTGGACAAAGGGGACTACCAGGAGGAGATGGAAAACCTTCTACAGGTGGAAAACTCCTACAAGAAACTAAAGGAAAATCCTAAAAATAAATATGAGAAGAAACTGAAGAAGTTCGTCGAGAAAGGGAAGAACATGGGGATATTGAACCCAAAAGAAGCCGAGTACCTGATCTCCAGTTCCACAAAAACCCCTGTCATTTATTACACACCGAAAATTCACAAAAGACTGCATAAACCACCAGGGAGGCCTATTATAAGTGGGATCAATTCGGTATTCTCGTGATTAGTGGAATACCTGGATGAATACCTGAAGCCATTGGTACAGCGAGGAAAATCTTACCTACGTGACAGACTACAGCTTATCCAGGAGCTCCAAGAACATAAGGGAGTTGGGAACTGGGTGCTGGCAACGATAGATGTCAATTCGTTGTATACCAGCATTGTACAAAAAGATGGGCTAGCTGGAGTAGAAAAAACTTTACATGAAAACACAGGGATGAAACAACAGCAGATTAATTACATTCTGGAGGGTCTCAAATTAGCCATGAAATGTAACTATTTTTGATACAATAAGAAATACTATGTACAAACCAAAGGTATAGCCATGGGGGCACATTATGCCCCTAGTGTAGCGAAACTGTTCATAAACATGTGGGAGGAGGAGTATATTTACGGAAGAAAGATCCCTCAAATTAGGATGTACAGGCGCTATATTGATGACTTGATCATCCTATGGGATGGTACACCTCACACTTTTGAAAAATTCCTTGGACAACTGAGCGTGAACAGGTACGGGGTCACGTTCACAGGAAAATGGAACCTCCAGAAAATAGACTATTTAGATCTGGAAATCTTCAAGTCAGGGGAATCCCTCTGTACCCGTACCTTTTTTAAGGACACCGACCGTAATGGGTATATACCCACTTCCAGCTGCCACCATCCTAAGTGGAAAGGTAACATCCCAAAGGGCCAACTACTACGTTTGCGTAGGAATTGTGATTTACTTGCGGACTTCGAAATACAAGCAGATGTTTTAATCCACAGATTCCAAGAGAAAGGATACGCAAAAAATACCCTGGCTAAACTTAAATTGGAGATTATGAATATGGACAGAAATACCCTACTCAATAACAACAAAAAGATCAGGAATGAACAAGCAGATTTAATGTTCATTACAGGGTATAATAACCAATATAAAGATGTCGAAAGCATTATTAAGAAGTATTGGCCCATCTTACAAGAAGACAGAGTACTGTCCAAAATTCTTCCTGGCAGACCTAAATTACAGGGGGTTGCACATACAGGGGTTTTTTCCAAAGAAGTGGGGTTCTTTAAATAAGTGGCACTTCTGCTCTTGCACCATCCATCTGAACATCTTCTTCTCTCTTCACAGGTAAACCTGCGTTTATATCTCCACTTTAAAACTGAATATTGCCTGACTGCACAAATGCTTATTTGGTAAACCTGCGTTTATATCTCCACATACCTTAAAATTGAATATTGCCTGACTGCACAAATGCTTATTTGGTAAACCTGCGTTTATATCTCCACATACCTTAAAACTGAATATTGCCTGACTGCACAAATGCTTATTTGGTAAACCTGCGTTTATATCTCCACATACCTTAAAACTGAATATTGCCTGACTGCACAGATGCTTATTTGGTAAATCTGTTTGTCACCACTGTTTCAACTCTATCTGCAGCCATGCTCACATTATTTCAATGTTTATTTAGCCATTAAGTCTTACCTAAATTATGGGTTCCCTTATCTTTACAATTTTGGCCTTTAAGTCCCTTGCAGTTTGATTGTGATGTGAAAGTTATGCCCTGCTAGCTATGTTCCTAATATGCCCTCCTAATTGATTAATTGCCAGATTCAACCCACACCCAACACACAGTATAAAAACAAGGCCTTCCTTACGGGGGAACACATACAGGGGGTTCTTCCAAAGAAGTGGGGTTCTTTAAATAAGTGGCGCTTCTGCTCTTGCACTTCAGCGATTTGCACAAAGCTAACTATAAAAGACTGCAGGTGACTCCATTTCCAAATTTTATCATCTTCCTCTCTGAAACATGCACTCTTTACCTCTCCTCCTTTTCACAATTGCTGCCTCTCTCCTCAAACTCTCTTTTCTACATCCCTCTGCTCCACCCCACAATCTGTACATATCACCCTCACTTCTCCCCTCCCCCCATTACTGCACTCATCACCTCTTTCTAACTCTAAGCCCACTTGCTAACAAACCCCCCAGGATACTGAAGCATGTCCCCTCATACAAATCATATTCTCATATTACCTCCCTCACTCTTCTGCTTCTCCTAATCGCTGGAGATATTTCCTCAAACCCTGGGCCCCCCTTATTTAACTGTGCCCAACACACCCATCACCCTACACCCTCTGGCAGTAGTCCCAATCTACACAATTTAGTCTCCATTCCTCTTCTTGCCAACACCAGCCTCCCTCTCTCCTTCGCCCTCTGGAACGCCTGCTCTGTCTGCAACAAACTCACTGCTGTTCATGACCTCTTTGTCACTAATTCCTTTAATCTACTTGCTCTCACCGAAACCTGGCTCCACGAATATGACACCCCTTCTCCTGCTTCCTCTCCCAGGGTGGCCTTCACTGGACTCACTCCCCTAGGCCTAATGGACGCAAGGGGGGTGGAGTGGGATTCCTCCTATCCCCCAGAGCACCTTCCAGGTTATTCACTCTCCTCCCTCTTTTTCACTCTCATCATTCGAAGCCCACTGTATACGTCTATTCTCTCCTACTTCCCTAAGAATTGCTGTGATCTACCGCCCCCTGGACCATTATCGACTTTCCTTGATGAGTTTTCTGCCTGGCTACCCTACTTTCTCTCTTCGGATATTCCCACAATCCTTCTCTGTGATTTCAACATCCCTGCTAATACAAACACTCCTGCTACTTCTAAACTTCTTAGTCTAACCTCTTCATTTGACCTGAAGCAATGGGTACAGGCTTCTACTCACTCTGATGGCAACACCCTTGACCTTCTATTCTCTTACCTATGCACTCCATGCAACTTCTCAAACAATCCTTTTCCTCTCTCCGACCACCACCTTATTAGTTTCTCTCTCCCCCTGTCTTCCACCACCTTTCCCTCCAATCGCCTAACCATCACCCGTAGAAAATTTCGCAACTTCAACTCCTCTCTCCTCTATTCTGCTACTGACCACCTCTATGACAAAATCTCTCCCCTGTCCTGCCCCAACCAAGCCATGTCCATCTACAATAAATCTCTGTCCTCCACCCTGGACAAGCTCGCTCCCCTCACTACACGCAGAATCAGGCCTCGACCCCTACAACCCTGGCAAATAGATGACACTAAAATTCTCAAAAAACTTAGGCGTGCTCTTGAGCGTCTGTGGCACAAGACTAAGTCTCTCAAAGACTTCAACCAATACAAATCTGCCCTCCAAAAATACTATTCTTTCCTCCACACTGCCAAGCAAACCTATTTTATAACTCTTATTAACACCTTCTCATCCAATCCCTGTAAACTCTTCTCTACCTTCAACTCTCTACTTTGTCCTCCACTGCCTCCCCCCACTGGCTTACTCACTGCCCAGGAAATCGCTAATCACTTCAAAAACAAGATTGATACAATCCGTAATGAAATCTCCACTCTACAGGTATCTCCCCTAGCTAAGACCCCATGTCAACAGGTACAACTGACACTACCCCTATTCACATCTGCTACTACAGACGAAGTTGCTAAACTCCTTTCTATCACCCACCTAACCACCTGTCCCCTGGACCCTTTTCCCTCTCAAATGCTACGGTCACCCTCTGACCCCATCCTACACTCTCTAACCCACATCTTCAATCTCTCCCTCACCTCTGGCATCTTCCCCAATGCTCTAAAACATGCACTGGTCACTCCCATACTCAAAAAGCCGTCCTTGGACCCTACCAATCTTAACAACCTACGCCCTATCTCCTTGCTCCCCTTTTCCTCTAAACTCCTTGAACGCCTGGTTTACAACCAACTGAGTGACCACCTCATTAAAAGCAACCCTCTTGATCCCCTTCAATCTAGATTTTGCCCTCAACACTCCACAGAAACTGCTCTTTTAAAACTCACAAATGACCTACTAACTGCAAAAACCAATGGACACTATTCTGTACTCCTACTTCTGAATCTTTCAGCTGCCTTTGACACGGTTGACCACCCCCTCCTCCTCAAAAAACTTTACTCCCTCGGTCTCCGTGACTGTGCTCTTCAGTGGCTCTCATCCTACCTATCCCAACGCACCTTCAGTGTCACGTGCCTCTTCCCCTGACTTCTCTGTCAAGAGAAATGGCAAAACCATCCACCCGTCCCCACATGTCAGGGTGCTAGGTGTTATCCTAGATTCTGAACTCTCCTTTCAGCCCCACATCCAATCATTTTCCAAAGCTTGCCGCCTCAACCTCCACAACATCTCTAAACTACGTCCCTTTCTAACCAGTGAAACCACAAAGCTCCTGATTCACTCCCTGGTTATCTCTCGCCTTGACTACTGCAACTCACTCCTCATTGGCTTACCTTTAAATAAACTATCCCCCCTTCAGTCCATCATGAATGCGGCTGCCAGACTCATCCACCTTACAAACCGCTCAGTGTCTGCTACCCCTCTCTGCCAATCCCTCCATTGGCTACCACTCGCCCAACTAATTAAATTCAAAATACTAACAATAAGTTACAAAGCCATCCACAACTGTGCCCCCAGCTACATCACTAACCTAGTCTCAAAATACCAACCTAATCGCCATCTCCATTCCTCCCAAGATCTCCTGCTCTCTAGCTCCCTCATCACCTCCTCCCATATCCGCCTCCAGGACTTCTCCCGAGCCTCGCCCATCCTCTGGAATTCCCTACCCCAATCTGTCAGACTGTCTCCAAATTGATCCACTTTTAGGCGATCCCTGAAAACTTTCCTCTTCAGAGAAGCCTATCCTGCCTCCATCTAACAACTGCACTATTTTCTCCATTAGCTCATCCCCCACAGCTATTACCCTTTTGTATAACTTGACCCTCCCTCCTAGATTGTAAGCTCTAACGAGCAGGGCCCTCTGATTCCTTCTGTATTGAATTGTATTGTACTTGTACTGTCTGCCCTAATGTTGTAAAGCGCTGCGCAAACTGTCGGCGCTATATAAATCCTGTATAATAATAATAATAATAATAATAATAATAATAATAATGTCGAAAGCATTATTAAGAAGTATTGGCCCATCTTACAAGAAGACAGAGTACTGTCCAAAATCCTTCCTGGCAGACCTAAATTTGTGTACAGGAGGGCACCCACTCTCCAGAACTATCTGGTACACAATGTTATAGACCCCCCCAAACAAGTAAAAATATGTTCAGACTTGAAAGGGTTTTATAAATGCTGTAGAGGCTTACCCTGCAGGGTCAGAAAACCACAACCGAGGAAAAAAGAAGTATTCAAGTCTACAGTTGATCAGAAACAATACCAAATAAAAAAACTAAATACATGCCAGAGCACGCACTTCACTTACCTTATAGAGTGCCCATGTCACCTCAAGTATGTGACATGGGCACTCTGGGTTTCCTCTCAACTACTTGAGGGTAAGGCTTTTCTTTTTCTCACTAATGCTCTTTGATCTACAAGCAAAACATTTTTATGTTTGCAGTCTTTTCTAACTACAATACTTGGCAATATCAATGTGATTGTTTATTTCCCTTCTTTTTTTCTCATATACCAGCATTACAATGATAAAGCCCATGCTTTGCCTCTCATGGATACCTGATGTTACACTTTTCTGAGAGGTTCCAGGCTGTGGCCGGCTGCTGTTTCCAATTCATTTCAGACACTTTTTACCTGTGATCGAATTGCGATCATCTGTATACAATTACCATTGGCAGTTTTATGCAACCTTACCATACCCAATTGGTAAGTGAACCACGTTTTCCTATATTTTACCTAAACCTCCTCTTCCCCTCGTCCCCCTTTCCTTTTTTTTTTTTTTTTTTCTCCTTGGCTCTACGGTTTTAAACCCCTTTAAAAATATATACACATATAGACCTTTCAAAACCCTTCAATTTAGTATGTATTTTCTGCTTCCCCTGTTTTTGCTGACTCCGACCATCAGGCTTTACCGTGTGTCGGTTGGAGACCATAATCTTGCATAGGGCCTGTCCCATGAGTCATTATATCTGGCAGTGGTTATACCTTCAATATTGATACTTATATGTATATTGTGTTTAACATATCCATGTTTTTGATTTTCTGTCTTTGTTGTTGTTTCTTTTATGTATTTTAACTTAGAATCTCTAGCTCCTGAGGAAGCGTTCTGTGTAACGCGAAACATGTAGAGCAACTAGAGAACATTTCACCGCGGATCACCAAACCTGCAGCACCCTGTTTGCTATAACCATGTGACTGTCTACTGTTCAATGCTCAGGGGAAGTATTTCTCCTCTATATGGACTGAGTGATAAGTTTACACATTTATAATCCTCCTAATGCTACATAAGCTGGCAGAATAGGATCCATACGGTGTATTATTATTAGGGTTTATATCTAGCCTGATTTGTTTTTAATAATTTATGTTTGTCCATTGTCTCTTTATATTTTTCTAATAAAATACCCCTATCAAATTTACTTTTTTGTAGTTTAATACTATTGTGCCTCCAAAGTCCCATTCCTAGATTCTTTCTATTCACTATCCTAATCCTGGGGACGTTGGCATAAATTGCTACTGAGTACCTGCAGAGTCACCTGGCTTTTTGAGGTACTTCAGCACTAGGTCCTTCAGATCCTGGTTATGTTACACCCAATACTGATATTTATTGCTTATTGGTTTCTAGGGCATGGTATAATTTACCAGTTATAAATATCTGCCACTTAATAATTTCCATTTCTATTTCTATTTATTTTTCAGTTATTTTTTAATTATATTTTCTATCATCATTGGGTTGCCTGGATAGCTAATCCCCTGGTAGATAGAGACTTATCCACTGTCAATTGGATCGGGATAGTTTCTATACTGACCACCAGGGCGGTTTTGTCTTAAGTACGGATGATTCTAACATATGTGTAATACATGCTAATATTTATAATTGTCGTATGTTTACAATTCCTCATACATTTATGTAGATCCCCTGCACACACTTTACGTTCTGTATGGGCAATATTTTTAGTTATGTTTTTTATGTCTGCCATGTAGTGTTGGTGAGCGGGGATACACGGTTCTTTTCCCTAATAGAGTTCCCCAGGTCATCCCCAGCTATACGCTTTCCTTTTAATTGGTGTTTACTATGAGGGAGGGTCATTGCATTTTGGACATCGTGCAGGCCGCCCATGGGTGGAGTAGGGGGAGGACTCCGTATGCCTGCTTGCCTTATAAATACACTAGGACATAGTACGGTGGTTACGCCTTTGACAACATCGATGACGAAACGCATAAGGCGGAGCTACGCACTTACGTCACACCCGGAAGTTAGAGCGAGCTTGGAATGCAGCTGAGGCGCACGCCGTTCGGCTGATGTGCTCCATCCACAGCTCCCTCTTTCCACGCTATTTATCCCATGTTTAGTGTGAGTTTTTTGGCTGCCCCTGGATGTGGAGTCATGATTGTTTTTATTGGTTGCTTTTTTAAATAAAATTGTTTTTTAAAAACTACTACACTATGGGAGCCCTGTTTTTTCCTATGAGGACGTGATACAAGAAGGTGGTGTACCATCCACTGCTTGGAGCTGGGTCACAGAGGAGACATGTGTGGACGCCTGCATTGGATTTGGGAAGCCCTTCATCTTCTGGTGTTACATGCCTATTTCCCCTGCAGGGGTATGAGGAGCTGGTGAGTGGGGACCCTTGAGGGGGAGCATGGAAGTCACCCGATATCAATTTCAGCACAAGAGTCACAAAATTTTTATGAACACTTTGCCATTCTGGAGCTTCACATTTTTTCATTTTTTATTTTTTCATTGTTTACTTTATTTCTTATGGGACTGAAGTTCACATTTTATTCTTATTTTGTTCACTATATACGTTTTATACCCGGTGGAGTGGACATTCATTATTACTCGCTAAGATATTAATAGTGTTTTATATTTTTGCTGTTATCCATTGTGGGTTAGCAGGGGAGACTTTGATGGTCACATTTTCTCACACTGCAATTAGAGTCACATTATATGGTATCATTATATGTGTTTTTATACAGATATTGACACACATATAGGTTCACTAGGTTTGCTTATTATGCTACAGTATAACATATATGAGGTGTAGGTTTTCATAAGGTTCAATTATTTTTGTTTAGGGGTTATAGCACACACACCTTACAGGATACCCCGCCATAGGGAGCGCCACTTACCCCTACCCCTGTTTTCTCAGTTATCTAATTTCACCCTCCTTTTAGGAGATGTGATTCAGGGGAGGCTGCATACCGGTTCTGTCTGTGAGCGCGGAAATTTTGGTATGTATGAATGTGAGTTAGGGACCGTAGCTTGCAAGCTCCTTGAGGGTAGGGACTGATGTTAATGTACAATGTATATGTAAAGCGCTGCGTAAATTGACGGCGCTATATAAGTACCTGAAATAAAATAAATAATAAATAAACACTCTATACCAACATCGTACACAGGGTGGATTAGGGCTGCCAAGATTACTTTGGTACTATCAGGCAGCGAGACTTGCCCAACTTTCTACAGTCTTTTCCAGAACCGAAAAACCAGACTGGATCCAAATAGAGAGACAGGCGCCCCCCACCTATACCCTCGACTATTTACTATGGATGCCCTCCAAGGAAAGACCGCCCATACTCTTGCCGATCCTTTCATAATCCCTAACCCTTTGGGATAAATTGACCAAGAAAAAATACCCCCTAGACGGGACTTTGAAAGACCACCAACTCAATGAAGGTACAAAAGTTTATTTGCATAAATTTTAAAAGTACAAACAATTGACTAATTGTAAAAAGACGTGGCGTCTACAAATGTATACAAACAAACATAATAAAAAGAAATATTTCTTTTTGTTTTTTTGTTATGTTTGTTTGTATGCATTTGTAGACGCCATACGTCTTTTTACAATTAGTCAATTGTTTGTACTTTTAATATTTATGCAAATAAACTTTTGTACCTTCATTGAGTTGGTGGTCTTTCAAAGCCCCGTCTAGGGGGTATTTTTTCTTGGTCTATGTATCAGGGATGGGACCACCATACTCTTTTCTCTGACACGGTGGAAGCCTCTTTCTTTTATATTTGGGATAAATTGAAAACCCAACCATCCTTAAACTCTGACGAGCAACAACTGAAAATACCGATTGGGGAGAAATTCAGGTTTCATCAAATACAACACTATCTCCTCAAAATAAGGAAAGGGAAACCCATCCCACCTAGATTCACTCCATACGATTTATGGTCAGGATAAGTCACGGATCAGAGGGGTGGAATCTCTGTTATCTACCAATCACTTGCCCAGCAGGCAGGCAAAACCCCTTACATGACCGCATGGGAAAATGATCTCCAAATTCAATGGGATCTTGAAAAATGACAGACATCCTTTTCCAGAGCCTATACGGGGATAAAGAATATTTCCCCAATAGAATCTAACCTCAAAGTGATGACCAGATGGTATCTCACTATTAAATTAGCCCGCATGTATCCCTCTGCAAACCCCCAGTGCTTCAGGGGATGTGAACTGAATGGCTCCATGGCCCACATATGGTGGGAATGTCCCAAAATCAGGCCATTCTGGAAGAGGATGTTTAACCTAATCCAAACAGTGATGGGCCTCCAGTTATCTAGAACCCCCCGCAGTAGCCCTCCTGAATGCTAATATCCCAAAGACTCCTAAATGGATTTGCAAATTAATCCACTTCATTCTTTTGGGCGCTAAGCTGACAATTGCCAAGGCCTGGAAACAGCCTGGGGTCTCTTTCTCAGCTGCCAAGCGCAAAATTTCTTGGATGATGTCCCAAGAGAAATTGACTAGTGTTCTGCTAGACTCAAAAGCACAGTTCGAGTCCACCTGGGAACCTTGGGCCAAACACGTGGGTATCTCCCTCATCCCTGGGATGCAAGCATTACAAGTAAGCATCAACACTTTCTCTCCAGCCCACTACCTGCTATATGGCTCTTCATTCTCTCCCCCCCCTCTCTTCTTCTTCTATTTTTGTTTTTTGGTTCCACCTCGCATAGGTACGATGAGGGCCTATACCAGGGGTCTCAAACTGGTGGCCCTCCAGCTGTTGAGAATCTACAAGTCCCATGAGGCATTGCAAGGCTGACAGTTACAAGCATGACTCCCACAGGCAGAGGCATGATGGGACTTGTAGTTTCACAACAGCTGGAGGGCCTGCCAGTTTGAGACCCCTGCCCTATACTACATTCCGTATGTCAGTGAAGTACAAGTGCCTTCAGGCTCAAGTATTAAAACCTCTGCTAGGGGCTCATAGGCTAGGCGCACATATCAATTTAACACACGTAGTACTCTATGCCATCCAATGGAATTGGCCACACTCCAGGAGTACTGGGGTGGCTGTCCTGGCACAGTATGATCCCTTTATGGGTGTCGGGGGAGCTTCCCAGGGCTTCTGGAAACAGGTATCGCAAGGCATGTGTATTGTGAGGAAACCTCTGAAAAGCCTCAGAATTATTACCCTTAACATACCTCGGTTGCTTTTCATATCTGTCAGTGAATATGCCCTTTCCCTGCCTACAAGAGGCAATTTATGTTATGGTGAATTGTATCTTGTATTTATGTATCGCTTGTATCTTGTTTTTCATTTTTGATAATAATAAAAACTTTGAAAGCAACAGGTAACGTAGGATCAGCATGTGCCAACACAGGAGCAGAAACAAAGGCAGCCTTGAGACTCTCAAAGGCCTTAACGTACTCCGGAGACCAACTCTGTGGGTTACCATCCTTTCTGGTCATATCAGTCAGAGGCTTGACCAGAGATGAGAAGTAGGGATGGGCTGTCTGTTCGAGTCGAACATGAGTTCGACTCGAACATCGGCCGTTCACTTGTTCGCTGAATTTCGAACATGGCCGCTCGCGCCAAATTCGAGCGGCGCGTCACGGCCCATAATGCACTGCGTCATCGCAGTGCATTGCTGGCTGATGATTGGCCAAGCATGCACTATGACCTGCATGCTTTGGCCAATCACAGCACCGTCAGTGAAGAGAGCCATAATTGGCAGGTCACTCACTGAGCTGCAGTTCATACAATATATATCCACTGCATTGTAGTCCAGCCAAGCCTATACCTTACTGTAGGCCATTAATGGTGTATAGGGATGAGCCGAACACCCCCCTGTTCGGTTTGCACCAGAACATGCGAACAGGAAAAAAGTTTGTTCGAACACGCAAACACCGTTAAAGTCTATGGGACTCGAACATGAATAATCAAAAGTGCTAATTTTAAAGGCTAATATGCAAGTTATTGTCATAAAAAGTGTTTGGGGACCTGGGTCCTGCCCCAGGGGACATGGATCAATGCAAAAAAAGTTTTAAAAACGGCCGTTTTTTCAGGAGCAGTGATTTTAATAATGCTTAAAGTCAAGCAATAAAAGTGTAATATCCCTTTAAATTTCGTACCTGGGGGGTGTCTATAGTATGCCTGTAAAGGGGCGCATGTTTCCTGTGTTTAGAACAGTCTGACACCAAAATTACATTTTGAAGGAAAAAACCCATTTAAAACTTGCATTGCCGACAATACACATAGAAGTTCATTGATAAAAACGGCATGGGAATTCCCCAAAGGGGAACCCCGAACCAAAATTAAAAAAAAAAATGAAGTGGGAGTCCCCCTAAATTCCATACCAGGCCCTTCAGGTCTGGTATGGATATTAAGGGAAACCCTGGCCAAAATTTTAAAAAAAAATGACGTGGGGTTCCCCCTAAATTCCATACCAGACCCTTCAGGTCTGGTATGGATTTTAAGGGGAACCCCGCGCCAAAAAAAAAAAAGGCGTGGGGTCCCCCCAAAAATCCATACCAGACCCTTATCCGAGCACGCAACCTGGCAGGCCGCAGGAAAAGAGGGGGGGATGAGAGTGCGCCCCCCCCTCCTGAACCGTACCAGGCCACATGCCCTCAACATTGGGAGGGTGCTTTGGGGTAGCCCCCCAAAACACCTTGTCCCCATTATGATGAGGACAAGGGCCTCATCCCCACAACCCTGGCCGGTGGTTGTGGGGGTCTGCGGGCAGGGGGCTTATCAGAATCTGGAAGCCCCCTTTAACAAGGAGACCCCCAGATCCCGCCCCCCCCTGTGTGAAATGGTAAGGGGTACTTACCCCTACCATTTCACTAAAAAACTGTCAAAAATGTTAAAAATGACAAGAGACAGTTTTTGACAATTCCTTTATTTAAATGCTTCTTCTTTCTTCTATCTTCCTTCATATTCTGGTTCTTCTGGTTCTTCTGGCTCTTCTGGTTCTTCCTCCGGCGTTCTCGTCCAGCATCTCCTCTGTGGCGTCTTCTATCTTCTTCTCCTCGGGCCGCTCCGCACCCATGGCATGGGGGGGAGACTCCCGCTCTTCTCTTCTTCTTTTCTTCTCTTCTTCATTTTCTTCTCCGGGCCGCTCCGCACCCATGCTGGCATGGAGGGAGGCTCCCCCTGTGTGACGGCGCTCCTCGTCTTACAGTTCTTAAATAACGGGGGGCGGGGCCACCCGGTGACCCCGCCCCCTCTGACGCACGGTGACTTGACGGGACTTCCCTGTGACGTCACGGGGAATGCCACAGGGAAGTCCCGTCATGTCCCATGCGTCAGAGGGGGCGGGGTCACCGGGTGGCCCCGCCCCCCGTTATTTAAGAACTGTCAGACGAGGAGCGCCGTCACACAGCGAGAGCCTCCCTCCATGCCAGCATGGGTGCGGAGCAGCCCGGAGAAGAAAATGAAGAAGAGAAGAAGAGAAGAAGAGAAGAAAAGAAGAAGAGAAGAGCGGGAGCCTCCCCCCCATGCCATGGGTGCGGAGCGGCCCGAGGAGAAGAAGATAGAAGACGCCGCGGAGGAGATGCTGGACGAGAACGCCCGAGGAAGAACCAGAAGAGCCAGAAGAACCAGAAGATGAAGGAAGATAGAAGAAAGAAGAAGCATTTAAATAAAGGAATTGTCAAAAACTGTCTCTTGTCATTTTTAACATTTTTGACAGTTTTTTAGTGAAATGGTAGGGGTAAGTACCCCCTTACCATTTCACACAGGGGGGGCCGGGATCTGGGGGTCCCCTTGTTAAAGGGGGCTTCCAGATTCCGATAAGCCCCCCGCCCGCAGACCCCCACAACCACCGGCCAGGGTTGTGGGGATGAGGCCCCTGTCCTCATCAACATGGGGACAAAGTATTTTGGGGGGCTACCCCAAAGCACCCTCCCAATGTTGAGGGCATGTGGCCTGGTACGGTTCAGGAGGGGGGCCGCACTCTCATCCCCCCTCTTTTCCTGCAGCCTGCCAGGTTGCGTGCTCGGATAAGCGTCTGGTATGGATTTTTGGGGGGACCCCACGCTGTTTTTTGGGGGGTTTTTTGGCGCGGAGTTCCCCTTAATATCCATACCAGACCTGAAGGGCCTGGTATGGAATTTAGGGGGACTCCCACGTCATTTTTTTTTTTTAATTTTGGTTCGGGGTTCCCCTTTGGGGAATTCCCATGCCATTTTTATCAATGAACTTCTATGTGTATTGTCGGCAATGCAATAGCCGCGGGTAGTTTTAAATGGGTTTTTCCTTCAAAATGTCATTTTGCTGTCAGACTGTTCTAAACACAGGAAACATGCGCCCCTTTACAGGCATACTATAGACACCCCCCAGGTACAAAATTTAAAGGGATATTACACTTTTATTGTTTGACTTTAAGCATTATTAAAATCACTGCTCCTGAAAAAACGTCCGTTTTTAAAACTTTTTTTTGCATTGATCCATGTCCCCTGGGGCAGGACCCAGGTCCCCAAACACTTTTTATGACAATAACTTGCATATTAGCCTTTAAAATTAGCACTTTTGATTTCTCCCATAGACTTTTAAAGGGTGTTCCGCGGCATTCGAATTTGCCGCAAACACCCCAAATTGTTTGCTGTTCGGCGAACTTGCGAACAGCCAATGTTCGAGTCGAACATGAGTTCGACTTGAACTCAAAGCTCATCCCTAATGGTGTACTGTTTTTAGTAAACTTCAGGCGTTGTTTTGCTAATCTAATTGTACAGTCTGTCTGGAAGGCCACCAAGGAAAGGCAGACGCTCATAGGCCACTAAAAGAGGGCAAGCAGGCTCTGTGTCTACAGCAAACAGTGCTGGTCTTGGACACAGTGCATCCTCAGCACGTGGCCGTGGGGCACGCTTGTCCTTTTTTTCGGCAGCTGGCGGTGTTGAGCCACAACATGCAGAAGAGTTGGTAGAGTGGATGACCAAGCCGTCCTCATCCTCCTCATCCTCTGTCACCCAGGCTCAGGGTACTTTGTCTGCCAATGCAGCTGCCAAAGCAACCTCTTCCATCGGCTCAATGTCATCAGTCACTCCTTCCCTAGCCCCATCATCATGCCCTGAGGAGTCCCCCGAAGTGTTCGACCATAGTGTAGGGTACATGCTGCGGGAGGATGCACAGCGGTTTAAGGCTCCATTGATGGTACCCAGGTTGAGGATGAAGGCAGTAACGTGAGCCCAGAGAGAAGAGGGGGTGCCCAAGAAGGAGAAGAAACTGGCAGTCATGTTCCCCAAGCTGCAGCATACTGCCAGGTTTGCTCCAGTGGCGAGGAGCGAGGGGATGATGTGGTCACTGACTCTACATGGGTGCCTGATAGAAGAGAGGAGGAGGAGGAGGCACATCTACAATGAGGCAGGATCCCCTCCAGGGGAAAGCTTAAGGACAGCCCACCGATTGCATCACACCGCAGAGCTCTACATGTGCAGGGCGCTGCTGACTCTGCACGTTTTTCCAAAAGTTCTTTGGTGTGGGCCTTTTTTGAGACGTGTGCAGCAGATCGCACTGTTGCTGTTTGCACCATGTGTTTGAAGCGTATGAAGCGTGGTCAAAACAGCAGCCGCTTGGGCACCACATGCTTGACCAGACATATGTCAAGCTTGCATGCAGTCCATTGGCAACAGTACTTAAAAGACCCACACCAAAGAACAAGGCGGACCTCTCCTTTCTCCTCATCAGCTGGGATCTCCAACCCCACTATACCTTCAGTCCTCTCAGAAACCAGCACTGACAGGAATAAAGGTGTAGAATTAGGTGTGCCAAGTACTTTCGGGCAATCTGCTATCGCTACACCAACATCCGATTGTAGCTGGCAAATTTCCCTACCCCTGTTGCTAAACCGGCAAAAGCAATTCGGTCCCAGCCATCCACATGTTTAGAAGCTGAATGCTAGTTTGCAATAGGACAGAGCGCCTACGATTAAATAATTAAGTTATCAAGTATAGAGTACCATCATCCCAACAATCTACTACAAAAGAAGGCAGGGAGTAGGGAGTGCCTCAGTTCGCTGCTTCTGTCGGCAGGTGTCCCAACCCCCCACACACAGGGAAAACCACAAGGGACTATTTCGGTACTGAAGGTAGTAAGGTATTAGTACAAAAGGGTAAAGAGAAAATAATAGGATAAAAACTATATTTTTAATAGAAATCCATTTTAAAAGAATGTATAAGCATAATAATGCAATAACATATACAGTTGCAATACAGGACCAGACAATATATACAACCGCATGAATTGCATCCAGTAATGACAGAGATTGTAACAATGACTTGGATTCTTTGTTACAATCTCTGTCATTACTGGATGCAATTCATGCGGTTGTATATATTGTCTGGTCCTGTATTGCAACTGTATATGTTATTGCATTATTATGCTTATACATTCTTTTAAAATGGATTTCTATTAAAAATATAGTTTTTATCCTATTATTTTCTCTTTACCCTTTTGTACTAATACCTTACTACCTTCAGTACCGAAATAGTCCCTTGTGGTTTTCCCTGTGTGTGGGGGGTTGGGACACCTGCCGACAGAAGCAGCGAACTGAGGCACTCCCTACTCCCTGCCTTCTTTTGAATGCTAGTTTGGCTAAAATGCTAGCACTCCAACTGCTGGTAGACTCTGCCCCCTTTCGAGAATTTCTGGATTGTGCAGTACCTCAGTGGCAGGTTCCCAAACGCCAATTTTTTTCTCGTAAGGCAATTCTGGCTCTCTACCGACATGTGGAAGGCAATGTCTTGGCCTCGTTGGACAGAGCGGTCATTGGTAAGGTGCATATTACCACTGACTCATGGTCCAGCAGGCGTGGAAAAGCATGTTACAGCGCACTGGGTAACCCTGCTGGCAGCTGGGAAGGATGCAGGACAGGGTGCAGTATTGTTGTAGCTTGTTCCGCCACCATGCCTCCAAAATGCTGGTAGTGGTGATTCTGCCACACCTCTCTTCTCCACCCCCTCCTCTTCTTCTTCCTCTATGGCCTATTCCTGTGCAGATTTGTCCTCAGAACCAGCAGTGCTCCATAGGCGTTCTAGAGGTTACGCAAGCACTCAGGCAAAAAGATGCCATGCGGTGCTTGAGTTGGTCTGCTTAGGGGACAGGAGCCATACTGGGGCAGAGATTCTGTCAGCTCTGCAGGGGCAGGTTCAGAGGTGGTTGATGCCATGCCAGCTTCAGCCAGGGATGGTGGTTTGCAACAATGCCACCAACCTCCTCTCTGCCCTCCAACAGGGACACATCACCCATGTGCCCTGTTTGGCTCATGTCCTTAATTTGGTGGTGCAGCGGTTCTTGTGCAGGTACCTGGGCTTACAGGATATCCTGAGGCAGGCCGGGAAAGTCTGTGGGCATTTCCGCTGGTCATATAATGCCAGTGCTCAGCTGGCTGACCTTCAAAAGGAATGCAACCTGCCCAAGAACCGCCTCATCTGTGACATGCCCACCAGGTGGAACTCCACATTGGCAGTGCTGCAGCGGCTGCACATGCAACAGAGGGCCATCAACGAGTACCTGTGCGAGTATGGCACCAAGACAGGGTCAGGGGAGCTTGGCTTTTTTTCACCACGCCAGTGGCTCATTATCAGGGATGCATGCACTGTCCTGTCACCATTTGAGGAGGCCACAAGGATGGTGAGCAGTGACAGTGCATGCATCAGTGATACTGTCCCTCTTGTCTACCTGTTGGAGCACACGCTGCTTGGAATAATGGACAGGGCACTTGAGGCAGAACAGAGGGAGGAAGAGGAGGACTTCCTTACCTCTCAAGGCCCCCTTTTTCCAGACAGTATTCCAGCGGGCCCGCCGATCTCGCAGGATGAGGAGGAGGATGAGGATTGTGTCAGCATGGAGGTGGGGCCTAGCACTCAGCATCAGCAGCAGTCTTCAAGGGATCGTTTACAGTCCACAGAAACCCATGGACTTGTACGTGGCTGGGAGGAGGTGGCTGCAGATCAGGTCGTCCTTAGTGACCCAGAGGAACCCAGATTGAATGCCTCAGCAAACCTATGCTGCATGGCCTCCCTGATCCTGCAAAGCCTGCAAAAGGACTCTCGGATTCGTGTGATCAAGGAGAGGGATCACTACTGGCTGGCAACCCTTCTTGATCCACGTTACAAGGGTAAGGTTGCGGATCTTATTCAGCCGTCGCAGAGGGAGCAGAGGATGAAACATCTTCGGGAGACCTTACAGAAATGTTTGTGCAACACGTTTCCAGAGCCTGGGAGGGTACAATTTTTCTGCCCCTGTTTAACAGGGGTGCATAATTACAATTTTTGCTGTAATTTTTTGCAGCAGCGCTCGTTCCTGCACTCAACTAGAGTATCTGTGAGGGGTTGCAGTGTTGTGGCACCAGCACCAGTGCCTAAAGCCCAATCTTTCTGCCCCTGTTCAACAGGGGCACGTAATTACAATTTTTAAATCTAATATTTCACAGCAGGGCTCATTCTTGCGCTTAACAGAATCTGTGAGGGCTTACAGTGTTGTGGCACCAGCACCAGTGCCTAAAGCTCAATTTTTCTGCTCCTGTTTACCAGGGGTGTGTGATTACAATTTTTGCTGTAATATTATGCAGCAGGGCTCGTTCCTGCACTCAGCTAGAGTATCTGTGAGGGGTTGCAGTGTTGTGGCACCAGCACCAGTGCCTAAAGCCCAATTTTTCTGCTCCTGTTTAACAGGGGCGTGTAATTACAATTTTTGCTGTAATATTTTGCAGCAGGGCTCATTCCTGCACTCAACTAGAGTATCTGTGAGGGGCTGCAGTGTTGTGGCACCAGCACCAGTGCCTAAAGCCCAATTTTTCTGACCCTGTTAAACAGGGGCATGTAATTACAATTCTTGATATAATATTTCACAGCAGGTCCCGTTCCAGTGCCCAGCAAGAGTAACTGTGAGGGCTTACAGTGTTCTGGTACCACCAACACCTAAGGCCCAATTTTCTGCAGAGTATATAGGGCAGGCCCCTACTTTCAAACATACGACTTACAAACAACTCCTACTTACAAACAACTACTACTTACAAGCGGAGGGAGACAACAGGAAGTGAGAGGAAATCTACCCCTAAAAAGGGAAATTCTCTCCTGTAAGAGTTAATATGGGAAAAAGGTGTCTCCTCCACAGATTTATCACCAATCCTTATTTCGCTTAAAAAACCCAAATTTTCTAAATCCAATTGTCATTGGGTCAGAAAGTGAGGTGAAATCTTCTGAACAGGGGCACAGACAGCAACACAAATGTTACAGGGGTGATGATAACCCTTCCCTATGTTTTTCAAAAAGCTTTAAAATAGATTTTTTGGCTAGAGCTACACTTACAAAATGTACCTGTTCCAAATTATAAACCGACTCTACATAAGAACAAACCTACAGTCCCTGTCTTGTTTGCACCGCCTGTATACTGCTGTTCAGAGTATATAGGGCCTGGGGGCCCAACGCCTTTTCTTTTTTTAATTTGGGTGCGGGGTTCCCCTTAATATTAATACAAGACCCAAAGGGCCTGGTAATGGAATGGGGGGGGATACCCATGCCGTTTGCCTCACTGATTTTCATCCATACGGCCATTTTTAAAACTTTCTGTTGCATTGATACATGTCCCCTGGGGCAGGACCCGGGTCCCCAAACCCTTTTTAGCATAATAACTTGTATATTAGCCTTTAAAATTCACACTTTTTACGCTCGAGTCCCATAGACTTTAACGGTGTTCGAATGTTCGCGCAAACTTTCGGTCTGTATGCATATTCTGGATGCGAACCAAACCGGGGGGTGTTTGGCCCATTCCTAATGAGAAGTTATGAATAAACTTCCGATAATAGTTGGCAAAGCCCAGGAAACATTGCAGAGGATGTAAATCCATGGGTCGGGGCCACTGTAGGACTGCTAAAAGCTTCTCTGGGACCATCAAAAAACTAGCAGTGGAATTTACATAACCCAGGAATTTAACCTGTTCATGATGGAACTCTCACTTCTCCAATTTACAATAGAGATTGTTCTCTCTTAGTTTCTGAAGCACACAACAGATATCTGTGTGGTGGCTCTCCAGGGACTTGGAAAATATGAGGATATCATTGAGATAAACCACCACACATAACTGCAACAAATCTCGGAGGACATCGTTTATAAATTCCTGGAAAACTGACGGGGCGTTACAAAGGCCAAAAGGCATTACGAGGTACTCATAATGGCCTGTTCTGGTATTAACCGCAGTTTTCCACTCATCGCCCTCCTCAATCCTCACCAGATAGTATGCCCCTGTCAAATCAAGCTTCATGAAAACCGTTGCTCCCTTGAGGCGTCAAATAACTCCGTAATCAACAGAATCGTATAGGCATTCTTCTGTTCAAACTTTTTTAATGAAAAAAAGACATAACTATCAACAGGTAATCTTTGTGTGACAGTTAGCAATGTAATTTACACAACATCGTATTGTACAAAAAGGATATCAACATGAGTGAAAAAACAGTTATCATAGCTGTAAGTACAGGAGATAATCATTTTAGCGATAAGTGTGAGAGCTTTAGATTTATTGCAGTTCATAAAGGGGGATAAGACAACCCAGGTGCGATTGTGCGCTTGAGGTGAGAATTATCCTCAAACATCTTGAGGGTCAGAACTTAGTAAACCTTGTGAAATCATTAGGAAGTATTACCAGTAATGAGATTATGAGTAAGGTAGTAGATAGGGAGGGGGAGGGGGAAGGGACAGAGGAAAGAGGGGGACGAAAAGAGGAAAGAGAGAAAGTTGGAGAAAGGTGGTCGGGGGGTCGCATTGGACATTGAAATGCTGCAGATTTTGGTTTGAGATTTCTACAAGAGGACTAGGGCTCTAGTAGGTGTTTGTCAAAGTCAGGGGGTAGAAAGTGTTCAACCCAGGGACTCCATATTTTGAGGTGTTGAGGAATTCTGTCTAAGATTGTAGCTTCGACTCTACTATGAATCATGGCTTGGGTAATCCTATTCTTAACTTCGGTGAGATTCAGTTTCGGGGATTTCCAGGCCCTAGCTATTGTCTGTTTAGCTGCTGTAGTGAGTTAAAGGAGAAGACGTGTCTGGGATTTAGTACACTCTATTATGATATGGTTCAGTAATGCTAAAGACGGGTCAGGGTCTATGGTACTTTGGAGTAAAGTGGAAGCCATTCAGAATATTGTCACCCAAAATTTCTGGACAATCGGGCAGGTCCACCATATATGGGCATGAGTGCCTTTCTCACCGCAGCCTCGGAAGCACACCAAGGGGTAATTTGGGAGAAATTTAGAGATCCTTGTTGGAACAAGGTACCACCTCATGAGAACCTTATAGTTCGCTTCCTAGGCAATAATATTGTGGGATGAGAATTTTGTGTTAGTCCATATATTTGACCAGTCTTCTACATCAAGGTCTGTTGTTAAGTCTGTGCACCACTGTACGGTGTAAGTGGGCAGGTTAGCTGGGGGGGGAAGTTAAGTGGTTATAGAGGCGGGATATAATGCCTGGAGCATGGGGATCTGAGTTGCAAATTCCTTCAAATATGGAAAGGTCGCCTAGCGAAGAGTATGAGCCTATAGTTGTACGGACAAAGTGGGTGATCTGGAGGTATCTAAAATATTCTTTTGAGGGTATTTCCGCTTGATTTTGCAAGGTTGAGAACGTCTTTATAGGAGGTTCCAGTGACAAGGTCACATATTTGGTGCAGACCTACTCGCACCCAGAGCTGGAATGACCCTGGGTCAGGGAGGGCTGGGTAGAATTTCAGATGGTCAAGAAAAGAAAGTAATGGGGAGTGAGCTGATATTAATTTAAACGGACCTTGCAATTTGTCCCATAGTATGAGGGAGTGTCCAGTAATGGGGTTGGTTATAGGGCCACGTGTTGAGGAGAGCAACCATAATAAGTTAGCCACAGTAAGGGGGTGAAGGTCAATCGCTGCCAGGCTGACCCACAATGGTATCTTAGTTTTTGCATGAAGGAGGGTGATCTGGGCCAGCTGGGCAGCGTGGTAATATCTTAAGAAATTAGGTAATCCTAGCCCCCCACTGAGCTTGCTACAGAGTAGTATAGCCCTTGACACTCTAGGTCTAGTGGAGACCCATATGTACTTGGACACTCGTGTTTGGATAATTTGGTGGAAGTAAGGAGAGACTGGGACTGGGAGGACTGTATAAATATAGAAGTTTTGGAAGTAGAGACATTTTTACCGCCGCAACTCAACCAAGCCATGAGATACACAGTGGTCGCCAAGTTTCTAGTAAGGTCGTAAGGTGCTTAAGCATAGGAAGATAGTAATTGGACCAAAGGGAGTTATCTGTATTGGGTTTGGGGATCATGGAGATGATAGCTGTCTCGACCAAAGGAATGTTTTTTAAGGAGGGCGTTGAAAGTATTAGTTAGAAGGGGAGCCAGGATAGTAGCAAATTTCTTAAAGTAAGAGCTGGAGAGTCCATCGGGGCCCATTCGCTTGTGAGGTTTAAGTGTTTTTATAGCAAGGAGAACTTCCTTGGACGTAACGGGGCACTCCATTGACTCACGATTGGTCTCTGACAATTTGGGAATAGTTACATTTTGTAATAATGCTTCGGTTTGTTTCATTGAAAAGGTGTTTTTTGCTGTATATTACTCAGCTAGCTTTCTGCGAAATTCAGAGAGCACCTTAACAGGGTTGCTCGTGTGGTTATCTTTGGCCAGTTTGAGTCTAATGGGGTTGTGCACCCACTCCGGATGATGAAGTCGCAGTGCTAGAAATCGGGTTTGTTGGCTTTAGTATAAATTGTGTGATTGGATCTACGAATGGTCTTATCTGCTGATTCCGCCAGAAGAAGGTCCAGTTCAGCTTTCGTTTTCTCTAGTGAGATTCTGTGGGATTCAGTTGGGGAGGATTGAAATAGGAGAAAGCGGCGGGGAAAGTCCGCTTCCAGTTGTTGTATTTTTTATCTCTTTTGAGGTGGGTGGATACGGAGATGCAAGTCCCTCGGATCACAGGTTTGTGTGCCTGCCATAGAAGGACAGGTGAGATTCCAGGGGTGGTATTGTGTTGTATGTATTCTTTAAGGGCAAGTTGTATATCAAAACAGTAAAACTGGTTGGTTAAATGTGCATCATTTATGCACCAAGTGCGATCTTTAGCTTGAGGGATTAAAGAAGAGACAGTTGTGATTACTGCACAGTGGTCTGACCATGTTATTGGATGTATGCAGGATTGGAGTAGGATTGGTGAGGAGGATACTGGTATAAAAATATGGTCGATCCTTGAGAAAGATTTGTGTGGGTATGAATAGAAAGTAACGTTTTTCTTGGAGGGATTGCATTCTCTCCAGGTGTCTAGCAGAGAGGCTTGTTGAAATAATTTACGGAAATGTATAGAAGGGGAATATTGTTCAGGGGCGTATGGAGATTTATCAAGATGTGGATGCTATACTAAGTTAGAATCGCACATGAATAGTGTGCCTTTGCAGTGGGTAAGCACTACTTGCAAGAGGTGGGTAAAGAAAGGGATCGGATTATTATTGGGGGTGTAATATGAAACTATAGTGGTCTCAACATCTTGTAATAGTCCAACTAAAATAATGTAACGGCCTTCGGGATCTTTCATTTCGGTTGTCGGAGTAAATGGCAAGTTATGATGGAAGGCAATTAGAATGCCACACTGCTTAGTGGCAGCAGAGGCGGCGAACACTTGGGGGTACTTTGAACTGAAATATTTTGGGGTTGTTTGGGTTGAGAAGTGGGTTTCCTGGAGGGCTACAATGTTGGCCTTAAGGGATGCAAAGGTACGAAAGGCTTTAACCCTTTTGTTGGGGGAGTTTAGTCCCTTAACATTAGGGAGAGAATATTTAGGGGGGCCATTTGGGGATTCGGGATTCGGTAGTTTTAAGTGATAATAAGAGGACCATGTGACCCACCTGACCTAGTGGGGAGCAAAAGGGGATGTGGAGAGAAAGATGGGGGAAGAAAAAGAGAAAAAGTTCAAAGAGCAGGGTAAAGATGTTGTAGAGCAGACATTTAGGTAAAGTAAACACAGTTGTGTTGGACATAATTAACCAATCAAATAGTGCACCAACTTCCCAGCCAGCCAGCTGGTCAGGGAGTGTGTGCACCATGAGAGGGGGGAGCAGTGACAGCTCCCCGCTGCAAACCGGGAAAATACAACCTTATAGATAGTTAAACTCAGGCAACCTTTTGCAATAATACAGTATTGTTACGTTAGTAAAAGTATAGTATAAGTAGCCTGTGACTGTAAGAGGTTTGTAGTGCCAATATCTTGTTACTGGAGGGGAACAGGAGGAGGGCGGTAGAGAAGGGAAGGAGGAGAGGTTGGATTAGAGGAGGGTGGCTTTAGGGAGGTTGGGGAAGGGGGGGAGGGGGGAAGGGGAGGAGGGGGAGGGAGGGGAGAAAAGGGGAGAGAGGGGGGAGAGGAAGGAGAGAAGCACTTAATAGAGTTGTGATATGAATCACAAAAGGAGGAATAACCTTTATGAAATTGAGCATCACAGCAATAACCTTACAAGCAATATGGTAAGCACTAATATAAACAAAAGGAAAGCAGTGCGCTTGCAGCCTGTAAATATCAAAATATTAATGTAAAGTTTAAGAATCATGTGTTACCCAACATAACATAAAAAATGGTAGTAGGTTGATGAAAAAAGAAAGAAAAAACAACAACAAAAAAATGAATCCGAAACTTATTCTCTCTGGAGAAGAGACGCCTGAGAGGGGATATGATTTCAATATACAAATACCGTACTTGTGACCCTACAATAGAAATAAAACTTTTTCGCAGAAGAGAGTTTAACAAGACTCTTGGCCACTCATTAAAATTAGAAGAAAAGAAGTTTAACCTTAAACTCCGTAGAGGGTTCTTTACTGTAAGAGCTGCAAGGATGTGGAATTCCCTTCCACAGGCGGTGGTCTTAGCGGGGAGCATTGATAGCTTCAAGAAACTATTAGATAAGCACCTGAATGACCGCAACATACAGGGATATATAATGTAATACTGACACATAATCACACACATAGGTTGGACTTGATGGACTTGTGTCTTTTTTCAACCTCACCTACTATGTAACTATGTAATTATGTAACCTGTGCAATCCAATTAAGGATTGGAGGGATTTGTGTAGGTCATGTCCCACAACGGTGAGAGTGCCTACCATGGTACAAACCCCCGAGTCTTGGTTAAGAAGTGACTTGCACATTTTGTGCATTAGAGAGATTCCGTTTGCATAACCAAGAGTTCACATTTGGTTTCAAAGAGAGGAAATAAGCGTTCTTAACGTGCTCAGCGAGGTGTATGCGATTTCGCGTCAAAAAGGCCTGCTTGGCGAGTTGGGGTTCCTTACCGCATCGAGGAAGGGCCTGGCTGGTTCTGCTTTGGCGTAGTTGTATACGGATAGGCGGCCGTGCGAGCCGGAGTGCGAGGTATTAAAGTCTCAGGTTGTTGAGCAGGGGGTGTCAGATGAAGAGATTCCAGGAGGTTGTGCAAAGATTCTGGCGACGTGCAGGAATGTTGCTGCCCATGGAATATGAACTGAAGGGCGAAGGGAAAACTCCAGGTGTATTTTATCTGGTGTTGTATCAGAATTTGGAGCTGTGGTTTCATGGCTTGCCGTTTAGCTATTGTGAGGGGTGCCAAATCAGAAAAAAGCTGGTAGGTATGGATTTGAAACAGGAGAGCATCTTTATTACGGGCAGCAGTGAGCAGTTGTTTCTTTGTGCGGAAAAAGTGCAACTTGATAATTATATCCCGCGTTGGGCCGTCTGTTTGGCGGTGAGTAAGTGCCCTGTGAATTCTATTGAATTCTAAACGTTCGATTGGTATGGAGGGGGAAAGTTCCTGAAAGAGGGCCATGGCAAATGATTGGAGGCCATCAACCGTTTCAGGGATGCCTCGGAACCATAATATAGACCTGCGGGAGCGGTTCTCAGCATCCTCCAAACGTGAGAGAAGTGTGGCATTTTCTTCATGGAGTGCTGCCTGCTCCTGGGCTTGTTCCTGGATGGTAAGCTCTATGTCATCTACCCTGGTTTCCAGGTCCGCTGTGCACTGGCCCAGCTCTCTTATCTCTCGGGACAGTCTATTTGTGATTTGGTCTGATGTGGCTTTTGGGGCTTTATGCAGCATTGTCTCCATGTGTTTCAAAAAGTCTGGTTGAGACATACTTGATTGCGGCAGAGAGGGCGAGCCCCTGTAGATAGGGTCTGTCTCACCATCCTCTTCACTATCAGCGTGTTCCGATCTGGCCGGAGATGCAGCGTGCTGTTTAGCAAGGGCCTTCACCGCCATTTTGGAGGAGGTGTGGGCCAGGGCTTCCTTGATCGGTTTTGGCTTATTTTTACCTTGGTGGCCCGTTAGAACCATCCCGGATGAGGCGCTGATAATGCGGGAGATGATCCCTGGTGTTGGGGGGTAGCAGAGCGGTTTGGATGCTCTATGAGATCCCGTAAGTGCAGCAGGGAATGCAGAGCTCTACGAGGAAGCGTCCTGAAATTTCGAGCCTCGTGCATGCACCCCCATATAGGCATTCTTAATCGTGAAACGATTGAGACCCTTATAATTAATACAAGGTCTCAGTTCACCACTCTACTTCACAAAGAAGAAACCAACACCAGCAGGAGACAAGGATTTGCAGTTGAAACCTTCGAGAAAGTGTGTCTGCAACATACTCCTCCATGGCCTTATCCTCCAAGATCGACAAAGGGTAAACCCGGCCACGAGGGGGTATGGCACCAGGTTGAAGGTCAATTGTGCAATCATATGGCTGGTTGCAAACTACCGGCTTGACCTTTGTCAAAGACATCGCTAAAATCGCAGGGAGGAGAGTGAAGAGGTGCACAGGACCTTGGCGACCTTCTGGAATCATGTCTTACTGCATTGTGGCGACCAGGAGAGAACCTCAGCAATCAAAAGAGGGGTTGTGCCTCTGTAACCAAAGATAACCAATAACCAGCGGAAACTTAGGTGTGGAAATAACTTGGAATTGGATTATCTCATGGTGAATAGCCCCTACGGCCAGGGACCATGCAACCGTCTCATGAGTCACATGGGCAGGCTGGAGGGGTCTCCCGTCAAGAGCCTCAATGGCAAGTGGAGTGTCACGTAGCTGCAGTGGAATCGAGTGCTTCTATACAAAGGCAGCATCAATGAACAGGCCTGCAGCCCCAGAGTCGATTAGAGCCTGTATCGCGACGGACGACTCAGCCCAAAAAAAAGGTGACCAAAACCAGGGGCTTATCCTTCTGGATAACTGGGGATGAAACAATGCCACTTAAGGTCTGTCCATGACAGGACCTCAAGGTTCGGGCGTTCCCTGGACGGGTAGGACAAGATTTCAAAAAGTGACCTGCCTGTCCACAATAAAGGCACAATCTCTCCCTCCTCCTAAAGGTTCTCTCATCTGCAAAGAGACACGTGAAGCCCAAGTGCATGGGTTCATCTTTACTGACCGACTCGGTACCAGGAGGCATGGGAGGTGAGGGAAGCACAGGTGGGACTGCAAATCTCGGAGGCAAATGTACAGGAGGCTTTCGCAAGCACTCCTCTTTCTCTGAGTCTGGAGTCAATGAGGATGGCAAATGTGATCAACTTCTCCAGCTCAGAAGGTTTATCTCGTTTCTGATGGAATCCGAGAGACCATGAGAAAAAGCAGCCACGAGGGTCTCATTATTCCAAGCAACTTCTGCTGCCAGAGTACGGAATTCAATGACATAGTCGGCAACAGTTCTCGTACTCTGTTTGATGGACATGAGGCACTTAGCAGCAGAGCGGAGTGTGCAGGAACGTCAAATACCCTTTTAAAGGAGGCCACAAACTCAGAGTAACTCAAGACAACAGGTTTTTGAGTCTCCCATAGAGGGTTTGCCCAGGCCAAGGCTTTCTCAGAAAGCAAAGATATCATGAAACCCTACTTTGCTTCTGTCTGTGGGAAACGGCTGGGGCAGCATCTCAAAGTATATCTCAACCTGGTTAAGAAACCCTCTGCATTGGACTGGATCGCCTTCAAATTGCTGGGAAAGCGGAGCGGAACCAGACATACATCTTATAGAGGTAATACTCGAGGCAGGTGCTTGCACAAAGACTGGCGCAGCAGCAGGGCTGGCCTGCAACACAGGTTGTACTGGAGCAGCCACAGTGGGATTCAGGAGCGTTGGCAAACTGATCTATGCAGTGATCTTGCTCATCCAATCTGGAAAAAATATTACCAACAAGTGGATTGACTATCTTCTGAATTCATGGCCTTCACCTACTGTCAGAAACAATGAAATCAGACAGAGACAGAAGTACAGTTAAATCACACTTGTTTAATAATAAAAGTAAATTGAGCAAACTTAGTCAAAACATAGCCAATAGTTTGATAACCGGAACAGATATTCAGCCAAGCCAGAAGTTCAGGAATCAGTGTAGTGAAACAGCAGGCAGGATCTGGAGCCAGAAGGGATGTCAGCCAAGGAAGTCTTTAAACAGTAACGCAGTCTCTGTGATGTTGACTAAGGCAAAGGCAGAGATCCTCTGGGCTGGACGGCTTAAGTAGGCAGGTCTGACGAGCAGGATATCATCAACAGATGAGTAACTGTGGAGAAATAGGAGCTGGCAATTAGCCGACAGCTGAGAGGCCATCTATCTTTATCTTCTCTATTTCTCTTTCTATCTCTCTTTTATTTCTCATTATCTTTATCTCTCTTTCTATCCCTATCTTTCTTTTACTTATCTATCTCTCTTTCTATGTCTATCTCTCTTTCTATACCTCTCTCTTTCTATCTTTATCTCTCTTTTCCTTCTATATCTCTCTTTTCCTTCTCTATCTCTCTTATCTATCTCTATCTTTTCCTTCTCTATCTCTCTTTTCTATCTCTATCTCTCTTTTCCTTCTCTATCTCTTTTTTGTCTCTCTATCTCTCTTTTCTATCCCTATCTCTCATTTCTTCTTTCTTATATACTGTTTATTTTTAATTATTTATATTATTAGTAATGTTATAAAAGATAATGTTAATATTAAAAAATCTTTTTTATTCATTATTTTTATATTTTATATTGTTTATCTCTGTTTAACTGTCCTATCTCTCTTTTTAAACTTCTCTCGCTCGCTCTCTCTTCCCCCCCTCCTCTCTCTCCTTTCTCTCTCTCTCTCTCTCTCTCTCTTTTCCCTCTCCCTCTCTTTTTCCCTCTCTCTTTTTCCCTCTCTCCCCTCTAATGCTGTGTACACACGGTCAGAATTTCCGAAAACAAATGTTCAATGGGAGCTTGTTGTCGGAATTTCCGACCGTGTGTAGGCTCCATCGGACATTTGTTGTCTGAATTTCTGACAACAAAAATTTGAGAGCTGGATCTCAAATTTTACGATAACAAAATGCGTTCTCGTAAATTCCGAGCGTGTGTAGACAATTCCGATGGAAAAAATTCCACGCATGCTCTGAATCAAGTACAAGACGGAAGCGCTCAGTCTGGTAAAACTAGCGTTTATAATGGAGATAGCACATTTGTCACGCTGCAAATTTTTTAATTTTTTAATGCAGCGCATTTTCTTCTTCTTTATAATGCTAGAATAATGAAGTTGTTTTACTGCTGATATTCGCACAGAGTTCTGACAAACTGATTTCTTTATTATTTCTCGTGATCTCATTAATAATATTTTTTAATTTTTTTCATCAGATCTCCATAATAATGTTTAGAATTTATTTTTATAGTGATTTTTTTTATTTATTTTTTTTATTAAGATCTCCTGTTTTTTTTTTTTAAGTGACCTCCATAATATTTTTTTGTCGTTTTGTGTGTCAAGTTACCACAACACCATTATTATCTTGTATTTTTTAACCTCAAGGAGGTTGGTTGGTGTTGGTGTCCCTTGTTAATTTGACATTGTATTTTAGAAATATACTTGCCTACTCACAAACAAACTGTCCCTTTTGAATTAAAACACATAGGCAAGTATTTGTGAAAATAAAGTAGACATTTATTAGGGGGTCATAACAAAATAAAGAGGAAGGCAACGCTGTATAAACTGGTGAAATTTGCGAAACCCCAGGGCACACATCAACTATTTTACATGCAAAATTGGTGGCCTGAGGAGTCCATATAATAATGAGTAGGGTTGAGCTACGAGTTCGAGTCGAACACATGAACAGCGAACAATTTGGGGTGTTCGCGGCAAATTCGAATGCCGCGGAACACCCTTTAAAAGTCTATGGCAGAAATCAAAAGTGCTAATTGTAAAGGCTTATATGCAAGTTATTGTCATAAAAAGTGTTTGGGGACCTGGGTCCTGCCCCAGGGGACATGGATCAATGCAAAAAAAAGTTTTAAAAATGGCCGTTTTTTCAGGAGCAGTGATTTTAATAATGCTTAAAGTCAAACAATAAAAGTGTAATATCCCTTTAAATTTCGTACCTGGGGGGTGTCTATAGTATGCCTGTAAAGGGGCACATGTTTCCCGTGTTTAGAACAGTCTGACAGCAAAATGACATTTGAAAGGAAAAAAGCCATTTAAAACTACTCGCGGCTATTGCATTGCCGGTCCGACAATACACATAGAAGTTCATTGATAAAAACGGCATGGGAATTCCCCACAGGGGAACTCCAAACCATAATTTAAAAAAAAATAACGTGGGGGTCCCCCTAAATTCCATACCAGGCCCTTCAGGTCTGGTATGGATATTAAGGGGAACCCCGGCCAAAATTAAAAAAAAAAATGACGTGGGGGTCCCCTTAAATTCCATACCAGACCCTTCAGGTCTGGTATGGATTTTGAGGGGAACCCAGCGCCAAAAAAAAATGGCGTGGGGTCCCCCCAAAAATCCATACCAGAACCTTATCCGAGCACGCAACCTGGCAGGCCGCAGGAAAAGAGGGGGGGAGGAGAGAGCACCCCCCCTCCTGAACCGTACCAGGCCACATGCCCTCAACATTGGGAGGGTGCTTTGAGGTAGCCCCCCAAAACACCTTGTCCCCATGTTGATGAGGACAAGGGCCTCATCCCCACAACCCTAGCCGGTGGTTGTGGGGGTCTGCGGGCGGGGGGCTTATCGGAATCTGGAAGCCCCCTTTAACAAGGGGACCCCCAGATCCCGCCCCCCCCTGTGTGAAATGGTAAGGGGTACTTACCCCTACCATTTCACTAAAAAACTGTCAAAAATGTTAAAAATGACAAGAGACAGTTTTTGACAATTCCTTTATTTAAATGCTTCTTCTTTCTTCTATCTCCCTTCATTTTCTTCTTCTGGTTCTTCTGGCTCTTCTGGTTCTTCCTCCGGCGTTCTCGTACAGCATTTCCTCCGCGGCGTCTTCTATCTGCTCCGCACCCATGGCATGGAGGGAGGCTCCCGCTCTTCTCTTCATCTTCTTCTCTTCTTCATCTTCTTCTCTTCTTCTCTTCTTCATTTTCTTCTCCGGGCCGCTCCGCACCCATGCTGGCATGGAGGGAGGCTCCCGCTGTGTGACGGCATCTCCTCTTCTGACGGTTCCTAAATAACGGGGGAGGGGCCACCCGGTGACCCCGCCCCCGTCTGACGCACGGGACATGACGGGACTTCCCTGTGGCATTCCCCGTGATGTCACATGGAAGTCCCGTCAAGTCACCATGCGTCAGAGGGGGCGGGGTCACCGGGAGGCCCCGCCCCCCGTTATTTAAGAACCGTCAGATGAGGAGACGCCGTCACACAGCGGGAGCCTCCCTCCATGCCAGCATGGGTGCGGAGTGGCCCGGAGAAGAAAATGAAGAAGAGAAGAAGAAAGGAAGATGAAGAAGAGAAGAAGATGAAGAGAAGAGCGGGAGCCTCCCTCCATGCCATGGGTGCAGAGCGGCCCAAGGAGAAGAAGATAGAAGACACCGCAGAGGAGATGCTGGACGAGAACGCCGGAGGAAGAACCAGAAGAGCCAGAAGAACCAGAAGAAGAAGATGAAGGAAGATAGAAGAAAGAAGAAGCATTTAAATAAAGGAATTGTCAAAAACTGTCTCTTGTCATTTTTAACATTTTTGACAGTTTTTTAGTGAAATGGTAGGGTACCCCCTTATCATTTCACACAGGAGGGTGGCGGGATCTGGGGGTCCCCTTGTTAAAGGGGGCTTCCAGATTCTGATAAGCCCCCCACCCGCAGACCCCCACAACCACCGGCCAGGGTTGTGGGGATGAGGCCCTTGTCCTCATCAACATGGGGACAAGGTGTTTTGGGGGGCTACCCCAAAGCACCCTCCCAATGTTGAGGCATGTGGCCTGGTACGGTTCAGGAGGGGGGGCGCTCTCTCGTCCCCCCCTCTTTTCCTGCGGTCTGCCAGGTTGCATGCTCGGATAAGGGTCTGGTATGGATTTTTGGGGGGACCCCATGCCGTTTTTTGGGGTTTTTATTGGCGCGGGTTTCCCCTTAAAATCCATACCAGACCTGAAGGGCCTGGTATGGAATTTAGGGGGACCCCCACGTCATTTTTTTTTTTAAATTTGGCCGGGGTTCCCCTTAATATCCATACCAGACCTGAAGGGCCTAGTATGGAATTTAGGGGGACCCCACGTCATTTTTTTTTTAAATTTTGGTTCGGAGTTCCCCTTAATATCCATACCAGACCTGAAGGGCCTGGTATGGAATTTAGGGGGACCCCCACGTTATTTTTTTTTAAATTATGGTTCGAAGTTCCCCTGTGGGGAATTCCCATGCCGTTTTTATCAATGAACTTCTATGTGTACTGTCGGACCGGCAATGCAATAGCCGCGAGTAGTTTTAAATGGCTTTTTTCCTTTCAAATGTCATTTTGCTGTCAGACTGTTCTAAACACGGGAAACATGCGCCCCTTTACAGACATACTATAGACACCCCCCAGCTACGAAATTTAAAGGGATATTACACTTTTATTGTTTGACTTTAAGCATTATTAAAATCACTGCTCCTGAAAAAACGGCCGTTTTTAAAACTTTTTTTTGCATTGATCCATGTCCCCTGGGGCAGGACCCAGGTCCCCAAACACTTTTTATGACAATAACTTGCATATAAGCCTTTAAAATTAGCACTTTTGATTATTCATGTTCGTGGCCCATAGACTTTAACGGTGTTCGCGTGTTTGAACAAACTTTTTTCCTGTTTGCATGTTCTGGTGCGAACCGAACAGGGGGGTGTTCGGCTCATCCCTAATAGTGAGCACAATCCACGCCTTTGAGAACGTCGATGATGAAACGTGTAAGGCAGGGCTACGTACCTACGTCGTACGCGGAAGTCGGAGAGAGTGTGGAACGTAGCTGAGGTGCACGCCGCTCAGCTGGTAGCGTACATCCACGAGCTCCTCTCCGGGCTTGATCTCCCTTACGCAGTGTGATATTTTCACTCCCTCAGGAGTGTTAATTGTTTTTAAACCTTTCATTTTTATATTTACTTTCATTACTGGTCATTGGACCTAATAACTTTTTAATAAATACACTACGTTATCACACTATGGGAGCCCTGTTTTCTTTTATATGAGGATAAAGCCTAAACCTGAAGGATAGTTACACCTGGAGCGGAAGCCCCCTAGGGACAACCCCATTGGACAACTACATCGGATTCCAAGAAAACATTGAGGATACTAGATGCCTTTTACCCCTGCAGGGGTGCAGGGAGCTGGTGAGTGGGGACCCTTGAGGGGGAGCACCTAAGTCACTGGATTTCAACTGTCATCACTACAGTCACTTCACGCAGGAATTTTTGAATGAATTGTCTTCAAGATAGGACTTTCACAATATTGATCTTTATCTACAATTTTTTATATTTTATATTTTTGTCACAATTGGTATATTTCTGAAACAATCGGTCACCTTATATACATTTTTTATTTTTATTTGTAATGTGTTATATATTTATATACCGTATATCTTTTTGTCACGCTACTTGTGCACAGTGGAGATTTAGTGGTAATATGTAACTAGTGCATGGCACTGGATGTGGATTGATTAGAGACTTTTTATTAGCCAGTGCAGCAGCTGCAAGAACGAATTGTCAATATATGGTAACCCCTTATACACTAGTAGGGGGCTGTGTGCTGATATACTTATTATTTATAATTATTGTCAATACCACTGATGATATTTTCTGTTACACTTGTATATATATATAAACACTTTGCTGCTATACCGATACAATTTGGATGCATCTTTTGGTACGGGATATTTATCCCATTGGGCACATATACACTTTATTACACGGGTTTGTCAAAGCACACTTATAGTTCACTACTAGGAGAGCACACAGTTAATTTAGAGCTATATAGCTAACACATAACTGGTACGTATCCTACACAGGTAGCGCCACTTGCCCCTATCCACATATATCTTTACTTTTTACCTCATCCCTGAGGGGGTGAGTAAGGGGAGGCTGCAAGCCTTGGTCTGTGAGCGCGGAAATCTTAATCTTTTTTATAAGTGAGCACAATCCAGTCCAGGACTCCAAGAGATCAGAAACAGTAGCAGATGACATATATATCCCCAGGCTGTGGTCATACCACAGCCTGCGTCTTTTGTCAGACCAGACCGAACCCAGGCCATCACACTCTTGTCTTCCTTACACACTTTCTTCCAGGCTGTGGCAGTGGTGTTGGAGATGTGGCAGGAGGTGGAGGAGGAGGACGATGGTCAAACTCACAAACCTGGCTTTTGCTTGTGAGTTCGCCCCTGCCACTTACCCCTGCCATCTCCTCGCTGCCACTTACCTCCACCACCTCCTGGCTGAGGCTTTTCTGTGTATGAAAAAGGGACATAGTTTTTGTTTTTTGTTCATCAATCATACACAATTTTCAGCTCATGACTGTTGCAAATTGAATGTTAACAAATAGAAAAGACTATTATTCTGACTCCAGCTTTTTTGATTCTTGTCCTTGGCCACTACTGTATATTGATATGTAAACCACTTTGTTAAATCAGAAATTAGTGATCAATAATAACATCTAGTTAACATCATTAATTTTTGGAAGAAGAAATATGTTGAACAATGCTATATCTGACTCAAGCTGGGCTCCTCCACTAGGGGATGGTTGCCGTGGGGATCACCGGCTTCACAAATTCCAGCAATTGATCCAGCGCTGCCTTCCTCTTTCTAAGATTATTATAAAAGGGGTGTTTTACCTACCACAGACAGGGCAGCTCCCTGTACATATCAATGAATAGGGGGATAAAGTCCTGATCGTTGAAGTGATCCATTTTCTCTGCAGGACACAACACAAGACAAACCCTAATGTCAGGCTAAACTCTCCTAATCTTGTCCCAATATAGGCCTCAATCTTTAAGCAGTATAGGCCACTGATGCCTTTGTTAGAACAATCGGTGCTTCCGCTACTCCTTCCTCCACTCACAGATCGTACGTATTGACGCATGCGTGTTCACATTTCTAGGGACAGATCCCATCCAGGCTCCCAATTGGCTGCAACTCTTGCCAAGTGTTCCTGGCCGCCCTGGCCCTGCGGATCCCAGGAGTTCTTTTCCACACTCCCAGAGGCAACAAAGGAGACTGCAGGCCCCATCTGGAGAGAGATCCCGGGAATTGCGAGTGCGGTGGACACTAGTCTTCCGGTTTACCTTCTACAGTTTTTGCCTGTTTCTCCTTATATTTTTTTTTTTTTTGTTCTGTTCTCCACTGACTGGTAAAGCTTCATGCGGACATTCTGAGTTGTCCCTGCTAGATGTTTTACACAGCAGGTTCCCCCTCCTCCGTCCTGACCTTCCCTATGTGTCACCTGCTGAGGACGATGGAGTCAGAGGGGAGACCTATTGGCAAACTTTTATGCAAGTTAAAGGGGATCAGAGTTTTGAGTCTATTACGGTATTGAGGATCCCCTCCGAATCTCCAAGATGGATTCACGACACCTAAGGATCAGGGGACGTTCTGAGCAGCCCCTGCTAAGGGAAACATTTTGCAAGACTAATACTTCCTTCTTGCTTCCCCCTATGGGAGAAATAAGATAAATTCCAGAGATTCTCTCCTGCATTTTCTAGTGCAGACAGCACCAACCCATTGTTTCCTTGACAATACTAATGAGATGTCTTGGGGAGAGGGGGAGGGGTTTTTTATGCCCCAATGTTTTACAGCTCCATAGATTTTTGGAGCAGATCCTTACCCGATGCTTCTTCCTCTCAGGCTAGGTCTTAGTGCCTTAATGTTTGTATAGATATGTGTTTTACTGTGTTAACTCCTTTGTTGCAGGTTACAATATCTTACTTGTACCTCACTACTAAACTGGAAGGGTAGCTCCCTCATCTAAAACTAGTTTCATGACCCCGTTATATAGAGTAGCTTAACTCAAATCACTAGGGTTGGCCATTTCGTCCTGTCTGCCTTTTTGAATCTGCGAGGCATTCCCTGGCCGGTCTCTACTCAGCTACACCAAATCCTAACCGGGTGACCAACTTGTGGGATGATGGATGGCTCCTTCCAGTATACCTCTCTCCCGGTATTCCATACGCCTTCTTCACTCCTCTCCTGCCACCCACCCCCCCTCCCCTCTCCCGCCTCCTTTCCTCTCCCTTTCCTTTCCCTTCCCTCCACCCCTCTAACCCTCCCCTCCCCACAAGGGATATGGGATGCTCACCCTTCAACAGTCACTGGACCGATTTAACCATTTCACTCCCCTCAGAGGGTATTCCTAATATGTCAAGTTAAAGTTTTTTGTTTTGGGGGGTACTCTCAGATTCTGTCAAGCCACATGCACTAATAGTCTATATGAAGGCTGCTGTAAGGGTATGTTCCTATCAGATGTTATATTTTGTTATGTTATGTTTATTTAGTTATACAATTGTGTCCAGTAAGGACAGTTATAAGTGGTTGGATTCTTAAATTTAGTATGCACTAATGTCGAGGTGGGTGGGGATGGCCGGAGCCTCCTCTTTGGCTGTGTCTATCCTTATCCCTACTTAGGCCAATGCTCACCGCCGGGAATTTTTTCTGGCGAGCATTTTAGCACACTTGCTGCCTCTTTAGAATCTCTTCTCTTCTACTTTTTCTTCCTGTTTCTCTCTTTCTTTCCTCATCCCCATCCCTCATCTTTTTTAACCTCCCTTCACCTTCCTCACCCCTCTCCCTTCCCCCTTCCCATTTTTATTTTATTTTTTTAAAACATGGATACGATCAATGTGATTTCAATTAATGTGAAGGGTCTTAATGCCCCTGAAAAGAGACGAATGCTTCTACATGATCTACACTGCCTTAAAGCGGACGTGGCCTTCGTACAGGAGACCCACTTCAGAAACGACAAACTACCCATTCTAAAGAATCAAGCTTTTCCTATAGCTTTCCATTCGACTAACACAGCAAAGAAGTCTAGAGGGGTTTCCATACTGATATCCAGTAAAGTGCCGTGGACCCATCTTGATATCCAGTAAAGTGCCGTGGACCCATCTGGACTCCCTGCTGGACCCAATGGGTCGGTATTTATTCTTGAAAGGCATGTTTGGAGGTGTCAAGGTGACATTAGCAAATCTATATGCCCCCAACACTCATCAGGATGTCTTCATGGAGAGGACTATTAAAAAGCTGTTGAGCTTTTCTGAAGGGCAGCTGATTGTGGGGGGTGACTTAAATGTTCCTATGATCCCTTCGGAAAATACATCCTCGAGACTAGGGATGAGCTTCGAGTTCGAGTCGAACTCATGTTCTACTCGAACATTGGCTGTTCGCAAGTTCGCCGAACAGCGAACAATTTGGGGTGTTCGCGGCAAATTCGAATGCCACGGAACACCCTTTAAAAGTCTATGGGAGAAATCAAAAGTGCTAATTTTAAAGGCTTATATGCAAGTTATTGTCATAAAAAGTGTTTGGGGACCCGGGTCCTGCCCCAGGGGACATGGATCAATGCAAAAAAAAGTTTTAAAAACGGACGTTTTTTCAGGAGCAGTGATTTTATTAATGCTTAAAGTCAAACAATAAAAGTGTAATATCCCTTTAAATTTCGTACCTGGGGGGTGTCTATAGTATGCCTGTAAAGGGGCGCATGTTTCCTGTGTTTAGAACAGTCTGACAGCAAAATGACATTTGGAAGGAAAAAACTCATTTAAAACTACCCGCGGCTATTGCATTGCCGACAATACACATAGAAGTTCATTGATAAAAACGGCATGGGAATTCCCCACAGGGCAACCCCGAACCAAAATAAAAAAAAAAAATGATGTGGGGGTCCCCCTAAATTCCATACAAGGCCCTTCGGGTCTGGTATGGATATTAAGGGGAACCCCAGCCAAAATTTAAAAAAAAAATTGACGTGGGGTTCCCCCTAAATTCCATACCAGACCCTTCAGGTCTGGTATGGATTTTAAGGGGAACCCCGCGCCAAAAAAAAAAAAAAAAAAACGGCGTGGGGTCCCCCTAAAAATCCATACCAGACCCTTATCCGAGCACGCAACCTGGCAGGCCGCAGGAAAAGAGGGGGGGACGAGAGTGCGGCCCCCCCCCTCCTGAACCGTACCAGGCCACATGCCCTCAACATTGGGAGGGTGCTTTGGGGTAGCCCCCCAAAGCACCTTGTCCCCATGTTGATGAAGACAAGGGCCTCATCCCCACAACCGTGGCCGGTGGTTGTGGGGGTCTGCGGGCGGGGGGCTTATCGGAATCTGGAAGCCCCCTTTACCAAGGGGACCCCCAGATCCCGGCCCCCCCCCTGTGTGAAATGGTAAGGGGTTACTTACCCCTACCATTTCACTAAAAAACTGTCAAAAATGTTAAAAATGACAAGAGACAGTTTTTGACAATTCCTTTATTTAAATGCTTCTTCTTTCTTCCTTCATCTTCTTCTTCTTCTGGTTCTTCTGGCTCTTCTGGTTCTTCCTCCGGCGTTCTCGTCCAGCATCTCCTCCGCGGCGTCTTCTATCTTCTTCTCCTCGGGCCGCTCCGCACCCATGGCATGAGGGGGGAGGCTCCCGCTCTTCTCTTGATCTTCTTCTTCATCTTCATCTTCTTCTTCATCTTCTTCTTCTTCTTCTTCTTCTTCTCTTCTTCATCTCTTCTTCCTTCTTCATTTCTTCTGCGGGCCGCTCCGCATCCATGCATGGAGGGAGGCTCCCGCTGTGTGACGGCGTCTCTTCGTCTGACGGTTCTTAAATAACGGGGGGCGGGGCCATCCGGTGACCCCGCCCCCCTCTGACGCACGGTGAATTGACGGGACTTCCCTGTGACGTCACGGGGAATGCCACAGGGAAGTCCCGTCATGTCCCGTGTGTCAGAGGGGGGCGGGGTCACCGGGTGGCCCCGCCCCCCGTTATTTAAGAACCGTCAGATGAAGAGACGCCGTCACACAGCGGGAGCCTCCCTCCATGCATGGATGCGGAGCGGCCCGCAGAAGAAATGAAGAAGGAAGAAGAGATGAAGAAGAGAAGAAGAAGAAGAAGAAGAAGAAGATGAAGAAGAAGATGAAGATGAAGAAGAAGATGAAGAGAAGAGCGGGAGCCTCCCCCCTCATGCCATGGGTGCGGAGTGGCCCGAGGAGAAGAAGATAGAAGACGCCGCGGAGGAGATGCTGGACGAGAACGCCGGAGGAAGAACCAGAAGAGCCAGAAGAACCAGAAGAAGAAGAAGATGAAGGAAGAAAGAAGAAGCATTTAAATAAAGGAATTGTCAAAAACTGTCTCTTGTCATTTTTAACATTTTTGACAGTTTTTTAGTGAAATGGTAGGGGTAAGTACCCCCTTACCATTTCACACAGGGGGGGGCCGGGATCTGGGGGTCCCCTTGTTAAAGGGGGCTTCCAGATTCCGATAAGCCCCCCGCCCGCAGACCCCCACAACCACCGGCCACGGTTGTGGGGATGAGGCCCTTGTCTTCATCAACATGGGGACAAGGTGCTTTGGGGGGCTACCCCAAAGCACCCTCCCAATGTTGAGAGCATGTGGCCTGATACGGTTCAGGAGGGGGGGGGGGCCGCACTCTCGTCCCCCCCTCTTTTCCTGCGGCCTGCCAGGTTGCGTGCTCGGATAAGGGTCTGGTATGGATTTTTAGGGGGACCCCACGCCGTTTTTTTTTTTTTTTTGGGCGCGGGGTTCCCCTTAAAATCCATACCAGACCTGAAGGGTCTGGTATGGAATTTAGGGGGAACCCCACGTCAATTTTTTTTTTAAATTTTGGCTGGGGTTCCCCTTAATATCCATACCAGACCTGAAGGGCCTTGTATGGAATTTAGGGGGACTCCCACATCATTTTTTTTTTTTATTTTGGTTCGGGGTTGCCCTGTGGGGAATTCCCATGCCGTTTTTATCAATGAACTTCTATGTGTATTGTCGGCAATGCAATAGCCGCGGTAGTTTTAAATGAGTTTTTTCCTTCAAAATGTCATTTTGCTGTCAGACTGTTCTAAACACGGGAAACATGCGCCCCTTTACAGGCATACTATAGACACCCCCCAGGTATGAAATTTAAAGGGATATTACACTTTTATTGTTTGACTTTAAGCATTATTAAAATCACTGCTCCTGAAAAAACGGCCGTTTTTAAAACTTTTTTTTGCATTGATCCATGTCCCCTGGGGCAGGACCCAGGTCCCCAAACACTTTTATTGACAATAACTTGCATATTAGCCTTTAAAATTAGCACTTTTGATTATTCATGTTCGTGTCCCATAGACTTTAACGGTGTTCGCGTGTTCGAACAAATTTTTTTCCTGTTCGCATGTTCTGGTGCGAACCGAACAGGGGGGTGTTCGGCTCATCCCTACTCGAGACGTTCTACCGTTCCTTCTGGCTCTCGTAAAGGTATTGACCAAGCATTACATAAAGCTCAATTGGTGGACATATGGCGTATCCTCCATCCTGCAGAAAAGGACTATACGTTTTACTCTTCACCGCACAAAATATACTCTCGTATAGACTACTTTCTAGTGCCGCACTCTCAATTGCATGCAGTCAAAGCCTCCAATATAGGGTCCAACACGTGGTCTGACCATGCGCCTATCTTCCTATCATACGCTCTTATGGATTCCCTCACCTCAAAAAATAAATTTTTGAGGCTGAATGAAAGTCTTTGCAAGACAAAGATGTAATCTCAGAGGTCTCTTGGGAGATTCAGTTCTACTTCAGTACAAACGATACGGAGGATTGTGACCCCGGCATTGTATGGGAGGCTCACAAGGCGGTCATCAGAGGAGTGCTTATTAAGCATGGCTTGAGACTTAAAAAACAACGTACCCAACAGCTGACCTCACTGTTAGATGACTTACGACAGCTGGAAACAAGACATAAACAGTCTCCTTCCCCATCCCTAGAGACCGACCTCCTTGTCAAACGTTCTCAAATTAATGACCTGTTACAATTCAAAGCTAAGGCGTCGATGCAGATCTGTAGGAAGATCTCTTACGAGTCGGGGGACAAATGCGGCAAAATGTTAGCATGGTCGCTTAAGGATCAAAGGCTGGCAACATATATACCCCACATATGCCCGCCAAAAGGATCCAAAGTCTCCAAACCTTTAGACATAGCCCAAGAATTCCAAAAATTCTATACATCTTTGTACAATATTGATAAGGATCCCCCTTCACAAGAAAACCTGCAGTCCTACTTGTCTGCCTCTCAAATGCCACAATTGCCCGAGTTGGCTCAGGAAGCCTGATCCCATTACTATTGAGGAAGTACAAGCTGCGATAGCAGCAAATAAACCTGGGAAAGCCCCTGGCCCTGATGGTTTTACCATCTGTTATTATAAGACCTTTATGTCAACGTTGAGCACATACATGGTTAAACTATTTAATGCAGTAGGCCCCAAATCCCCTTTTGCAGTAGAATCTTTACAGGCCCACATTGCGGTTATACCAAAGGAGGGTAAAGACCCAACCTCCTGTGGAAACTATAGACCGATATCCCTGCTTAATACGGATATTAAACTGTTTACCAAGATACTACCCTGTTTCCCCGAAAATAAGACCTAGCGTGATTGTCGGTGATGGCTGCAATATAAGCCCTACCCCCCAAATAAGCCCTAGAATAAAGTCCTTGTAGGTCTTATTTTCAGGGTAGGGCTTATTTTCGGGGAAACAGGGTAGGGCTTATTTGAGGGGCAGGGCTTATATTGCAGCCATCACCGACAATCACGCTAGGTTTTATTTTCGGGGAAACAGGGTAGCGAATAGAATTTAACAACATCTCCCTGACCTAATTCACTTAGATCAAGTAGGGTTTGTTCCCAAGAGAGAAGCAAGAGACAACACCATTAAGGTACTAAACCTAATACATATAGCAAACAAAGCCCGCTCCCCATGTGTTTTCCTGGGTATGGATGCAGAGAAGGCCTTTGACAGAGTGAACTGGCCCTTCATGTACGCAGTCCTTCAATACGTTGGAGTTGGAGCAAATATGTCCCGGTGGATCTCATCAATATACTCAAGATCCACAGCTCGGGTAAGAGCTAACGGAGTCTTATCGGATTCCATACAAATCTCCAATGGGACACGTCAGGGGTGCCCATTATCGCCCCTCCTCTTCGCCCTGTCACTGGAACCCTTTCTTTGCTCAGTTTGTAGGAACCCAGACATCAATGGCATAACAGTGGGCAACATTCAACATAAAGTATCGGCATACGCTGATGACATGTTATTTTCCATCACGAACCCTGTAATATCCATTCCAAATCTTTTTAAAGAATTTGATAAATACAGTGCCCTCTCCACCCTCAAAATAAATTTCATAAAATCAGAAGCAATGGGCATTAATCTATCACAGTCTCTGAAGTTACAGCTTCAGTCGAACTTTAGATTGAAATGGAACGATAAGACACTGACTTATTTGGGCACAATTATCCCAGTCCACACATCGAAGGTATTTGAACTAAATGTCCCCCCGTTACTAACAAAGGTTTGAATGCTTCTCAACAAATGGAATTCTGGCCTACACTCGTGGTTTGGCCGCTGCAACATTCCTAAAATGAGTATACTTCCTAAATTCTTATACCTCCTACAGGCTTTACCCATCCACATCCCATCTAATTATTTTCAGCAGGTACGAAAAGTATTCTCTGAATTTATCTGGGCCCACAAACACCCCCGACTGAAGAGATCCCAACTCACAATGCCAAAGCAGTATGGAGGTTTGGCAATATCTGACATTCACAAATATTATAGGGTGGTCCACCTCAGCAGACTGGTCGATTGGTGCAGACACAGGTCCTTAAATCTGTGGATCCAGCTTGAACAAGATCAGAGCCCTGTTCCTCTAAATAGAGCTCCATGGTGCTATTGCTCCCTACCCAATGCGGTAAAGTCACACCCACTGATAGGCCAGACTGTGGGGGTGTGCTCCCTTCTGTTCAAAAAAGGATCCCTCTCATCTGCGACTTAGCCAATGTTCCTGATATTGGGGAACCCATGTTTTTCACTGGGATATCAGGATGAATCCTTTAAACACCTAATAGCTTCAGGCTACACACAGGCATCACACTTTTTTTTTTTTTTTAAATCAGAAAATTCTTTTATTGAGCCACAAGAGACAAATTACATAACAGACATCCGAGCATTAAAGATGACATCGTATAGATTGTAATCTCAGAACATTAAATCTCTCGGCTATGTGCATTTAAGGTAAATAAAGCTTATTACAGCAGTGGCATCAACTAGATTTTACATCTATATAACAAAAAACCGTGTTGTGTAAGAGAGTAAAAAACTCTCCCACCCAACACAGCTACCAGACGACCAACTGGTCATCTAACCATAAACCTTGTTCCTGGTCTGCACAAATAGGTACAATCACATGGAAATAAAATATGAATACACCAAATATTACCCCTGTCAAACAAGTAGTACTCTCCTAGACTTGAAATATCCTGTTCATAATTAGTTGTGGGGGTGCCAATCCCGGGGAATCTAACCAGGGTTGCCATATAGAATTAAATTTCCGAGATGTATTTCTATGCTGATATGTTAGATGTTCTCTGATAAGGATATAATTTACCTGTTCTATCCATTGTTTTTTGGTTGGAACATTTACTGACAGCCAGAATCTGGCCACCAGCTTACGAGCCAGATATAATAATCTGATTATTGCTATGTTACTGGGAGGGGGATATATTTCTTCATCGATCGCTCCTAGAATACATATCAGGGGATCCAGGGGGACCCTAATTTGGAATACTGATGAAATTATCTCGGTAAAATCTCCCCAGTAATGATGCAATTTGGGGCAGCGCCACATCAAATGAATCAGTGACCCCTCTTCTCCACAACGTTTAGGACACAAGGAAGAGTCTCTGCTACCCCATCTATGTAATTGTATTGGCATACGATAAGCTCTATGTAGCAAAAATAAATGTGAAAGTCTATGTGTTTGTGATACAGAAGTTAATGGACCTGTCTGGAGGCACATGTCCCATGTGTCTTCACTCACCTCCCCCAGATCCTCTATCCATCTACGTCTACATGGCAAAGTTGTAGTGTCTTGTGTAGCTAAAAGCAAATGTGAGTAAATGTGAGATATCAGGCCCTTTTTTTCCTGACCAAAGAAAATGTCATTTATTAGGGGATGAGTAACAAGTGAGAGATCAATTGACCGGCCTTGAATCTGAAGGGCATGGCGTAACTGAAGGTATCAGTAAAATTGATGTCTAGGAAGCCCAAATTCCGATTGCAACTCCATAAAAGATTTTAAAATATTTTGCTGAAATAATTGAGAAATATTATGAATTCCGGCGTTCCTCCACAATTGGAATCCCTCTAGTTTATAGAATTCTGCTAAATTCGGATTGTTCCACAGAGGAGTTTCTGCTAGAAAGCACAGAATTTTTCATTTAGATTTGACCGTGGACCATAATTTTTTGAGAAGAACTATGGTGGGGGCCGTTTGTGGCAGGTGTAACAGTCCTGCCTCCAAATTCGCCAGCACTGATGTATTTAGTGTTCCAGTTCGCAGCATGCTTTCAACCGAGTCAAAATCACTTAGCAACCCAAGACCACTCAAGTGTTGCAATTGAGAGGCATAAAAATATAGTTTAGGGTTGGGAACCGCAGCTCCTCCCCGATCTTTACCATACTGCAAGGTGGAAAGACTTATTCTAGCAACTTTTTTCCTCCAGATTAGGGATCTAAACAGTGTCTCAATACGATTAAACCACCTACGGGGTATCCATTGTGGAGAATTGTGCATAATGTACAAAAGTTGAGGCCCCCAAACCATTTTGATTAAATTTATTCTACCAATTACCGATAAGGGGAGTTTACACCAAGTATTGCATGTCATTTGAAGTCTTTTAAAAAGGGGTAGTAAATTATCTTCTAAGTATTTTTTTGGATTGACCGACACTTGTATTCCTAGATATGTAAATGAGGAGACCACTTTAAGCGGCCTTGCACTATCCGGCAAAGTAACCATTGGTTCATCCACTGGGAGAATGACGGATTTACTCCAGTTAATGGAGAATCCCGACAATGAGCCAAAGTGCTGTATTAGCTGCATCATATTTGTAAGTGATGCCTCCACATCCCCTAGGTAAAGTAAAGTATCGTCCGCATAAAGAGAGATCTTATCAGATACTGGTCCTCTGATAAAACCCACAATAGACTGTGAGGATCTTACCACCTCTGCTAGTGGCTCAAGGGCCAGTGCGAATAACAGGGGTGAAAGTGGACACCCCTGTCTCGTACCCCTAAAAAGGGGAAACTAATCTGACAGATCACCATTTATGCGGATTCTAGCCGTAGGGGCCGAATACAGCAGTTTAACCCATTGAATAAAATTGTCTCCTAAGCCAAAACGCTTCAAAGTTTCCCATAAGTACGGCCATTCAACGCTGTCGAAAGCCTTGGCAGCATCTAATGATAGTATTGCTCTTCTGCCAGGATTGTCAACAGGGATCTGGAGATTGAGAAAAAGTCTTCTTATGTTAAGAGCTGTGGATCTCGATGGAATAAACCCGGATTGGTCCTTATGGATCACTTTATGGATAACTTTAGCTAGTCTTGTGGCCAACACCCTTGCCAATAGTTTAACATCTGTTGTCAACAATGATATGGGCCTATAAGAGTCTGGTAGATGGGCCTCTTTACCAGGTTTAAGAAGGAGGACAATAATAGCTTCATTCATGGATTGAGGTAAACTTCCTATTTTTTTGGCATCTTCAAATACTTCCTTTAAGTGTGATAATAGAGTTTCAGAGTAGCGCTTATATACCTCCGCTGGCAAGCCATCCAAAACCGGAGACTTACCAGGAGAGGAGAGTGCCAATGCCTCAAAGAACTCCTCAGCCCTAAGGGGAGCGTTCAACTGAACTACATCCTGAGTCGGGAGTTGCGGTAATTGGCATTGATCTAGAAAAGAGTTAATTTCTGTCAGGGTGGGATTGACCTTAGAGTAGTACAAATCAGCATAGAAATCTCTAAACGTGGACAATATCTCTGCATGGGAAGAAACCAGAGTGCCTGATGAGCCAGTGATTGCTTCTATGTGGGATGAGCCTTTTTGTGAGCGTATCATCATAGCAAGCATATGCCCTGTGGTCTCTCCCTCTTCAACATATTTTTGTTGAAGAAAAAACCTTTTCTTTTCCGCAGTAGTTAACACCAGATGGTTGGCCATGTGTTGAGCCCCAAGAAAAGATTTCTCGGTACTCTCTGAGGGGGATTCGATAAAAGCAGATTCAGCCCTCTTGGCCTCTTTTAAAACAGTTTGCTCCCAGTTCTTGGTCTCCGGCTTAATGGTATTAATAGATTTAATGCATTGTCCTCTCAGAAATGCTTTTAATGTGTCCCAAAAAATGCCAGGACGAGAAAAAGGTTTATTAAACCTAATGAAAGAATCTAAGTTATCAAAAATGGGGTCAGGCGTAGGAAACAATGACAACCAAAACGGGTTAAGTTTCCAGTAATTCCTCTTTAAGACACCCGACGTAAAAATCTCTATACATAGGGGGAATGATCAGAGACAGTTCTTGCTTCATAATTTGTGGAGGTTACTAATGATAGCATCAAGTCATTACCCAGACCGAGATCAATCCTGGAGAGGCCCTTGTGTGTAGCAGAAAAACATGAGTAACATTTTACTTGCGTATGACTCATCCTCCATACATCCCTCAATCCCAGTTCCGCAACAAGGCGAGCAAAGGGAGTCTGTCCCCCTCTCATCCCACCCGAAGGTATTTTTGCAGACATCTTATCTAGCTCAGCATCCAAATATTTGTTGAAATCTCCAACAATAAGTGCTGATATCCCCGGGTGTTGTGAGAGGAAGGAGGCTAGCGTCTTAATGACCTCTATCGAAAAAGGGGGTGGTATATATATATTTCCGATAATGCATTGTAACCCATCTAATGAGCATATTAGAAAGACATAACGACCATAAGGGTCAATAACCGATAATGTATGAGTAAAGCTAATATTTTTGCCTATCAGAATGCTGACACCTCTGGCATAGGAAGAGAAGACAGAGTGAAACTGAACGCTAAACAATTTGGTAGAGAATGGGGATTCCTGAGCAGGTAACATATGTGTCTCCTGAAGACACACTACTGAAGATCCCATGCGTTGAAGCATGTGTAGTACAGCTAGGCGTTTCACCCTGTCTCCCAGACCTCTAACATTCCAACTAGTAAGCACTATCTGCTTAGCCATAAAACATTAAAACATAAATAAGTGAGGCTAAGTTGTACAAGGCATATAAAGAATGCTTCAGAGAGCCACCATTATTGTGTCTAGCAAGACCGTAAGAATTAGGCAGTCTTTGGTGTAGATTTCTTGAGCCAGATGAGAGTAGGTAAGGCAGTACCAGGACCAATGAATTAACTGAGTCCCTGGGAACAAAAAACAAAAAGAAAGCAACGGAAAAAAAAAAAAACAGAAACTGTAGTGTCCATGAAGGACCCGCAACTGGGGGGCTAAATTCAGTAGCCGGCTTTGAAGAACCAGAAGGCAACAGGCCTTGTTTTACTTGCATAAACGTAGATACCATCAACAAACTGTTCGTGCGGTATCCTCCGCCTTGAAAAGAATATTGCCATCTTGTGACCAGAACTATTATGAGCGGATGATAGTTGCACCATTATTGCTTAAGTAAAAGAAAGTTTCTTTCAGAGTATGGGGAAAAGCGTTGATCTTCAGGTATTTCTGCGCCGTCTGCCCAAATCTTCTCGTAAGGATTTTTCCTCTCTATCCAGCCACTGCACCACCATCGCAGGCCTCTCAAAAAAGTGAACCACATCCCTGGCTACCACACGAAGACGAGCCAGATAGAGCATAGAATATTGTAGTTCCAGAGAACGGAGTCTCTTTTTAATATCATTAAACTGGGCCCTCTGCTTTTGTACATCAGCTGAGAAGTCTGGAAACAGTGATATTTTGGAATTTTCGATCACCAGGGCATCTCCCAGAGTGTGGGCTTTTGATAGAATTATGTCTCTGTGTCTATAATGGAGCATTTTAAAAAGAAATGCTCTAGGGGGATTGCCTGGAGGCAAGGGCCTAGACGGAACCCGATGCGCCCGCTCCACTGCAAACATGGGGGAGAATGAGTCTTTCCCAAATTTATCCAGCAGCCATTTTTCAATAAAATAGACCGGATTCCTGCCCTCCATTTTTTCAGGGATGCCAATAGCTCTGATGTTATTTCTGCGAAGCCTGTTTTCTAAATCATTGAGTTTCACAGCATGTTTAGCCACCATTATTTGTTGAGCATGTGTGTCCCTTTGCATGGGGGCCCATTCATCTTCTATGATACTAATACGTCCCTCAATAGCAGAGGTTCGATCCCTTAATTTCTGCTTATCCTGACGCAGGAAACACACCTCTGCCTTCATCCCCTTAACCTCTGATGCAAGCGCAGCAATAGAGAGATTACAAGAGGTAACAGCGGAAAAGATATCCCTCAGTGTGGGTTCCTGTTCAGGCGAGCTCGTGGTTTGGGCCTTGTGTGATCTTTGGGGCATAGGTAAATTACTCACAGTGTCCCAGGGTAGCAGAGCAGCGTGCGGATCCTCCAGGGGAACAGTGTCATCTGACTCCGATTGCGAGCCGCTTCAGCTCTCCGCTCCATTGCCGTTCGTTTCTGGTGAGTCCCATATGTCAGACTGGGGGAAAAGCTTCTGCACGGCCTCCCTGTGTTTCGCTGCAGCCGACTAAGATGCCGCGCCGCCATCTTGGGCCTCGTGGTCCGGAGCGGAGCGGGCCGTGGAGCCGTGTCTGGGATGTTTTGTAGCCATACTGGTATATCGCTGAGAGCGGGCGATCGTAGCTGGTATACCGGGGGGTAATCTGGTGCTGGGTTCGGTCTGTCAGCATAGATTTGCAGGATTTCTATGCGGATTTTCGGCGGAGCTCACAAGATGTGCGACTGACTACATCCGCTGCCAAGCCACGCCCCGGCATCGCATTTTTTAACACAAAACCAGAACCTGAGGATGTGGAGGAAGGAGAGGTTTATGAATTGGGTGAAATAGTGACCACAACAGGGGAGTGTCTGAGGCCACTGCTTCAGGTAATAGATGGATGCCTGTATATTTATAATTCATAGTATGTGTTTTTATTTTAGGTGATGTGGATGTTGTGGAAGAAGAAATACATTTCACAAGTGCAAGTGCACAGATCCTCATCAGGGAGATAATGGTGTGCAATAGGGATTTACAGAAGATCAAGGAAGACATCAATGATGTTGAAAAAGACTCAAAAACATAATTGATGTTTTAGGCAGAATCTAAAACACACCAACATTTTTCAAATTGTTTATATTTTTTGAACTTTTTTTTTAAATTTTGAAAGCCAAATTTTGAAGATGCACACAGTGTGTCAACATGTGCTATCTGCCATCACGGGATATCAATGTATGTGTTTTGTGGGTGCAACCCCTTCCTCACAACTAATGTAGATGAGAGGAAGGGGTTGCACCCCAAAACACGTCCATTTATCCCCCATGATGGGAGCTAGCACATGTTGACCTTAGGTATGGGATCAGGAGGGAAATACCCATTTTGACTCTCAATTTGTGTGCATCTTCAAAATTTGGCTTTCACAGGGGTGACATCACCCTATCTGAGGAAGGCAAGATCAACACAGTTTGGACATACTAATGTCTGATATTGCCTTCAATTTATCAAAGTTGAACTTTGTAAGTTCCTGAGTTGTGTATTGTTTTATGGTTTTAAACATGCCTGTTTAACACATAAAAGATATTTCTACTGTCAAAAAAAAAAAAAAAATATTAAAAAAATATGCTGGTTTGTTAAAAAACCCTTTTCTAACGCACATGTGAATGTGCACAGAGTAAAAATGTTTCGACTCAACAATGTGTGGCTTCTTCTTTCAATGCTCACTAGCAGTTTTTTGAGTAAGTTGGTGTTTACAGTGACAATGGGGGTTATTTACTAAAGACGAATCCACTTTGCACTACAAGTGCACTATTAGTGCAGTTTCAGTGCACTTGTAGTGCAAAGTGGATTTTCCTTTAGTAAATAACACCCACAGTGCTTTAAATTTTGCAACAATCAGGCCATTTTCGTCACTCCAAAAAATTAATTCATGGTGCTGAAAATGATGAATATTTTTATCGGTAATGCACAACATAATAGTTAGCTGACAAAGAGATTGTCACTTCATGTATCAAAGAAATTACGCTTGCAGTATTGAAGAAAATGGCCAAAAAGAAAAGCCTATTGGATGACCTAGGAGACATCTAAAAGAAACACAAGCAGTAAATCAAAGGAAATGTTATTTCAGTTTAAAATAAAAATGTATTTTAAAAATGTTTCTTAAACATTTTCTGGCATATCAGTGGCCCCCCTACCCGCAAAGTACTCCATATATTTTAGACGGACCTCGCGAGCGCTTTGGGGGGGCAAGCAGGATGGTCAGCTTCCAACCACTGTCAGGGTTTGGTCATGAAATCCGGCCTCAGGCCCAACTGAGGCCACATAGTTCATAGAATTTCTCCTTAAAAAGTTGTGGAGAATTCAGCATGTAAGGATTATATGGTTAAGTTTATATTCTGCCATGTTGATTGGCGTAAGGAATAGGCGGAACCGGCTGGCCATTATTGCAAAAGTATTCTCCACCACTCTTCTGGCTCTGGCCAGCCGGTAGTTAAAAACCCTCTGGTCTGGGGTGAGGGTCCTCATTGGGAACGGCTGCATCAGGTGGTCACCCAGCCCAAACGCTTCATCAGTAGGGATGAGCCGAACACCCCCCGGTTCGGTTCGCACCAGAACCCGCGAACGGACCGAAAGTTCGCACGAACGTTAGAACCCCATTGACGTCTATGGGACTCGAACGTTCGAAATCAAAAGTGCTCATTTTAAAGGCTAATTTGCATGGTATTGTCCTAAAAAGGGTTTGGGGACCCGGGTCCTACCCCAGGGGACATGTATCAATGCAAAAAAAACTTTTAAAAACGGCCGTTTTTTCGGGAGCAGTGATTTTAATGATGCTTAAAGTAAAAAAAAAAAAGTGAAATATTCCTTTAAATATCGTACCTGGGGGGTGTCTATAGTATGCCTGTAAAGTGACGCGTGTTTCCCATGTTTAGAACAGTCCCTGCACCAAATGTCATTTTTAAAGGAAAAAATCTCATTTAAAACTGCTTGCGGGTTTAATGTCATGTCGGGTCATGGCAATATGGATGAAAATCAGTGAGACAAACGGCATGGGTACCCCCCCAGTCCATTACCAGGCCCTTTGGGTCCTGTATGGATATTAAGGGGAACCCCGCACCCAAATGAAAATAAGGAAAGGCCCTATATACTCTGAACAGCAGTATACAGGCGGTGCAAACAAGACAGGGACTGTAGGTTTGTTGTTAAGTAGAATCTCTTTGTAATTTTGAACGGGTACATTTTTAACGTGTTTAGCTCCAGCCAAAAAATCTTTTTTAAGCTTTTTGGAAAACATAGGGAAGGGTTATCACCCCTGTGACATTTGTTTTGCTGTCTTTCCTCCTCTTCAGAAGATTTCACCTCACTTTTTTGTCCCAATGAAAAATGTTTTTTGAAAATTTGGGTTTTTTTGTGGAACAAGGATTGGAAAGCATCAGTGGAAAGGAGAAATTGTTTTCCCATATTAACTCTTACAGGAGAGAATTTCCCTTCCTAGGGGTAGATTTCATCTCACTTCCTGTTGTCTCCTTCCGTTTGCAAGTAGGAGTCGTTTGTAAGTTAGATGTTTGAAAGTAGGGTCCTGCCCTATATACTCAGCAGAAATTTGGGCCTTAGGTGTTGCTGTGGCCACAACACTGTAAGCCCTCACAGGGCCCTGCTGTGAAATATTAGATCAAGAATTGTAATTACATGCCCCTGTTGAACAGGAGCTGAAAAATTAGGCCTTAGGCACTGGTGCTGGTGCCACAACACTGCAACCCCTCACAGACACTCTAGTTGGTACGCAGGAACGAGCCCTGCTGCAAAGTATTGCTTCAAAAATTGTAATTACACGCCCCTGTTAGACAGGGGCAGAAAAATTGGGCCTTAGGCACTGGTACTGGTGCCACAACACTGCAACCCCTCACAGACACTCTAGTTGGAACGCAGGAATGAGCCCTGCTGCAAAGTATTGCTTCAAAAACTGTAATTACACGCCCCTGTTAGACAGGGGCAGAAAAATTGGGCCTTAGGCACTGGTGCTGGTGCCACAACACTGCAACCCCTCACAGACACTCTAGTTGGAACGCAGGAACGAGCCCTGCTGCAAATTATTGCATCAAAAATTGTAATTACACGCCCCTGTTAGACAGGGGCAGAAAAATTGGGCCTTAGGCACTGGTGCTGGTGCCACAACACTGCAACCCCTCACAGACACTCTAGTTGGAATGCAGGAACGAGCCCTGCTGCAAAGTATTACATCAAAAATTGTAATTACACGCCCCTGTTAAACAGGGGCTGAAAAATTGTGCCTTAGGCACTGGTGGTGGCGCCCAGAACCAAAAATGTTCTTACAAGCTATCAGTGTGATGATTGAGGAGGAAGAGGATAATTACTCAGGGATAGTCACTCAGCATCAGCATAGGCAGTCTTTGAAGGGATCTGAGATTTCAAAAAAAATTATTCGGTTACATCAGCATCAGGTGCTTGGTAGCTGGTGGTGATCCAAGACTGATTCATTTTTATGAAGGTCAGCCGATCGACCGAGTCGGTGGACAGACGCACCCTGTGATCGGTTACCACGCCTCCAGCAGCACTGAATGTGCGTTCCGAAAGAACGCTGGATGCAGGACAGGCCAGTAGCTCAATTGCATACTGTGCAAGCTCTGGCCAGTGATCCATCCTCAAGACCCAGTAACCCAGAGGATTTTCGGTGGGAAAGGTGTCCAAGTCTGATCTTGCCCCTAGGTATTCCTGCACCATGTAAAACAGACGCTGGCGATGGTTGCTGGAACCGATCATACCTTGGGGCTGCGGACCAAAAAATTGTCTGAACGCATCGGTCAGACGGCCACCTTCTCCACCGCTCCTTCTTTGACTGACCGAAGCCTCAGCAACACGTTGTCCAGAAACAGGAGTTTGTAACCTCCCAGTCTCTGGGAACGCGTTGCACAGACCTTTCTGCAAGGCCTCCCGAAGATGTTTCATCCTCTGCTCCCTCTGCGATGGCAAGATAAGGTCCGCAACCTTACCCTTGTAACGTGGATCAAGGAGGGTTGCCAGCCAGTATTGGTCCTTCTCCTTGATACCACGAATACGAGGATCCTTACGCAGGCTTTGCAGGATCAGGGAGGCCATGCAGCGTAGGTTTGCTGAGGCATTCGGTCCGGAGTCCTCTGGGTCACTAAGGACAACAACGTCCGCAGCCACCTCCTCCCAGCCACGTACAAGTCCATGTGTTCCTTGGGACTGATCCCTTAAAGACTGCTGCTGATGCTGAGTGCCAGGCTCCACCTCCATACTGACACAATCTTCCTCCTCCTCCTCCTCCTCGTCCTCTTCCTGTGTGATCAGCGGGCACGCAGGAACACTGTCTGGATAAAGGGGGCCTTGAGAGCTAAGGAAGTCCTCCTCTTCCTGCCTCTGTTCTGCCTCAAGTGCCCTGTCCATTATTCCACGCAGCGTGTGCTCCAACAGGTGGACAAGGGGGACAGTGTCACTAATGCATGCACTGTCAGTGCTCACCATCCTCGTGGCCTCCTCGAATGGTGACAGGACAGTGCATGCATCCCTGATCATGGCCCACTGGCGTGGGGAAAAAAAACCAAGCTCCCCTGACCCTGTCCTGGTGCCATAGTCGCACAGGTACTCATTGATGGCCCTCTGCTGCGTGTGCAGCCGCTGCAGCATGGCCAACGTTGAGTTCCACCTGGTGGGCATGTCACAGATTAGGCGGTTCTTGGGCAGGTTAAACTCCTTTTGGAGGTCCATCAGCCGAGCACTGGCATTATATGACCGGCGGAAATGCACACAGACTTTCCTGGCCTGCCTCAGGACATCCTGTAAGCCCGGGTACCTGCCCAAGAACCGCTGCACCACCAAGTTAAGGACGTGAGCCAAACAGGGCACATGGGTCAGTTGTCCCTGTCGGAGGGCAGAGAGGAGGTTGGTGCCATTGTCGCAAACCACCATTCCTGCCTTAAGTTGGCGTGGCGTCAACCACCTCTGAACCTGCCCCTGCAGAGCTGACAGAAACTCTGCCCCAGTGTGGCTCCTGTCCCCCAAGCACACCAGCTCAAGCACCGCATGGCATCTTTTGGCCTGCGTACTTGCGTAGCCCCTTGAAAGCCTACGGAGCACCGCTGGTTCCGAGGAAGAGGCCATGGAAGAAGAAGAAGAGGAGGGGGTGGAGGAGAGAGGTGTGTCACAATCAGCATTTTGGAGGCGTGGTGGCGGAACAACCTCCAACACTACTGCACCTTGTCCTGCATCCTTCCCAGCTGCCAGCAGAGTCACCCAATGCGCCGTGAAACTTAGGTAACGTCCCTGTCCATGCCTGCTGGACCATGAGTCAGCGGTAATATGCACCTTACCGCTGACCGCCCTGTCCAGCGAGGCATGGACATTGCCTTCCACATGCCGGTAGAGAGCCGGAATCGCCTTCCGTGAGAAAAAGTGGCGTTTGGGTACCTGCCACTGAGGAACCGCACATTCCACAAACTCACGGAAGGGGGCAGAGTCTACCAACTGAAAAGGCAGCAGTTGAAGTGCTAGCAATTTTGCCAAGTTAGCATTCAACCGCTGGGCATGGGGATGGCTGGGAGCAAACTTCTTTCGGCGGTGCAGCAGCTGGGGCAGGGAAATTTGCCTGGTACAATCTGACGTCGGTGTACCAAAAGCAGATTGCCCACAAGTACTTGGCTGTGACACACCTAATTCTACACCTTCATTCCTCTCACTGCAGGTCTCAGAGAGGACTGAAGGTCTAGTGGGGTTGGAAATCTCAGCTGATGAGGAGCAAGGAGAGATCCTCTTTGTTCTTTGGTGTGGGTCTTTTAGATACGCTTGCCAACGAACTGCATGGCAGGTCAACATATGTCTGGTCAAGCATGTGGTACCCAAGCGGGAGATGTTTTGGCCACGCGAGATACGCTTGAGACATATGTTGCAAACAGCAGCGGTGCGATCTGATGCACTCGTCTCAAAAAAGGCCCACACCAAAGAACTTTTTGAATAACGCGCAGAGACTGCAGCGCCCTGCACATGTGGAGCTTTGGGGTGTGATGCAGTCAATGTGCTGCCCTTAGGCTGGCCCCTGGAGGGCATCCTGCCTCGTTGGTGATGTGCCGCCTCCTCCTCCTCCTCCTCCTCCTCCTCCTCCTCCCCTCTCCTATCAGGCACCCACGTTGAGTCAGTGACCTCATCATCCCCTCCCTCCTCATCACTGGAGCAAACCTGGCAGTATGCTGCAGCAGGGGGAGCATGACTGCCAGATTGCTGTCCTTCTTGGGCACCCCCTCTGTCCGTGCTCATGTTACTGCCTTCATCGAGCTCAGTATCATCATCAGAGCCTTCCAAACGCTGGGCATCCTCCTGGAGCATGTACCCAACACTGTGGTCAAACAGTTCGAGGGAATCCTCAGGAGGACATGGTGGAGCTAGGGAAGGAGTCACTGATGACATTGAGCTGAGGGAAGAGGCCGCTGCTTTGCCAGACAAAGCACCATGGGCATGGGTGAGAGAGGATGAGGAGGATGAGGAAGGCTTGGTCATCCACTCGACCAAGTCTTCCGCATGTTGCGGCTCAACACGGCCAGCTGCCGAAAAAAAGACCAAGCGTGTCCCATGGCCACGTGCTGATGAGGATGCACCGTCTCCACGACCAGCACTAGACACAGAGCCTGCTTGCCCTCTCTTATTGGCTTGTGACTGTCTGCCTCTCCTTCTTGGCCTTCCAGACATACTAATGGCCTGTAGCTGCACTAAGCTGGGATAGAACACCTGTAATTTTCTTCAGGTAGCTTTATATACTGTAACCAGACAAGCCTGCCTGTCAGTAGGAAGATAACAGGAACGGATCTAGCTGAACACTGTGAGCAGGACGCACTGCACTAAATGTAAATAGCAGGAACGGATCTAGCTGAACACTGTGAGCAGGACGCACTGCACTAAATGTAAATAGCAGGAACGGATCTAGCTGAACACTGTGAGCAGGACGCACTGCACTAAATGTAAATAACAGGAACGGATCTAGCTGAACACTGTGAGCAGGACGCACTGCACTAAATGTAAATAGCAGGAACGGATCTAGCTGAACACTGTGAGCAGGACGCACTGCACTAAATGTAAATAGCAGGAACGGATCTAGCTGAACACTGTGAGCAGGACGCACTGCACTAAATGTAAATAGCAGGAACGGATCTAGCTGAACACTGTGAGCAGGACACACTGCACTAAATGTAAATAGCAGGAACAGATCTAGCTGAACACTGTGAGCAGGACGCACTGCACTAAATGTAAATAGCAGGAACGGATCTAGCTGAACACTGTGAGCTGGACGCACTGCACTAAATGTAAATAGCAGGGACGGATCTAGCTGAACACTGTGAGCAGGACGAACTGCACTAAATGTAAATAGCAGGAACGGATCTAGCTGAACACTGTGAGCAGGACGCACTGCACTAAATGTAAATAGCAGGAACGGATCTAGCTGAACACTGTGAGCAGGACGCACTGCACTAAATGTAAATAGCAGGAACGGATCTAGCTGAACACTGTGAGCAGGACGCACTGCACTAAATGTAAATAACAGGAACGGATCTGGCTGAACACTGTGAGCAGGACGCACTGCACTAAATGTAAATAGTCTAGATAGAAGATAACAGGAACGGATCTAGCTAAACTGAATACAGTGTATATATATATATGCAACACCTGGGATGCATATATATACACAATACACTGTAAGTGCAGCTAACTGACTGACTGTTCTGCCTAATCTATCTAACTCAAATCAAATGACACTGTCTCTCTCTCTCTCTATCTCTCAGCACACCGGAACACACACTACACAGGGCCGCCGTGCAGGCGGCCTTATATAGTGTGGGGCGTGTACTAAATCCCCTGAGCCATAATTGGCCAAAGCCACCCTGGCTTTGGCCAATTACAGCTGTCTCTACTGACGGCGCTGTGATTGGCCAAGCATGCGGGTCATAGTGCATGCTTGGCCAATCATCAGTCAGCAATGCACTGCGATGCCGCAGTGAATTATGGGCCGTGAGGCGCCACACGAATTTGGCGCGAACGGCCCATATCGTTCGCAATTCGGCGAACGACCGAACAGCCGATGTTCGAGTCGAACATGGGTTCGACTCGAACACGAAGCTCATCCCTATTCATCAGCGACAAAGATGAATGGCAGACCAGCCACGTTGTTTTCCGGAGGTGGCGATCCCAAGCCACCACTCTGGAACCATCCGTAGAATTCGGTCCGGCCATTCTTCCTCACTTCCACATAAAGAAACTCATATGTCACCGACACCACCTCCAACATCACAATACTATTAAACCCCTTATAGTTGTAATAGTATAACCCTGCGTTGGAGGGTGGGACTATGTGGATGTGTTTCCCATCTATTGGCCCTCCGTAGTTGGGAAAGTCCCACCGCTGGGAAAATTGGGAAGCCACAGTCTGCCATTCCTGTATTGAAGAAAACTGTGGAGTGAAACAAGAAAAAAAATAGTACTTTTGCACATAACATTGCAAGCATATTAGACACAAACATTCTTGGCCAACATCAGTATACCATTTATTTGAAGGAGTATTTAAAGACAAAAATATAAGGTGCACTTATCAGATTCCTCACCACCTCTGATGGTCCATTGTAAAAAATTTTGAGGGGGGGGGGATATTTTGGACAGGTAACCCTCTCCACTTCATTGAGAGCTGAATGCATACATGATGTGTGTTACTTTGGCCAGCCCCTCCTTACTTACACTATTGGCAGCCCACTGGACAGGTAAGAAGTGTCATAATACAAAAATATGAATATATACTGCACAAATTGAAGCACATTTTTACATTCTGCAATTACCTATCAAGATAATAAGAGAACAAAACTTTAAACAGTACCATTTGAATGTATTCTGGCAGGCCCTTTAACTACATGCTTTGGTGAATTCATCCATAAATATGACCACAAAGAGGTAGGTATAGTGTGTATGGGTTTGGCAAAGTCAGCAGATAGACGATTGGCATCGGTTGACTTAGCGGTTGGGGAGAGGGAGAGTTCCAAATGAGTTTGAGACCCCCCAAAAAAGCCTCTGGCACTCTGCCTGAATTTAAGGACACAAATTACATTTGTACACATTTTAGGGGGTGTTTAGGGTAAAGCACTACAATGGAGCTGACAAAATACACTGTTAAGTGACTAGGCTAGGTGTGTATGGGCCCAAGATAGCATGCTGGGGAGGTTAGTGAAGGCAAATATTCATGAAAGACAAAAAATGAACTTTAAAAACTTCCAGCATTCATGAGGACAAAGGGGACATTCACAGCATATTACAATCATGGTAATTAAGGAATGATGAAAGAAATACAATACATTAGCAAACATTAAATACATATAATGTGATGTTAAAGGAGCAATCTTACCTTAATATAGTCCTTCTGCAGGTCCTGAATGATGGCAGAACAGGTCTCTGGAGTAATGATCCCCAGAGCCTGGGGGGAGATGCCTGTCGAGAACTTGATCTCCTGCAGACTTCTCCCCGTCACCAAGTACCGCAAGGTGGCGACTAGCCTCTCTTCAGGAGTGGTGGCGTGCTGCATGCAGGTGTCCTGCTTCGTAATATAAGGGGACAGCAAAAGCAACAGATGGTGAAAAATGGGGTCCGTCATCCGGAGATAATTCCTGAAATCATCAGGATTATTCTCCTGGATCTCCCACAACAAAGGCATGTGAGAGAATTGGTCATGGTGGAGCAACCAATTCTTTGTCCATGAACTTCTCCCCGCCCTGTTCATGGACTGGGCTTGGATCAAAATAAGAACCCCAACACCAAGCCCCATGCACAGCACAAACTCTAAAATGAGTACGTACCCGCAACATGGCTTTAAAATGGTCGGCTGGTCAGAACGAACAGAGCGCACTGAAAATCAGAAAGGCCTGAGAAGAGTGAGCTGAAAATCAGAAACGAGCAGACAAGAACGCAATACGTAATATAAAAATACGCACTGAAAACCAGATGCAAACTGACTACACGCACTGAAAACCAGATACGAACCCACAAGCACAAACTGAAGAGCAGTAACGATCTGAAAAGCACGAGGCTGAAAAGCGCGAATCGTCTATCATCAAATTTCTACTAACATGAGATTAGCAGAAGGAGCCCAAAGGGTGGCGCATTTGGTTTCAAACCACCCTTTCATAGTGTTGTCGTACGTGTTGTACGCCAACACTAAGGATGAGCCAAACACCCCCCGGTTCGGTTCGCACCAGAACTTGCAAACAGACCAAAACTTTGCACGAACGTTAGAACCCCATTGAAGTCTATGGGACTCGAACGTTCAAAATCAAAAGTGCTCATTTTAAGGCTAATTTGCATGGTATTGTCCTAAAAAGGGTTTGGCGACCCGGGTCCCAAAAAAAGTTTTAAAAACGGCCGTTTTTTCGGGAGCAGTGATTTTAATAATGCTTAAAGTCACACAATAAAAGTGTAATATTCCTTTAAATTTCGTACCTGGGGGGTGTCTATAGTATGCCTGTAAAGGGGCGCATGTTTCCCGTGTTTAGAACAGTCTGACAGCAAAATGACATTTCAAAGGAAAAAAGTCATTTTAAACTACTCGCGGCTATTAATGAATTGCCGGTCCCGACAATACACATAAAAGTTTATTGATAAAAACTACATGGGATTTCCCCACAGGGAAACCCCGAACCAAAATGTAAAAAAAAACTGGCGTGGGGGTCCCCCTAAATTTAATACCAGGCCCTTCAGGTCTGGTATGGATATTAAGGGGAACCCTGCGCCAAAATTAAAAAAAAAACTTGGTGTGGGGTCCCCCCAAAAATCAATACCAGACACTTATCCGAGCACGCAAACTGGCAGGCCGCAGGAAAAGAGGGGAGATGATAGAGTGCCCCCTTCCTGAACCGTACCAGGCCACATGCCCTCAACATTGGGAGGGTGCCTCGGGGTCCCCCCCAAAGCACCTTGTCCCCATGTTGATGAGGACAAGGGCCTCATCCCCACAACCCTTGGCCAGTGGTTGTGGGGGTCTGCGGGTGAGGGCCTTATCGGAATCTGGAAGCCCCCTTTAACAAGGGGACCCCCAGATCCCACCCCCCTGTGTGAAATGGTAAGGGGGTACAAAAGTACCCCTATCATTTCACAAAAAAACTGTCAAAAATGTTAAAAATGACAAGAGACAGTTTTTGACAATTCCTTTATTTAAATGCTTCTTCTTTCCATCTTCTTTCTTCTATCTTCTTTCTTCTATCTTCCTTCGGTTTCTTTCTCCATCTTCTTCTTCTGGTTCTTCTGGTTCTTCCTATGGTGTTCTCGTCCGCAGCGTTCTCTAAATCTTCTTCTCTTCATCTTCTTCTCGGGCTGCTCTGCATCCATGATTGGATGGGAGGCTCCTGCTGTGTGACGCTTCTCCTCTTCTGACGGTTCTTAAATAACGGAGGGCGGGGCCGCCTGGTGACCCCGACCCCCTCTGATGCATGGGGGCTTGACGGGGACTTCCCTGTGGCATTCCCCGTGATGTCAGAGGGGGTCACCCGTCCTCAGTTATTTAAGAACCGTCAGAAGAGAAGAAGCGTCACACAGCAGGAGCCTCCCATCCAATCATGGATGCGGAGCGGCCCGAGAAGAAGATGAAGAGAAGATGCCACGGAGGAAGATGCCGGACGAGGCACCAGAAGAACCAGAAGAAGAAGAAGATGGTGGAAGAAACCGAAGGAAGATAGAAGACAGAAGAAAGAAAATAGAAGAAAGAAGATAGAAGAAAGAAGAAGCATTTAAATAAAGGAATTGTCAAAAACTGTCTCTTGTCATTTTTAACATTTTTGACAGTTTTTTTTGTGAAATGGTAAGGGTACAGTAACCCCTTACCATTTCACACAGGGGGGGCGGGATCTGGGGGTCCCCTTGTTAAAGGGGGCTTCCAGATTCTGATAAGCCCCCCTGCCCACAGACCCCCACAACCACCAGCCAAGGGTTGTGGGGATGAGTCCCTTGTCCTTATCAACATGGGGACAAGGTGCTTTGGGGGGGACCCCAAGGCACCCTCCCAATGTTGAGGGCATGTGGCCTGGTACGGTTCAGGAGGGGGGGCGCTCTATCGTCCCCCCCTCTTTTCCTGCGGCCTGCCAGGTTGCGTGCTCGGATAAGGGTCTGGTATGGATTTTTGGGGGGGCCCCATGCCAATTTTTTTTTAATTTTGGTGCTGGGTTCCCCTTAAAATTCAGGTCTGGTATGAATTTTGAGGGGGACCCCTACATCATTTTTTTTTTATTTGGTGCAGGGTTCCCCTTAATATCCATACCAGACCTGAAGGGCCTGGTATTGAATTTAGGGGGACCCTCACGTCAGTTTTTTTTAAATTTTGGTTCGGGGTTCCCCTGTGGGGAAATCCCATGCCGTTTTTATCAATGAACTTTTATGTGTATTGTCGGACAGGCAATTCATTAATAGCTGCGAGTAGTTTTAAATGACTTTTTTTCTTTGAAATGTCATTTTGCTGTCAGACTGTTCTAAACATGGGAAACATGCGCCCCTTTACAGGCATACTATAGACACCCCCCAGGTACGAAATTTAGAGGAATATTACACTTTTAATGTTTGACTTTAAGCATTATTAAAATCACTGCTTCTGAAAAAACGTCCGTTTTTAAAACTTTTTTTGCATTGATACTTGTCCCCTGGGGCAGGACCCAGGTCCCCAAACACTTTTTTATGACAATACCTTGCATATAAGCCTTTAAAATTAGCACTTTTGATTTCTCCCATAGACTTTTAAAGGGTGTTCCGCGGCTTTCGAATTTGCCGCGAACACCCCAAATTGTTCGCTGTTCGGGAAACTGGCCAACAGCCGATGTTCGAGTCGAACATGAGTTTGACTCAAACTTGAAGCTCATCCCTAGTCAGCACGTTCTTGACATTCAAAATTTCCGACAACAATTGTGCGACCGTGTGTATGCAAGACAAGTCTGAGCCAACATCCGTCGGAAATAAATCCAGTATTTCATTGTCGGAATGTCCGATCATGTGTAAGCGGCATAAGTCTACCCCTCTTGTTAAATTATATATTTAAATTTTTTTATATTTAATATAAATAATTTTGTAACATTATAAATATCTCCTAAAAACATTACATTTTATGCGTCTGCTATATTAAATTTACAAAATATATATTGTTCAAAAACTAATAAACTATTTTACTTATTTAAAAATTAAAAAAGTGTATTTGTTTTTTTTTTAATTGTTTATATTGTATAAATCAATATATTTTTGTATTTGCATATGCATTTTTCAAAATCAATAAAATATTTATTATATCAATTAAAATAGTTTTAAATGGTCTTAAAAATATTTATATAATGTATAAAATATTAAGAAAATAATGTGAAATTTACTTCTTTCATAAAAGATATGAATTCATTGTGAATCAGCAAGGTATGTTTTTAAATATTTATTAATAAACTATATTTTTTAAATTATTTAGATATAATTATGTATTTATTTTTAATCAATATACCAAATTCATTAAATTTGTATGGGAAATCCTCTAATTTTACATTTATTTATTCAATAGAAATGCCTACCTGCTTTGCTCAATTTTGCAGCCACAGTAGTGGTACAAAAACAACACCTGCCAATATAAATTATTACAAATTTCCAAAGGATAATCAACAAATTAAAATTTAGTTGGAAAATGTGGGCATGGACGCTGAAATGATTGAGGACTACACACCATTGGGTATCGCTAACGACTCCATTCCATATGTAGGAATGAAAGAGACAATATGCCTCCCATATTGTGAAAATGTTTAAAACATTACCCTTTATTAAAAGTCGACTGAGTGCTTACATCAAAGGAAAATTAAAAATGCATCATAAAAACATTGGCATTTCTGCCTCTCGCGTCACTTCCGTTCCGTCGGCCACTCACATTTAAAAGTGCCTATATCGGGCACCAACACAGACAATCTGGGTGTATCTCAAGCAAAGTGCCTGAGGACACCTTGTTAGTGAAATGCGTTGAGGCGGAGCCTTTGGCCATCAATTCCAATTCCAGTGACGTCACGTCTGGGCCACTACATCCAGTAATTGGAACATAGGTTGGCTCCGGTGAGAGAGGAAAGACAGCGTTTCCCTGAGATACACCCAGACTGTCTGGGTTGGTGCCCAAAATAGGCAGTTTTAAATGTGAGTGGCATTTTTGTGCTATCTCCTGATTTAATAATTCCTATACTATAAATAATTTCTTTCCTTTCTCATGCACATTTGGCTTTATAATATGGGTCACAAATGAACCTTAAGACCCCTTTCACACTGAGGCATTTTTTCAGCACTAAAGGGCTAAAAATAGTGCCTGTAAAGCGCCTGAAAATTGCCTCCCCTGCAGCCCCAATGTGAAAGCCCGAGTGCTTTCACACAGAGGTGCTGCGGTGGCAGGACATTAAAAAAATGTCCTGCAAGCAGCATCTTTGGGACGGTGGAGGGGCGGTGTATACCGCCCCTGCCCATTGAAATGAATGGACAGCGCTGTCGAAGCGCCTGCAAAGCGCTTTTGGCAGAGGCGCTACACGGGGACTATTAACCCTTTCTTCGGTCGCTAGCGAGGGTTAAAAGCTAAAACGATGGTAAAGTGCCACTAACGTGGCCGAGGCTGCAATGTGAAAGGGCTCTAAGACTCTAATGATGATTCCGGGGGGGACAAGATACTTGCGGGGCAAATTATTCTGGTGAGTGAGCACTCAAATCATGGGGTGAATCCTTTGGCTTGGTCATGTGCAAAAGGACACAACTGCATTTGGGCACCATAGGGATTTTTTTCTTTATGTGATGGTCATGTGGACGGGTCTTACAAATTTGTCATGTTTTCTAATACACACACTCATGACATATGTAGACTTTTAGTTGTCTATTATAATTAGTTTCACATTTTATTTGATTCTGTGATTATATGGTGTAAGCAGCACTTTTTCATTTTTTTAAGTATCAATAATACTTTAGTTGTGCTGTTAAAGTGTATGTCACTCCAAAATTTCATATTCCTGATATGTGGTTGCTCTCCCATGTATTTGTGTGAAAAAGTCTCCTGTTCTCTTTGTGTTGCTTCTTTTGTGTGAAATCCCTGGTGTCCCTGTCAGTCCTCCTTCTTTCCTATTTCAAACTGATCATGCCAGGCATGGAAACACATCCATCCCAGTGTAGTCAGTTTGCTGAATTCCATATGGGGGCACAGACTGCCTGTACTCCATTGGTCAGAGATCATGTGATCACATAGGAAAGAAGACAAAAATGTATTTATAATGTTTTTAATATATACTCGTAAACAAATAAACACTTCCCTTGCTCTTCTATTTTAAACTGAGTGGATTGTTTTACAAGGTCAAGGTTCACATATATCTTAAAGCGGAGTTTCACCCACATTTTAAAGTCCTTGGCATACCAAGCCACTGTGTGCGCTTAAAATGATTTGGCATATCATATTTTCTTTTAAACTCACTGTTATAATGAAGATTGAAATCTTCACTTCCTCCTCCCTGGCCACAGCCGAGCACTTTGTTTCCTGTCTGCAATGCCTCCTGGGAGATGTATGTCATCAATAGGGATGAGCCGAACACCCCACCCTGCTTCGGTTCACAGCAAAACATGCGAACAGGAAAAAAATTTGTTCAAACACGCGAACACCATTAAAATCTATGGGACATGACCATGAATAATCAAAAGTGCTAATTTTAAAGGCTTATATGCAAGTTATTGTCATAAAAAATGTTTGGGGACCCGGGTCCTGCCCCAGGGGACATGTATCAATGCAAAAAAAGTTTTAAAAATGGCCGTTTTTTCGGGAGCAGTGATTTTAATAATGCTTAAAGTGAACAATAAAAGTGAAATATTTCTTTAAACTTCGTACCTGGGGGGTGTCTATAGTATGCCTGCAAAGTGGCGCATGTTTCCCGTGCTTACAACAGTCCCTGTGCAAAATGACATTTCTAAAGGAAAAAAAGTCATTTAAAAGTACTCACGGCTATAATGAATTGTCGGGTCTCTGCAATACACATAAAAGTCATTGAAAAAAACGTCATGGGATTCCCCCACAGTCCATTACCAGGCCCTTTGGGTCTGGTATGAATATTAAGGGGAACCCCGAAGCAAAATGTAAAAAATAAATTGCGTGGGGTCCCCCAAATTCCACACCAGGCCCTTCAGGTCTGGTATGGATATTAAGGGGAACCCCATGCCAAAATGACAAAAAAATGGCGTGGGGTCCCCCTCAAAATCCATACCAGACTATGGATTGTAAGGGGAACCCCGCGCCAAGATTTAAAAAAATGGCGTGGGGGTCCCCCCAAAAATCCATACCAGACCCTTATCCGAACACGCAACCTGGCAGGCTGCAGGAGAAGAGAGGGGACCAGAGAGCGGCCCCCCCTCCTGAACCGTACCAGGCCACATGCCCTCAACGTGGTGAGGGTGCTTTGGGGTAGCCAAAGCACCATGTCCCCGTATTGATAGGGACAAGGGCTTCATCCCCACAACACTTGCCCGGTGGTTGTGGGGGCCCCCTTTAACAAGGGGACCCCCAGATCCAGCCTCCCCCCCAAAGGGCCTGGTAATGGACTGTGGGGGAATCCCATGCTGTTTTTTTCAATGACTTTTATGTGTATTGCCGGGACCGACAATTCCTTATAGCCGCGAGTACTTTTAAATGACTTTTTTTCCTTTAGAAATGTCATTTTGCTCTCGGACTTTTCTAAACACGGGAAACATGCGCTACTTTACAGGCAAACTATAGACACCCCCATGTACGAAATTTAAAGGAATATTTCACTTTTATTATTTCACTTTAAGCATCATTAAAATCACTGCTCCCAAAAAAACAGACGTTTTTAAAACTTTTTTTGCATTGATATATGTCCCCTGGGGCAGGACCCAGATCCCCAAACACTTTTTTTGACAATACCATGCATATAAGCCTTTAAAATTAGCACTTTTGATTTCTCCCATAGACTTTTAAAGGGTGTTCCGTGGCTTGCGAATTTGCCGCGAACACCCCAAATTGTTTGCTATTCTGCGAACAGGCGAACACCCGATCGGGCTCATCCCTAGTCATCAATCCCAGAAGGCAATCGGCATTGCAGGGCCGTAGCATTGCGTTATTTCGAAACCAGAATAAATAAGGGCAACCAGGCTTTTGTTGCCATGGTTACCAAAGCTTCTTATACACAGTAATGGGTGGTGAGGGAGGCGGCTGAAGCATTTCATCTCTGATTACATACAGAGCCCGGGGGAGAGGGGGGAATCATTACTAATCATTTATAATAGAGGAATACGATGGAGGCAATTTTGATGGGGCAATAGGATGGGGCAATTTTGGTGGTGGCAGTATAATGGGGCATTTTTTTTTTGTTTACAAACGTTTTTATTAGGGTAAAACATAAAAACAGGGTGTACAGGCACCGTGGGGACGATAAGTACATTCAAGGGATAGAATAAGACAGCTTACAAATACATCTCACATGTTGCCTTTGAGACATACTAATACAATAAACAATAAACCCAATAATTGGGAAGGAAAAGTGGAAATGAAAAAATAACAGGAAAAACTAGAGACTGTGATAACACAAATGTAGGGGATATGATACCATTCGACCAGAATACCAAATTTAGCAGCATAATGTGCGTATAAAAGTAAGATTCCCAAATATCTACCAAGCAAATTATACCTAACGACTATTTGTTCAACTGAGCATCAGGGGCAGGGACCGAGGGATCCTCAAGTCTGGTGCTAAGCAGGTGGGATGTCCAAATGCCCCATTTGCGGTTGAAAATGTGCATGGAGTCCAGGAGAGTATGGTGTATTCTTTCCATTAACCTAATGAACTCCATGCGTAGAAGCACCTGCGACCGTGACACAGAGGGGCTTTCCAATTCATTGCAACTGCCAATTGAATAGCGCTAAAGAGAGTGTGGACTAATTTCTGTTGTGGGGGGGGGAGCTTCTGGGAGTTCTGCAAACAACAAACACATTTGATAAGTCAGGGTGACAGACACTCCAGATAGCAGGACTATCAGCGAGGCTGTTTTTTGCCAAATGGGTCCTAATTCCTTACAACTCCAGAACGTGTGCAGGAGCGTACCCCTGTCCTGACATCCTCTGAAGCATGTGCCAGGAACCAGTGGGTATATCCTGTGAAGGCGATCTGGAGTGTAGTACCAGCGAGTGAGTAGTTTGAGGACCGTTTCCTTAATGGATATAGAGCATGTGCATTTGTGCATGTTGTTGATCATGTCTTGCCAGTCCTCCTCTGGGAATTCCTGAGCCGTCTCCGCTTCCCAACCCACCATTGCTTCAGATTTTGAAGTAGTATTGTAGTCATTAAGGCATCGGTATAGAGTTGAGATAGTCCCCCTATCCCTGGAGGCATCTCCACATAGGTATTCAAATGGTGTTTTTGTCAATTCCACTCCGCCAACCAGAGCAGCGGAGTAAAAGTGTCTTATTTGCAAGTATTGGTAAAAATCTAATCTTTCAATGGCAAAGTTTTGCTGTAAATGTGTGAATGAGCAAAGAGAAGTGCCCTGTAACAGATATTCCAAATTTACCAATCCCTTTTCAGTCCAGTTAAGGAATGATGTGCCTGTGGTAAAGGCTGGAGGGAATGAAGGTTCTCCTATAAAGGAAGACAGGAGTGGTGTGTTGGATTTTAATTTAAACTTCCTCCAGTAGAGGGACCAGATGTAGAGAGATTGGCCTACAATATTATTAAGTGGAGTGACGTCTTTTGGGGATATTGAGTGTGACCAGAGAAGACCTGGGAGGTAGTATGGGGCCACTGAGATCTGCTCAAATTGAAGCCATGGTATGGAAGTAGGGGAGGCATGCCGTTGCACCATCTGAATAAGGCAGGATGCCAGGAAGTATTTCCATAGATCCGGCCATCCCAAGCCGCCCCTCACACGGGCCCTGTACATCAATGGATGACCCAATCGGGGCTTTTTATTTTGCCATATGAATCTGAGCAGATCTGATTGGATCGTTAGTAACGTGGAGCAGGAGACATACAGAGGTAGGGATCTAAAGAGGAATAAGAGTTTTGGGAGGATAGACATTTTAACTGCTTGAATGAGCCCTAAAAATGATATATGGTATGAGGACCATTGGTTTAGAAGGCATTTAACATTAGAAAAAGCTTGAGGGTAGTTTAATGAATACATCTGTTTGAGTGCGGGGGCTAGTTTTATTCCTAAATATTGCAGTGAGTCATGATTCCAGGAGAATTTATGTTTATCTTTAAGAGTAGTCAATAAAGGTTGGGGGAGGTGGATAGGTAATGCTGTACATTTGGAAGGGTTCACTCCTAGGCCCGTGAGATGATAGAAGGAATCTAGGGAGGTCAAAATGTTAAGGAGGGAGATCGGGGGTCAGAGAGAAATAAGAGGACATCATCCGCATAAAGACTAATTTTCACCTTTTTTATATCCTTTAATGTTAGGGTTATTAGAGATGGATCGGGCCAGGGGTTCCATAGCAAGGGCAAATAAAAGGGGAGAGGGGGCACCCCTGTCTGGTTCCGCGGTTTAAAGGGAAGCAATCGGAATTGCACCCTGAGAGCTTGATACGTCTGTGGGGGTGGTGGTATAGGGCCTTCAATCCGTGTATGAATTCACCGCTAAATCCGAATTTAGATAACATGTATCTAAATAGGGCCAGAGGACACTACCAAATGCCTTATTTATGTCCAAACTCAGAAATAATACCTTCTTGGAGTGAATATCGGCATCTTGGAGAATATTTGTGGTCAAACGAATGTTGTCGGTGATCTGTCTGGATGGTTGGGATGAGCCGAACACCCCCCGGTTCGGTTCGCACCAGAACCCGCGAACGGACCGAAAGTTCGCACGAACGTTAGAACCCCATTGACGTCTATGGGACTCGAACGTTCGAAATCAAAAGTGCTCATTTTAAAGGCTAATTTGCATGGTATTGTCCTAAAAAGGGTTTGGGGACCCGGGTCCTACCCCAGGGGACATGTATCAATGAAAAAAAAACTTTTAAAAACGGCCGTTTTTTCGGGAGCAGTGATTTTAATGATGCTTAAAGTAAAAAAAAAAAAAGTGAAATATTCCTTTAAATATCGTACCTGGGGGGTGTCTATAGTATGCCTGTAAAGTGACGCGTGTTTCCCATGTTTAGAACAGTCCCTGCACCAAATGTCATTTTTAAAGGAAAAAATCTCATTTAAAACTGCTTGCGGGTTTAATGTCATGTCGGGTCATGGCAATATGGATGAAAATCAGTGAGACAAACGGCATGGGTACCCCCCAGTCCATTACCAGGCCCTTTGGGTCTTGTATGGATATTAAGGGGAACCCCGCACCCAAATTAAAATAAGGAAAGGTGTGGGGCCACCAGGCCCTATATACTCTGAACAGCAGTATACAGGCGGTGCAAACAAGACAGGGACTGTAGGTTTGTTGTTAAGTAGAATCTGTTTGTAATTTTGAACATTTTTAACGTGTTTAGCTCCAGCCAAAAAATCTTTTCTAAGCTTTTTGGAAAACATAGGGAAGGGATATCACCCCTGTGACATTTGTTTTGCTGTCTTTCCTCCTCTTCAGAAGATTTCACCTCACTTTTTTGTCCCAATGAAAAATGTTTTTTGAAAATTTGGGTTTTTTTGTGGAACAAGGATTGGAAAGCATCAGTGGAAAGGAGAAATTGTTTTCCCATATTAACTCTTACAGGAGAGAATTTCCCTTCCTAGGGGTAGATTTCATCTCACTTCCTGTTGTCTCCTTCCGTTTGCAAGTAGGAGTCGTTTGTAAGTTAGATGTTTGAAAGTAGGGTCCTGCCCTATATACTCAGCAGAAATTTGGGCCTTAGGTGTTGCTGTGGCCACAACACTGTAAGCCCTCACAGGGCCCTGCTGTGAAATATTAGATCAAGAATTGTAATTACATGCCCCTGTTGAACAGGAGCTGAAAAATTAGGCCTTAGGCACTGGTGCTGGTGCCACAACACTGCAACCCCTCACAGACACTCTAGTTGGAACGCAGGAACGAGCCCTGCTGCAAAGTATTGCTTCAAAAATTGTAATTACACGCCCCTGTTAGACAGGGGCAGAAAAATTGGGCCTTAGGCACTGGTGCTGGTGCCACAACACTGCAACCCCTCACAGACACTCTAGTTGGAATGCAGGAACGAGCCCTGCTGCAAAGTATTACATCAAAAATTGTAATTACATGCCCCTGTTAAACAGGGGCTGAAAAATTGTGCCTTAGGCACTGGTGGTGGCGCCCAGAACCAAAAATGTTCTTACAAGCTATCAGCGTGATGATTGAGGAGGAAGAGGATAATTACTCAGGGATAGTCACTCAGCATCAGCATAGGCAGTCTTTGAAGGGATCTGAGATTTCAAAAAAAATTATTCGGTTACATCAGCATCAGGTGCTTGGTAGCTGGTGGTGATCCAAGACTGATTCATTTTTATGAAGGTCAGCCGATCGACCGAGTCGGTGGACAGACGCACCCTGTGATCGGTTACCACGCCTCCAGCAGCACTGAATGTGCATTCCGAAAGAACGCTGGATGCAGGACAGGCCAGTAGCTCAATTGCATACTGTGCAAGCTCTGGCCAGTGATCCATCCTCAAGACCCAGTAACCCAGAGGATTTTCGGTGGGAAAGGTGTCCAAGTCTGATCTTGCCCCTAGGTATTCCTGCACCATGTAAAACAGACGCTGGCGATGGTTGCTGGAACCGATCATACCTTGGGGCTGCGGACCAAAAAATTGTCTGAACGCATCGGTCAGACGGCCACCTTCTCCACCGCTCCTTCTTTGACTGACCGAAGCCTCAGCAACACGTTGTCCAGAAACAGGAGTTTGTAACCTCCCAGTCTCTGGGAACGCGTTGCACAGACCTTTCTGCAAGGCCTCCTGAAGATGTTTCATCCTCTGCTCCCTCTGCGATGGCAAGATAAGGTCCGCAACCTTACCCTTGTAACGTGGATCAAGGAGGGTTGCCAGCCAGTATTGGTCCTTCTCCTTGATACCACGAATACGAGGATCCTTACGCAGGCTTTGCAGGATCAGGGAGGCCATGCAGCGTAGGTTTGCTGAGGCATTCGGTCCGGAGTCCTCTGGGTCACTAAGGACAACAACGTCCGCAGCCACCTCCTCCCAGCCACGTACAAGTCCATGTGTTCCTTGGGACTGATCCCTTAAAGACTGCTGCTGATGCTGAGTGCCAGGCTCCACCTCCATACTGACACAATCTTCCTCCTCCTCCTCCTCGTCCTCTTCCTGTGTGATCGGCGGGCACGCAGGAACGCTGTCTGGATAAAGGGGGCCTTGAGAGCTAAGGAAGTCCTCCTCTTCCTGCCTCTGTTCTGCCTCAAGTGCCCTGTCCATTATTACACGCAGCGTGTGCTCCAACAGGTGGACAAGGGGGACAGTGTCACTGATGCATGCACTGTCACTGCTCACCATCCTCGTGGCCTCCTCGAATGGTGACAGGACAGTGCATGCATCCCTGATCATGGCCCACTGGCGTGGGGAAAAAAAACCAAGCTCCCCTGACCCTGTCCTGGTGCCATAGTCGCACAGGTACTCATTGATGGCCCTCTGCTGCGTGTGCAGCCGCTGCAGCATGGCCAACGTTGAGTTCCACCTGGTGGGCATGTCACAGATTAGGCGGTTCTTGGGCAGGTTAAACTCCTTTTGGAGGTCCGTCAGCCGAGCACTGGCATTATATGACCGGCGGAAATGCACACAGACTTTCCTGGCCTGCCTCAGGACATCCTATAAGCCCGGGTACCTGCCCAAGAACCGCTGCACCACCAAGTTAAGGACGTGAGCCAAACAGGGCACATGGGTCATTTGTCACTGTTGGAGGGCAGAGAGGAGGTTGGTGCCATTGTCGCAAACCACCATTCCTGCCTTAAGTTGGCGTGGCGTCAACCACCTCTGAACCTGCCCCTGCAGAGCTGACAGAACCTCTGCCCCAGTGTGGCTCCTGTCCCCCAAGCACACCAGCTCAAGCACCGCATGGCATCTTTTGGCCTGCGTACTTGCGTAGCCCCTTGAACGCCTACGGAGCACCGCTGGTTCCGAGGAAGAGGCCATGGAGGAAGAAGAAGAGGAGGGGGTGGAGGAGAGAGGTGTGTCACAATCAGCATTTTGGAGGCGTGGTGGTGGAACAACCTCCAACACTACTGCACCTTGTCCTGCATCCTTCCCAGCTGCCAGCAGAGTCACCCAATGCGCCGTGAAACTTATGTAACGTCCCTGTCCATGCCTGCTGGACCATGAGTCAGCGGTAATATGCACCTTACCGCTGACCGCCCTGTCCAGCGAGGCATGGACATTGCCTTCCACATGCCGGTAGAGAGCCGGAATCGCCTTCTGTGAGAAAAAGTGGCGTTTGGGTACCTGCCACTGAGGAACCGCACATTCCACAAACTCACGGAAGGGGGCAGAGTCTACCAACTGAAAAGGCAGCAGTTGAAGTGCTAGCAATTTTGCCAAGCTAGCATTCAACCGCTGGGCATGTGGATGGCTGGGAGCAAACTTCTTTCGGCGGTGCAGCAGCTGGGGCAGGGAAATTTGCCTGGTACAATCTGACGTCGGTGTACCAAAAGCAGATTGCCCACAAGTACTTGGCTGTGACACACCTAATTCTACAGCTTCATTCCTCTCACTGCAGGTCTCAGAGAGGACTGAAGGTCTAGTGGGGTTGGAAATCTCAGCTGATGAGGAGCAAGGAGAGATCCTCTTTGTTCTTTGGTGTGGGTCTTTTAGATACGCTTGCCAACGAACTGCATGGCAGGTCAACATATGTCTGGTCAAGCATGTGGTACCCAAGCGGGAGATGTTTTGGCCACGCGAGATACGCTTGAGACATATGTTGCAAATAGCAGCGGTGTGATCTGATGCACTCGTCTCAAAAAAGGCCCACACCAAAGAACTTTTTGAATAACGCGCAGAGACTGCAGCACCCTGCACATGTGGAGCTTTGGGGTGTGATGCAGTCAATGTGCTGCCCTTAGGCTGGCCCCTGGAGGGCATCCTGCCTCGTTGGTGATGTGCCGCCTCCTCCTCCTCCTCCTCTCTCCTATCAGGCACCCACGTTGAGTCAGTGACCTCATCATCCCCTCCCTCCTCATCACTGGAGCAAACCTGGCAGTATGCTGCAGCAGGGGGAGCATGACTGCCAGATTGCTGTCCTTCTTGGGCACCCCCTCTGTCCGTGCTCATGTTACTGCCTTCATCGAGCTCAGTATCATCATCAGAGCCTTCCAAACGCTGGGCATCCTCCTGGAGCATGTACCCAACACTGTGGTCAAACAGTTCGAGGGAATCCTCATGAGGACATGGTGGAGCTAGGGAAGGAGTCACTGATGACATTGAGCTGAGGAAAGAGGCCGCTGCTTTGCCAGACAAAGCACCCTGGGCATGGGTGAGAGAGGATGAGGAGGATGAGGATGGCTTGGTCATCCACTCGACCAAGTCTTCCGCATGTTGCGGCTCAACACGGCCAGCTGCCGAAAAAAAGGCCAAGCGTGTCCCATGGCCACGTGCTGATGAGGATGCACCGTCTCCACGACCAGCACTAGACACAGAGCCTGCTTGCCCTCTCTTATTGGCTTGTGACTGTCTGCCTCTCCTTCTTGGCCTTCCAGACATACTAATGGCCTGTAGCTGCACTAAGCTGGGATAGAACACCTGTAATTTTCTTCAGGTAGCTTTATATACTGTAACCAGACAAGCCTGCCTGTCAGTAGGAAGATAACAGGAACGGATCTAGCTGAACACTGTGAGCAGGACGCACTGCACTAAATGTAAATAGTCTAGAAGATAACAGGAACGGATCTAGCTGAACACTGTGAGCAGGACGCACTGCACTAAATGTAAATAGCAGGAACGGATCTAGCTGAACACTGTGAGCAGGACGCACTGCACTAAATGTAACTAGCAGGAACGGATCTAGCTGAACACTGTGAGCAGGACGCACTGCACTAAATGTAAATAGTCTAGAAGATAACAGGAACGGATCTAGCTGAACACTGTGAGCAGGACGCACTGCACTAAATGTAAATAGCAGGAACGGATCTAGCTGAACACTGTGAGCTGGACGCACTGCACTAAATGTAAATAGCAGGAACGGATCTAGCTGAACACTGTGAGCAGGACGCACTGCACTAAATGTAAATAGCAGGAACGGATCTAGCTGAACACTGTGAGCAGGACGCACTGCACTAAATGTAAATAGTCTAGAAGATAACAGGAACGGATCTAGCTGAACACTGTGAGCAGGACGCACTGCACTAAATGTAAATAGCAGGAACGGATCTAGCTGAACACTGTGAGCTGGACGCACTGCACTAAATGTAAATAGCAGGAACGGATCTAGCTGAACACTGTGAGCAGGACGCACTGCACTAAATGTAAATAGCAGGAACGGATCTAGCTGAACACTGTGAGCAGGACGCACTGCACTAAATGTAAATAGCAGGAACGGATCTAGCTGAACACTGTGAGCAGGACGCACTGCACTAAATGTAAATAGCAGGAACGGATCTAGCTGAACACTGTGAGCAGGACGCACTGCACTAAATGTAAATAGCAGGATCGGATCTAGCTGAACACTGTGAGCAGGACGCACTGCACTAAATGTAAATAGTCTAGAAGATAACAGGAACGGATCTAGCTGAACACTGTGAGCCGGACGCACTGCACTAAATGTAAATAGCAGGAACGGATCTAGCTGAACACTGTGAGCTGGACGCACTGCACTAAATGTAAATAGCAGGAACGGATCTAGCTGAACACTGTGAGCAGGACGCACTGCACTAAATGTAAATAGCAGGAACGGATCTAGCTGAACACTGTGAGCAGGACACACTGCACTAAATGTAAATAGCAGGAATGGATCTAGCTGAACACTGTGAGCAGGACGCACTGCACTAAATGTAAATAGCAGGAACGGATCTAGCTGAACACTGTGAGCAGGACGCACTGCACTAAATGTAAATAGCAGGATCGGATCTAGCTGAACACTGTGAGCAGGACGCACTGCACTAAATGTAAATAGTCTAGAAGATAACAGGAACGGATCTAGCTGAACACTGTGAGCCGGACGCACTGCACTAAATGTAAATAGCAGGAACGGATCTAGCTGAACACTGTGAGCAGGACGCACTGCACTAAATGTAAATAGCAGGAACGGATCTAGCTGAACACTGTGAGCAGGACGCACTGCACTAAATGTAAATAGCAGGAACGGATCTAGCTGAACACTGTGAGCAGGACGCACTGCACTAAATGTAAATAGCAGGAACGGATCTAGCTGAACACTGTGAGCAGGACGCACTGCACTAAATGTAAATAGCAGGAACGGATCTAGCTGAACACTGTGAGCAGGACGCACTGCACTAAATGTAAATAGTCTAGAAGATAACAGGAATGGATCTAGCTGAACACTGTGAGCAGGACGCACTGCACTAAATGTAAATAGTCTAGATAGAAGATAACAGGAACGGATCTAGCTAAACTGAATACAGTGTATATATATATATGCAACACCTGGGATGCATATATATAAACAATACACTGTAAGTGCAGCTAACTGACTGACTGTTCTGCCTAATCTATCTAACTCAAATCAAATGACACTGTCTCTCTCTCTCTCTATCTCTCAGCACACCGGAACACACACTACACAGGGCCGCCGTGCAGGCGGCCTTATATAGTGTGGGGTGTGTACTAAATCCCCTGAGCCATAATTGGCCAAAGCCACCCTGGCTTTGGCCAATTACAGCTCTCTCTACTGACGGCGCTGTGATTGGCCAAGCATGCGGGTCATAGTGCATGCTTGGCCAATCATCAGCCAGCAATGCACTGCGATGCTGCAGTGAATTATGGGCCGTGACGCGCCACACGAATTTGGCGCGAACGGCCCATATCGTTCGCAATTCGACGGACGGTCGAACAGCCGATGTTCGAGTCGAACATGGGTTCGACTCGAACACGAAGCTCATCCCTACTGGATGGTATAAAGCCTGTTTGGTCAGGGGATATCAAGGTTGTAATAACTGAGGCTAGGCGGTCTGCTAAGATCCGTCTAAATATCTTTAAGTCATTATTGATGATAGATGGGGTGGAAATCTTGGGGGAGGGTATGGTCTTTACCTGGTTTAGGTATAAGGGATATATTGGCCAGTAGCATTTCTTCGGGGGAAATGTTTTCCTTTCAGGATATAGTTATAGAGTTTAGTCAGTTTGGGGATTAAAGATTCGGCAATTTTTTTGTAATAAATGGCCGAGAATCCATCTGGACCTGAGGTTTTAGAGGGTTTAAGGGAAGAAATGATAGAGGCAATTTCCTCTGATGTACAAGGGGCATTAAGGATTAACAGCTGCTCCTCCGACAGCTGGGGGAGTGAGAGGGTGTCTAACCAGGTTTGTGGGGAGGGAGGAAGAGAGGGGTCTGGGCCAGAAAATAGTTTCTGGTAAAAGGAGAAAAAGATGCCCAGGACATCTTTGGGATGGGTGGTAAGGTTACCATGATGGTCTCTTGTAGAGGTGAGTCGGTTGGGTGGTCTGTTTGAGCTTACGTGCAAACATAGTTGAAGCTGAATTGCTATGAAGGAGGAAGCGGGCTTTGGACCATCTGAGGGATTTTTCGGTGTGTTCTGAGTATGGTGTCTGGGGCCCTTTTTTTTCCGTTAATTTGGAGGAGTAAGTCTTGTGAAGGAGTCTGTGTGTGTCCATGGTAGGGATGAGCCGAACACCCCCCGGTTCGGTTCGCACCAGAACCTGCGAACGGACCGAAAATTTGCGTGAACTTTAGAACCCCATTGAATTCTATGGGACTCAAACGTTCAAAATCAAAAGTGCTAATTTTAAAGGCTAATTTGCATGATATTGTCCTAAAAAGGGTTTGGGGACCCAAGTCTTGCCACAGGGGACATGTATCAATGCAGAAAAAAGTTTTTAAAATGGTTGTTTTTTCGGGAGCAGTGATTTTAATGATGCTTTAAGTGAAAAAAAAAAGTGAAATATTCCTTTAAATATTGTACCTGGGGGGTGTCTATAGTATGCCTGTAAAGTGGCATGTGTTTCCCGTGCTTAGAACAGTCCCTGCACAAAATGACATTTTTAAAGGAATAAAAGTCATTCAAAACTGCTTGCGGCTTTAATGTAATGTCGGGTCCTGTCAATATGAATGAAAATCAGTGAGACAAACGGCATGGGTACCCCCCCAGTCCATTACCAGGCCCTTTGGGTCTTGTATGGATATTAAGGGGAACCCCGCACCCAAATGAAAACAAGGAAAGGCGTGGGGCCCCCAGGCCCTATATACTCTGAACAGCAGTATACAGGCGGTGCAAACAAGACAGGAACTGTAGGTTTGTTATTAAGTAGAATATGTTTGTAATTTGGAACTGGTACATTTTTAAAGTGTAGCTCCAGACAAAAAATCTATTTTTAAGCTTTTTGGAAAACAGGGAAGGGTTATCACCCCTGTAACATTTGTTTTGCTGTCTGTGCACCTCTTCAGAAGATTTCACCTCACTTTCTGTCCCAATGACAAATGTTTTTTGAAAATTTGGGGATTTTTAGTGAAACAAGGATTGGTGATAAAGCATCAGTGGAGAGGAGACACGTTTTTCCCATATTAACTCTTACAGGAGAGAATTTCCCTTCCTAGGGGTAGATTTAATCTCACTTCCTGTTGTCTCCTTCTGTTTGCAAGTAGGAGTCGTTTGTAAGTTGGATGTTTGAAAGTAGGGTCCTGCCCTATATACTCTGCATAAATTTGGGCCTTAGATGTTGGTGTTGCCACAACACTATAAGCCCTCACAGTTACTCTTGGTCGGCGCAGGAACAGGCTCTGCTGTGAAGTATTAGATTAAGAATTGTAATTACATGCCATTGTTGAACAGTGGTAGAAAAATTGGGCATTTGGTGATGGTGGTGCTGGTGCCACAAAACTGTAAGTCCTCACAGTTACTCTTGGGGGACGCTGGAATGGGCCCTGCTGTGAAATATTAGATCAAGAATTGTAATTATATGTCCCTGTTGAACAGGGGCAGAAAAATTGGGCCTTAGGCACTGGTGCCACAACACTGCAACCCCTCACAGATACTCTAGTTGGAGCGTAGGAACGAGCCCTACTGCAAAGTATTGCATCAAAAATTTTAATTACACGCCCCTGTTAAACAGGGGCTGAAAAATTGGGCCTTAGGCACTGGTGCTGGTGCTACAACACTGCAAGCCCTCACACATACTCTAGTTGAGCGCAGCAATGAACCCTCCTGCAAAATATTGCATCAAAAATTGTTATTACACGCCCCTGTTAAACAGGGGCTGAAAAATTGGGCCTTAGGCACTGGTGCTGGTGCCACAGCACTGTAACCCCTCACAGATACTCTAGTTGAGCGCAGCAATTAACCCTCCTGCAAAATATTGCATCAAAAATTGTAATTACACGCCCCTGTTAAACGGGGCTGAAAAATTGGGCCTTAGCCACTGGTGGCGGTGCCCAGAACCAAAAATATTCTTACAAGCTATCAGCATGATCATTGAGGAGGAAGAGGATAGTCACTCAGCATAACAGGATAGTCACTCAGCATCAGCATAGGCAGTCTTGAAGGGATCTGACATTTGAAAAAAAATGATTCGGTTACATCAGCATTAGGTGCTGGGTAACTGGTGGTGATCCAAGACTGATTCATTTTTATAAAGGTCAGTCGATCGACCGAATCGGTGGCCAGGTGCACCCTGTGATCGGTTACAAAGCTTCCAGCAGCACTGAATGTGCGTTCCGAAAGAACGCTGGAAGCAAGACAGGCCAGTAGCTCAATTGAATACTGTGCAAGCTCTAGCCAGTGATCCATCCTCAAGACCCAATAACCTAGAGGATTTTCGGTGGGAAAGGTTTACAAGTCAGATCTTGCCCCTAGGTGTTCCTGCACCATGTCAAACAGATGCTGGCGATGGTTGCTGGAACCAATCATACCTTGGGGCTGCAGACTAAAAAATTGTGTGAACGCTTCGGTCAGATGGCCACCTTCTCCACAGCTCCTTCTTTGACTGACCGAAGTCTCAGCAAAACGTTGTCCAGGAACAGGAGTTTGTAACCTCCCAGTCTCTGGGAACGCATTGCACAGACCTTTCTGCAAGGCCTCCCGAAGCTGTTTCATCCTCTGCTCCCTCTGCGATGGCAAGATAAGGTCCGCAACCTTACCCTTGTAATGTGGATCAAGGAGGGTTGCCAGCCAGTAACGATCCCTCTCCTTGATACCACCAATACGAGGATCCTTCCGCAGGCTTTGCAGGATCAGGGAGGCCATGCAGCGCAGGTTTTCTGAGGCATTCAGTCCAGAGTCCTCTGGGTCACTAAGGACAACATGATCCGCAGTCACCTCCTCCCAGCCACGTACAAGTCCATGGGTCTCTTCAGTGGCGGCCCGTCCATAGGGGCGCCTGGGTGCCGCCGACCCCCCCCCCCCCTCCAGGCAGTCTCAAAAAAAAATGTCAAAAAAAAAAAAATATATATATATATATATATATATATATATATTAAAGCTGGCCCTTTAAAAAAAAATACACAAAAAGGGGCACTTCATTTGCGGGCATGTAGCCCGTCTTGCGGCGCTTTCTGAAGCGCTGAGTAGCTTCCGCCCAGCCCCCGTATCTATTACTAGGGCCAGGCGGTTTGATTGATTGATTGACACACTCTGCAATCTGGTGACACACTCTTCAATCTGGTGACACACTCTTTTTTTTTTTAATTATTTTTTATTAAAGATTTTCAAGTACAAAACATAATACAAGTTTTTTTTTCTTAAAGTACAAAACATGAGAACACACGTTAATCAGAGACAGTTTCAAAGTGTACATTGTAGAGGGTGAATGATTTTTACAATCTTATTACCTTGTTAGTCATGTATAATGAGATATTAATTTATTTAACATAGTGTATTTCCATGAAACAATAGAGTGAAAATGTAGAAAAAGAGGGAAGGGGGAAAGGAGGAAGAGTAGGGCAAGGAATTGGAGGGGGTAGTGGAAAGGGAGAGGTGATGAAGTGATGTAGGTATGTTTATTTTTCATTAATTATTCAAGTTTAGCTGAGGTATAGTGAGGGGTAAATACTTTGTGAAGCATTATTTCAAAAAACTTCAAAAAGCTTCAAAAACTTGTAGCCACCCGCCTGTAGGACAGTGATATATCCCTGGCGCACCAATCTTTTTTAATTATCTCTAAACCAATCCGACCATATCTTCCAATGTTTATCAAAGGAGGGTTTCTGTTCAGTTCTAGCTGCTATTAATGATTCAAAGATATAATTAGTTTGTGTTATTGCAAGGGCTTCTGATACATTGGGTACGATATTTGTTTTCCAGTTTTTGGTAATTAATGATCTAGCAGCCAGGAGTATATGTGTGATCGCTGTTCGGAAGCAAGGAGGGAAACTTTCAATACCTAAGTTTAACAGTGCTAGGCCAGGGTTTGGTGGTCTTAGTATTCCTGTGATGCGAGATATACACTTAAATATATTTTTCCAAAAGCTAGTAAGATGTTTACACGACCAAAATACTTGGAGGATATTATCCACTTCCCCACATGTTCTCCAACATAACGGTGAGTTGGAGAAGGAGAATTTAGATAGTCTATAGGGCGTGAGGTATCATCTTTGAGCTATTTTTAGGGAAAGTTCCCAATGATTTACACATCGAGTTGCCTTGTACGTGGTTTTGAATGCAATTTTCCATTGACTATCGGTGTAGGATTCCCCCAGTTCTAGTTCTCACTTTAGAAAAGGTGGGAGTTTCGTAAAGGTAGATTTGTTTTGAAGAAAATTGTAAAATAAGGAAATACCCTTGGGTGTGGCGGGAGTTTTTGTGTAGAATTGCCATATTGAGTCGTGTATAAGTATGTGGGTTGATTTTAGAGATTTTAGAAAATGGACAAGTTGCCTGTATTTAAAGTGATCCGCTAGGGGTAGTGAGTATTCCTCCACCAGTGCGTTGAATGATTTAAGCGTGTTGTTGATATATAGGTCAGCAATCAGAGATATACCTCTCGAGGACCATTTTGAGAAATTGGAGTGTGGTATGGCGTGATTTAAGATTGTGATTGGGATAGGGATATTTATAATTTTGGCTGGGGGTGGGAGCATCTTGTGAAGTTCTCTCCATGCTAATAGAGAGGCCTGAACAGTTAGTGGTAATGATCTTAGGGGGTAAGGTATCCATGTATCAAGTAGTAAGAGCATTCGGAGATCTTGGGTTGGGCTAAGGGCTTGTTCTATGTTGTACCAGAGGATATCTGGGGATGGTGATAACCAATATCTGAGTTGGGTAAGCAAAGATGCTCGATGGTAGTCTTTAATATCTATCAGGCCCATTCCTCCTATTGATCTATGTTTAACTAGAATAGCTCTAGAGCATCTGGGTCTTTTGGAGCCCCATATGTAATTTCTGAGGAGAGAGTTTAGTATTTGGAGGTGGGTGTTCTTGAGTGGGATCGGTAATATGCGAAACACATACAAAATCTGGGGAAGGAGGAGCATTTTAAAGGATGCTAATCGTCCTGACCACGATAATTCTATTTTGGTAAGTCGTTTTGTTTCTTTCATGATTTTGTCTATCAGCGGATTATAGTTGGCATCTGCTAGTTTTAAGGGGTCGGCCGTTATTTGTAATCCCAGATATGGGATACTAGATGAGTTCCATGTATAAGGGAATCGTTTTTGTAGATCCAACTTGAGGGATGGAGGGATATTTAAGCCCAAGATTAGGGATTTTGAGAAATTCACTTTATAATATGACACTTGACTAAAGTTCGTAAGAATATCATGGGCACATCTTAGGGACCTATGTGGTGATGTCAAAAGAAGAATGATGTCATCTGCGAATAAATTAATGTTGTGTGATTTACCTAACCTAGGGAGAATCCGGGTGTACCTAGGTGCGTTCTAATTTTTTCCGCTAAAGGCTCTATAAGGAGGTTGAATATAGAGGGGGACAGTGGGCATCCCTGCCTGGTACCGTTGGTAATTGGAAAGGAAAGGGAAAGGGTACCGGAAGTGTAGACTTGCGCACATGGTGAGGAATACAAGGCCAAGATGGCTGAGAGAATGGGGCCTGCAAACCCAAACTTCCTAAGTGTCTGCGTCATATATCCCCAGTGGACCCTGTCGAATGCCTTCTCCGCATCCAAAGAGAGTAGCAGAGAGGGCACCCGACAGGATCCAGCGTGATAGACCACATCAATAATCCTCCTTGTGGCATCCGATGCTTGTCTGCCTTTGGTGAAACCTGTTTGATCTGGATTGATCAGGAGTGGCAGGAGTGTTATAAGTCTATGGGCTAGGATTTTGGCATACAGCTTAACATCTGTGTTTAGTAGGGAAATAGGTCTAAAGTTAGCAGGTGTTATAGGGTCCTTCCCAGGTTTTGGGATAGTGACAACATACGCTTTAAGCATTTCGGCGGGGAATGAGGCAGAGGACATTGCTTCCGAATAAATTTCTTTGAGTGAGGGGGACAGGGTTTCACAAAGCACTTTATAGTAACTGTTTGGTAGTCCATCTGGTCCTGGAGATTTACCAGTGGGCAATGATTTTACTGCTTTTTGGATCTCAGTCTCCGTTATGGGTGAGTTAAGTTGTTCTAATTGTGATGTTGAGAGGGAGGGTAATGTGAGATCTGCCAAAAATGATTGAATGGCATCATCTGAGGGCTGTGGTGTATTTTCATCTTCTTTTAAATTATAAAGAGAAGAGTAATACTCAGCAAAATTATTTGCTATTTCGCTTGGGTTGAATATTTTACTGTTGTCTGAGCTGCAAATTAGATAGGGGATCTTCATTTGTGTTCTACGGTCTTTTAGTCTCTGGGCCAAAAATTTGCCAGCTCTGTTACCAGAAGAGTAATGATTCAGTTTAAGGAATCTAATATGTTTGTCATATTGTTCTAGCAACAGGAGCCTGAGATATGATCGCATTTGGTTTAATTTGTTTGCTGTGCTAGGGTCAGGCAAGTTTTTATTTTGAACCTCCAGAAGTTTTATATCTTTTAGAAGGGAATCTAATTTTTGTGTCCTCTGCCTCTTCATCCGCGAACTGATCTGTAGCAAGATACCTCTAATATATGTCTTATGGGCGCACCACATAATAAATGGACTATTGACAGACTTAGCATTAACATCAAAATATTTTTTTAGATGTTTGTTCACAAGAGCAACCTGGGAGGGCTGCTGGAAGATTTGTGGATTGGCCCGCCAAATGTAAGCTGGTGCCGATGCATAACTGTCAGAGCGGTTACCTGGTTGGGCACCGGTGCGCGCCGGGGCGTGTTGGTGCTCGTGTTCCTGTGCGTGCTGGGGCGCGTGTTCCTGGGGGCACTGGCGTGTCTGGTCTGGCTGGCCGTGGCGTGCAGGGTGGCGTCCGGGCGTGCGTGCGTACGTTCGCGCTAGCGCACGTTCGCCTGTGGGCGTTACCGCGGGCGTGCCCAGTAGTGTTGGCATGCACACTGGTGTCGGGGGCGCGCTCGGGCGCATGCGGGGGCGCTTTGGCGAATCGGCGCGTGCACGAACGCGGCGTTTTGGCACCAATCGGCCTATTTAAGTCTGCCTCTATCCCTGTTCGGTGCTGCCTGATCAACAGCTCTGTGTCTAGTTCCGTGATCCTCTCTGTGTTCCGTATCTCTGAAGTTTGACCCGTTGTGACCTGGCTTGCCTTTTGGACTTCCTTGACTGCTGCCTGAACCCGACCCCGGCTTGTTTGACCTTGTTTCTGCCTGCTCCCTTTGTACCGTTGCTGCCAGCCCGTTGCCGACCTCTGCCTGTGTGTGACCAGCCTGATAAGCTCCAGTTCCAGTATACCTGAGTTCTACCTGCTGCTTGAAAGACCACCTTTCTCCAGGATCCAAACACCAGGCCCTCATACCACTCCGTATTCGCGGGCTTCCTGTCTGCTCTATCAGGGGCCCGGAATCGGATACGTAAGGGAGCCTACCCTCTGCCCAAGCGGACTCACCTGTCTGGTAAGTGAGGGACCTGACAGTATCAGGCAGCCATGACTGAGTCCGGGCAGGGGGCCTCCCCCATGGATGAACTTTGCAGGCACCTAGCGGGCCTCACCCAAGCAGTTAAAAGCTTACAGGAGGGCTATACAAGACTGGAAGGACAGGTCCAGGCCCTCTCAGCATCCCCTCAGGGAGCACCTGTTAATCCTGCCTCAGCGCCCTCTGTAGTAATGCTCCCACCAGAGCCCAGGGTGCCTACACCTGAAAAGTTCTCCGGAGAATGTTGCAAGTTCCGGGCATTCCGCAACGCATGCAAACTTTATTTTGCCTTACAACACCGTACGTTTTCCTTGGAGGCCACCAAGGTGGGGTTCGTCATATCTCTTTTGACCGGCGAGCCTCAGACCTGGGCCCATCACCTGCTGGAGCAAAAAGCCAGATCTCTGTATTCCTTGAATGACCTCTTCATAGCAATGGCTCAGTTATACGAGGACCCCCAGCTAACAGCCACGGCAGAAGCCGCCTTGCACTCCCTACAACAAGGCCGCAGAGCGGCCGAAGATTACGCTGTGGAGTTTAGGCGTTGGAGCTCTGATATGGAGTGGAACGACGCGGCCTTGCATCACCAATACCGGCTGGGGTTGTCTGACCCTCTTAAAGACGAATTGGCACGGGTAGGGGTACCTCAGACACTGGATGAGCTCATAAACCTGTCAATCCAGATTGACCGCCACCTTAGAGAGAGACGTTCTGAGAGGTCCATTGGCCATCCACGCCTCACTTGGATGCTGCCCAGGGCTCCTAGTGTCCCGAACCAAGCTCCTCCTGTCCCGTCTGTTTCAACCCAGGAAGCTCCTGAACCCATGCAGCTAGGACTGCTCCGTCCCTCTTTGACCCCAGAAGAGAAAACGCGCAGACGCACACTCAATCTGTGCCTGTACTGTGGAGAGTCTGGACACTTTGCAATGGCATGCCCCAACAAGAGACGTAAGTGCCTGCCGTCCTCCTCTTTGTGTGCACCTGTTTCACCCAGCTTCGGTAACCATCTAACACTTTCTGTTATATTACAGCTACCTGGAAGGAACATCCCAGTACCGGTCATTATTGATTCAGGAGCATGTTGCGGATTCATTGACCGGACCTTCACTGAAAATCATCATATTCCTACCCAACCCAAGGCCCAGGGACTGGCAGTTTTCTTAGCGGACGGCTCCACCCTCAGCTCCGGACCTGTTACCCAGGAAACTGTTCCTCTACTGGCCACCATTGGCCCAGAACACCAGGAACTTTTACGCCTGGATGTCATCTCCTCTCCTCTCTTTCCAATTATCTTAGGAATGCCTTGGCTACAGGCTCACAATCCCAGTATCAACTGGTCCACAGGCAAGATCCAGTTTTCATCTGAGTATTGCAAACAACACTGTTTACGGGGGACCCTCATGGCATCCTCTCAATGCCTTTGCCTAGATTCAGAAACCAAGTCTTATCAAAATCTTCCCGAACCCTACCGGAATTTCCTGGATGTGTTCAGCAAAAAGGGGGCAGAAACTCTTCCGGTACATAGACCCTACGATTGCCCGATAGAACTTTTACTCGGAACTGAAGTTCCCTTCGGGAGGATTTTTCCCTTAACTGAGCAGGAGCTGGGCACCTTGAAAGCCTATATTGACGAAAACCTAAAGAAAGGATTCATTCGTCCCTCCACATCTCCAGCAGGTGCAGGCATCTTTTTCGTAGAGAAGAAAGATCACTCCTTACGTCCCTGCATCGATTACCGGGAACTCAATAAAATTACTATAAAGAACAGATATCCGCTACCTCTAGTGCCCAAACTATTTCAGAGATTAGGATCTGCTACCGTCTTCACCAAGCTGGACCTCCGCGGAGCCTACAATTTGATCTGCATAAGAGAGGGGGAGGAATGGAAGACGGCCTTTCGTACTCGATTCGGGCACTACGAGTATCTAGTCATGCCCTTTGGCCTGTGCAACGCGCCAGCCACATTCAAGCACTTCGTCAACGATGTCTTTCGTGACTTTCTGGACCTATACGTCATTGTTTATCTGGACGATATCCTGGTTTTCTCTGCTTCCCTGACTGACCATCGCAAACACGTGCGAAACGTACTTACCCGACATAGACAACATGGGCTTTATGCCGAACTCGAAAAATGCGAGTTCGAGCTCCAATCCATCCAGTTCCTAGGCTTGGTCATCTCTCCTGACGGTATCAAAATGGACCCGCAAAAGGTATCTGCTATCTTGGATTGGCCTGCACCTGTAGACAAAAAAGGAGTACAGCGCTTTATTGGCTTCGCCAATTTTTATAGATAATTCATTAAAGGATTCTCTTCAATAATAGCTCCCATTACGGAACTCATCAAACAGGGAATCCGGTTCTGCTGGACCCCTAAGGCGCAAGTGGCCTTTGAAAAACTCAAAGCTCTGTTTACTTCAGCCACTATCCTCAAACATCCCAATCCTGCCTTGCCTTTCGTCTTAGAAGTGGATGCTTCCGAAGTCGCAGTTGGAGCCGTGCTCTCACAAAGACAAGGTACCAAAGCACTCCTGTACCCTGTGGGATTCTTTTCACGCAAGCTCTCCTCTTCTGAGAGGAACTATGACGTGGGAGATCTGGAACTTCTAGCCATTAAGGCAGCTCTGGAGGAATGGCGTTATCTCCTGGAGGGTGCAGCTCACCCCATTTTGGTCTACACAGTCCATAAAAATTTAGAATATCTAAGGACGGCTAAGAGACTAAAACCCCGGCAAGCCAGATGGGCACTTTTTTTTTCCCGATTTATTTTTCACATTACCTACAGACCCGGATCCAAGAATGTCAAATCCGACGCCCTCTCCCGAATGTTCCTTGATTCAGAGAAGACCCTGCCTCCAGACACCATCCTCCCCTCTGGGAATTTCCTGATCTTACAGGAGGATCTAATCTCTCAGATCAGACGGTCCTCTATGGGAATGTCATCACCTGCTGAAGCTTGTACCAAAGATGGGCTGTTCTGGTACAAAAACAAAATTGTGGTCCCTGAGGAGCTAAAAGTACGGGTGTTAAACTTGTGCCATGATCACAAATTGGCCGGTCACTTCGGCACACGGAAGACAATTGATCTCATCCAACGCACCTTCTGGTGGCCTCACCTTGCTAAAGACTGCAAGGAATACGTTGAGTCCTGTAATACTTGTGCCAGAAGAGAGAGTAGTCGGGCAAGAGCATGGGGTCTGTTGAGACCATTACCAGTCCCAGAGAGACCGTGGGCCATGATTTCAATGGACTTTATTGTTGAATTCCCCCCATCAGACGGTTTCTCTTCCATCTTTGTTGTGGTAGACAGGCTGTCTAAAATGGCCCACTTTCTCCCCATGAAGGGCACCCCTTCGGCCATGGAAACCGCTACCATCTTTATCAAAGAGATCATCAGATTGCATGGAGTACCAACCAACATAGTTTCCGACAGAGGCGTCCAATTTACCTCCAGATTCTGGAAAGCCCTCTGTGGCTCCCTAGAGTGCCCTGTCCCTGCAGTATCCGAAACCTTGGACTTTTTCTCATATAATAACAAATTACTGCAGGATACCATGACCAAAGCTCAAGAAGACTACAAAAGAATTTTTGACAGGAAGAGACGTGGAGAACTTGCTCTGGAACCGGGCAACTCTGTCTGGTTATCTACTACTAACCTTAAGTTGGCCTGTCCGTCCAGAAAACTAGGCCCTAAATACTTGGGTCCTTTTCTGGTTAAAAGAAAAATTAACGATGTGGCATATGAACTTGATCTTCCTAACGCCCTGAGGATACACCCAGTCTTCCATGTGTCCCTCTTGAAGCCGGTCACCCCCAACTCCTTTGCTGGCCGTAGTATTGGCCCACCCAAGCCTATCCTAGTTAATGGCGAAGAGGAGTTCGAGGTGGAGGCAATTTTAGATTGCAGAAGAAGACGCAACCAAGTTTAATACCTTGTAAAATGGAAGGGCTATGGGCCCGAAGATAATTCTTGGGAGCCAGAGAGCAACTTGCACGCCAGGGAACTCCTACAGTCATTTAAAGCTTCTCATGCCTCAAAAATGGCCCAGCTTGGCATCCGGAGTCTGCCCTTGAGGAGGGGGCACTGTCAGAGAGGTTGGGCGCCGGTGCGCGTGTTCCTGGGGGCACTGGTGTGTCTGGTCTGGCCGGCCGTGGCGTGCAGGGTGGCGTCCGGGCGTGCGTGCGTTCGCACGTGGGCGTTACCGCGGGCGTACCCGGTAGTCTTGGCATGCACGCCGGTGTCGGGGGCGCGCTCGGGCGCGTGCGGGGGCGCGGGGCACTTTGGCGAATCGGCGCGTGCACGAGTGCGGCGTTTTGGCGCCAATCGGCCTATTTAAGTCTGCCTCTCTCCCTGTTCGGTGCTGCCTGATCAACAGCTCTGTGTCTAGTTCCGTGATCCTCTCTGTGTTCCGTATCTCTTAAGTTTGACCCGTTGTGACCCGGCTTGCCTTTTGGACTTCCTTGACTGCTGCCTGAACCCCGGCTTGTTTGACCTTGTTTCTGCCTGCTCCCTTTGTACCGTTGCTGCCAGCCCGTTGTCAACCTATGCCTGTGTGTGACCAGCCTGATAAGCTCCTGCTCAGCATCAGTTCCAGTATTCCTGAGTTCTACCTGCTGCTTGAAAGACCACCTTTCTCCAGGATCCAAACACCAGGCCCTCATACCACTCCATATTCGCAGGCTTCCTGTCTGCTCTATCAGGAGCCCCGAATCGGATACGTAAGGGAGCCTACCCTCTGCCCAAGCGGACTCACCTGTCTGGTAAGTGAGGGACCTGACAATATCTCTCCTCTATTGTGAGAGACACAGGAGCGTGGTCTGACCACGTAATGTCATGCACGGTAGAGGAGGATACCCTCTGAAGGAGAGTTCTGTCCACCAAGATCAGGTCTATGCGTGAGTACGAGTTGTGCCTAGAGGAGTGGAAGGAATAATCTCGTTCATTGGAGTGCTGGCATCTCCAAGCATCATACATCTCTTCTTTATGTAGTATATTTTGGATTGAGGGAAGAGGGCGTCTTGATTTGGAGGTGGTGTCCATTTTGTAATCCACTGTGATATTGCAGTCCCCACACATTATGACTGCTCCCTTTTTGATTGAGTTGATCTTTTGAAACATCTTTTTCAAAAAGCAGAGTTGATGTGTGTTTGGCGCATAAAGGTTAACTAATGTGTATAGGTGGTTGTTGAATTCCCCAATCAGGACTAAATATCGACCCTCTGGGTCTATGTGGGTCTCTCGGATTGAGAGAGAAACAGAGTCTCTGATGGCAATAAGTATGCCCCTTTGTTTTTTAGATGCTGATGCCTGAAAGATGTAAGGGTATTTATGATGTGAGAACTTGGGGACTGCTGAGGCCGCCCAGTGTGTCTCTTGCAAACACAGGATATCAGAATTGAGTCTGAGGGCTTCCCTCCACACTGAGGCTCTTTTGGCAGGGTGGTTTAGACCGTGGACATTAAAAGAGGTCACTCTGACCGCCATATGAGATGTGTGGGATGATGGTGTGTTGGTACCTTATGTAATCCTGAGTAGGTTTCCGCAGGTCTTAGTTGTAGTTTTTTCCTCTTTCCGGATGAGATGGTTTCTTCCAATGGTATGATCTTACAGTCCATCACCGATACGGAGGGGTAAGGGATGAGAAAAAGAAAAGGTATCAGGAAAATCGTAGTTGTGGGTAGCTTATGACATTCGAGGCGATTGGGTGTTGCGGGTTTTCTGTTTCTTTTTGTATGCTACAACCTTCCAATCATTTTGGTCGTCTAGTCTCGATGAGAGGGAAGACCCTGCAGAGGGTTGCTCTGGTAGAATGTCCCATGTTCGCAGCATGGAAAGGCCGTCTTCTAGGTTGGTGATCACCGAGGTCTTGCTATCATGGGTGATGATAAGTTTTGTTGGGTAACCCCATCTGTATACAATGTTATGATTGCGCAATGCCTTAGTCACAGTTAGCAGTGATTTGCGCTTTTGCATTGTGAACTGTGAAAGGTCTGCGAACATTTGGATATTGGAGTACTTCTCAGGAGGTTGTGAATTTTTCCTAAAGGCTAGCATGAACTGCTCCTTAACAAGAAAGAAGTGCACCCGCATCAGAACGTCTCTAGGAATATTGTCTGGTAGGTGTGCAGGTTTAGGAAGCCTGTGGATTCTGTCGATGACTAACTCCGAAGAGGGAGTAGATGGTAAATAAACTGACATAAATTCCTGAATGTATTGGCGGAGTTGTGAGGGCTGAACACTTTCTGGGACTCCACGCAGTTTCAGATTGTTCCTGCGTGATCTGTCCTCGAGGTCTGCGACTTTTTCTTTAAGCCATGTTACCTCATCTGACTGTTCATTGTGAGCATCTACTAGGGTGTTGTATGATGCTGCGTAATCCCCCATTTTTTTCTCCACGTGGTCTACTCTACCTCCTAGTTCCTTACATAGTTACATAGTAGGTGAGGTTGAAAAAAGACACAAGTCCATCAAGTCCAACCTATGTGTGTGATTATGTGTCAGTATTACATTACATATCCCTGTATATTGCGGTCATTCAGGTGATTATCTAATAGTTTCTTGAAGCTATCAATGCTCCCCACTGAGACCACCGCCTGTGGAAGGGAATTTCACATCCTTGCCGCTCTTACAGTAAAGAACCCTCTACGTAGTTTAAGGATAAACCTCTTTTCTTCTAATTGTAATGAGTGGCCACGAGTCTTATTAAACTCTCTTCTGCGAAAAAGTTTTATCCCTATTGTGGAGTCACCAGTACAGTATTTGTAAATTGAAATCATATCCCCTGGTGCCCAGAACTGGACAGCATACTCCAGGTGCGGCCAGACCAGAGTCTTGTAGAGTGGGAGAATTATCGTTTTATCTCTGCAGTTGATCCCCCTTTTAATGCATGCCAATATTCTGTTTGCTTTATTAGCAGCAGCTTGGCATTGCATGCCATTGCTGAGCCTATCATCCACTAGGACCCCCAGGTCCTTTTCCATCCTAGATTCCCCCAGAGGTTCTCCCCCCAGTGTATAGATTGCATTCATATTTTTGCCACCCAAATGCATTATTTTACATTTTTCTACATTGAACCTCCTTTGCCATGTAGTCGCCCACCCCATTAATTTGTTCAGGTCTTTTTGCAAGATTTCCACATCCTGCGGAGAAGTTATTGCCCTGCTTAGCTTAGTATCGTCTGCAAATACAGAGATTGAACTGTTTATCCCATCCTCCAGGTCGTTTATGAACAAATTAAATAGGATTGGTCCCAGCACAGAACCCTGGGGAACCCCACTACCCACCCCTGACCATTCTGAGTACTCCCCATTTATCACCACCCTCTGAACACGCCCTTGTAGCCAGTTTTCAATCCATGTACTCACCCTATGGTCCATGCCAACGCACCTTATTTTGTACAGTAAACGTTTATGGGGTACTGTATCAAATGCTTTCGCAAAATCCAGATACACCACGTCTACGGGCCTTCCTTTATCTAGATGGCAACTTACCTCCTCATAGAAGGTTAATAGATTGGTTTGGCAAGAACGATTCTTCATGAATCCATGCTGATTACTGCTAATGATATCATTCTTATTATTAAAATCTTGTATATAGTCCCTTATCATCCCCTCCAAGAGTTTACATACTATTGATGTTAGGCTAACTGGTCTGTAATTCCCAGGGATGTTTTTTGGGCCCTTTTAAAATATTGGTGCTACATTGGCTTTTCTCCAATCAGCTGGTACCATTCCAGTGAATAGACTGTCTGTAAAAATTAGGAACAATGGTCTGGCAATCACCTGACTGAGTTCCCTAAGTACCCTCGGATGCAAGCCATCTGGTCCCAGGGACTTATTAATGTTAAGTTTCTCAAGTCTAATTTTAATTCCATCCTCTGTTAACCATGTAGGTGCTTCCTGTGTTGTGTCATGTTCACTTCTACTTTAAAGTTGCGCATGCATTCCATCATGTCTGCATGTAAGGAACTGCGTAATGAGACCAGCATGTCTCTGAGGGTTGTGTCTGAGAGAGGTTGGTTTACAGTAGGGAAGGAGTTAATGGAATCAGCCATCTCCCTCGTGTCTTCTAATGAGTTATGGCCCGTACTGACTTTTGTTTGTGCGAATCATCCGACATGTGGGGTTTCGATTTGGCAGGGCTGCCTGAGAGCGGAGTGGAGGCATCTGGAGAGTAGCAGTGTGGGCCTTTTCCGGAGCTCGGGCTCGGTGTGTCTGAGTGTGATTCGATCTATGTGACCAGAGAGCAGCCGGCGGCGCCATATTGGATCTCGCTGTGGTTTTTGGAGGGAAGAAATCTCTCAGTTTCTTCGGCTGAGAGGAGTTTTGTCTCTTTCTCGTCATCTCTAGGGGTGGTGCGGGTCCTTAGGTAGGTGCTGGTACCAGAAGGAGCAGCTTGGTTCGCCTCGAACTGCTTTAAATCCTGTTGTTAGACCGGAGCTAACAGGTCATGCGGCTGTTCACTAGCGCAGTAGCCACGCCCCCCCCCGGTGACACACTCTTTAATCTGGTGACACACTCTGCAATCTGGTGACACATGCTGCAATCTGGTGACACACTCTGAAATCTGGTAACACACGCTGCAATCTGGTGACACACGCTGCAATCTGGTGACACATGCTGTAATTTGGTGACACACACGCTGCAATTTGGTGACACACACGCTGCAATTTGGTGACACATGCTGTAATTTGATGACACACGCTGCAATTTGGTGACACACGCTGCAATTTGATGACACATTCTGCTGCAATTTGGTGACATATGCTGCTGCAATTTAGTGGTGACACACGCTGCAATTTGGTGACACATGCTGCTGCAATTTGGTGACACATGCTGCAATTTGGTGACACATGCTGCTGCAATATGGTAACACATGTTGCTGCAATTTGGTGACACATGCTGCTGCAATTCTGTGGTGACACATGCTGCTGCATTTTGTGGGACACAGGCTGCATTTTATGTGACACAGGCTGCATGTAAGGAGGGACTCCGCTGGGGACACCTGATGTAAGGAGGGACTCCGCTGGGGACACCCGATGGCATCTGGTGGCAGGCGACATGGCTAGTGACATGCTCAGGGCTCCCACTTATTCTGCATTATAGTGAGTTGAATGATTTCATTTTATATTACAATGTAATAATAGAAATAATGCGCTTCAATCATCCTGACACCATAACAACCATGGTGCAGGGATGATTGAAGCGCTAACACCAGGTGTTTGGAGTATCTTTATCTGCTGATTGTTAAAATTACTAGAATACACATATTTCTATTGTTGGGTAGGATCTGGGCCTGTTGTCCCTTCATCCCTCTCTCCCTCTCCCTCCATCCCTCGGTCATCTCAGACACTAACCACACCACCTTAGAGCCACGCCCACTATTTCACTGAAACCACGCCCATTTTCACCAAGTGGGAGGGGTCAAAAAGGAGGGGCGGGGCCTGCCCCCCATCCTAAAACTTCACCAGCCGCCACTGGGTTTCTTGGGACTGTAAATGATCCCTTGAAGACTGCTGATGATGATGAGTGCCAGGCTAAACCTCCATGCTGACACTAACCTCCTCCTCCTTGTCTTCTTCCTATGTGATCGGAGGGCACGCAGGAACGTTATTGTATGCAGCGTGTGCTCCAACAGGTGGACAAGGGGGACAGTGTCACTGATGCATGCACTGTCACTGCTCACCATCCTCCTGGCCTCCTCAAATGGTGAAAGGGCAGTGCATGCATCACAGATCATGGCCCACTGGTGTGGGAAAAAAACAAGCTACCCTGACCCTGTCCTGGTGCCATAGTCACACAGGTACTCATTGATGGCCCTATGCTGCGTGTGCAGCCGCTGGAGCATGGCCAACGTTGAGTTCCACCTGGGGAGCATGTCACAGATTAGGCAGTTCTTGGACAGGTTAAATTCCTTTTGGAGGTCAGCCAGCTGAGCACTGGCATTATATGACTGGCAGAAATGCACACAGACTTTCCTGGCCTTCCTCAGGACATCCTGTAAGCCCGGGTACCTGCCCAAAAACCGCTGCAGCACCAAGTTAAGGACGTGAGCCAAACAGAGCACATGGGTCAGTTGTCCCTGTCGGAGGGCAAAGAGGAGGTTGGGGCCATTGTCGCAAACCACCATTCCTGGCTGAAGCTGGCATGGCATCAACCACCTCTGAGCCTGCCCCTGCAGAGCTGACAGAATCTCTGCCCCAGTGTGGCTCCTGTCCCCCAAGCACATCAGCTCAAGCACCACATGGCATCTTTTGGCCTGCTTACATGCGTAGCCCCTTGAATGCCTACGGAACACCGCTGGTTCCAAGGACAAAGCACAGGAAGAGGCCATGGAGGAAGAAGAAGAGGAGGGGGTGGAGGAGAGAGGTGTGTCAGAATCACCTGTAGTAGCATTTTGGAGGCGTGGTGGCGGAACAACCTCCAACAGTACTGCACCTTGTCCTGCATCCTTCCCAGCTGCCAGCAAAGTCACCCAATGTGCCATGAAAGATAGGTAACGTCCCTGTCCATGCCTGCTGGACCATGAGTCAGCGGTAATATGCACCTTACCGCTGATCGTCCTGTCCAGTGAGGCCAAGACATTGCCTTCCACATGCCGGTAGAGAGCCGGCATCGCCTTCTGTGAGAAAAAGTGGCGTTTGGGAACCTGCCACTGAGGTACCGCACATTCCACAAACTCACGGAAGGGGGCAGAGTCTACCAACTGAAAAGGCAGCAGTTGCAGTGCTAGCAATTTAGCCAAGCTAGCATTCAACCGCTGGGCATGTGGATGGCTGGGAGCGAACTTCTTTTGGTGGTGCAGCAGCTGGGGCAGGGAAATTTGCCTGGTACAATCCGATGTTGGTGTACCAAAAGCAGATTGCCCACAAGTACTTGGCTGTGACACACCTAATTCTACATCTTCATTCCTCTCAGTGCAGGTCTCAGAGAGGACTGAACGTATAGTGGGGTTGGAGATCCCAGCTGACGAGGAGCAAGGAGAGGTCCTCTTTGTTCTTTGGTTTGGTTCTTTTAGGTATGCTTGCCAACGAACTGCATGGCAGGTCAACATATATTTGGTCAAGCATGTGGTGCCCAAGCGGGTGATGTTTTGGCCACGCAAGATACGCTTGAGACATATGTTGCAAATAGCAGCAGTGGGATCTGATGTACTCTTCTCAAAAAAGGCCCACACCAAAGAACTTTTGGAATAACGCACAGAGACAGCAGCTCCCTGCATGTGCGGAGCTCTGCGGTGTAATGCAGTCGGTGTGCTGCCCTTAAGCTGGCCCCTGGAGAGCATCCTGCCTCATTGGTGATGTGCCTCCTCCTCCTCCTCCTCCTCTCTCCTATCAGGCACCCACGTGGAGTCAGTGACCTCATCATCCCCTCCATCCTCCTGGAGCAAACCTGGCAGTATGTTGCAGCAGAGGGAACATGACTGTCAGATTGCTGCCTTCTTGGGCACTTCCTCTGTCTGGGCTTGCGTTACTGCCTTCCTCTAGCTGAATACCATCATCTGAGCCTTCAAAACACTGGGCATCCTCCTGGAGCATGTACCCAACACTGTGATCAAACAGTTCGGGGGACTCCTCAGGAGGAGCTAGGAAAGGAGCTAGGGAAGGAGTGACTGATGCCATTGAGCCAAGGGAAGAGGCCGCAGAGCCTGTGTGAGAGAGGATGAGGAGGATGAGGACGGCTTGGTCATCCAATCTACTAAGTCTTCCGCATGTTGCGGCTCAACGCGGCCAGCTGCCGAAAAAAAGGAGAAACATGTCCCACGGCCACGTGCTGATGAGGATGCACCGTGTCCATGACTAGGGATAAGCTTTGTGTTCGAGTCGAACCCATGTTCGACTCGGACATCGGCTGTTCGATCGTTCGCCGAATTGCGAACGATATGGGCCGTTCGCACCAAATTTGTGTGGCGCGTCACGTCCCATAATTCACTGCGGCATCGCAGTGCATTGCTGGCTGATGATTGGCCAAGCATGCACTATGACCCGCATGCTTGGCCAATCACAGCACCGTCGGTAGAGAGAGCTGTAATTGGCCAAAGCCAGGGTGGCTTTGGCCAATTATGGCTCAGGGGATTTAGAACACGCCCCACACTATATAAGGCCGCCTGCACGGCGGCCCTGTGTAGTGTGTTCCGGCGTGCTGAGAGATAGAGAGAGAGACAGTGTCATTTCATTTGAGTTAGCTAGATTAGGCAGGACAGTCAGTGAGTTAGCTGCACTTACAGTGTATTGTGTATATATATGCATCCCAGGTGTTGCATATATATATATATATATATATATATATATATATATATATATATATATATATATATATATATATTTATTATATATATATATATACACACACTGTATTCAGTTTAGCTAGATCCGTTCCTGTTATCTTCCTACTGACAGGCAGTCTTGTCTTGTTACAGTATTTACAGCTACCTGAAGAAAATTGTTGGTGTTCTTTTGATCCTATTAGTACCACATTCAGGCAGCTAGACTATTTACAGTTAGTGTAGTGCATCCTCCTCACAGTGTTCAGCTAAAACTACAAGTTAGTGTGAGACCTCTGCACAGTGTTCAGCTAAAGCTACAAGTTAGTGTAGTGCGTCTTGCTCACAGTGTTCAGCTAAAACTACAAGTTAGTGCAGTGTGACCTCTGCACAGTGTTCAGCTAAAGCTACAAGTTAGTGTAGTGAGACTTCTGCACAGTGTTCAGCTAAAGCTACAAGTTAGTGTAGTGCGTCCTACTCACAGTGTTCAGCTAAAACTACAAGTTAGTGTAGTGAGACCTCTGCACAGTGTTCAGCTAAAGGTACAAGTTAGTGTAGTGCATCCTGCTCACAGTGTTTAGCTAAAACTACAAGTTAGTGTAGTGAGACCTCTGCACAGTGTTCAGCTAAAGCTACAAGTTAGTGTAGTGAGACCTCTGCACAGTGTTCAGCTAAAGCTACAAGTTAGTGTAGTGTGTCCTGCTCACAGTGTTCAGCTAAAACTACAAGTTAGTGTAGTGAGACCTCTGCACAGTGTTCAGCTAAAGCTACAAGTTAGTGTAGTGAGACCTCTGCACAGTTTTCAGCTAAAGCTACAAGTTAGTGTAGTGCGTCCTGCTCACAGTGTTCAGCTAAAACTACAAGTTAGTATAGTGCGACATCTGCACAGTGTTCAGCTAAAGCTACAAGTTATACTAAGTATTTAATCGGAGATGTCTATAAACTGCCCAAATCCTCCCACAGAAATCTAGGAAAAAATAAGAGGCGCTTTCAAACAAAAAATCAAGTGTATTAAACACAGTGATGGTGTGACCCTCTACACATGTGTATGTGAACACTAATGCAAAGGTGAAATCTATAAACAAATCTACACAAAATGTATATAGGTGTAAATGTACCAGCCAGATCAGTGGTCAAATAAAAAATAAAAAATAAGAGGCGCTTTTAAACAAAAATCAAGTGTGTTAATCACAGTGATGGTGTGACCCTCTACACATGTGTATGTGAACACTAATGCAAAGATGAAATCTATAAACAAATCTACACAAAATGTATATAGGTGTAAATGTACCAGCCAGATCAGTGGTCAAATATCGATCAACACAGTGATGGTGCGACCCTCTTAATGTGTATAAACCTTACATGCAGTGTAATCTTAGGAAATACATATCTCAATACATTTCCAGTGATAAAACCTATCCTGCCACTTCATATCATGCTGTACATGCAGAAAATATATTACCAAATATATCCAAAAATAAAAAATACAAAATACAAATTAACTTCAAAAATATAAATCAGTCCACAATAAAACGTGACCACACACGTGAGAAAAATGTGTCCGAATAAAGTGGTAATAAATCTTGATAAAGCACAGGTGATGTTGTGTCTCTTCCACCTCTCCTCTTGTGTGCAGTGATTCCACTCCCTCAAGACCTACACTCACCGACTTAATTTGCCAGCACTCTCATGCAAGGCAATAATCGCTTATCTACCATACACCAAGGTAATAGGATCAATCGTTGTTCCACAGTGAATGTTTCCAACCCGGTCCACATGAAAAAAATAATATGTGCTCCAATAGTGTAAACCAGTATCACACATTTATTAAAATCACTGCAATCTTCAATCAGTACACTCACATGTAAAATGATAAAATACAGCTCAAATAAAGTGCAAATCACATCAAACGTAATTCCAGTGGATCCAAATAAAACAAGTGGTCACGGCGGACCCAAGGTGTGCTGGTGCAGGGTTATCAATCTCACCCCTCCCTTGGATGTCCTCCGTCCCTCCGTGTAAACAATGCTCCTCTCCTTCAGTGTGGCTCACAGTGCTGCACGTCACGTCTCACAGCCACGCCCCCGACGTTTCGTCATAGGTTGACTTATTCATGGGATAGGCTGTGCTCCCTGCCACTCATCCCTTATATGCCTATCTAACTAACGCTCATTGGCCGGCTCATCGCGCATGCGCACATCTCGGGTCCCCATTATGTGAATTACGCTGAGAGCTCCGGTACACAGCATAATGGGAATCAGGCATTCTAGCGATGTGAACTGATGTTTGCAAAGAATCTCTTGTTACGTGAGGTGTCATGCAGATACAGCTGACACTCCAACTGATCGCTGCATGTCACATCACATAGTGAAAGCAGCATTAACATACAGCACAACACAGTATTAACCCCTGCAGATGCCGCTCTCACATTACTTCCTGAATGTTTTGTGTTGTTCACACAGATACATACATCCACATGGTGAGAAACTTCCTATCTAAATACACTGGAAATAATCAATCCCCCCCTCACCTCTAGGTATAAGCCATCCATATGACTAGATGTTCTCATCTATAGTGGGTATAGATTATATGTGTGTACATCTAAACTCAAATCTAAAATAGAAAGGTAAATATGAAACAACAAAAAGTGTATAAAATCCCTTATCACTAGTAAGCATGTTAAATGTATCCAAATTGTATATAAACTGAGAACCCAGTGAGTTTATATTCAAAATAAAAAGAAATAAAATCGATATTTATAATATGAGGTAAAATCGATATTTATAATAAAAGGGGCCTCTACATATATGGCCCACTACACTATATAGGGTAGTGATTGAATCTAATTCTAGACATGTATCTACTGTCTCTGTAGATACAGGTTCCCCTTCACTCAGTGGTTTATATATAATGCTAAAGATGCTTAAAGTACATATAATTAAAAGTAATTAAAAATCATTGATAAAACAATTCAGGTCTAGTTCTATATTTAACCCCCTAGGGGCCAGACTCTTCATTAAAAATATCCACCGGGTTTGGTAAGGCAAGAGCAACCGGATTATGTTCCTTATTTAGGACAACGGGGGAGGGGAGGAGGAACACCGAGGAGGAATCCAGGTGGGGCCTACCAGAAAGGAGAAGGGAGACAGAAACCCCCCCCCCGAGGATACAACAAAGAGAATGTGCCCCCCCAAGGAGAAGGAGGGGATGTAGGGCAGGAAAATCTAAGAAATCCAAGAAAAAGACTGAGGGATGCATGAGTACGGGCATTTATAACCTAAGCAAGGTTGAGCTCAATCATAAGGTGCTCAACATATTGAACTTGGGTCTCAAATGTGCCCCAAAAAAGGTAATGAACAAGTTTGATGTCTATATTGACACACACAAATTCATTAGATCCTTGAATATCAATAAATATTTTTTAAGCCATCCGGTGGTATCCACAATGAAATCTGTGGATACCACAGATAATATCATCTACTAAATGATATTGAGAAGTTAGTTCCACGGAAGGGAGTGAATCCCCAGTATATCAGGGAAGGGATCAAATCCTTGGAAGAAAATAGAGATCTTATAATTCAACCTGCTGACAAGGGAGGAGGGGTGGTATTACTGGATAAGTCATTTTATCTCAATCAACTGTTGGAGTTGGTGGGGGACAGTACTACCTATAGTAAGTTACCCTCTGATCCCACTGAGGCATATAGAGCACAGCTAGAGGCTTTGGTGGAATGGGGCTATAGAATAGATGCACTCAATTTGAAAGAGAAGAGATACCTGGTCCCGAGTGCCTGCAGGATCCCTATTATATACACCCTGCCAAAGGTGCATAAAAACGCACAGTGCCCACCACCTCGCCCTATTGTCAATGGGATTGGCTCTGTAACGGCCAGATTAGGGGAATACTTGGATAAATTCCTCCAGCCAAGTGTTAAAGCTACCAGAGCCTATCTGAAGGACACTAGTGATCTATTAAATCTACTAAATGAGGTCCGATTAGAAACTCCATCAGTGGTATATTTGGTAACGGCTGACGTAGCCTCCTTATATACCATTATTCAACATGAGGACCCGGCGTTGGCTCTTAATTGGGCATTGAGCAAAAGGGATGATATCCCGGGGGTCCAGAAACGTTTTTTGGGACATGTATTGGATTTTTGCATGTCCCATAATTATTTTTGGTGTAATGATAGATTTTATTCTCAGCAGGTTGGCGTGGCTATGGGTGCTAAATATGCTCCTAGCCTCGCCAACCTGTTCATGGCTGAGTGGGAGGACAGAAAAGTATTCAGCCAGAGGAGACCTCAATTATTATTTTACAGACGATTTATAGATGACCTCCTATTTATTTGGGAGGGCACAGAGGAATCGGCGATTGAGTTTATACGTGAACTCAATACTAATGATAATAATATCAAATTGGAGCATCAAATCAGTAATCACTCAGTTAATTTCTTGGATGTTACGATAATAAGAGAGGAGAATGCATTAAGGACAAAGGTATTCTTCAAACCTACTGACCGCAACAGCTACTTATCAATAAGAAGCGGTCACCACCCAGCATGGATAAGAAACATCCCGAAGGGACAAATGTTGAGGGTGCGTCGAAATTGTACACAGTTGGAAGATTTCTTTGAGTAGGCAGGGGTCCTAAAGAATAAATTTATACAAAAAGGTTATGGGGAGGAAGGACTGAATGTAGTCATTCAAGAAGTAGCAGAAATGCCTAGGGAACAGTGTCTGAATAAAAAGGAAATTGTAATAAAGGACAACCAACATCAGTTTGGATTTATTTCTGGATATCATTGCCAGTATAAGGATATAGAAGGCATTTTCAGGAAGTATTGGCATATTCTGTGCAGAGATAGGCACCTGGGAGAGGTGCTACCGAGCCAACCAAAGTTTATATACAGAAGGGCCCCCAGTTTTGGTGACCATGTGGTCAGGAAAATTTTGGACCCACCAGGGAATAAGTACCTGAGGTTGGATTTTAGGGGCTTTTACTGCTGCAGGAGATGTATCTGCTGCAGAACGGTGAAAGTAAGTCACAGAGGGATAAAGAGTGTAACCAATAGAGATGGTGAGTCCTTTGAGATCAGGGAGTTCAGCACCTGCAACTCCTCACATGTAGTATATTTAATGTGGTGCCCTTGTGGCCTTTTCTATGTGGGGAGAACGAAGAGACTCCTTAGGATTAGAATCTCTGAGCACCTAACTAATATAAAGAATGGTTATAAATAAAATAGCGTTTCTCTACATTTTAAGGAAAAACATCAGCAGGATCCCTCTCTACTGCAGTTTTGTGGGATAGATGTGATCCATCCCTCGTGGAGGGGATCCAACAGAGTTAGGAATCTATCCCAAAGAGAAACCCGGTGGATATTTTTAATGAAGAGTCTGGCCCCGAGGGGGTTAAATATAGAACTAGACCTGAATTGTTTTATCAATGATTTTTAATTACTTTTAATTATATGTACTTTAAGCATCTTTAGCATTATATATAAACCACTGAGTGAAGGGGAACCTGTATCTACAGAGACAGTAGATACATGTCTAGAATTAGATTCAATCACTACCCTATATAGTGTGGTGGGTCATATATGTAGAGGCCCCTTTTATTATAAATATCGATTTTACCTCATATTATAAATATCGATTTTATTTCTTTTTTATTTTGAATATAAACTCACTGGGTTCTCAGTTTATATACAATTTGGATACATTTAACATGCTTACTAGTGATAAGGGATTTTATACACTTTTTGTTGTTTCATATTTACCTTTCTATTTTAGATTTGAGTTTAGATGTACACACATATAATCTATACCCACTATAGATGAGAACATCTAGTCATATGGATGGCTTATACCTAGAGGTGAGGGGGGATTGATTATTTCCAGTGTATTTAGATAGGAAGTTTCTCACCATGTGGATGTATGTATCTGTGTGAACAACACAAAACATTCAGGAAGTAATGTGAGAGCGGCATCTGCAGGGGTTAATACTGTGTTGTGCTGTATGTTAATGCTGCTTTCACTATGTGATGTGACATGCAGTGATCAGTTGGAGTGTCAGCTGTATCTGCATGACACCTCACGTAACAAGAGATTCTTTGCAAACATCAGTTCACATCGCTAGAATGCCTGATTCCCATTATGCTGTGTACCGGAGCTCTCAGCGTAATTCACATAACGGGGACCCGAGATGTGCGCATGCACGATGAGCCGGCCAATGAGCGTTAGCTAGATAGGCATATAAGGGATGAGTGGCAGGGAGCACAGCCTATCCCATGAATAAGTCAACCTATGACGAAACGTCGGGGGCGTGGCTGTGAGACGTGACATGCAGCACTGTGAGCCACACTGAAGGAGAGGAGCATTGTTTACACGGAGGGACGGAGGACATCCAAGGGAGGGGTGAGATTGATAACCCTGCACCAGCACACCTCGGGTCCGCCGGGACCACTTGTTTTATTTGGATCCACTGGAATTACGTTTGATGTGATTTGCACTTTATTTGAGCTGTATTTTATCATTTTACATGTGAGTGTACTGATTGAAGATTGCAGTGATTTTAATAAATGTGTGATACTGGTTTACACTATTGGAGCACATATTATTTTTTTCATGTGGACCGGGTTGGAAACATTCACTGTGGAACAACGATTGATCCTACTACCTTGGTGTATGGTAGATAAGCGATTATTGCCTTGCATGAGAGTGCTGGCAAATTAAGTCGGTGAGTGTAGGTCTTGAGGGAGTGGAATCACTGCACACAAGAGAGGTGGAGGAGACACAACATCACCTGTGCTTTATCAAGATTTATTACCACTTTATTCGGACACATTTTTCTCATGTGTGTGGTCACGTTTTATTGTGGACTGATTTATATTTTTGAAGTTAATTTGTATTTTGTATTTTTTATTTTTGGATATATTTGGTAATATATTTTCTGCATGTACAGCATGATATGAAGTGGCAGGATAGGTTTTATCACTGGAAATGTATTGAGATATGTATTTCCTAAGATTACACTGCATGTAAGGTTTATACACATTAAGAGGGTCGCACCATCACTGTGTTGATCGATATTTGACCACTGATCTGGCTGGTACATTTACATCTATATACATTTTGTGTAGATTTGTTTATAGATTTCACCTTTGCATTAGTGTTCACATACACATGTGTAGAGGGTCACACCATCACTGTGATTAACACACTTGATTTTTGTTTGAAAGCGCCTCTTATTTTTTATTTGACCACTGATCTGGCTGGTACATTTACACCTATATACATTTTGTGTAGATTTGTTTATAGATTTCATCTTTGCATTAGTGTTCACATACACATGTGTAGAGGGTCACACCATCACTGTGATTAACACACTTGATTTTTGTTTAAAAGCACCTCTTATTTTTTATTTTTTATTTGACCACTAATCTGGCTGGTACATTTACACCTATATACATTTTGTGTAGATTTGTTTATAGATTTCACCTTTGCATTAGTGTTCACATACACATGTGTAGAGGGTCACACCATCACTGTGTTTAATACACTTGATTTTTTGTTTGAAAGCGCCTCTTATTTTTTCCTAGATGTCTGTGGGAGGATTTGGGCAGTTTACAGACATCTCCGATTAAATACTTAGTATATGCATTATAATTTAAAGGGGCTGCTTCATAGTGGGTGTGGGAATTCAATTCCCCATGTGGGTTATTGTATAGATTGATTTTGAGCACATTCACATTCAGTTTGTGAAACATAGTGGCGCGGTGGAGGTATTAGTTTTTGGTGAAGGGCGGTATAAAATTTATAATACCTATTACTTAAAGCTACAAGTTAGTGTAGTGAGACCTCTGCACAGTGTTCAGCTAAACCTAGAAGTTAGTGTAGTGCGTCCTACTCACAGTGTTCAGCTAAACCTACAAGTTATTTTTTGTGAGCTCTGCACAGTGTTCACCTAAAGCTACCTGTAGAAGGTTGGTGGTGTTCTCATACTACAGGCAGGCTGTTGATTTTGCTAGCTGCAGTATCAGTACATAAATATATATATATCCCAGCTTAGTGCAGCTACAGGCCATTAGTATGTCTGGAAGGCCAACAAGGTGAGTAGGGATGGGCTTCGTGTTCGAGTCAAACCCATGTTCGACTCGAATATCGGCTGTTCGGTCGTTCGCCGAATTGCGAACGATATGGGCCGTTCACGCCAAATTCGTGTGGCGCGTCACGGCCCATAATTCACTGCGGCATCGCATTGCATTGCTGGCTGATGATTGGCCATGCACTATGACCCGCATGCTTGGCCAATCACAGCGCCGCCTGAACAGAGAGCCGTAATTGGCCAAAGCCAAGGTGGCTTTGGCCAATTATGGCTCAGGGGATTTAGTACACGCCCCACACTATATAAGGCTGCCTGCACGTGTAGTGTGTGTTCCGGCGTTCATTGAGAGAGAGAGAGAGAGAGATAGACAGTGACTTTTGATTTCAGTTAGATAGATTAGGCAGAACAGTCAGTCAGTTAGCTGCACTTACAGTGTATTGTGTATATATATGCATCCCAGGTGTTGCATATATATATATATATATATATATATATATATATATATATATATATATATATATATACACTGTATTCAGTTTAGCTAGATCCGTTCCTGTTATCTTCCTGCTGACAGGCAGTCTTGTCTTGTTACAGTATTTACAGCTACCTGAAGAAAATTACTGGTGTTTTTTTGATCCTATTAGTACCACAGTCAGGCAGCTAGACTATTTACAGTTAGTGCAGTGCGTCCTGCTCACAGTGTTCAGCTAGATCCGTTCCTGTTATCTTCTTACTGACAGGCAGGCTTGTCTTGTTACAGTATATACAGCTACCTGAAGAAAATGACTGGTGTTCTTTTGATCCTATTAGTACCACAGTCAGGCAGCTAGACTATTTACAGTTAGTGCAGTGCGTCCTGCTCACAGTGTTCAGCTAAACCTACAAGTTAGTGGGGTGCGTCTTGCTCACAGTGTTCAGCTAAACCTACAAGTTCGTGGGGTGCGTCCTGCTCACAGTGTTCAGCTAAACCTACAAGTTAGTGTGGTGCGTCCACCTCACAGTGTTCAGCTAAACCTACAAGTTAGTGGGATGCGTCCTGCTCACAGTGTTCAGCTAGATCCGTTCCTGTTATCTTCTTACTGATAGGCAGGCTTGTCTTGGTACAGTATATACAGCAACCTGAAGAAAATTGCTGGTGTTCTTTTGATCCTATTAGTACCACAGTCAGGCAGCTAGACTATTTACATTTAGTGCAGTGCGTCCTGCTCACAGTGTTCAGCTAAAACTACAAGTTAGTGGGGTGCGTCCTGCTCACAGTGTTCAGCTAAACCTACAAGTTAGTGGGGTGCGTTCACCTCACAGTGTTCAGCTAAACCTACAAGTTAGTGGGGTGCGTCCTGCTCACAGTGTTCAGCTAAACCTACAAGTTAGTGTGGTGCGTCCACCTCACAGTGTTCAGCTAAACCTACAAGTTAGTGGGGTGCGTCCTGCTCACAGTGTTCAGCTAAACCTACAAGTTAGTGTGGTGCGTCCACCTCACAGTGTTCAGCTAAACCTACAAGTTAGTGGGATGCGTCCTGCTCACAGTGTTCAGCTAGATCCGTTCCTGTTATCTTCTTACTGACAGGCAGGCTTGTCTTGGTACAGTATATACAGCTACCTGAAGAAAATTACTGGTGTTCTTTTGATCCTATTAGTACCACAGTCAGGCAGCTAGACTATTTACAGTTAGTGCAGTGCGTCCTGCTCACAGTGTTCAGCTAAAACTACAAGTTAGTGGGGTGCGTCCTGCTCACAGTGTTCAGCTAAACCTACAAGTTAGTGGGGTGCGTCCACCTCACAGTGTTCAGCTAAACCTACAAGTTAGTGGGGTGCGTCCTGCTCACAGTGTTCAGCTAGATCTGTTCCTGTTATCTTCTTAATGACAGGCAGGCTTGTCTTGTTACAGTATATACAGCTACCTGAAGAAAATTACTGGTGTTCTTTTGATCCTATTAGTACCACAGTCAGGCAGCTAAACTATTTACAGTTAGTGCAGTGCGTCCTGCTCACAGTGTTCTGCTAAACCTACAAGTTAGTGGGGTGCGTCCTGCTCACAGTGTTCAGCTAAACCTACAAGTTAGTGGGGTGCGTCCTGCTCACAGTGTTCAGCTAAACCTACAAGTTAGTGGGGTGCGTCCACCTCACAGTGTTCAGGTAAAGCTACCTGTAGAAGGTTGGTGGTGTTCTCATACTACAGGCAGGCAGTTGATTTTGCTAGCTGCAGTATCAGTACATTATATATATATATATATATATATATATATATATATATATATATATATATATATATATATATATATATCCCAGCTTAGTGCAGCTACAGGCCATTAGTATGTCTGGAAGGCCAAGAAGGAGAGGCAGACAGTCACAAGCCAATAAGAGAGGGCAAGCAGGCTCTGTGTCTAGTGCTGGTCGTGGAGACGGTGCATCCTCATCAGCACGTGGCCGTGGGACACGCTTGGCCTTTTTTTCGGCAGCTGGCCGTGTTGAGCAACAACATGCGGAAGACTTGGTCAAGTGGATGACCAAGCCGTCCTCATCCTCTCATCCTCTCTCACCCATGCTCAGGGTACTTTGTCTGGCAAAGCAGCTGCCAGTGCGGCCTCTTCCCTTGGCTCAATGGCATCAGTGACTCCTTCCCTAGCCCCACCATGTCCTCCTGAGGAGTCCCTCGAACTGTTTGACCACAGTGTTGGGTACATGCTCCAGGAGGATGCCCAGCATTTAGAAGGCTCTGATGATGATACTGAGCTAGATGAAGGCAGTAACGTGAGCACGGACAGAGGGGGTGCCCAAGAAGGATAGCAATCTGGCAGTCATGCTCCCCCTGATGCAGCCCTCCAGTGATGAGGAGGGAGGGGATGATGAGGACACTGACTCAACGTGGGTGCCTGATATGAGAGAGGAGGAGGAGGCACATCACCAACGAGGCAGGATGCCCTCCAGGGGCCAGCCTAAGGGCAGCACACTGACTGCATCACACCCCAAAGCTCCACATGTGCAGGGCGCTGCAGTCTGAGCGTTATTAAAAAAAGTTCTTTGGTGTGGGCCTTTTTTGAGACGAGTGCATCAGATCGCACCGCTGCTATTTGCAACATATGTCTCAAGCGTATCTCGCGTGGCCAAAACATCTCCCGCTTGGGTACCACATGCTTGACCAGACATATGTTGACCTGCCATGCAGTTCGTTGGCAAGCGTATCTAAAAGACCCACACCAAAGAACAAAGGGGACCTCTCCATGCTCCTCATCAGCTGAGATTTCCAACCCCACTATACCTTCAGTCCTCTCTGAGACCTGCACTGAGAGGAATGAAGGTGTAGAATTAGGTGTGTCACAGCCAAGTACTTGTGGGCAATCTGCTTTTGGTACACTGACGTCAGATTGTACCAGGCCCCAGCTGCTGCACCGCCGAAAGAAGTTTGCTCCCAGCCATCCACATGCCCAGCGGTTGAATGCTAGCTTGGCAAAATTGCTAGCACTTCAATTGCTGCCTTTTCAGTTTGTAGAATCTGCCCCCTTCCGTGAGTTTGTGGAATGTGCGGTTCCTCAGTGGCAGGTACCCAAACGCCACTTTTTCTCACGGAAGGCGATTCCGGCTCTCTACCGGCATGTGGAAGGCAATGTCCATGCCTCGCTGGACAGGGAGGTCAGCGGTAAGGTGCATATTACCGCTGACTCGTGGTTCAACAGGCATGGACAGGGACGTTACCTAAGTTTCACAACGCATTGGGTGACTCTGCTGGCAGCTGGGAAGGATGCAGGACAAGGTGCAGTAGTGTTGGAGGTTGTTCTGCCACCACGCCTCCAAAATGCTAATGATTGTGACACACCTCTCTCCTCCACCCCCTCTTCTTCTTCTTCCTCCATGGCCTCTTCCTGTGCTTTGTCCTCGGAACCAGCGGTGCTCCGTAGCCGTTCAAGGGATTACGCAAGTACGCAGGCCAAAAGATGCCATGCGGTGCTTAAGCTAGTGTGCTTGGGGGACAGGAGCCACACTGGGGCAGAGGTTCTGTCAGCTCTGCAGGGGCAGCTTCAGAGGTGGTTGACGCCACGCCAACTTAAGGCAGGAATGGTGGTTTGCGACAATGGCACCAACCTCCTCTCTGCCCTCCGACAGGGACAAATGACCCATGTGCCCTGTTTGGCTCACGTCCTTAACTTGGTGGTGCAGCGGTTCTTGGGCAGGTACCCGGGCTTACAGGATGTCCTGAGGCAGGCCAGGAAAGTCTGTGTGCATTTCCGTCGGTCATATAATGCCAGTGCTCGGCTGACGGACCTCCAAAAAGGAGTTTAACCTGCCCAAGAACCGCCTAATCTGTGACATGCCCACCAAGTGGAACTCAACGTTGGCCATGCTGCAGCGGCTACACACGCAGCAGAGGGCCATCAATGAGTACCTGTGCGACTATGGCACCAGGACAGGGTCAGGGGAGCTTGTTTTTTTTCCCCACGCCAGTGGGCCATGATCAGGGATGCATGTACTGTCCTGTCACCATTTGAGGAGGCCACGAGGATGGTGAGCAGTGACAGTGCATGCATCAGTGACACTGTCCCCCTTGTCCACCTGTTGGAGCACACGCTGCGTGGAATAATGGACAGGGCACTTGAGGCAAAACAGAGGCAGGAAGAGGAGGACTTCCTTTGCTCTCAAGGCCCCCTTTATCCAGACAGTGTTCCTGCGTTGCCGCCGATCACACAGGAAGAGGAGGAGGAGGAGGAAGATTGTGTCAGTATGGAGGTGGAGCCTGGCACTCAGCATCAGCAGCAGTCTTTAAGGGATCAGTCCCAAGAAACACATGGACTTGTACGTGGCTGGGAGGAGGTGGCTGTGGACCATGTCGTCCTTAGTGACCCATAGGACTCCGGACCGAATGCCTCAGCAAACCTACGCTGCATGGCCTCCCTGATCCTGCAAAGCCTGCGTAAGGATCCTCGTATTTGTGGTATCAAGGAGAAGGACCAATACTGGCTGTCAACCCTCCTTGATCCACGTTACAAGGGTAAGGTTGCGGACCTTATCTTGCCATCGCAGAGGGAGCAGAGGATGAAACATCTTCGGGAGGCCTTGCAGAAAGGTCTGTGCAACGTGTTCACAGAGACTGGGAGGTTACAAACTCCTGTTTCTAGACAACGTGTTGCTGAGGCTTCGGTCAGTCAAAGAAGGAGCGGTGGAGAAGGTGGCCGTCTGACCGATGCGTTTAGACAATTTTTTGGCCTGCAGCCCCAAGGTATGATCGGTTCCAGCAACCATCGCCAGCGTCTGTTTTACATGGTGCAGGAATACCTAGGGGCAAGATCAGATTTGGACACCTTTCCCACCGAAAATTCTCTGGGTTACTGGGTCTTGAGGATGGATCACTGGCCAGAGCTTGCACAGTATGCAATTGAGCTACTGGCCTGTCCTGCATCCAGCGTTCTTTCGGAACGCACATTCAGTGCTGCTGGAGGCATGGTATCCGATCACAGGGTGCATCTGTCCACCGACTCGGTCGATCGACTGACCTTCATAAAAATGAATCAGTCTTGGATCACCACCAGCTACCAAGCACCTAATGCTGATGTAACCGAATAATTTTTTTTGAAATCTCACATCCCTTCAAAGACTGCTTATGCTGATGCTGAGTGACTATCCCTGAGTAATTATCCTCTTCCTCCTCAATGATCACGCTGATAGCTTGTAAGAACATTTTTGGTTCTGGGCGCCACCACCAGTGCCTAAGGCCTAATTTTTCTGCCCCTGTTTAACAGGGGCGTGTAATTACAATTTTTGATGCAATACTTTGCAGCAGGGCTCGTTCCTGCATTCCAACTAGAGTGTCTGTGAGGGGTTGCAGTGTTGTGGCACCAGCACCAGTGCCTAAGGCCTAATTTTTCAGCTCCTGTTCAACAGTGGGCATGTAATTACAATTCTTGATCTAATATTTTACAGCAGGGCCCATTTCTGCACCCACTAAGAGCGAGTGAGGACTTACAGTGTTGTGGCTAGGGATGAGCTTCGTGTTCGAGTCGAACCCATGTTCGACTCGAACATCGGCTGTTCGACCGTCCGTCGAATTGCGAACGATATGGGCCGTTCGCGCCAAATTCGTGTGGCGCGTCACGGCCCATAATTCACTGCGGCATCGCAGTGCATTGCTGGCTGATGATTGGCCAAGCATGCACTATGACCCGCATGCTTGGCCAATCACAGCGCCGTCAGTAGAGAGAGCTGTAATTGGCCAAAGCCAGGGTGGCTTTGGCCAATTATGGCTCAGGGGATTTAGTACACACCCCACACTATATAAGGCCGCCTGCACGGCGGCCCTGTGTAGTGTGTGTTCCGGTGTGCTGAGAGATAGAGAGAGAGAGAGACAGTGTCATTTGATTTGAGTTAGATAGATTAGGCAGAACAGTCAGTCAGTTAGCTGCACTTACAGTGTATTGTGTATATATATGCATCCCAGGTGTTGCATATATATATATACACTGTATTCAGTTTAGCTAGATCCGTTCCTGTTATCTTCTATCTAGACTATTTACATTTAGTGCAGTGCGTCCTGCTCACAGTGTTCAGCTAGATCCGTTCCTGTTATCTTCTAGACTATTTACATTTAGTGCAGTGCGTCCTGCTCACAGTGTTCAGCTAGATCCGTTCCTGTTATTTACATTTAGTGCAGTGCGTCCTGCTCACAGTGTTCAGCTAGATCCGTTCCTGCTATTTACATTTAGTGCAGTGCGTCCTGCTCACAGTGTTCAGCTAGATCCGTTCCTGCTATTTACATTTAGTGCAGTGCGTCCTGCTCACAGTGTTCAGCTAGATCCGTTCCTGCTATTTACATTTAGTGCAGTGCGTCCAGCTCACAGTGTTCAGCTAGATCCGTTCCTGCTATTTACATTTAGTGCAGTGCGTCCTGCTCACAGTGTTCAGCTAGATCCTTTCCTGTTATCTTCTAGACTATTTACATTTAGTGCAGTGCGTCCTGCTCACAGTGTTCAGCTAGATCCATTCCTGCTATTTACATTTAGTGCAGTGCTTCCTGCTCACAGTGTTCAGCTAGATCCGTTCCTGCTATTTACATTTAGTGCAGTGCGTCCTGCTCACAGTGTTCAGCTAGATCCATTCCTGCTATTTACATTTAGTGCAGTGCGTCCAGCTCACAGTGTTCAGCTAGATCCGTTCCTGCTATTTACATTTAGTGCAGTGTGTCCTGCTCACAGTGTTCAGCTAGATCCGTTCCTGTTATCTTCTAGACTATTTACATTTAGTGCAGTGCGTCCTGCTCACAGTGTTCAGCTAGATCCGTTCCTGCTATTTACATTTAGTGCAGTGCGTCCTGCTCACAGTGTTCAGCTAGATCCGTTCCTGCTATTTACATTTAGTGCAGTGCGTCCAGCTCACAGTGTTCAGCTAGATCCGTTCCTGCTATTTACATTTAGTGCAGTGCGTCCTGCTCACAGTGTTCAGCTAGATCCGTTCCTGTTATCTTCTAGACTATTTACATTTAGTGCAGTGCGTCCTGCTCACAGTGTTCAGCTAGATCCGTTCCTGCTATTTACATTTAGTGCAGTGCGTCCTGCTCACAGTGTTCAGCTAGATCCGTTCCTGCTATTTTTTTTTTTTTATTATTTTTTTTATTGCATTTTCAGGACAAACAATACATATACAACTTAAAAACTAAAAAAAAAAAAAAAAAAAAAAAAAAAAACTAAAAAAAAACAAAAAAACAAAAACAAAACAAAACTGTGGTGCCTATATAAAGTATCCCACACATCACATGACAAGATATTATAATTTGTGTTATTTATCACATGATGAGTTAACCGATGGCTCGCTTCTTTTGTATCTATTTAGAGGTCACTTGAGACGTCAAGTCCTCTCTCCATTCGTAGCCAATAAGTTCTCACCACTCCCCCCCCCCCCGCAACCCCCATCATATTATTTGAAGACTCAACCAGCTGTTTCCACATCCTCCAACCATGTACGCCAGACTCTATCGTACTTCAGCGGGCACCCTCTATTGAAGTATGTGTCTTTATATAGAGGAAGGTTATTATTGACCAGACTTTTCCATTGTGTCAATGAAGGGGGAGTGGGCTTCTTCCATTGCATGGCAATGTTTTTCCGGGCATAGAATAGCAATAGCCCTACCAATGTGCGTTTTGCCATTGTTGGTACAAGTGTTTCAATTAACCCCAATAGACAGACTTCCATGGCATGTGGTAGTGTAGTTGATGCAACTCTATTTACCGTGTCGAGTACCTCACTCCAATATTGCTGAATTTTAGGGCAATGCCAGAAAATATGAGAGAAATCTCCTGGGGAGATTCCACATCTCCAACACTCCGATGGACATGTAGGGTTCATTTTATGGAGTCTATGTGGAGTAAAGTACGCTCTATGCACTATTTTAAATTGGATCAGCCTATCCCGCATAGAAACTAAGGAGCGGAAAGGGAAATCCCAAACATCATCCCAATCATCATTGTCCAGCGAGGGTATATCAAGCTGCCAGCGAGACCAGAGCTTATCTAAAGATGGGAGAGACACATAGACCAAATGCTCATAAATCTGTGAGGTAGGTTTCTCTGTACATTTAGTTCTAAGTGTCTTCTCCAGTCCTGACTGGACAACGATGCAGGAAGCGCGTGGAAACTGCGCAGCAAAAGCATGTGACAATTGGAGATAGCGAAATTGGTAATGATGAGGTATGTTATACATGGACGAAAGGTGTGAAAGGGAAGATAATGACATTTGTGACACTATGTGAGAGATAATTTTTATACCATATTTAGTCCATGCAAAGGGGTCTGGAAGTTTGTAAATGTGTGGCAAAGTAGGGTTCAGCCAGATCGGGGTGTTAGGAGAGATCTCGGTTGGTTTGTATTTTTCTATATCTAGACCTGCCCGCCAAGCCCGCAGGGTGGTATGCATAGAGGGTGTCAAATGATATGGGGCTCGAGGGCCTCTGAATATCAGAAATTGCAAAGCTTCAAAAGAGCCCACTATCGTGGCCTCTAGGGCTGTGGAAGAGTTAGTTTTGTCAGGGTGCAGCCACCAGGCCACTGTCACCAGTTGGGTAGCCAGAAAATATTTGTAGCAATCAGGAAATGCCATACCACCCTGCGTTGTTGGCCGCATCAAAGTCGACAGCCGATATCTGGGTGGCGAGGAGCCCCAGATAAAGGATGAGAACAATTGATTCATTGTATTAAAAAAAGATTTAGGTATCCACTGAGGGGAGTGGCGGAACAAATACGTGAATTTGGGGATAATTTTCATTTTAAGGAGATTTACTCGTCCCCAGACTGACAGAGGTAAATTACTCCACGTTTTAAGTTTTGTCTTAGTGTCCAAGAGTAAAGGGGTAAGGTTAAGCGAGATGAAATCTGATGCTTGTGTGGATATATGGACCCCCAGGTACTTGAAAGTTTCCACCCATTTTAGTGAACAGTCTGGGGAGGAAGTAGTTTTGGCCGCCTGGTCTATCGGAAAAAGTATGGACTTGGACCAGTTGACCTTTAGCCCGGTGACTCCTGCAAAGGTGTCTAACACATTCAGAACACCCTGTAAGGACGGGCCAGCATCATTGAGGAACAGAAGCATGTCATCCGCGTACAGGGCCAGCCTCTCCTCCAGCAAGCCAATACGAAGACCTTTAATATGCGGGGACGTACGGAGCGCCTCCGCCACTGGTTCAATAGCTAAGGCAAATAAAGCTGGAGAGAGAGGACAGCCCTGCCGGGTTCCTCTGGTGAGCCTAAAAGGGGCTGACAGTCCACCTCCCAGTCTTACCGATGAAGTGGGGCATTTGTACAATACCTGGAGCCATTGAATAAACAACAAGGGGAACCCCATTCTACGCAATGTTTCCCAAAGAAAAGGCCACTCTACGGTATCAAAAGCCTTTTCTATGTCAAGTGAGGCTATAGTTCTCGAACCCGTGTTGTGATGTTGGGCATGTATGTTGGTATGTAACCTTCTGAGGTTGATATCCGTGGATCTACGGGGCATAAAGCCAGTTTGGTCCGAATCAATGACTGAAGGCAATAGGGGATATAGTCGTAGAGCAAGTAGTTTGGTCAAAATTTTAAAGTCGTTATTTAGCAATGCAATTGGCCGGTACGAGGCGCAGGAAGGGTGGGTCTTTAGAGGGTTTGTGTATTAAAGTCAGATATGCAAGATACATGGAGTCGGGTAGTTTGCCATCCTTCAGGCATATATTATATAACTGGGCCAACAGGGGTGCCAGAAGGTCTCCATGCGACTTATAAAAGTTAATTGGAAGGCCATCCGGCCCCGGCGCCTTACCAGTTGGGAAGGATTGGATGGCATTTAGAACTTCTAGGGCCGTAAACGGCCTAACTAGTGTCTCACGCTCCTGATCCGACAGCCAGCCCAGCGCCAAGGGATCTAACAGGTCCCGTAGCCGCACAGGCTGAAAGTCAGAGGGCAGGGTGGAGGTATATAACTTTTCGTAGAAAGCAGTAAACGTTTGTAATACCTCAGAGGGTGAAGTCACCATGTCTCCATCAGCAGTCTGCAGAGTGGAGACAAGCGTGAGTGGTTGGTCATTCTGCGCCAATAGGGCCAGCAGGCGACCATTTTTGTCACCCTGTTCAAAAGTTCTTTGTCTGCCCCTATGAGTTTCAAGTCGTGTAACCTCTGTCAAGTGAAGATTCAGTTCTCTCTGAGCTGCCATAAGTGAGTCAAAATGAGATGGTGTGGGGTCCGAGCTATAAGTAGAGGTATGATTTGTCACCGACTGTTGCAGTAGTTGGGTCTCCTTTAATTGTTTCTTTTTAATATGGGCAATAGATGAGATGTATTGTCCCCTCGTATATGCTTTAAACGCATCCCAAGTGATTTCAGGAGAGGAGGACCCAGTGTTCCGCTCCCAGAAATCAGTTAACAGGGGGGGTATACTCTCAGCTAGGTCCGGATGTGAGACCCAATGAGCCCCCAGTCTCCACAGTGCTGCACTCCGGGATGCAGGAGAGCGAAGCGTCACCACCAATGGGCTGTGATCAGACAGTCCACTTGGCAAATAAGATTCCTCAAGCACATCCGCCAACAATGGGGGATTAGAAAAAGCCAGGTCTATACGTGATGCAGTTTTGTGGGATGCTGAGAAACACGAATAGGCTCTGGTTGTAGGGTGCTTCCACCTCCAAATCTCTTCTAGGGCTACTGCCTGAGCCCAACCAGAGAGATCTGTGCAATGATGCTTTGGTGGGGCAGGTCTATCTAGATCCGGGGACATGATAGCATTAAAGTCTCCCATAATTAAAATCTTCCCAGGGCAAAAGGGGGCAATCTTTTCCATAACCGCGTATAGTATTACAGGTGAGAAAGGCGGAGGGATATACATATTGTTAGAATATTATTCCAAATTTATAATTCGGCACTTATAGGTGTTATATTATATTCATGGCAAGCTTGCAAAACATATTTGGTTTTATGATTAATCATGATAAATAGAGTATGTGTGAATGAACTTGATCAATAGATTTGACATGATTCTTCTTCTAAAGCTGAGCATTGCTGGATTTTTCTGGTGTAGCCAATTTGAGTATGACATTTAAAGTTCTTTGGTGTAGAATGTCATGAGAAGACGAAAATAGACACGTGTCCACGTAGCTAAAGGAATATATATTGTGGATTATATACTGTTAAGTTAAGTTAGTTTGTAGTTCCAGTCATATTAATAAGTACTAGTATATAGTTACTTAATGTAAAGTTGATAATATGTGTTCATATTATATAGATGTTTGGTTATATGACATTACATGATCAGCATATTACTTCAAATATGGAGTGTTACATGTGGGCTTGTCAATCGTATGCCATATATGACTATGAGTGCATACTGAAGCTAGCAGAAATGAATATGTGCCATACAAGGTTCTAAATTGGTGTGAGGTTATGACGTTCACACGTTCACATGTAACATATAAAGCCAACGTTTCCATATTGAAGGGCACACAGACACACACAGACACACAGACAGACACACACACACAGACACACACACACAGAGACTAGGATAGATACTGACATGTTTACAAGACACTTTGATAAGTTGGGACAGCTGCCAATTCTGCCAGAAGACTAAGAACGTCATTTCCTGTTTCTTCTTAGAGGACACACAAGACAGCATGGAGACAGGAGGGCAGCAGCCATGAAGCACACATGCTTTCATAAGCTATTACAGCTTTATAACTCTTTTTCCTATTTCATATATTTTTACCTACATTGAACTGAACTATTATATTTTTTACATTGTATTTATGATGCCAATTGTGTGACAATAAACTCACACTTTGTTTTAAGTCAGTTTGGCTATCAATGCTATTCATCCTGAAGCGCCTCTGAGATACAAGAATATTTAGATATTAATAATATTCTTCACATATTGATGACAATATACCTGTGAGACCAAAGTGTAAATACAACAATAACGAATTTACCCTGTGGGTCCGTGCTCACCTCTTCAATCACACAGGGGAAGTTCTTGTGTATAAGAATCGACACCCCTCTTGCATACGTAGAGTATGTGGCATGTATAGCCCTCTGTATCCACGTTTTTTTCAATGTCAGGATTTTGCTGCCCATTAGATGGGTCTCTTGAAGAAGAATGAGTTGGGGGGAGTGGGACTTTAGGTACTGGAAAAGGAGAGCTCGCTTGAATTTTGATCCAAGGCCCCTGACATTTCAGGAGAGGACCGTAAAGGAATCAGCATGGGGATTAGCCATCTACATTAAAAGGTGAGAACCAACTAGGATAAATGGGAGAGCGAACCATGAACAGCAAAATCCTTGACACAGCACACCATGTAGTAGCAGCATTTAGATTTATCCAATATTGTGCACCAAAAGAGAAAAAAAGAAAAGAAACCTTTAGAACATTTTTAAACAAACCCAAGCACAATGTGCTTTTCCTACTATGCCCCATCTCTCTTCCGAAACGAGGGAGAAGGATGGGGATAGTTTTACCCCTAAACCAAAAAACCTTGTAGCTGTAGTGGCAGCCTAAAAAACTCAGTGCACTACACTATCATGTCAGTCCAGAAACCCTTTGAACTTGACTCGTGTGGTCACGTCCTGGACCAGGGTGAGGGGGGTCGCCGTAACTGGCAAATGTCCTCGTCTGAACCTGAGCGAGGGGGAGGGGGGGTGTCAAGGTGAAAAAAAAAAAACTAGTTTCAGTTCCATCAGTATCAGATGTATAGTAGCAGGTGAGGATGATGACGTGGTGCCGCAGTGCAGAAAGATGCGGTAGCCGATAATGAATTGTGCTGGGAGTCAACATGGGGTAGAAGGAGGGTCATTACAGGAATTTGCAATACTTATCTGAACTCAGCAGATCGTATATTCAACACCGGTCTAATTTTCATTATGACACTAACGGGTGTCTAACCATGCCGCTGCGGCCTCAGGGGTATCGAAGAAGCGGGTGTTGTCGCCATCCGTGATCCTCAATCTGCTGGGGTATAGAAGGCCAAAACGTATTCCCTTCTCTCGGAGTCGACGTCTTACATCTGTAAAAGATTTGCGGCGCTGCTGCACCTCTTGAGAGAAATCAGGAAAGAAAGATAGCCTGGTGTTCTCATATTTGATTTCAGGCATGGTTCGGGCCGCCGCCAAGATGCGGTCTTGATCACGGTAGTTCAGCAAGCGTAACAGGAAGGGACGTGGAGGGGCCCCCGGTCTTGGAGGAAGTGGCGGAACCCTGTGAGCTCTTTCCACTACAAAAGTGGGCGACAAATCCCCCAGATTAAACAGGGTGGATAATAACTGCTCGGTGAATTCAGCTGGCTTGGAACCCTCCGCTCTCTCAGGCAGACCAAGGATGCGGATGTTGTTGCGCCGGAGGCGGTTCTCGGTGTCTATGGCTCGTTCTTGGAGCGCCTTCACTTGGAGCTGTAGGGCCCTCACCTCTCTGGAATCCGACCGGACCACATCCTCCACCGTGGAGACTCTGTCCTCCACCTCAGCGATACGGGATCGGAATTTATCCATGTCTTGGCGGATTAGACTGACATCTACAGTTAGGAAGTCTATTTTGGCAGTTAGGGTTTCTTTACATGCCGTAATGGCGGCCAGGATCTCTGCTCCCGTGGGGGACTCCGCAGCCCCTGACTCCGCCACTGATTTCGCGTTCGCCGCCATTTCTGCCGCCGGCAAGTGCCTGGTCACTGACGGAGCGGTATGAGAAGCCTTTTTTTTTAATGTGAGTAACGGGTGTTAGGAGGGCCCATCCGCAGTGTGTTCTGCTCTGGATAAGGGCTGTGTGGTTGGTGAGAGACAGCAGGCAGGCACCAGAGCACAGTGGGCAGGGTAGAGGATGCACAGGGTCAGGGCCTACAGGGCATAAGTTCTGCGAGGATGGCAATTTGGGGAAGGCAGCACAGCAACAATGGGACACAGTACCTGTAGGTGGGGGATGCCTCAAGCACCATAGGCCTGGAAGATGGTAGCAGGCCTCAGATCTGGTCCATGTAGGAGTCTCCTGCGGCCTCGGGGTCTCCACACCGATCGACAGCCTCCCGAGGACCCCCGCCGCAGATGCGGATGTAGCGGCCGCCTCCCGCTCCGCCGATCGCGGTAATCGAGCCCGGGGATGCTGGAGGCTTTGTAGGCCTCAAAACGGCAGCCGGCTGCGGCGCCCGGGAACAGCACAGGCCAGTCCTCCGGCGGTCATCCGGCCCTCCTCCCACCTCAGACACCTCCAGGGGGATCGCCGCCGCTGATGCCGGTGGAGCAGCGGTTCGTCGCTCCTCCGATCACGGCACTGAGCTCGGGGATGTTAGAGGCCTATGCAGGCCTCAAGATGGCGGCCGGCTGCTGCTGTGTGGAGGTGGTCCCGGCCCATACACGCTCACTTGGCTGGCTGAGCTCCACAATTTTTCCAAGGGCTGGTGCAGAGGATGTCCGAGGGTAGCAGGGAGAAATTTGAAGGCACAACAGGCTAGTTAGGTTACAGGATGGTGGTGGATTAGATCAGGATCGCGGAGCTCCTCAGTAACGCGTCCTGTTCTTTCTACATCCGGACACGCCCCCTCCGTTCCTGCTATTTACATTTAGTGCAGTGCGTCCTGCTCACAGTGTTCAGCTAGATCCGTTCCTGCTATTTACATTTAGTGCAGTGCGTCCTGCTTACAGTGTTCAGCTAGATCCGTTCCTGTTATCTTCTAGACTATTTACATTTAGTGCAGTGCGTCCTGCTCACAGTGTTCAGCTAGATCCGTTCCTGCTATTTACATTTAGTGCAGTGCGTCCTGCTCACAGTGTTCAGCTAGATCCGTTCCTGCTATTTACATTTAGTGCAGTGCGTCCTGCTCACAGTGTTCAGCTAGATCCGTTCCTGTTATCTTCTAGACTATTTACATTTAGTGCAGTGCTTCCTGCTCACAGTGTTCAGCTAGATCCGTTCCTGTTATCTTCTAGACTATTTACATTTAGTGCAGTGCGTCCTGCTCACAGTGTTCAGCTAGATCCGTTCCTGCTATTTACATTTAGTGCAGTGCGTCCTGCTCACAGTGTTCAGCTAGATCCGTTCCTGCTATTTACATTTAGTGCAGTGCGTCCTGCTAACAGTGTTCAGCTAGATCCGTTCCTGCTATTTACATTTAGTGCAGTGCGTCCAGCTCACAGTGTTCAGCTAGATCCGTTCCTGCTATTTACATTTAGTGCAGTGCGTCCTGCTCACAGTGTTCAGCTAGATCCGTTCCTGTTATCTTCTAGACTATTTACATTTAGTGCAGTGCGTCCTGCTCACAGTGTTCAGCTAGATCCGTTCCTGCTATTTACATTTAGTGCAGTGCGTCCAGCTCACAGTGTTCAGCTAGATCCGTTCCTGCTATTTACATTTAGTGCAGTGCGTCCTGCTCACAGTGTTCAGCTAGATCCGTTCCTGTTATCTTCTAGACTATTTACATTTAGTGCAGTGCGTCCTGCTCACAGTGTTCAGCTAGATCCGTTCCTGCTATTTACATTCAGTGCAGTGCGTCCTGCTCACAGTGTTCAGCTAGATCCGTTCCTGCTATTTACATTCAGTGCAGTGCGTCCTGCTCACAGTGTTCAGCTAGATCCGTTCCTGCTATTTACATTTAGTGCAGTGCGTCCTGCTCACAGTGTTCAGCTAGATCCGTTCCTGTTATCTTCTAGACTATTTACATTTAGTGCAGTGCGTCCTGCTCACAGTGTTCAGCTAGATCCGTTCCTGTTATCTTCTAGACTATTTACATTTAGTGCAGTGCGTCCTGCTCACAGTGTTCAGCTAGATCCGTTCCTGTTATCTTCTAGACTATTTACATTTAGTGCAGTGCGTCCTGCTCACAGTGTTCAGCTAGATCCGTTCCTGTTATCTTCTAGACTATTTACATTTAGTGCAGTGCGTCCTGCTCACAGTGTTCAGCTAGATCCGTTCCTGCTATTTACATTTAGTGCAGTGCGTCCTGCTCACAGTGTTCAGCTAGATCCGTTCCTGCTTTTTACATTTAGTGCAGTGCGTCCTGCTCACAGTGTTCAGCTAGATCCGTTCCTGCTATTTACATTTAGTGCAGTGCGTCCTGCTCACAGTGTTCAGCTAGATCCGTTCCTGTTATCTTCTAGACTATTTACATTTAGTGCAGTGCGTCCTGCTCACAGTGTTCAGCTAGATCTGTTCCTGTTATCTTCTAGACTATTTACATTTAGTGCAGTGCGTCCTGCTCACAGTGTTCAGCTAGATCCGTTCCTGCTATTTACATTTAGTGCAGTGCGTCCTGCTCACAGTGTTCAGCTAGATCCGTTCCTGCTATTTACATTTAGTGCAGTGTGTCCTGCTCACAGTGTTCAGCTAGATCCGTTCCTGCTATTTACATTTAGTGCAGTGCGTCCAGCTCACAGTGTTCAGCTAGATCCGTTCCTGCTATTTACATTTAGTGCAGTGCGTCCTGCTCACAGTGTTCAGCTAGATCCGTTCCTGTTATCTTCTAGACTATTTACATTTAGTGCAGTGCGTCCTGCTCACAGTGTTCAGCTAGATCCATTCCTGCTATTTACATTTAGTGCAGTGCGTCCTGCTCACAGTGTTCAGCTAGATCCGTTCCTGCTATTTACATTTAGTGCAGTGCGTCCTGCTCACAGTGTTCAGCTAGATCCGTTCCTGCTATTTACATTTAGTGCAGTGCGTCCTGCTCACAGTGTTCAGCTAGATCCGTTCCTGTTATCTTCTAGACTATTTACATTTAGTGCAGTGCGTCCTGCTCACAGTGTTCAGCTAGATCCGTTCCTGTTATCTTCTAGACTATTTACATTTAGTGCAGTGCGTCCTGCTCACAGTGTTCAGCTAGATCCGTTCCTGTTATCTTCTAGACTATTTACATTTTGTGCAGTGCGTCCTGCTCACAGTGTTCAGCTAGATCCGTTCCTGTTATCTTCCTACTGACAGGCAGGCTTGTCTGGTTACAGTATATAAAGCTACCTGAAGAAAATTACAGGTGTTCTATTTGATCCTATTAGTACCACGGTCAGGCAGCTAGACTATTTACATTTAGTACAGTGCGTCCTGCTCATAGTGTTCAGCTAGATCCGTTCCTGTTATCTTCCTACTGACAGGCAGGCTTGTCTGGTTACAGTATATAAAGCTACCTGAAGAAAATTACAGGTGTTCTATTTGATCCTATTAGTACCACGGTCAGGCAGCTAGACTATTTACATTTAGTACAGTGCGTCCTGCTCACAGTGTTCAGCTAGATCCGTTCCTGTTATCTTCCTACTGACAGGCAGGCTTGTCTGGTTACAGTATATAAAGCTACCTGAAGAAAATTACAGGTGTTCTATCCCAGCTTAGTGAAGCTACAGGTCATTAGTATGTCTGGAAGGCCAAGAAGGAGAGGCAGACAGTCACAAGCCAATAAGAGAGGGCAAGCAGGCTCTGTGTCTAGTGCTGGTCGTGGAGACGGTGCATCCTCATCAGCACGTGGCCATGGGACACGCTTGGCCTTTTTTTTGGCAGCTGGCCGTGTTGAGCCGCAACATGCGGAAGACTTGGTCGAGTGGATGACCAAGCCATCCTCATCCTCCTCATCCTCTCTCACCCATGCCCAGGGTGCTTTGTCTGGCAAAGCAGCAGCCTCTTCCCTCAGCTCAATGTCATCAGTGACTCCTTCCCTAGCTCCACCATGTCCTCATGAGGATTCCCTCGAACTGTTTGACCACAGTGTTGGGTACATGCTCCAGGAGGATGCCCAGCGTTTGGAAGGCTCTGATGATGATACTGAGCTCGATGAAGGCAGTAACATGAGCACGGACAGAGGGGGTGCCCAAGAAGGAGAGCAATCTGGCAGTCATGCTCCCCCTGCTGCAGCATACTGCCAGGTTTGCTCCAGTGATGAGGAGGGAGGGGATGATGAGGTCACTGACTCAACGTGGGTGCCTGATAGGTGAGAGGAGGAGGAGGAGGAGGCGGCACATCACCAACGAGGCAGGATGCCCTCCAGGGGCCAGCCTATGGGCAGCACATTGACTGCATCACACCCCAAAGCTCCACATGTGCAGGGCGCTGCAGTCTTTGCGCGTTATTCAAAAAGTTCTTTGGTGTGGGCCTTTTTTGAGACGAGTGCATCAGATCGCACCGCTGCTATTTGCAACATATGTCTCAAGCGTATCTCGCGTGGCCAAAACATCTCCCGCTTGGGTACCACATGCTTGACCAGACATATGTTGACCTGCCATGCAGTTCGTTGGCAAGCGTATCTAAAAGACCCACACCAAAGAACAAAGAGGATCTCTCCTTGCTCCTCATCAGCTGAGATTTCCATCCCCACTAGACCTTCAGTCCTCTCTGAGACCTGCAGTGAGAGGAATGAAGGTGTAGAATTAGGTGTGTCACAGCCAAGTACTTGTGGGCAATCTGCTTTTGGTACACCGACGTCAGATTGTACCAGGCAAATTTCCCTGCCCCAGCTGCTGCACCGCCGAAAGAAGTTTGCTCCCAGCCATCCACATGCCCAGCGGTTGAATGCTAGCTTGGCAAAATTGCTAGCACTTCAACTGCTGCCTTTTCAGTTGGTAGACTCTGCCCCCTTCCGTGAGTTTGTGGAATGTGCGGTTCCTCAGTGGCAGGTACCCAAACGCCACTTTTTCTCACGGAAGGCGATTCCGGCTCTCTACCGGCATGTGGAAGGCAATGTCCATGCCTCGCTGGACAGGGCGGTCAGCGGTAAGGTGCATATTACCGCTGACTCATGGTCCAGCAGGCATGGACAGGGACGTTACCTAAGTTTCACGGCGCATTGGGTGACTCTGCTGGCAGCTGGGAAGGATGCAGGACAAGGTGCAGTAGTGTTGGAGGTTGTTCCGCCACCACGCCTCCAAAATGCTGATTGTGACACACCTCTCTCCTCCACCCCCTCCTCTTCTTCTTCCTCCATGGCCTCTTCCTCGGAACCAGCGGTGCTCCGTAGGCGTTCAAGGGGCTACGCAAGTACGCAGGCCAAAAGATGCCATGCGGTGCTTGAGCTGGTGTGCTTGGGGGACAGGAGCCACACTGGGGCAGAGGTTCTGTCAGCTCTGCAGGGGCAGGTTCAGAGGTGGTTGACGCCACGCCAACTTAAGGCAGGAATGGTGGTTTGCGACAATGGCACCAACCTCCTCTCTGCCCTCCGACAGGGACAAATGACCCATGTGCCCTGTTTGGCTCACGTCTTTAACTTGGTGGTGCAGCGGTTCTTGGGCAGGTACCCAGGCTTACAGGATGTCCTGAGGCAGGCCAGGAAAGTCTGTGTGCATTTCCGCCGGTCATATAATGCCAGTGCTCGGCTGACGGACCTCCAAAAGGAGTTTAACCTGCCCAAGAACCGCCTAATCTGTGACATGCCCACCAGGTGGAACTCAACGTTGGCCATGCTGCAGCGGCTGCACACGCAGCAGAGGGCCATCAATGAGTACCTGTGCGACTATGGCACCAGGACAGGGTCAGGGGAGCTTGGTTTTTTTCCCCACGCCAGTGGGCCATGATCAGGGATGCATGCACTGTCCTGTCACCATTCGAGGAGGCCACGAGGATGGTGAGCACTGACAGTGCATGCATCAGTGACACTGTCCCCCTTGTCCACCTGTTGGAGCACACGCTGCATGGAATAATGGACAGGGCACTTGAGGCAGAACAGAGGCAGGAAGAGGAGGACTTCCTTAGCTCTCAAGGCCCCCTTTATCCAGACAGTGTTCCTGCGTGCCCGCCGATCACACAGGAAGAGGACGAGGAGGAGGAGGAGGAGGAGGAGGAAGATTGTGTCAGTATGGAGGTGGAGCCTGGCACTCAGCATCAGCAGCAGTCTTTAAGGGATCAGTCCCAAGGAACACATGGACTTGTACGTGGCTGGGAGGAGGTGGCTGCGGACATTGTTGTCCTTAGTGACCCAGAGGACTCCGGACCGAATGCCTCAGCAAACCTACGCTGCATGGCCTCCCTGATCCTGCAAAGCCTGCGTAAGGATCCTCGTATTCGTGGTATCAAGGAGAAGGACCAATACTGGCTGGCAACCCTCCTTGATCCACGTTACAAGGGTAAGGTTGCGGACCTTATCTTGCCATCGCAGAGGCAGCAGAGGATGAAACATCTTCGGGAGGCCTTGCAGAAAGGTCTGTGCAACGCGTTCCCAGAGACTGGGAGGTTACAAACTCCTGTTTCTGGACAACGTGTTGCTGAGGCTTCGGTCAGTCAAAGAAGGAGCGGTGGAGAAGGTGGCCGTCTGACCGATGCGTTCAGACAATTTTTTGGTCCGCAGCCCCAAGGTATGATCGGTTCCAGCAACCATCGCCAGCGTCTGTTTTACATGGTGCAGGAATACCTAGGGGCAAGATCAGACTTGGACACCTTTCCCACCGAAAATCCTCTGGGTTACTGGGTCTTGAGGATGGATCACTGGCCAGAGCTTGCACAGTATGCAATTGAGCTACTGGCCTGTCCTGCATCCAGCGTTCTTTCGGAACGCACATTCAGTGCTGCTGGAGGCGTGGTAACCGATCACAGGGTGCGTCTGTCCACCGACTCGGTCGATTGGCTGACCTTCATAAAAATGAATCAGTCTTGGATCACCACCAGCTACCAAGCACCTGATGCTGATGTAACCGAATAATTTTTTTTGAAATCTCAGATCCCTTCAAAGACTGCCTATGCTGATGCTGAGTGACTATCCCTGAGTAATTATCCTCTTCCTCCTCAATCATCACGCTGATAGCTTGTAAGAACATTTTTGGTTCTGGGCGCCACCACCAGTGCCTAAGGCACAATTTTTCAGCCCCTGTTTAACAGGGGCGTGTAATTACAATTTTTGATGTAATACTTTGCAGCAGGGCTCGTTCCTGCATTCCAACTAGAGTGTCTGTGAGGGGTTGCAGTGTTGTGGCACCAGCACCAGTGCCTAAGGCCCAATTTTTCTGCCCCTGTCTAACAGGGGCGTATAATTACAATTTTTGATGCAATACTTTGCAGCAGGGCTGGTTCCTGCGTTCCAACTAGAGTGTCTGTGAGGGGTTGCAGTGTTGTGGCACCAGCACCAGTGCCTAAGGCCCAATTTTTCTACCCCTGTCTAACAGGGGCGTGTAATTACAATTTTTGATGCAATACTTTGCAGCAGGGCTCGTTCCTGCGTTCCAACTAGAGTGTCTGTGAGGGGTTGCAGTGTTGTGGCACCAGCACCAGTGCCTAAGGCCCAATTTTTCTGGACAACGTGTTGCTGAGGCTTCGGTCAGTCAAAGAAGGAGCAGTGGAGAAGGTGGCCGTCTGACCGATGCGTTCAGACAATTTTTTGGTCCGCAGCCCCAAGGTATGATCGGTTCCAGCAACCATCGCCAGAGTCTGTTTTACATGGTGCAGGAATACCTAGGGGCAAGATCAGACTTGGACACCTTTCCCACCGAAAATCCTCTGGGTTACTGGGTCTTGAGGATGGATCACTGGCCAGAGCTTGCACAGTATGCAATTGAGCTACTGGCCTGTCCTGCATCCAGCGTTCTTTCGGAACGCACATTCAGTGCTGCTGGAGGCGTGGTAACCGATCACAGGGTGCGTCTGTCCACCGAATCAGTCTTGGATCACCACCAGCTACCAAGCACCTGATGCTGATGTAACCGAATAATTTTTTTTGAAATCTCAGATCCCTTCAAAGACTGCCTATGCTGATGCTGAGTGACTATCCCTGAGTAATTATCCTCTTCCTCCTCAATCATCACGCTGATAGCTTGTAAGAACATTTTTCGTTCTGGGCGCCACCACCAGTGCCTAAGGCACAATTTTTCAGCCCTGTGTAATTACAATTTTTGATGTAATACTTTGCAGCAGGGCTCGTTCCTGCATTCCAACTAGAGTGTCTGTGAGGGGTTGCAGTGTTGTGGCACCAGCACCAGTGCCTAAGGCCCAATTTTTCTGCCCCTGTCTAACAGGGGCGTGTGATTACAATTTTTGATGCAATACTTTGCAGCGGGGCTGGTTCCTGCGTTCCAACTAGAGTGTCTGTGAGGGGTTGCAGTGTTGTGGCACCAGCACCAGTGCCTAAGGCCCAATTTTTCTGCCCCTGTCTAACAGGGGCGTGTAATTACAATTTTTGATGCAATACTTTGCAGCAGGGCTGGTTCCTGCGTTCCAACTAGAGTGTCTGTGAGGGGTTGCAGTGTTGTGGCACCAGCACCAGTGCCTAAGGCCCAATTTTTCTGCCCCTGTCTAACAGGGGCGTGTAATTACAATTTTTGAAGCAATACTTTGCAGCAGGGCTCGTTCCTGCGTTCCAACTAGAGTGTTTGTGAGGGGTTGCAGTGTTGTGGCACCAGCACCAGTGCCTAAGGCCTAATTTTTCAGCTCCTGTTCAACAGGGGCATGTAATTACAATTCTTGATCTAATATTTCACAGCAGGGCCCTGTGAGGGCTTACAGTGTTGTGGCCACAGCAACACCTAAGGCCCAAATTTCTGCTGAGTATATAGGGCAGGACCCTACTTTCAAACATCTAACTTACAAACGACTCCTACTTGCAAACGGAAGGAGACAACAGGAAGTGAGATGAAATCTACCCCTAGGAAGGAAAATTCTCTCCTGTAAGAGTTAATATGGGAAAACAATTTCTCCTTTCCACTGATGCTTTCCAATCCTTGTTCCACAAAAAAACCCAAATTTTCAAAAAACATTTTTCATTGGGACAAAAAAGTGAGGTGAAATCTTCTGAAGAGGAGGAAAGATAGCAAAACAAATGTCAGAGGGGTGATAACCCTTCCCTATGTTTTCCAAAAAGCTTAGAAAAGATTTTTTGGCTGGAGCTAAACACGTTAAAAATGTTCAAAATTACAAACAGATTCTACTTAACAACAAACCTACAGTCCCTGTCTTGTTTGCACCGCCTGTATACTGCTGTTCAGAGTATATAGGGCCTGGTGGCCCCACACCTTTCCTTATTTTAATTTGGGTGCGGGGTTCCCCTTAATATCCATACAAGACCCAAAGGGCCTGGTAATGGACTGGGGGGTACCCATGCCGTTTGTCTCACTGATTTTCATCCATATTGCCATGACCCGACATGACATTAAACCCGCAAGCAGTTTTAAATGAGATTTTTTCCTTTAAAAATGACATTTGGTGCAGGGACTGTTCTAAACATGGGAAACACGCGTCACTTTACAGGCATACTATAGACACCCCCCAGGTACGATATTTAAAGGAATATTTCACTTTTTTTTTTTTTACTTTAAGCATCATTAAAATCACTGCTCCCGAAAAAACGGCCGTTTTTAAAAGTTTTTTTTGCATTGATACATGTCTCCTGGGGTAGGACCCGGGTCCCCAAACCCTTTTTAGGACAATACCATGCAAATTAGCCTTTAAAATGAGCACTTTTGATTTCGAACGTTCGAGTCCCATAGACGTCAATGGGGTTCTAACGTTCGTGCGAACTTTCGGTCCGTTCGCGGGTTCTGGTGCGAACCGAACCGGGGGGTGTTCGGCTCATCCCTAGTTGTGGCACCAGCAGCAGCACCACCACCACCACCACCAAAGGCCCAATTTTTCTGCCCCTGCTCAACAGGGGCATGTAATTACAATTCTTGATCTAATGTTTCACAGCAGGGCCCTGTGAGGGCTTACAGTGTTGTGGCCACAACAACACCTAAGGCCCAAATTTCTGCTGAGTATATAGGGCAGGCCCCTACTTTCAAACATCTAACTTACAAATGACTCCTACTTGCAAACAGAAGGAGACAACAGGAAGTGAGATGAAATCTACCCCTAGGAAGGGAAATTCTCTCCTGTTATGCCCCATACACACGGTCGGATTTTCCGATGGAAAATGTCAGATCGGAGCGTGTTGTCGGAAATTCCGACCGTGTGTGGGCGCCATCGGACATTCTTCATCGGATTTTCCGACACACAAAGTTGGACAGCAGGAGATAAAATTTTCCGACAACAAAATCCGATCGCGTCAATTCCGACCGTGTGTGGCCTGTTCCGACGCACAAAGTGCCACGCATGCTCAGAAGAAATTCCGACACGGGACAGCTCGTTCTGGTAAACTTAGCGTTCGTAATGGATAAAGCACTTTCGTTACGCTGCAATGTAAAAAATGGTTTAATACAGCGCACTCTCTTCTTCTTTATAATGTGACAAGAATTAAGTCGTTTTGATGCTCATATTCACACACACTTCTCACAAACTTTTTTCGTTACTATTTATCGGGATTCCCACAATATATTTTGATTTCTCACATCTGACAACATATTTTTTTTTTTTTTTTTTTTTTTACTTTAATGTAGAATCTTTTTTTGTGTTTCTCTTTTTATTTTATTTATTTTTTTGGTGATTTTGATTTGTACTCCCGAAAATGTTTGTGTGTTTTTTGTGACAAGTTCCCACAACACCATTGATATGTTGTTCTATTTAATCTGTAGGAGGAGATTGTTTGGTGTTGTTGTCCCTTGTTAATTTCACATTGTACTTTAGAAATGTACCTGAATACTCACCAACAAACTGTCCTTTTTGGATGAAAACACACACAGGAGAGTAGAATTTACCTAAAAATATTTTATTAAGGGGTCACAACTATAAACAAAGAGGGAGGCAATGCTGGAGAAACTGCAGAAGTGGGCGAAGCCTTGGACCCCCCAGGGCAGACATCAATTATTTAAAAGCAAAATTGGTGGCCTGAGGAGTCCTTATCTAAGGGAGGGCAGTCTGGTCCAGAAGTCCCAGAGATCCGGAAAGCAGCAGATGACATCTGTGTCCCCAGGCTGTGGTCATACGAGAGACTGCATCTTCTGTCAGACCAGACTGAACCCAGGGCAATCACTCTCAGGTCTTCTTTCCACGCTTCTTTCCAGCCTTTGGCTGTGGTGGTGGAGTTGTGGCAGCAGGAGGAGGAGGAGGAGGAGGAGGAGGAGGAGGAGGATCGTCCCTCTCCATGACATCCGTCTTGTGTGTCAGTTCCCCACTCTCCCCCTTCCGAAGGACTTTATAAATCAGGTCCTCAGAAATCTTGCGTTGGCCCTCCTGCATGCCCAGCAATTTGGTGGCAGCCATGCAGGCAAAGGCCTCTGCAGGACTGGGGAAGGCTCTGAGGGACGCCGAAGCCTCCTGGATCAGCCTGTACACTGAATCCTGCACAGGACTGGGAGTGGCCTTCCTGGCCCTTTTATATGGCAGGCGGAGGGGAGGGACCTGAGACTCAGTCAGGCTGCGACTTGTCCCAGGCTTCTCTTGGCTGACACTTAGCCCCGCCTCCTCCTGGCTGCCACTAATCCCCGCCTCCTACTGGCTGCCACTAATCCCCGCCTCCTCCTGACTGCCACATTCCACAGCCTCCTCCTGGCTGAGGTCTTCCTGTGTATGAAAAAGGGACATAGTTTTAGTATTATTTTCATCAATCACACACAATTTTCACCTCCTGACTGCTGCAAATTGAATGTTAACAAATATAACAGACTATCCTTCTGAGCCCAGCAGTTTTCATTCTTGTCCCAATTTTGGGTGCCCACTACTGTCTATTGATATGTAAAACATTTTATGAAATCAGCAAATAGTGATCAATAATAACATCTAGTAAACATCATTTATTTATTGCCCAGAAATCAGTAGAAGAATGCTATACCTGGCTCCAGCTGGGCTCCTCCACTTCTTCCTGGCTGGAAGGCCCAGGTTGGACATCAGAAGCCTCAGCTGGGGTGGAAGGAAGCGTGGAAGGAAGAGTGGAGAGGGATTCCCTGACTTCAGTGTGGTCTGACAGAAATCGCAGTCTCTCATAGTACCAGAGCCTGGGGACATAAACGTCATCTGCTGCAGCTCCGGACCTCTGGGAATCTGTGACCTTCTTGCGCTCCCTAAGATATGTGCTCCTTAGGCCCCCAATTTTAGCTTTTAAATAAGGGATGGTTGCTGTGGGGACCACCGGCTTCACCAACTCCAGCAGTTTCTCCAGCGCTGCCTGCCTCTTCTGTTTGTGATTATAGTGGGGGTGCCTGACCTGCCACAGACAGGGCAGCTCCCTGTACTTGTCTATGAACAGGGGCAGGAAATTGTGGTCGTTGAACCCATCCATTTTCTCTGCAAGACACAACACAAGACAAACCCTAATGTCAGGCCAAACTCCCCTAATCTTGTTACAATATAGGCTTCAATTTCAAAGCAGTATAGGCCCAAGTTTAGATCCTACCTTCGTTAGCACGATCGGCGTCTCCGATGCTCCTTCCTCCGTTCACAGATCGTACGTAAGACGCGCGCGTTACGATTTATACACACTGCGCATGCGTATAACTCCGCCCGCCCCTGACGTTCTTTCTATTCTATTCCCCGCCCCTTTTCGTTCGGCGCAGTGGAGGAAGAGCACATGGCGGAGAGACAGCAGGATAGTGCTAAGTACAGCAACGAGGAGGAGGAGGAGGAAAGGCCGGAGCCTGAAACGTCCCGATCCAGAAGGAGATTAAAGGACTCAAATATGTCCTTTGGGGAGATGTTGGAAATGGTGGACATCCTGAAGAAGGCCGACTATGATGGAAAGTATGGGCCTTACCCCAACCACAATGTCCGAAAGGCCAAGATCATGGCGAAAGTGGTCAGGAGTCTGCACTGGAAATTCGGGGTACGACGATCGAAAGATCAGCTCAGGAAGCGGTGGTCGGACCTGAAATTACGAGAACATGAGCAGTACAGAAAGATCCGGAGAGTGCTGCAAAAAAGTAAGTAGTTGTGCTGTGTTCCTATTGTTCTTGTGTTTATTACGTTCGTGCTGCTCCATGTGCTTTTAGGAACTGTTGTACAGTTTAAAATGGCAACTTTCATGTTCATGGGCACATTATTCGTTCGGATCACACATTTTTCGTTGCAAATATAAAATACCATTGTTTAGCCCATATGCATTTGGCCACCATTTTGAGGCCCTATACTTGTCTTCAAAGAATTGGGTTGTGTAGATGGCTTTGTTACTAGAATGAAATGCAAACTAGATTGTGTGTAAGGAGAGGACACTGAGCAGCTGTTTTCACATCTGGACACTGGAGCACTAGTGTGGGACCCCAGAACACCCTTTTTATTAGGGGGGCCACACAGGTGCTCCAGTGTATACTATAGGGGGGGTCTCCATCTGTGAAGCTTGTACCAAACAGGTAAAGTATTGCAGCTGGACAAAGGACACTAAAAAAGCTACATCTTGAAACTCTGCTAAAATAGATAATTGTTCCCCACTTCCAAGCAATGTTTCATCTTTATAGTTCTGCCATCAAATATCTGTGTGCTAAGTATACCATTTTTGTTTTACATAGGGGAGAAAAGACTCGGAGGACACCCCTCATCCGAGGAGACCAGAGCCCTCCCCCCTCTGGAAGAAGGGAAAATACCAACACAAGCTGAGCAGGAGGATGAAGACGTGGTGGAACTAGTCACCACAACAGGTGAGTGTCTGCGACCACAGGCTCAGATAAGAGATGGATGGCGGCATTTTTTTTAGACCTAATTTATTTTGGGTTTCCTTTCTTTTTAGGTGATCGTGAGGTTGTGGATGAAGATCCTTTCACATCCGAAAGTGCCCAGATCCTGATCGGGGAGATCATGGGGTGTAATTTACAATTGGAAAACATCAAGCAAAACATCAATGATGTTATTCCAAAATATAAAAACATCATTGATGTTTTGGGGCGAGTTTAAAACCCCTCCAAATCACTTTCTTCTTTTGTCTGCTACAATGTGCGAAATGTTTTTGTGATTTTTCCCAAAGCCAAAATTGGAGGATGCACACAGTGTGTCAACATGTGCTATCTGCCATCACGGGAGATCAATGGACGCGTTTTGGGGTGCAACCCCTTCCTCATTAATAAAGTAGCTGAGAGGAAGGGCTTTCTCCCCCAAAACACGTCCCTTGTTCCCCCGTGATGGCAGATAGCACATGTTGACATTGTGAAATTTGTGTGCATCTTCCAAATTTGGCTTTTCCAGGGGTGATTTCCCCCCATCTGAACGCAATATCAAACACAGTTCCTAAATACTCATGTCTGATATTGCCTTCCAGTTCTACCAAATGTGAACTTTGTAAGATCAAGATTTGTGTCTTTCTTGTGGGTTTTACACAGGCCTGTTTTCTATAAAATGCACATTTTGATTTTGGATAATGGCACCACAAAATATGTTATACAACAAACATGTCGGTTTGTCAGAAAAACCTTTGGTAAATGCACATGTGATTGTGCTGGTATTAAAAAGATTCTTCATCAAGAATGTGTGGATTATTGTCTCAATGCTACAACACTTTTGGGGTGATGTAATTGTTGTTTTATGAGAAAATGGGTGTAATTTCCTAAGGGCAAATCCACTTTGCACTACAAGTGCAGTTTCAGAGCAGTTGCAAGTGCACTTGTAGTGAAAAGTGTCTTTGCATTTAGTAAATAATAGCCAACAGTGCTTTGTAAGGTTACCCAATCACGACATTTTCTGGACTCCACACATTTCTGTCAGGGTCAGCTCAAACAAACACAAGCAGTAAATGTCCACAAAGAAGAACCTGGGGGGAGATGCCTGTCGAGAACTTGAGGTCCTGCAGGCTTCTCCCTGTGGCCAAATACTGCAGGGTAGCGACCAACCTCTGCTCCGGAGTGATGGCTTGCCTCATGCAGGTATCCTGCCTGCTGATATAGGGGGTCAGCGAAGCCAACAAACGGTGAAATACGGGGTCCGTCATCCGGAGAAAGTTCCTGAAATCATCAGGATTATTCTCACGGATCTCACGGAGCAAAGGCATATGAGAGAACTGGTCACGCTGAAGCAACCAATTCTTGGTCCATGAACTCCTCCCCACCCTGTTCATGGACTGGACTTGTGTCAAGGTCAGGACCCCAACACCAAGCCCCCACACAGCACGAACTGTACGAGGAGTACGCATATGAAACATGGCTAGAAAACGGTCGGCTGCTCAGAACGAAGTAACAGAACGCACTGAAGAACAGCAAGGCCTGTGAAGAGCGACCTGAAAAACAGCAACGAGCGGACAAGATCGCACAGAAAACTCCGATACGAACTGACTGCACGCACTGAAGAGCAGATACAAACCCACAAGCACAAACTGAACGGCAGAAAACGATCTGAAAGCCACGAGTCTGAAAAAGCGCGAATCGTCTCTCACCAAACTTTTACTAACACGAGATTAGCAAAAGGAGCCCAAAGGGTGCCGCGCTTGGTTCTGAACCGGCCTTTTCTAGTCTCGTCGTACGTGCTTGACGTCACCGCGTTCTTGGCGATCGGAAATTCCGACAACTTTGTGTGACCGTGTGTAGGCAAAACAAGTTTGAGCCAACATCCGTAGGAAAAAATCAGAGGATTTTGTTGTCGGAATGTCCGATCAATGTCCGACCGTGTGTACGGGGCATAAGAGTTAATATGGGAAAAACATTTCTCCTTTCCACTGATGCTTTCCAATCCTTGTTCCACAAAAAACCCCATATTTTCAAAAAACATTTGTCATTGGGACAAAAAGTGAGGTGAAATCTTCTGAAGAGGAGGAAAGACAGCAAACAAATGTCACAGGGGTGATAACCCTTCCCTATGTTTTCCAAAAAGCTTAAAAAAGTTTTTTTGGCTGGAGCGAAACACGTTAAAAATGTACCCGTTCAAAATTACAAACAGATTCTACTTAACAACACACCTACAGTCCCTGTCTTGTTTGCACCGCCTGTATACTGCTGTTCAGAGTATATAGGGCCTGGTGGCCCCACACCTTTCCTTATTTTAATTTGGGTGCGGGGTTCCCCTTAATATCCATACAAGACCCAAAGGGCCTGGTAATGGACTGGGGGGTACCCATGCCGTTGGTCTCACTGATTTTCATCCATATTGCCAGGACCCGACATTACATTAAACCCGCAAGCAGTTTTAAATGAGATTTTTTTCCTTTAAAAATGACATTTGGTGCAGGGACTGTTCTAAACACGGGAAACACGCGCCACTTTACAGGCATACTATAGACACCCCCCAGGTACGATATTTAAAGGAATATTTCACTTTTTTTTTTTTTTTACATTAAGCATCATTAAAATCACTGCTCCCGAAAAAACGGCCGTTTTTAAAAGTTTTTTTTGCATTAATACATGTCCCCTGGGGTAGGACCCGGGTCCCCAAACCCTTTTTAGGACAATACCATGCAAATTAGCCTTTAAAATGAGCACTTTTGATTTTGAATGTTCGAGTCCCATAGATGTCAATGGGGTTCTAACGTTCGTGCAAATTTTTGGTCCGTTCGCAGGTTCTGGTGCGAACCGTACCGGGGGGTGTTCGGCTCATCCCTAAAGTAGAGGCAGACAGTCGCAAGCCAATAAAAGAGGGCAAGCAGGCTCTGTGTGTAGTGCTGGTCGTGGTGACGGTGCATCCTCATCAGCACGTGGCCGTGGGAAACGCTTGTCCTTTTTTTCGGCAGCTGGCCGTGTTGAGCCACAACATGCGGAAGACTTGGTCGAGTGGATGACCAAGCCGTCCTCATCCTCCTCATCCTCTCTCACCCATGCTCAGGGTACTTTGTCTGGCAAAGCAGCGGCCTCTTCCCTCAGCTCAATGTCATCAGTGACTCCTTCCCTAGTCCCACCATGTCCTCCTGAGGAGTCCCTCGAACTGTTTGACCACAGTGTTGGGTACATGCTCCAGGAGGATGCCCAGCGTTTGGAAGGCACTGATGATGATACTGAGCTAGGTGAAGGCAGTAACTTGAGCACGGACAGAGGGGGTGCCCAAGAAGGACAGGAGTTTGGCAGTCATGCTCCCCCTGCTGCAGCATAGTGCCAGGTTTGCTCCAGTGATGAGGAGGGAGGGGATGATAAGGTCAGTGACACAATGTGGGTGCCTGATAGGAGAGAGGAGGAGGAGGAGGAGGAGGAGGCGGCACATCACCAACGAGGCAGGATGCCCTCCAGGGGCAAGCCTAAGGGCAGCACACTGACTGCATCACACCCCAAAGCTCCGCATGTGCAGGGCGCTGCAGTCTCTGCGCGTTATTCCAAAAGTTCTTTGGTGTGGGCCTTTTTTGAGACAAGTGCATCAGATAGCACCGCTGCTATTTGCAACATATGTCTCAAGCGTATCTCGCGTGGCCAAAACATCTCCCGCTTGGGTACCACATGCTTGACCAGGCATATGTTGGCCTGCCATGCAGTTCGTTGGCAAGCGTATCTAAAAGACCCACACCAAAGAACAAAGAGGACCTCTCCTTGCTCCTCATCAGCTGAGATCTCCAACCACACTATACCTTCAGTCCTCTGAGACCTGCACTGAGAGGAATGAAGGTGTAGAATTAGGTGTGTCACAGCCAAGTACTTGTGGGCAATCTGCTTTCGGTACACCAACGTCAGATTGTACCAGGCAAATATCCCCGCCCCAGCTCCTGCACCGCCGAAAGAAGTTTGCTCCCAGCCATCCACATGCCCAGTGGTTGAATGCTAGCTTGGCAAAATTGCTAGCACTTCAACTGCTGCCTTTTCAGTTGGTAGACTCTGCCCCCTTCCGTGAGTTTGTGGAATGTGCGGTTCCTCAGTGGCAGGTACCCAAATGCCACTTTTTCTCACGGAAGGCGATTCCGGCTCTCTACCGGCATGTGGAAGGCAATGTCCATGCCTCGCTGAACAGGGCGGTCAGCGGTAAGGTGCATATTACCGCTGACTCATGGTACAGCAGGCATGGACAGGGACGTTACCTAAGTTTCATGGTGCATTGGGTGACTCTGCTGGCAGCTGGGAAGGATGCAGGACAAGGTGCAGTAGTGTTGGAGGTTGTTCCGCCACCACGCCTCCAAAATGCCACTACTAATGATTGTGACACACCTCTCTCCTCCACCCCCTCCTCTTCTTCTACCTCCATGGCCTCTTCCTGTGCTTTGTCCTCGGAACCAGCGGTGCTCCGTAGGCGTTCAAGGGGCTACGCATGTACGCAGGCCAAAAGATGCCATGCGGTGCTTGAGCTGGTGCGCTTGGGGGACAGGAGCCACACTGGGGCAGAGGTTCTGTCAGCTCTGCAGGGGCAGGTTCAGAGGTGGTTGACGCCACGCCAACTTAAGGCAGGAATGGTGGTTTGCGACAATGGCACCAACCTCCTCTCTGCCCTCCGACAGGGACAAATGACCCATGTGCCCTGTTTGGCTCACGTTCTTAACTTGGTGCTGCAGCGGTTCTTGTGCAGGTACCCGGGCTTACAAGATGTCCTGAGGCAGGCCAGGAAAGTCTGTGTGCATTTCCGCCGGTCATATACAGCCAGTGCTTGGCTGGCGGACCTCCAAAAGGAGTTTAACCTGCCCAAGAGCCGCCTAATCTGTGACATGCCCACCAGGTGGAACTCAACGTTGGCCATGCTGCAGCGGCTGCACACGAAGCAGAGGGCCATCAATGAGTACCTGTGCGACTATGGCACCAGGACAGGGTCAGGGGAGCTTGTTTTTTTTCCCCACGCCAGTGGGCCATGATCAGGGATGCATGCACTGTCCTGTCACCATTTGAGGAGGCCACGAGGATGGTGAGCAATGACAGTGCATGCATCAGTGACACGGTCCCCCTTGTCCACCTGTTGGAGCACACGCTGCGTGGAATAATGGACAGGGCACTTGAGGCAGAACAGAGGCAGGAAGAGGAGGACTTCCTTAGCTCTCAAGGCCCCCTTTATCCAGACAGTGTTCCTGCGTGCCCGCCGATCACACAGGAAGAGGACGAGGAGGAGGATTATTGTGTCAGTATGGAGGTGGAGCCTGGAACTCAGCATCAGCAGCAGTCTTTAAGGGATCAGTCCCAAGAAACACATGGACTTGTACGTGGCTGGGAGGAGGTGGCTGCGGACCATGTCATCCTTAGTGACCCAGAGGACTCCGGACCGAATGCCTCAGCAAACCTACGCTGCATGGCCTCCCTGATCCTGCAAAGCCTGCGTAAGAATCCTCATATTCGTGGTATCAAGGAGAAGGACCAATACTGGCTGGCAACCCTCCTTGATCCACGTTACAAGGGTAAGGTTGCGGACCTTATCTTGCCATCGCAGAGGGAGCAGAGGATGAAACATCTTCGGGAGGCCTTGCAGAAAGGTTTGTGCAACGCACTCCCAGAGACTGGGAGGTTACAAACTCCTGTTTCTGGACAACGTGTTGCTGAAGCTTTGGTCAGTCAAAGAAGGGGCGGTGGAGAAGGTGGCCGTCTGGCCCCAAGGTATGATCGGTTCCAGCAACCATCGCCAGAGTCTATTTTACATGGTGCAGGAACACCTGGGGGCAAGATCTGACTTGGACACCTTTCCCACCTAAAATCCTCTTGGTTACTGGGTCTTGAGGATGGATCATTGGAGAGAGCTTGCACAGTATGCAATTGAGCTACTGGCCTGTCCTGCATTCAGCGTTCTTTCGGAACGCACATTCAGTGCTGCTGGAGGCTTTGTAACCGGTCACAGGGTGCGTCTGTCCACCGACTCGGTCGATCGACTGACCTTCATAAAAATGAATCAGTCTTGGATCACCACCAACTACCAAGCACCTGATGCTGATGAAACGGAATATTTTTTTTTTAAATCTCAGATCCCTTCAAAGACTGCCTATGCTGAGTGACTATCCTGAGTAATTATCCTCTTCCTCCTCAATGATCACGCTGATAGCTTGTAAGAACATTTTTGGTTCTGGGCGCCGTCACCAGTGCCTAAGGAACAATTTTTCAGCCCCTGTTTAACAGGGGCTCGTAATTACAATTTTTGATGCAATACTTTGCAGCAGGGCTCGTTTCTGCGTTCCAACTAGAGTGTCTGTGAGGGGTTGCAGTGTTTTGGCACCAGCACCAGTGCCTAAGGCGATATTTTTCAGCCCCTGTTTAACATGGGCGTGTAATTACAATTCTTGATCTAATATTTCACAGCAGGGCCCGTTTCTGTGCCCACTAAGAGCAAGTGAGGACTTACAGTGTTGTGGCACCAGCACCACCACCACCACCAAAGGCCCAATTTTTCTGCCCCTGTTCAACAGGGGCATTTAATTACAATTCTTGATCTAATATTTCATAGCAGGGCCCTGTGAGGGCTTACAGTGTTGTGGCCACAACAACACCTAAGGCCCAAATTTCTGATGAGTATATAGGGCAGGCCCCTACTTTCAAACATCCAACTTACAAATGACTCCTATTTGCAAATGGAAGGAGACAACAGGAAGTGAGATGAAATCTACCCCTAGGAAGGGAAATTCTCTCCTATAAGAGTTAATATGGGAAAAACATTTCTCCTTTCCACTGTTGCTTTATCACCAATCCTTGTTTCACAAAAAAACCCAAATTTTCAAAAAACATTTGTCATTGGGACAAAAAGTGAGGTGAAATCTTCTGAAGAGGAGCACAGACAGCAAAACAAATGCCACAGGGGTGATAACTCTTCCCTATGTTTTCCAAAAAGCTTAAAAAAGATTTTTTTGGCTGGAGCTAACCACGTTAAAAATGTACCCGTTCACTTAACAACAAACCTACAGTCCCTGTCTTGTTTGCACCGCCTGTATACTGCTGTTCAGAGTATATAGGGCCTGGTGGCCCCACACCTTTCCTTTTTTTAATTTGGGTTCCCCTTAATACCCATACAAGACCCAAAGGGCCTGATAATGGACTGGGGGTACCCATGCCATTTGTCTCACTGATTTTCATCCATATTGCCAGGACCCGACATTACATTAAACCCGCAAAATGACATTTTGTGCAGGGACTGTTCTAAGCACGGGAAACACGCGCCACTTTACAGGCATACTATAGACACCCCCCAGGTACGATATTTAAAGGAATATTTAACTTTTTTTTTACTTTAAGCATCATTAAAATCACTGCTCCCGAAAAAACGGACGTTTTTAAAAGTTTTTTTTGCAATGATACATGTCCCCTGGGGCAGGACCCGGGTCCCCAAACCCTTTTTAGGACAATACCATGCTAATTAGCCTTTAAAATGAGCACATTTCGTACGTTCGTGTCCCATAGATGTCAATGGGGTTCTAACGTTCGTGCAAATTTTCGGTCCGTTCGCAGGTTCTGGTGCGAACCGAACCGGGGGGTGTTCGGCTCATCCCTATCTATGACCAGCGCTGTTGCCCCTAGACACAGAGCCTGCTTGTCCTCTTTTATTGGCTTGTGACTGTCTGCCTCTCCTTGTTGGCCTTTCAGACATACTAATGGCCTGCAGTGAGATGAAGCTGCACAAAACTGGGATGTATATATATATATATATATATATATATATATATATATATACACACACACACATATATATATACATATATACACTGATTATCCGACAGCTAGCAGAATGCTTGCCTGTGGTATTAATAGGATCAGAAGAAGCACACCAGCACTTGACTTCAGGTAGCTATAGGTGCAACTGTGCAGGGTACACAATACACGAACTGTAAATACTTCAAGAGTCTGCTTGTGCTATTAATAGGATCAGAAGAAGAACACAAGCACTTGTCTTCAGGTAGCTATACTGTAGGTGCAACTGTTCCGGGGAACACAATACACTAACTGTAAATACTTCAAGAGTCTGCTTGTGCTATTAATAGGATTAGAAGAACACAAGCACTTGTCTTCATTTAGCTATACTGTAGGTGTAACTGTGCAGGGTACACAATACACTAACTGTAAATACTTCAAGAGTCTGCTTGTGCTATTAATAGGATTAGAAGAACACAAGCACTTGTCTTCAGGTAGCTATACTGTAGGTGCAACTGTGCAGGGTACACAGTACACTAACTGTAAATACTTCAAGAGCCTGCCTGTGCTAATAATAGGATCAGAAGAAGCACACAAGCACTTGTCTTCAGGTAGCTATACTGTAGGTGCAACTGTGCAGGGTAGACAGTACACTAACTTTAAATACTTCAAGAGCCTGCCTGTGCTATTAATGGGATCGGAAGAAGCACACAAGCACTTGTCTTCAGGTAGCTATACTGTAGGTGCAACTGTGCAGTGTACACAGTACACTAATTGTAAATACTGTAAAAACACCTGCCTGCCAGTATATTAGGAAGAGAATAACAGGAATGGATCTAGCTAAACTGAATACAGTAATATATATATATATATATATATATACATATATATATATATATATATACACACACATACACACACAATACACTGTAAATGCAGCTAACTGACTCGACCTGCCTACTCCATCTAACTTAAATCAAATGACACTGTCCCTCTGTCTATCTATCTCTCTCCGCCGCCGCAACACACTACACAAGGCAGCCACACACGTGGCCTTATATAGTGTGGGGCGTGTACTAAACCCCCTGTACACACGGCGCTGTAATTGGCCAAGCATGCGGGTCATAGTGCATGCTTGGCCAATCATCAGCCAGCAATGCACTGTGATGCCGCAGTGAATTATGGGCCATGACTCGCCAGTCGAATTTGGCGCGAACAGCCCATGTCGTTCGCAATTCGACAAACAGTCAATCAGGCGATGTTCGAGTCGAACATGGGTTCAACTCGAACTCCAAGCTCATCCCTAGTCCATGGTAAAGTTTTTCAAGGTCAGAAGTGAGTTTGAGTTTCTTGTAGTTTTTGGCGTTTCCTAGTGGTAGAGATTTCTATTAGGTGGCCCCTCATCACAGCTTTATGGGCTGCCCAAAGGGATGTGGGGGATATTTCTTCTATGTCGTTGTGTCTAAAGTAGTCTGTGAGTCACTCTGACAGTTGGGTCAACACTACAGGGTCTGTAAGTAATGCGTCATTAAGGCGCCAGGTTCTGGTAGCATAAGGGAGACCTATACAAGAAAGGTGGCTGGATACTATATGGTGGTCTGACCACGGGCAAATATGTATGTTTGCTGAGGTGGAGTTTGCTATCAGGGAGGGAGTGCAGAAGATATAATCCAGGCGGGAGTAGCTATCGTGGGGCTGTGAATAGAAGGTGTGTTCCCGAGAGCCTATGTTGTGAGCCCTCCAGACATCTATCAGTTGATTGGACTTTAAGGAGTGTTGAAGGTATTTGGGAAAGGCGTTAGAGGAGGGACTTGTAAGACTTCTATCCATAACCGAGTGGGCTACTATGTTAAAATCCCCCCGATTAGTAAGTGGGGTGAGTGAAATCTGTCTAGGACCTGAAAGAAATTTTTAAAGAATGTAGCCTGTGATGCGTAAAGCCAAGCCGAAGCCAAGGTTATTTGTTAGTCCTGGATTAAGCCTCTGACTATTACAAAACGACTATTTTGATCCTTATAAATCTGTTGGGCCTGGAACATCACAGTATTTTTAATAAGGATAGCTGCCCTCTAGACCTGGACTCATAGGTGGAGAAGTAACATTGTCTGAATGTTTTATCTAAATATGATGCATGGTTATTGGTGGAGAAATGTGTCTCCTGCAGTAGGAGGATATCAGCTCCTAGTGATTTATACGCTTTAAATGATTGTCTCCTCTTTTGGGGGGAGTTAAACCCCTTTATGTTGTGGGAGATTACTTTGAGACCATGGTATATTTACGGGGGGAAAATGAAGATCAGGGGAGAGTCCAGGCCGAGAGGGGCGTCCATATAGCAGTGCACATTACCCTTGAGAGTATATACAATAAGTATAAAGAATCCGTGAAGGGGATTCTCAGCATCTGGTAGACACATCTGGTAGAATATTGATATTTGTATCATATTTGTGGAAACAAATGAGGTTGGTAGCTTAGAAAAAAAAAGCGGGAAACAAAAAAAACAGAGAAACCAGTAACCGTGAAACTGGGCCATAGAATGGCAATACATAGTCTTGGGGGGTGAGGGGGGGGGAGACTTCCCAGTGACCCAAAGAACAATGGGGTCCAACACTCTAAACTAGGGATGAGCAAAACACCCCCCCAGTTCGGTTCGCAGCAGAACTTGCGATGAGGCAAAAAATTTGTTCGAACACGCGAACACCGTTAAAGTCTATGGGACACGAACATGAATAATCAAAAGTGCTCATTTTAAAGGCTTATATACAAGTTATTGTCTTAAAAAGTGTTTGGGGACCTGGGTCCTGCCCCAGGGGACATGTATCAATGCAAAAAGAAGTTTCAAAAATAGCCATTTTTTCGGGAGCAGTGATTTTATTACTGCTTTAAGTGAAACAATAAAAGTGTAATATTCCTTTACATTTCGTACCTGGGGGATGTCTATAGTATGCCTGTAAATGGGCGCATGTTTCCCGTGTTTAGAACAGTCTGACAGCAAAATGACATTTCAAAGGAAAAAAGTAATTTAAACCTACTCGTGGCCATTAATGAATTGTCGGTCCAACAATACACATAATAGTTCATTGATAAAAACGGCATGGGATTTCCCCACAAGGGAACCCTGAACCAAAATTAAAAAAAAAATGCATGGGGGTCCCCCTAAATTCCATACCAGGCCCTTAAGGTCTGATATGGATATTAACCACTTCAGCCCCGGAAGGATTTACCCCCTTCCTGACCAGAGCACTTTTTACAATTTGGCACTGCGTCGCTTTAACTGCTAATTGCGTGGTCATGCAATGCTGTACCCAAACAAAATTTGTGTCCTTTTCTTCCCACAAATAGAGCTTTCTTTTGATGGTATTTGATTACCTCTGACATTTTTATTTTTTGCGCTATAAACGGAAAAAGACCGAAAATTTTGAAAAAAAAATGATATTTTCTACTTTTTGTTACAAAAAAAAATCCAATAAACTCAATTTTAGTCATACATTTAGGCCAAAATGTATTCGGCCACATGTCTTTGGTAAAAAAAAATGTCAATAAGTGTATATTTATTGGTTTGTGCAAAATTTATAGCGTCTACATGCTAGGGTACATTTTCTGGAATTTACACAGCTTTTAGTTTATGACTGCCTATGTCATTTCTTGAGGTGCTAAAATGGCAGGGCAGTACAAACCCCTCCAAATGACCCCATTTTGGAAAGTAGACACCCCAAGGAAATTGCTGAGAGGCATGTTGAGCTCATTGAATATTTTTTTTTTGTCCCAAGTGATTGAATAATGACAAAAAAAAAAAAATTACAAAAAGTTGTCACTAAATGATATATTGCTCACACAGGCCATGGGCATATGTGGAATTGCACACCAAAATACATTCAGCTGCTTCTCCTGAGTACGGGGATACCACATGTGTGGGACTTTTTGGGAGCCTAGCCACGTACGGGGCCCCAAAAACCAATCACTGCCTTCAGGATTTCTAAGGGCATACATTTTTGATTTCACTCCTCACTACCTATCACAGTTTTGAAGGCCATAAAATGTCCAGATGGCACAACACCCCCAAATGACCCCATTTTGGAAAGTAGACACCCCAAGCTATTTGCTGAGAGGCATGTTGAGTCTATGGAATATTTTATATTTTGACACAAGTTGCGGGAAAGTGACAAATTTTTTATTTTTTTGCACAAAGTTGTCACTAAATGATATATTGCTCACACAGGCCATGGGCATATGTGGAATTGCACCCCAAAATACATTCAGCTGCTTCTCCTGAGTACGGGGATACCACATGTGTGGGACTTTTTGGGAGCCTAGCCACGTACGGGGCCCCAAAAACCAATCTCTGCCTTCAGGATTTCTAAGGGTGTACATTTTTTATTTCACTCTTCACTGCCTATCACAGTTTCGGAGGCCATGGAATGCCCAGGTGGCACAAACCCCCCCAAATGACCCCATTTTGGAAAGTAGACACCCCAAGCTATTTGCTGAGAGGCATGGTGAGTATTTTGCAGCTCTCATTTGTTTTTGAAAATGAAGAAAGACAAGAGAAACTTTTTTTTTTCTTTTTTCAATTTTCAAAACTTTGTGACAAAAAGTGAGGTTTGTAAAATACTCACTATACCTCTCAGCAAATAGCTTGGGGTGTCTACTTTCCAAAATAGGGTCACTTGGGGGGGGGGTTGTGCCACCTGGGCATTTCATTGCCTCTGAAACTGTGATAGGCAGTGAAGAGTGAAATCAAAAATTTACGCCCTTAGAAAGCCTGAAGGCGGTGCTTGGTTTTCGAGGTCTTGTACGCGGCTAGGCTCCCAAAAAGTCTCACACATGTGGTATCCTCATACTCAGGAGAAGCAACAGAATGTATTTTGGGGTGTAATTTCACATATTCCCATGGCATGTTTGAGCAATATATCATTTAGTGACAACTTTGTGCAAAAAAAAAAAAAAAAAAATTGTCTCTTTCCCGCAACTTGTGTCACAATATAAAATATTCTATGGACTCGACATACCTCTCAGCCAATAGCTTGGGGTGTCTACTTTCCAAATTGGGGTCATTTGGTTGGGTTTTGAACTGTCCTGGCATTTTATGCACAACATTTAGAAGCTTATGTCACACATAACCCACTCTTCTAACCACTTTTTGTTTACATGAAAAAATTATTTTTTTTTGCAAGAAAATTACTTTGGGGGGGCGTGGCTTGGCGCGCGGCAGAGATGGACGCTTAACACAGGAGCTTCGGTAATACAGCAGCCTGAGCCCGTCTCTTCGCACCGACAGCACCTGATAATGAGCAGGAGGAATCTGGGGACACCCCGCACAAGATCCCGCCGTTTAGCGGCAGCTTATAAAGGAAGGAACGTATCGGATTTATTCTGAAATCCCCCGGCAGAATGGATCAGCATGTTGGGATCAAAGATGGCGACGCCGCGTGTGGAGGAGGACTACAGTGAGGATTCTCAATCCACGGCGGACGACAATGGTAGGAACACTCCTCACCCTGACCTACCACTTACTTACGCTGGCATGTCAGGCTTTGCAGCCGACATTAAAGCAACTTTCTCTGCAGCAATCACTGATCTAAAGTCCAGCATGATAGTCCTCACAGACAAGATGGCCACTGCAGAAGCTGCAGGCAGAGGCAGAGACAAGGCAATACACCGCCTAGAGAGAGTAACTTCCACTCAAGCCCAACATCTTATTGACATAAATAAACATTTAGAGGACTTAGACAACAGAGGAAGGAGGAATAATATAAGGGTGAGGGGGATCCCTGAATCAGTGGAGGCTGAATAAATACTCCCAGCTTTACAAAGGGTCTTTAACAGCCTGCTAGACAGACCTGAAGATACAGCCATAGAATTCGTGAGAGCTCACAGAGCGCTCAGAGCCAGAGGCCCTGATAACATGCCGCCACGTGATATCATCTGCTGCTTGCAAAATTTTTCTCTAAAAGAGGACATTATGCGCAGAGCCTGCAGAAACGATCAAACCATCTTTAATGGTGAGACTATAATGCTCTTTCATGACCTCTCACAGATAACTCTGAAGAATCGCAGAGCTCTGCGGCCACTACTCGATAAACTAAGAGAAAAAGGACATTCGTTACACGTGGCGCTTCCCGTTTGCACTCCTGGTGAACCACAATGGTAGGCAACATACACTACGCTCGCCTGAAGATCTCCCGGATTTTTGCCAAGCACTTCAACTGGACCTCATAGAATTACCATAATGGTATCAGGAGTTCTTGCTGCCTCCCCTAGAGAAGTCACAACCCAGGTAACCACTTGCTTCTCCAGATAAGCGACATTTAAAAAAGATGAAATCATCACGCCCTGGTGGTTCTCAAGCCGGAACTCCTAACAGACCTCACTCATCCAGGGGACCTGAAGAAGATGTCTAAAGACCTTTCATCATGAACATCATTTAACTGGCCAGATCGTAAATAACACTTATTCATGACAAAGCCACCCTTGCCAGCTTTACAACATTCCACCACAAAGACTCCAAAACTGCCAGATTGGAGTCGTTCTGATGAAAAAGACTCGCTCCCCACTTTGAACCCAATACATCTCTAGATCTGTCTTATTGACTTACTCGATAAAGATCAAGAAGATTCATCTAGGAGCTGTCACTCCCAAAACTTCTACAATTCATCTTGACTACGATACCTAAGAATTAAAGCTTAAAGAACATAACAGCCGTAGGGATGGTAGCAGAAATGGAAAGACTTAAGTTGGTAATGTTAGACAAGTTCACATACCCAGATGTAGGGATTATATTGATATTAGAGATAAAGATGGGGAAACAACAACACTTTAAATTCCTCCCACATGCATCTTTGCATGGAGATGGCGGGTGACTGGCCCCGATTAAGGGGGGAACCCGCGATTTCCATACAACAGGGTGACATTTTCATATACGATGAAGTTATTATTTCTCTTGTTCATGTTTAGCGTTCCACAATGGGAGCTCACAGTTTCCGGCGTTAAGCTTCTTAGGTGCGAAGATGACTAATACAACTATAGCATTATTCACACAGGCTGTTACCGGTTTTCGCTCTAGTAGCAAGTGTTGTTTTATTAATACATTTAACCTTGTTTATTTGATAGTCCGGGCAGTCATCCACTGCTTCCAACAAGTGCTCCTTGGCAGGAGGGATTTATCCTGAGGAGGTGCACTAATTTAAATTACTTGCCTTGGACCTATTTGGTAACCAGGGAGAACACAGTATATCTTACCCTCTTTTTTTACACTCTCTCTAAATTTCACTCCTACTTTTTTTTCTACTATCTCATTCTTTTTAAGAACTGAAAAAGTGCATTAATTGATCGTAATTCATAGCTAAGATACTAATGGTAATTAAAGCTTTATTTCCAGATCTTGGTCTACCAGCGAGTCCACACGATGGCATACTCATCCCTGGGGCATGCACCCACAGTGATTTCTCACAACACAAAAGGTCTAAACATTCCTGAAAAACGCACTGCTCTACTAAAAGAACTCAAAAAAGGTAAGCCCAGATTTGTATTTTTACAAGAGACCCATTTCCAGACCCAAAAGGTTCTCAAAATGACTGACTCCTTTTTCACGCAAACCTATCATGCAACCAATCAACTGGCCAAATCCAAGGGAGTGTCTATACTTATTAGTAGAGACGCATCCTTTGAAGTAACAGATAAACTCATCGATCCAGAGGGTAGATTTCTATCCCTGAAGGGCAACTGCTTTGGTACTCCCATGACTCTAGCCAACGTATATTTCCCCAACACAGCACATGTAACTTTTTGTAAACGTATACTTGACAAACTTCGAGAATTCAGCTCAGGATGCCTTATTTTAGGAGGAGACTTCAATATACCATTGAACCCTCTAATTGATACATCTACTGATAAAACTTACATCACATACAAAATCCTTAAAAAGATCAAAACACTACTAGACTCCCTACAACTAGTCGATTCTTGGAGATTTTTGCATCCTGATGACAAAGATTACACCTTTTATTCAATACCACATAGCAGATATTCAAGAATAGACTACATCTTTATTACACAAAAAGATCTAGACAAGATCTCGGAAGCAAATATAGGGATTCAAACACCATCAGACCACGCCCTTACATCACTTACTCTAAACTTATCTCAATCCCTTTCAAAAACCAACACATGGAGATTGAATTCGGCCTTACTGACGGATCCAACCCTATTACCGCAAATTACCACTGCGCTGAAAGACTACTTTGCTCACAACACTACACCTGAGGTAAACCCCCTGACAATATGGGAGGCCCATAAATGCACAATAAGAGGAGAACTCATTCGAGCAGGTTCCCAATGTAAAAAGAAAGAGAAAAACAAATTAAACATTTGACAGAGAAAATTCGTAGCCTGGAAACTCTACATAAACAATCCCTGACAGAACAATCAGCAACAGAACTTTTAGAAAACAGGAAAGCATTGCAACAGATTTATGACACACGGTCTAAAAGATTTCTATTCTTTAAGAAAAAAATTTACTACGAACATGGCAACAAAACAAGCAAATTTTTAGCGAGAGCCCTGAAAACCACAAGAACACAACAAAATATCTCAGGCATACGAACAAAGGAGGGAAAAATGGACATTACCACCAAACATATCGCACGCCACTTCCACGAGTATTACACGGCCTTATATAATTTACCTGATTCACAAAAACCTAACGAGACTCAGGGAACAAGGCAACAAATTATTCAAAATCACCTTAAAGAATCCAAATTACCTACTCTGACTGCAGAAGACGTAATCCTATTAGAAAAACCCATAGAAGCCATAGAACTACAACAAACGATCAAAGACCTTAAACCAGGGAAAAGCCCAGGCGGCTTCACAGCCATATACTATAAAACGTTCCAGACCACTTTGCTTGGGCCGCTACTGAGAGCACTGAACTACATGTCACAACCTAGGGAGATCCCGCCAAACTTTTTAGCAGCACACATTACAATTCTTCATAAGCCAAATAAAGACCCAGCAGAATGCGCCAGCTACAGGCCAATATCACTATTAAACCTAGATGTGAAATTGATGTCAAAAATAATAGCCAATAGGTTGAAACCTTTACTTCACAACCTGATAGGCTCTGAGCAAGCTGGTTTCATGCCGGGCAGAGAAACCAGGGATAACGTCATAAAAGCTCTTAACTTGATACACACTACCAGAAAGAAGAAAATCGAGGGTCTTTTCCTGTCAACTGATGCTGAGAAGGCCTTCGATAGAGTGGCCTGTGACTTTTTGCTGGAGACATGCAGGTATATTGGCTTGGGAAATCATATGATGACATGGATCTCTTCTCTCTACCACAATCCTACGGCACAATTCAAAATCAATGGTTCACTTTCAGAAACAGTAAAAATCAGAAATGGTAGGAGACAGGGTTGTCCCTTCTCACCACTTTTGTTTATCCTAACAATAGAACCATTCATCAGACGGATTGTAGCAGAGAAAGCAATAAACGGTTTTAAAATAGCTGGGAAGGAATTCAAAGTAGCGGCCTACGCGGATGACCTGTTATTTTTTATATATGACCCCCATATTTCACTCCCTACCTTATTGAAAGAATTTTCTTTATTTGGATATCTCTCCAACCTAAAAATCAATTACTCCAAGTCCGAAGCAATGAACATTAACATCCCCATGAATAAAATAGAAGCTATTAAATCCAACTGCCCCTTTAAATGGGAAAATTCAGCGCTTAAATACCTAGGGATATGGCTGACTCCCCAGCTTTCCCAAATTAAGGAAAGCAATTTTACTCCTCTATTAAAGACAATTTGTTTGGATCTCCAAGACTGGCACACAAAAGGATTTTCGTGGTTTGGACGTATTGCTATTTGTAAAATGACTATACTACCAAGAGTCCTGTACCTATTTAGAAACCTACCGATAAAGGTCCCCCAAAGTTTCTTCAAAGCCTTAAACGCAACCCAAATGAAATTTATATGGGCCCACAAAAAACCCAGAATCCGTTGCACAGTACTCACACAATCTAAAGAGAAAGGAGGAATGGGTATTCCAGACTTTCGTGCTTACTACTTAGCAGCACATATCACAAGGACAGTTGACTGGCATTGTCATCACAAAATTAAAGACTGGGTAGAACTGGAGGAAGTAATGAACCAAACTCCCACTAGGTTTTCACCATGGATCACATGGACTAGCCTTACGACAGAAATGAAATCACATCCTCTCATAGGCACCACACTGGCAATCTTTCATAAACTAACTACTTTCACAAACTTCTTCTCTCACTTAAGCCCACTCACCCCATTGCAAGATAACCCTGGGTTTTTGCCAGGAGTAAAAAAACGCTCCCTACGGTCTAAAAATGCAAATAGATCATTACTAGCCATGGACTGCTTCTATAACCAAGATTTCAGAGATTTTACTGACTTGAAAGCTGAAAATGACATCCCAGACCTACCTTTATGGACTTACTTTCAATGTCGAAGCTATCTTAATCAAACAGTGAAAAAAATCAACTTTAGTAAACCACTGACAGAATTAGAAGTGATCTGTAAGACAGGAGAACTGATTCCCAAAGCGACTTCATTAGCTTACAAATGGATACAAAATGGAGCAAGTGCAAATAGACATGGATTCAGAGAGAGCTGGTCGACAGCATTAGGTATATCATTATCAGATGAACAATGGAGAAAAGCGTGCATCTTTGCCCATAAATGCTCTCTAAGTACAAGCACCCAGGAAACAGCATATAAATTGCTTACTCAATGGTATGCCACACCAGTAAAGCTACATTCTTGGTTTCCAGGTTATCCTGACACATGTTGGCGTTGCCAAAAAGAAAAGGGAACCCTGCTACACATTTGGTGGCAGTGTCCTGTGCTGGAAACTTACTGGTCAGAGGTAAGAGAGAATGTATTCCAAATCACAGAGACATCATTAACACTAGACGTGGCGGGGTGTCTCCTCCATATCACAGAATTTCCTATTAAAAAGTATAAACATTCACTTTCCAAACACTTACTAAATGCTGCAAAAGCACTGATCCCACTCCACTGGAAATCCACAAAAATACCAACTATTAGGGACTGGCTCAGTAAGATTTCAGAGATATGCGAGATGGAGGAGACAATCGCCCAGGCAGGAGAAAACGTTGAGCGCTTCCATAAGGTATGGAATCCTTGGTTTCTTTTCAGATACTCTCAGAAATACTCAACTTTAATGAATCCATGTTAAAGAGTTTAAACTTCATAGATAGATCATTCACAGATTATTTACTTTAACAAATAATACCTGTTGTTGTCTACTACTATTTGAATGTATGCCATGATAGAACTAAAATCTGGAAAATGAATATTCAAAATAAGATATAGGGGTCTTCACACAATCGCTTACATGTTTGCTATAGATTACTTTCTACTCTTTCTATTTTCAGAAAGTTCAAAAAAACCTTTCTTCCTCTTCTCAATAGCTAAACAATATAATGCGAAACTTTGCGACATTATTAAACATGCACTTATTCAGGGACGCAAGTTCCTACATTGAAAACAATTTAAATGTACAAAAATTGTTAAAATCTTTGTTGACTCATATATATATTCTATACATGTCTTTTCTTAATATGGAGCTGCGACTCCATAGTTGCATTACTTGTCATTTCAATAAACTTTGATGATAAAAAAAAAAGAAATTTAATTTGAACCCCCAAACATTATATATTTTTTTAAAGCAAATGCCCTACAGATTAAAATGGTGGGTGTTTCATTTTTTTTTTCACACAGTATTTGCGCAGCGATTTTTCAAACACATTTTTTGGGGAAAAAACTTTTTTAAATTTGAATGCACTAAAACATACTATATTGCCCATTGTTTGATGAAATAAAAAAGATGATCTTAGGCCGAGTACATGGATACCAAACATGACATGCTTTAAAATTGCACACAAACGTGCAGTGGCAACAAAATGAATACATTTTTAAAAGCCTTTAAAAGCCTTTACAGGTTACCACTTTAGATTTACAGAGGAGGTCTACTGCTAAAATTACTTCCCTCGATCTGACTTTCGCGGTGATACCTCACATGCATAGTGCAATTGCTGTTTACATTTGACACCAAACCGACGCTTGCGGGGTGCTTTTTTTTTTTTTTTTTGTTATTTTTTTGATTTTTAATCTTATTTTTAAACTGTTCCTTTCATTTTTTTTTTAAATCATTTTTATTGTTATCTCAGGGAATGTAAATATCCCCAATAGGTAGTGACAGGTACTCTTTTTTGAAAGGTGTTTTTTTAAGGTGTTGGGAGGTGTACGGTGCGTGCATGGGTGTTAGCGGTACTGGCGCTAACCTGACGCTGCCTGGGGCTGGTGCTTGCCAGTTCACCAAAACGCTACCAAAAAAACTGTTAGTGATTGCAGGGATCAGGCCTGACTCTGTGAACGCTGCAGTTATGCATTTAGTGTTTTGTAAGTGACAGTGATCGATCGATACTGCACTTGAGTGGGCTGGGCCGGGCGGAGGGGCAAAATGCAGGTGCTTGCAGGTATCTGGGCTGATCCTGCTAACACTGCGTTTTTGGGAAACCTAAACTGCTGGGGACGCTAGTACAGATCTGATCGGATCAGATATTGATCCGATCAGATACTATACCAATAAGGGAGGTGTATGCTGCGTGCGTGGGTGTTAGCGGTACTGGCACTAATCTGACGCTGCCTGGGGCAATGCATATCACCGCCGGGCGATCAGGGGGCTAAACCTTTATTAGGTAATAAACAGCGGGTGCATTGACACTATAAAAATAAACGAACTAACCAGCGTCACCCGTAACAGTTATACGGTGATCAGTGGTGAAAGGGTTAACTAGGGGGCAATTAAGGGGTTAAAACATTTATTAGGTAGTATATGGGGGTCCCTGACGCTATAAAACGCTGACGGCGAACCTAAATATTTACCTCCCTAACTAACGTCACCAGTGACACTAATACAGCGATCAGAAAAATGATCACTTAGCGACACTGGCGACGGGGGGTGATCAAGGGGTTAAAACTTTATTGGGGGGTTAGGGGGGTATCCTAGACCTAAAGGGGACTAACCCTAACTGCCCTACCACACTAACTGTCACAAACTGACACCATGCAGTAATCAGAAAAAAAAAACTGCTTTGTGTCAGTGTGACAGGGGGGGGTGATCGGGGGGGATCGGGGGTGTAATGTGTGCCTGGCATGTTCTACTGTGTGTGTGTGTGTTGGTGCACTCACATTCCAGTCTTCTCTCCTCGGCACCGGAACGGAAAATGCAGAGCCGGGGAGAGATTACTGCCTCTGTGTACAATACAGAGGCAGGGAAATGATCTCATTGGCCAGGAGCAATTTCGAGGGGGGGCACGAATGGATGGCCTCCTCCTCACCACTGATCGCCGGGGAGGATTTGCGACCACCGCAGGCACCAGGGGGGGTCCGATCGGACCCCCCACCCGCGGGCAGGCAAGGACGTACCTGTAAGTCCTTTAGCCTGCCAGTGCCATTCTGCCGACGTACATCGTCGTGCGGCGGTCGGCAACTGGTTAAGAGGAACCCCGCGTCAAAATTAAAAACAAAATGGCGTGGGGGTCCCCCTAAATTTCATACCAGGCCCTTCAGATCTGGTATGGATTTTAAGGGGAACCTCGCGCCAAAATTTTTTTTAAAAAAATGGCGTGGGGTCACCCCAAAAATCCATACCAGACCCTTATCCGAGCACGCAACCTGGCAGGCCACAGAAAAAGAGGGGGGACGAGAGAGTGCCCCCCTCCTGAACCGTACCAGACCACATGCCCTCAACATTGGGAGGGTGCTTTGAGGTAGCCCCCTAAAGCACCTTGTCCCCATGTTGATGGGGAGAATGGCCTCATCCCGACAACCCTTGCCCGGTGGTTGTGGTGGTCTGTGGGCAGGGGGCTTATCGGAATCTGGAAACCCCCTTTAACAAAATCCCGCCCTCGTGTGAATTGGTAATGGGGTACAAATGTAGAGGGAAAAACACATATGGGAGAGATGAGAGATGTATGCGCTGCACACCCCAAAGCAATATATTGACGAGAAATGGACAGTTTCCCCGGTTGTGGAAATAACCAGTAAATAACCAGTAAATGCATTTATTTGAACAATAAGCAAATGTCATGTGGTTCAATTTAAATTATAACATATAAAAGCTGGCCAAGTGGTACAATACATATTCCACAATATAGAATTAACACATTTTCATGAAATTGTACACAATAATACATATCCAGACTGTTGACGGTATAAATCCCCAACGCATTTCGACCTATGGATGGTCATCATCAGGGTGATAATTGGTTCTATAAACAAACAAGATATTTGGGGGGCACACCCTAAAAGATGCATTAAAGATGGTGCAGTCATAAGACCGTACAGAAGAAGAAAATATTACAGCGAACACATGCAAAAAAGACAGTTACCTCCAGCAAGGCTAGTTTAAAACACCTGAACATTTTCAAAAAACATTATCAAAAATATGGGGATTTGGTCACACCGTATTGCTATATGGTGCTAAGCCCACTTACTGCAACAAAGTACCCCATAATTAGTGGGTCTTACACTATCCATAGATTGGGAGATCCTGCTTCTCTAAACCATGAGAGCAATACACTCTTCTAAAATGGGAGAATCTTGAGGTCTCCACCCATGACACAAGTGGACACTAATGAGAGGTACTAATGAGGGAGTGGGGTGCTCCTCACCCAAAGGGATTTGGTCAGAACCCATACAATAGACAAATAAGATGTTTGGGGGGCACACCCTAAAAGATGCATTAAAGATGGTGCAGCCATGTCATGGGTGGAGACCTCAAGATTCTCCCATTTTAGAAGAGTGTATTGCTCTCATGGTTTAGAGAAGCAGGATCTCACAATCTATGGATAGCGTAGGACCCACTAATTATGGGGTACTTTGTCGCAGTAAGTGGGCTTAGCACCATATAGCAATATGGTGTGACCAAATCCCCATATTTTTGATAATGTTTTTTGAAAATGTTTAGGTGTTTTAAACTAGCCTTGCTGGAGGTAAATGTCTTTTTTGCATGTGTGCGCTGTAATATTTTCTTCAATTGGTTCTATAAAACACATTAAACAGCTTCAGAATTTAAGAACATATCATTATAAATCCCATTGTAGGATTAAAAATGGCGATATATTTACCGCTGGCGAGTGGAGGGAATAATCCCTTGGCCAGAACTGTTAAAAGCCGTAAATGGATCCATAGTCCCCCTGCCTCCCCAGAAGCGTATGAATCCAGCCCAAGGGGCTTACAAGGAGCCACATTGCTGATGCCCTCCAGGGGAAGGGGAGAGTCCGCACCTGCGACAAACACCCAATAAGTGATAATCAAATAAATACAAAAAACTGAGTAAACTGATTCTCAGCACATTGGCAAGAGTGTTGATTAGGTTATAAGCATAGGGTGTATGGGCTAACTGCAATCATAATGATTAATGTATATAACCATTTACTGGTTATTTATTCTAGACAATTCTTGATTTTAAGATATTGCTGTCCAAAGCCCCACTGGGGAAACTGTCCATTTCTTGCCAATATGGGGTACGAATGTACCCCTACCATTTCACAAAAAAAGTGTCAAAAAGTTTAAAAATCACAAGAGACGGGTTTTGACAAGTCCTTTATTGATTTTTTTTTCTTTCATCCTCTTTCTTCTGGTGTTCCTTCGGTGCTCTTCTTCTTCCTCCATCTTCTTCATCTTCTTCTTCTCAATCTTCTTCTTCCTCTGCTCTTCTCGTCCCACATCTTGCTCCAGGCTTCTTTTCCGCTCCGTCCGCACGATCCGCCTCAGTGGGAGTCTTCCGTCGCGTGACGCTTCGGTTCTTCTGACATTTCTTATATAAAGGAGGGCAGGGCCACCTGGTGACCCCGCCCTCCTCTGACGCACAGGGAACTTCCCTGTGGCTTTCCCTGTGTTGTCAGAGGGGGACGGGGTCACCCATTTATGTACCCGGGTGACCCTGCCCCATTTGACAACATGGGGAAAGCCACAGGGAAGTTCCCCGTGTGGATTTGTTTCCACATTTTGTCTCTCATAGTTGAGGTATACCTATGATGACAATTACCGGCCTCTCTCATCTTTTTAGGTGGGAGAACTTGCATGACTGGTGGCTGACTAAATACTTTTCTGCCCCACTAATATATATTAGCCAGAGGATGGGAATCGAAACGTACGTTGAGGCGTGCCTGGTTACACAATCTTCATCCCTTTCCGATCCCTGTGGTTGTCAGCAGCTGATGGTGAAGCGCACGCCAGCTACCACACACAGAGAGGAGCTTCCATACTAGACGAGCGGTATAGCCTCAGTGCTGGGCGAGGGCACTTGCTAATGTAAGCAGCCATTTGGCTTTTTGTTTTTAATCATTTTAATAAATGGGATTACACTATTTTGGACCTTCTTGTATCCTTCTATATATTGCCTGACGTTCTACTGGGGGAGAGGAAAAAGTTACCCACAAGGCTTATCCACACCATGGTAGCAAGCCATTTCTTGCTAAAGGCTATAATTGACCTCTTTTTAATTAACCACTTGACGACCGCCTCACGCCGATGTACGTCGGCAAGGTGGCACGGACAGGCAAAATCACGTACACCGGTGCCCGAGGCGGTCGCCATTTCTTCCCGGGCGATGAGAGGTCAGGGGGAGGCCATCCATTGTTAGCCACCCCCTCCCGATCGCTCCTGGCGAATGAAAATGCTTCCTTTCCCTCTGTAATGTAAACAGAGGGAAAGGAAGTGATGTCATCCCTCCTCGAGCCGGTCTTTTCGTCGCGGCGCCGAGGAGAGAAGACATCAAGTAAGTCTGCACAACACTACACTAACAGTAGAACACGCCAGGCACACTTGTCACCCCCCATCAACCCCCGATCACCCCCCGATTACCCCCCTGTACCCCCTGTCACTCTGACACCAATAGCATTTTTTTTTTTGCATTGGTGTCAGTTTGTGTCAGTTACAAGTGTTAGGGTAGTTAGGTTCGCCCCCTTTAGGTTTAGGGTACCCCCCTTAGGTCCAGGGTACCCCCTAATAAAGATTAACCCCTTGATTACCCCCCGTCACCAGTGTCGCTAAGCGATCGTTTTTCTGATCGCTGTATTAGTGACACAGGTGACGCTAGTTAGGGAGGTAAGTATATAGGTTCGCAGTCAGTGTTTTATAGCGACAGGGACCCCCATATACTACCTGCTAAAGGTTTTAACCCCCTGATTGCCCCCTAGTTAACCCTTTCACCAGCGATCATCGTTTAAGTGTTACGGGTGACGCTGGTTAGCTAGTTTGTTTTTTGTAGTTTATTATAGTTTATTATAGTTTTAGGGCACCCGCCGTTTATTACCTTATAAAGGTTTAACCCCCTAATTACCCGGCGGTGATATAAATTACATTTTTAGGGTCAGCTAAGGTCTGTGTCGCCCCAGGCAGCGTCAGGTTAGCGCCAGTACCGCTAAAACCCACGCACGCAGCATACACCTCCCTTAGTGCTATAGTATCTGAGCGGATCGATATCTGATCCGATCAGATCTATACTCCCCAGCAGTTTAGGGTTCCTATCAGCCCAGATACCTGCTAGCACCTGCGTTTTGCCCCTCGGCCCAGCCCTGCCCAGCCCACCCAAGTGCAGTATCGATCGATAACTGACACTTACAAAACACTAAGCACACATAACTGCAGAGTTCGCAAAGTCAGGCCTGATCCCTGCGATCGCTAACAGTTTTTTGGTAGCGTTTTGATACAGTCGCTGACAGTCAGGAGCTTTTTTGCCTGTGAGTCTCACTAGTGTACCCCTAAATTTAGAGCCCAAAATGGCAAATCGAAGGTACACTAGTGAAGAGGCCTACACGTTTCTGAGCATGACAGATAGTGAAGAGGAAGTCACTCATCTGTCAAGTTCGGCTCAGAATACGATCCTGTAGAGGACAGCGGCTCCATGACAGATAGCTCTGACGACGGAGTTGTGGTCCCTGCTAAGGTCAGGCGTACCAGACCCCAATCTTCTTCTGTCCTTGAAGTGCAAGAACCGCAGGGCTCTCGTATGGAGCAGAGAAGTACTAGCGCCGCTATTCCTTCTGGTGAACTGGCAAGCACCAGCGGCCTAGTACACCCTGGTCGTACATCCAGCACTGCAGTATCACGTGGTGACGTGGCGAGTCCCATAAGTGCAGTTCAAGCTGGTGAGGTGGCAAGCACTAGTAGTGTCCCACTGCCACCAAGAAGACAAAGACAGGCCCGTCGTGCCCATAGTGCCCTTCCTGCTGCATTCGCCAATCCGAATTGGGAACCCACCACTTCTGCAGCACCCGTACTTCCCCCCTTTCACTGGCCAACCTGGAATTCAGGTGGAAACAGTTGACTTTACGCCACTGGATTTTTATTCACTGTTTTTCACCGAAGATCTCTATAGATCTATTGTGGACCAAAGCAATTTATACGCTGGTCAACACATCGCCGCTAATCCCCAGTCCTCCCTTGCCAGAGATTGGAGACCAATTATGGTCTCCGAATTTAAGACCTTTCTGGGCCTTTCCCTCCTCATGGGGTTGAATAAAAAGAGTAAGTTGCAACAAAATTCGGCCCCTCGTAAACCACTTCAACCAACGTTTTGCAGACTTGTTTACCCCCCATCAAGTTGTCTGCGTTGATGAGTCCCTGATTAAATTTTCTGGCCGCTTGTCATTCAAACAGTACCTTCCCAGCAAGCGTGCCAGATACGGGGTCAAGATGTATAAGCTCTGTGACAGGGCCACAGGCTATACATGTAGATTTATGGTTTACGAGGGCAAAGATAGTCACGTAGAGCCGACAAACTGCCCTGACTACATAGGAAGCGCTGGCAAGATAGTGTGGGACTTGGTGTCACCCTTATTCGGAAAGGGGTACCACTTGTACGTGGACAATTATTATACGAGCGTGCCACTTTTTAGTCACTTGTTTGATCAGAAGATTGGAGCATGTGGCACCGTGCGACCTAATCGCCGGGGCTTTCCCCAGCGGCTTGTAGATTCCCGTCTTAGGCTGGGGGAGAGAGCCTGCTTGAAGTATAAAAATTTGCTCGCTATGAAGTGGAGGGATAAGAAGAATGTTTTCGTTCTCACCTCCCTTCATGCAGACACGACGACCCAAATTCCTACGGCGACTGGTGTTGTGAAGAAACCCCTCTGTGTCCACGAATACAACCTTAATATGGGAGGGGTGGACCTCAACGACCAGTTGTTGGCGCCGTACCTAGTTGCCCGTAAAGCCAGACGCTGGTACAAAAAAGTGTCTGTTTATTTATTTCAATTGGCTTTGCTGAACGCTCGTGTGCTATACAGAGCTTCAGGACGGACTGGATCCTTCCTTAAATTCCAGGAAGAGATCGTCAGAGCCCTTCTGTTTCCAGACGGTGCTCTACCTCACCTTCCCCAACCAAATGCAGTAAGCCGGCTGCATGAGAGGCATTTTCTTTATGCCATCCCGAGTACCCCTACCCAACGAGCCCCCCAAAAAAGATGTCGTGTCTGCAGTAAGCGCGGATTTAGGCGTGACACCCGGTCTTATTGTCCCTCCTGTCCTGGCAATCCTGGTCTTTGCATGGGTGAATGTTTTGAACGCTACCATACACTAGTTGAGTATTAGCGTAGGGTTCAGCACTGCACAGACTAGGCACACTGACACAGGGTCTCCCAAGATGCCATTGCATTTTGAGAGACCCAAACCTGGAACCAGTTACAAAAGTTAAAACTTACTAAAAAAAAGTGTAAAAAAAATAAAAAAATAAAAAAAAATAAAAACACAAAAAAAATAAAATAAAAAAACCAAAAATAGTTGTTGTTTTATTGTTCTCTCTCTCTCTATTCTCTCTCTATTGTTCTACTCTTTTTTACTCTATTCTATTCTGCAATGTTTTATTGTTATTATGTTTTACCATGTTTGCTTTTCAGATTTTTTATACTTTACTGTTTACTGTGTTTTGTTGGTAACCATTTTATTGTTTTCAGGTACGCCATTCAATTGCAGCGCAGATTTATTTATCTTGACAGCAACAGCGTTTGCTCCCACGATATATAAAGCCGTGACTCCAGCGCTGTCGGAGGTGATTTCACCACCACAGTTACATACTTCAGCATATATGCCGAAGCATGGGGGCAGCAGTGGGTGGAGGAGCAATTTGCTCCTGCCTTTTGCGGGAGGATGCCCCCATGCTTCGGCATATATAAATGGTGCATGTATGCCCATCATTAGAAGTGGGTGGATGAAGGGAGGTATTTTAATGGTGGGCATACCCACCGATCAATATCTTTTTTTCGTTCAGCCCACAGGCTGCATGAATAAAAAGTTTACAATATATGCCCAACAAGGACCAGCAACGTACTGGTATGTTGCTGGACTTTGAGTGGTTATACCAGAATGATGCCTGCAGGTTTAGGTATCATCTTGGTATCATTCTTTTCAGCCAGCGGTCGGCTTTCATGTAAAAGCAATCCTAGCGGCTAATTAGCCTCTAGACTGCTTTTGCAAGCAGTGGGAGGGGATGCCCCCCCCCCACGTCTTCCATGTTTTTCTCTGGCTCTCCTGTCCCAACAGGGAACCTGAAAATGCAGCCGGTGATTCAGCCAGCTGACCATAGAGCTGATCAGAGACCAGAATGGCTCCAAGCATCTCTATGGCCTAAGAAACCGGAAGCTACGAGCATTTCATGACTTAGATTTCGCCGAATGTAAACAGCGCCATTGGGAAATTGGGAAAGCATTTTATCACACCGATCTTGGTGTGGTCAGATGCTTTGAGGGCAGAGGAGAGATCTAGGGTCTAATAGAGCCCAATTTTTAAAAAAAAGAGTACCTGTCACTACCTACAGTATTGCTAACATAGGGGATATTTACATTCCCTGAGATAACAATAAAATTAATTAAAAAAAAATAAAAATGAAAGGAACAGCAAAAAAAAATAAAGAAAAAAAAAAAAAAAAAGCACCCCTGTCCCCCCCTGCTCTCGCGCAAAGGCGAACGCAAGCGTCGGTCTGGCGTCAAATGTAAACAGCAATTGCACCATGCATGTGAGGTATCACCGCGAAGGTCAGATCGAGGGCAGTAATTTTAGCAGTAGACCTCCTCTGTAAATCTAAAGTGGTAACCTGTAAAGGCTTTTAAAGGCTTTTAAAAATGTATTTATTTTGTCGCCGCTGCACGTTTGTGCGCAATTTTAAAGCATGTCATGTTTGGTATCCATGTACTCAGCCTAAGATCATCTTTTTTATTTCATCAAACATTTGGGCAATACAGTGTGTTTTAGTGCATTAAAATTTAAAAAAGTGTGTTTTTTCCCCAAAAAATGTGTTTGAAAAATCGCTGCGCAAATACTGTGTGAAAAAAAAATATGAAACACCCACCATTTTAATCTGTAGGGCATTTGCTTTAAAAAAATATATAATGTTTGGGGGTTCAAAGTCATTTTCTTGCAAAAAAAAATAATTTTTTCATGTAATCAAAAAGTGTCAGAAAGGGCTTTGTCTTCAAGTGGTTAGAAGAGTGAGTGATGTGTGACATAAGCTTCTAAATGTTGTGCATAAAATGCCAGGACAGTTCAAAGCCCCCCCAAATGACCCCATTTTGGAAAGTAGACACCCCAAGCTATTTGCTGAGAGGCATGTCGAGTCCATGGAATATTTTATATTGTGACACAAGTTGCGGGAAAGAGACAAATTTTTTTTTTTTTTGCACAAAGTTGTCACTAAATGATATATTGCTCAAACATGCCATGGGAATATGTGAAATTACACCCCAAAATACATTCTGTTGCTTCTCCTGAGTATGGGGATACCACATGTGTGGGACTTTTTGGGAGCCTACCCGCGTACAGGACCCCGAAAACCAAGCACCGCCTTCAGGCTTTCTAAGGGCGTAAATTTTTGATTTCACTCTTCACTGCCTAGCACAGTTTCGGAGGCCATGGAATGCCCAGATGGCACAATCCCCCCAAATGACCCCATTTTGGAAAATAGACACCCCAAGCTTTTTGCTGAGAGGTAAAGTGAGTATTTTGCAGACCTCACTTTTTGTCACAAACTTTTGAAAATTGAAAAAAGAAAAAAAAAATACATTTTTCTTGTCTTTCTTCATTTTCAAAAACAAATGAGAGCTGCAAAATACTCACCATGCCTCTCAGCAAATAGCTTGGGGTGTCTACTTTCCAAAATGGGGTAATTGGGGGGGGGGGTTTGTGCCATCTTGGCATTTTATGGCCTTCAAAACTGTGATAGGTAGTGAGGAGTGAAATCACAACTTAACGCCCTTAGAAATCCTGAAGCCGGTGCTTGGTTTTCGGGGCCCCGTATGCGGCTAGGCTCCCAAAAAGTCCCACACATGTGGTATCCCCGTACTCAGGAGAAGCAGCAGAATGTATTTTGGGGTGTAATTCCACATATGCCCATGGCATGTTTGAGCAGTATATCATTTAGTGACAACTTTGTGCAAAAAAAAAAAAAGTGTTACTTTCCCACAACTTGTGTCAAAATATAAAATATTCCATGGACTCAACATGCCTCTCAGCAAATAGTTTGGGGTGTCTACTTTCCAAAATGGGGTCATTCGGGGGGTTTTTGTGCCATCCAGGCACTTTATGGCTTTCAAAACTGTGATAGGTAATGAGGAGTGAAATCAAAAATTTATGCCCTTAGAAATCCTGAAGGCGGTACTTGGTTTTCGGGGCCCCGTATGCGGCTAGGCTCCCAAAAAGTCCCACACATGTGGTATCCCCATACTCAGGAGAAGCAGCTGAATGTATTTTGGGGTGCAATTCCACATAGACCCATGGCCTGTGTGAGCAATATATCATTTAGTGACAACTTTTTGTAAATATTTTTTTTTTTTTGTCATTATTCAATCACTTGGGACAAAAAAAATAAATATTCAATGGGCTCAACATGCCTCTCAGCAATTTCCTTGGGGTGTCTACTTTCCAAAATGGGGTCATTTGGGGGGGTTTTGTACTGCCCTGCCATTTTAGCACCTCAAGAATTGACATAGGCAGTCATAAGCTAAAAGCTGTGTAAATTCCAGAAATGTACCCTAGTTTGTAGGCGCTATAACTTTTGCGCAAACCAATAAATATACGCTTATTGACATTTTTTTTACCAAAGACATGTGGTCGAATAAATTTTGACCTAAATGTATGACTAAAATTGAGTTCATTGGATTTTTTTTATAACAAAATTAGAAAATATCATTTTTTTTTCAAAATTTTCGGTCTTTTTCCATTTATAGCGCAAAAAATAAAAACCGCAGAGGTGATCAAATACCATCAAAAGAAAGCTCTATTTCTGGGAAGAAAAGGACGCAAATTTCGTTTGGGTACAGCATTGCATGACCGCGCAATTAGCAGTCAAAGCGACGCAGTGCCAAATTGGAAAAAGACCTCTGGTCCTTAGGCAGCATAATGGTTTGGGGCTCAAGTGGTTAAAAAGGTCAACATCTTCTAGTAAGCTGACATCCACTTACAGAGCACTTAGGGTGTGTTATGCAGCTGGTGAAGGTCGTTTATTCACACAGAGGAAGATTCACCTATATTCATTTTTTTCATCTTGTGTTATTTTGCCACAGCGGAAGATTAATGCATATTGATGTGTACCATTTTTAATTGCATGTGAACTTTATTTTAGTATAATTTTTCAGCATCAGAATTTTTATATTGTTTTTCACAAAGATATTATTTTGCTATATATGCAGAGATTGGATGGTTGTCATTCTCTTGTATTATGCAAGTTTGATACATATATTTTATATATTTTTTTATTTTTTGTGTATGGTACACTGTAGTGTTCACATTCAGTTTGTTTGAGCATAAATATCTAGATGCTATTTAGCCCACTGTTTATATAGTTTCAGTGCTCCCCACTACATATACTCTTTCACTTGCACTAGAATTCTTATCTAGTTCGGGGGTTAGCAGCTCACAATTTTTATTTAGTCACATATACCCAAATTTTTTGGCGCGAGGCTACACTGATATATTTATATATAAAATTATGCACAGAAACATGGGATATCATTTACAATTAGCATTGGTTAAAAAGTAACTACCTTTTGCAAAAGCTTTTTGTATTTCTAGATTTATAATCTTTGTAAATGTAGATTCCTGGATGAGAGGTTTCCATAGCTAAGGGGCGGCAACTTCCTCTGACACTGATGTTGCTATGGAAACCTGACCTACAACCTATTACACCGCTAGTGCTGCTCTGAGCATGTGCAAGATCTGGAGGTCGATGCTGGGTAACCAGCATGCATGAAATACAGGAAGAGATACAGTCTGGCTTCAGATGCCCACACATGAGATGGCCGCAGCCTGCTGGGACTTACAAAAGTAAGAAAACAATGCTGCAAAAATACAAAATGGACCTTTGTTTACAGCGTACCTTTACTAGAATACATTTAGCATGAGGATTATAGGGGGATTTTTATCTAAAAAGTAAAATTTCGGCCAGAACACCGCTTTATCCGCTTGTCATGTACATATACGTCAGCAGAAAGGCACGGCTGTGCAAATGGGTGCACCTGCACGTCCCTTTGAATTTTGCCACTGTGCCATCGCGCTCCCGCCGCGAGCTCTGTGAGTAGGATTGCAGGTCCCGCTGACTCAATGTCCGTGGGGATACCCACGATCATCTCACGGAGAGGCAGAAAGGGGAGATGCTAATGTAAACGCCTCTGATGATATCCACATAGGATGAAACATGTCAGGCTGGTCGATGCAAGTACGCTGAGAACCGCGGATTGTTCCTGTTTCTGTGATGATTTTTACTTCATACCTGTAAGTAGACTACAATAAACTACGATTGTTTTACCTTACGGGCTTCACTATTGTTGCTTTCTTTTTGCTGGTTTGTTCCTGTTGATGACTGCACCAAATTATCCATCTTTAATGCGAGTCCTGAGCCTTCTGATATGTGGTGACCTGATTGTTTCCATGCTGTGCCTGCCCATGATGGAGTGTGCCATTTGGATTTGCTGTTGACCCTCTGCATCATATGATCACATCGCTTATTTTTTATATCTTTCTGGTAAGCAGACTGATAGCACGTGGGTGTGGTGTGCTTTTCCTTTACACACTGAAGTCTGGTGGAGGTTTCATATCATCTTTGTTGCTGATTGATTTCTATGGACAATCACATTTATTTGGACATTTATTTCATTTAAGCGCTGCATTTGAACTTTTATACTTATGTTTGATGAAATCTACAAACTATGCTAGCTGCTCTTGTTGTTCTTTTTAGTTAGCGCAGATATTTATTTGTTTTTTTAATGTAAACAAGCATCTCCCCGTTCTGCCTAGTGACACTGTCACTGATCACAGCTCCCTGTAATCGGGAGCTATGATCAATGATGTGTCACACACAGCCCCCCTCCCCCCACAGTTAGAATCACTCCCTAGGACACACTTAACCCCTCCCTAGCCCCTAATGGTTAACCCCTTCACTGCCAGTGTAATTTTTACAGTAATCAATGCAATTTTATAGCACTGATCGCTGTAAAAATGACAATGATCCCAAAAATGTGTCAAAATTGTCCGATGTGTCCGCCATAATGTTGCAGTAATGATAAAAATCGCAGATCGCCACCATTACTAATAAAAAAAAAAAAAAATATGTATAAAAATGCCATAAAACTAACCCCTATTTTGTAGACGCTATAACTTTTGAGCAAACCAATCAATAAATGCTTATTGCAATTTTTTTTACCAAAAATATATAGAAGAATACGTATCGGCCTAAACTGAGGAAAAAAAATGTTTTTTATAGATTATTTGGGGATATTTATTATAGCAAAAAGTAAAAAAAATGCGTTTTTTTCAAAATTGTCGCTCTTTTTTTCTTTATAGTGCAAAAAATAAAAACCGCAGAGGTGATCAAAAGAAAGCTCTATTAGTGGGGAAAAAAGGACCTCAATTTTGTTTGGGAGCCACGTCACACGGCCGGGCAATTGTCAGTTAAAGCGACACAGTGCCGAATCGCAAAAAGTTTTCCGGTCTTTGCCCATCGAAATGGGTCGGGGCTTAAATGGTTAAGATTCCATTCTTTATCTGTTTGGACTTTGTTCTTTAGGACACTCACTGAATTATATTAATTTTAGGTGAATTATTAACTTCTAATCTGTTACCGCCTATGTTGGAAGGACCCAATATAAGTACTTCCTTGAAATGATTTACAGACTTTTATTTCAATAAACTTTTATTGAAGTTTTTGCAGAAAAAGAACAAATAGACAAGGTGTAGGAGCAGAGTACAATAATATACTGTAGTGGTACTGTAGGTACAAAAAAACATCTGAGTTACAATACATAGTCACATGGTCTACAAAAGACGACAATTATGGACGAAAAAAATAGACCGAGATATCAATAACAGCAACAATATTAGGAGTCAAGCAAAGACTTGCACAGTTTTGACATATACTCAATCTTTTTCGGTCCAAATTTTAGAGATAACATTTTTTCATATTCATAAGTGATTTTAATAGAGGCCACTAGACTTGTGCACAACTGGAAATTTGGTTTAGTTTTGGTTCGTTGTCATTCGTAAAATACATAATTTTGTTCTGTTATATTCATTATGTTACGTTAATTCATTCTCGGGTAATTCGCTATTCGTAGAGTTTCGATATACTGAAGTTCGAATCATGTCGAATTCATTCATTATATCCGCTATAATTTCTTTCGTATTAGTTGAAATTCGACATTTATGTATGTATATACAGTGGGGACGGAAAGTATTCAGACCCCCTTAAATTTTTCACTCTTTGTTATATTGCAGCCATTTGCTAAAATCATTTATGTTCATTTTTTTCCTCATTAATGTACACACAGCACCCCATATTGACAGAAAAACACAGAATTGTTGACATTTTTGCAGATTTATTAAAAAAGAAAAACTGAAATATCACATGGTCCTAAGTATTCAGACCCTTTGCTGTGACACATTTAACTCAAGTGCTGTCCATTTCTTCTGATCATCCTTGAGATGGTTCTACACCTTCATTTGAGTCCAGCTGTGTTTGATTATACTGATTGGACTTGATTAGGAAAGCCACACACCTGTCTATATAAGACCTTACAGCTCACAGTGCATGTCAGAGCAAATGAGAATCATGAGGTCAAAGGAACTGCCTGAAGAGCTCAGAGACAGAATTGTGGCAAGGCACAGATCTGGCCAAGGTTACAAAAAAATTTCTGCTGCACTTAAGGTTCCTAAGAGCACAGTGGCCTACATAATCCTTAAATGGAAGATGTTTGGGATGACCAGAACCCTTCCTAGAGCTGGCCGTTCGGCCAAACTGAGCTATTGGGGGAGAAGAGCCTTGGTGAGAGAGGTAAAGAAGAACCCAAAGATAACTGTGGCTGAGCTGCCGAGATGCAGTCGGGAGATGGGAGAAAGTTGCAGAAAGTCAACCATCACTGCAGCCCTCCACCAGTCAGGGCTTTATGACAGAGTGGCCCGACGGAAGCCTCTCCTCAGTGCAAGACACATGAAAGCCCACATGGAGTTTGCTAAAAAACACCCAAAGGACTCCAAGATGGTGAGAAATAAGATTCTCTGGTCTGATGAGACCAAGATAGAACTTTTTGGCCTTAATTCTAAGCGGTATGTGTGGAGAAAACCAGGCACTGCTCATCGCCTGTCCAATATAGTCCCAACAGTGAAGCATGGTGGTGGCAGCATCATGCTGTGGGGGTGTTTTTCAGCTGCAGGGACAGGACGACTGGTTGCAATTGAGGGAAATATGAATGCGGCCAAGTGCAGGGATATCCTGGACGAAAACCTTCTCCAGAGTGCTCAGGACCTCAGACTGGGCCGAAGGTTTACCTTCCAACAAGACAATGACCCTAAGCACACAGCTAAAATAATGAAGGAGTGACTTCAAAACAACTCTGTGACTGTTCTTGAATGGTCCAGCCAGAGCTCCGACTTAAACCCAATTGAGCATCTCTGGAGAGACCTAAAAATGGCTGTCCACCAACGTTTACCATCCAACCTGACAGAACTGGAGAGGATCTCCAGGAGGAATGGCAGAGGATCCCCAAATCCAGGTGTGAAAAACTTGTTGCATCTTTCCCAAAAAATCTCATGGCTGTATTAGATCAAAAGGGTGCTTCTACTAAATACTGAGCAAAGGGTCTGAATACTTAAGGACCATGTGATATTTCAGTTTTTCTTTTTTAATAAATCTGCAAAAATGTCAACAATTCTGTGTTTTTCTGTCAATATGGGGTGCTGTGTGTACATTAATGAGGAAAAAAATGAACTTAAATGATTTTAGAAAAGGACTGCAATAAAACAAAGAGTGAAACATTTAAGGGAGTCTGAATACTTTCCGTCCCCACTGTATATTCGTGATAATGATTCGTAGTTTGGAAAGTCGTTGTTTACTGAATCATTTAACACACACAATGACAATATCTCTTTTCCTCTGCTCAAATACAATACAACACCCTTCTCACTCGGTTCTCAGGAATGCTCTTTGCCAGTAATCCAACCTCCAGCACAAAATTATTCAGCTGATTGGACTGTAATGCTGCGTACACACGGTCGGACTTTTCAGCTACAAAAGTCCGACGGACGCCGATGGACCAAAGCCGGCGGACAATCCGATCGTGTGTGGGCTTCCCCGGACTTTCGGCGAACTTTTCCAGCCACAAATTTGACGGACTTTAGATTTGGAACATGCTTCAAATCTTTACGTGTCAACTCCGCCGGACCCAGAAATCCGCTCGTCTGTATGATAGTCCGAAGGAACAAAAACCCACGCTAGGGCAGCTATTGGCTACTGGCTATCAACTTCCTTATTTTAGTCCGGTGTACGTCATCATGTACGAATCCATCGTACTTTTGTGTGATCGTATGTAGGCAAGTCCGTTCATTAGAAAGTCAGCCGCAAGTCCGCTGCAAGTCCGCCAAAAGTCCGTCGAAAGTTTGTTGGACGGGCTGTCGGACTTTTATAGCCTTAAAGTCCGACCGTGTGTACACGGCATAAGATTTACTTTGAGTTGACCTTTTGTTTCATTAGATCTTTAACGAATTACCGAATCATGTCGAATTCATTTGTTATATTCGCTATAATTATTTTTGAATTAGTTGAAATGTGTTTGTTTTTTTCAGACATTCTGATGCATCCGAATGTCCAAAAGATGCAAAATTCTGCCGAATTTCGATTAGTTATGAAATGCATTGCACATGTCTAGAGGCCACTACCTCGGTCAGATTAGGAGTTGTGTCTGTCCTCCAGTGTCTGGTTAAAACTGACTTAAAGGCCAGAAGTGTGTGTGCAACTATCGAGTGATAGTTAAGTGGAAAATTATCAATTCCTAAGTTTAGGATGGCTAGGGCTGGGGTTGATGAAGTGTAGCGGTGAACCAACCTTGAGGGATCCAAGCAGTAGAGCAATATGCAGGAAAGCGCCGTAGCCGAGCGACAGAGATGGCAGCTAGTGAGGGGAAGAACACTTCCTCCTCAAATAGCTGCCAGATGACGCCCGCACATGTGCAGAGCAGCGCAGGACGTGTGGAGCGTCGCATCACACAGATGGAAACTGACCAATGGAAGATGTAGTAGGGGCAAGTGTGGGCGGAAATAGTGGCCACCACACAGGAGAAACTATTGCATGTATTAGACGACGCCGCCAGATGAAGGGGGCCGCGCCAGCCGCACACACGGCTCCAATCAGAGGCCGTGACGTGGGCAGACTCCTCCCACGTTCAGGGGCATGCCCCCCGCACTCACCAAGAGGGAAGGGGCCTACACAGAGCAGCGAGGAAAAAACAAACAGACCGAGACCCACACTGCACAGATAAGAAAGAGCAGACAGCAGCACAAGCCACATACATACCGACCAGTCACAGAGGACGCGTACAGCTCCCCACATAAAGGCACAAACAACATAGGTGTAAGAAAGTAGGGGTAGATAGACAGAAAGAAACAGACAAAGAAATTCGATTTCCACAGAGCACATGAAAAATGGAATCTTCAGATGTAACAATGGAAACAGGCTTGTAGTATGGAGAAACAACAATGAAAAACAATAAAAATAAAAATAAAACTGAAAAACACTTCAAAGATATGGTATAGCAATAACGAAATATATAGATATATATATGTCACAGCAACACTCCACACCTTCTACTGCTGGAATTCATCCTGACCTTGGTAAAGATAATTCACAAGGTGTATCTATTTCTCGCCCAGAAGGGCCTGCAGGTGATGGTTCATCTTTCCTCTCTCACATGGGTGTGTCTCATGTCTATGACACACGTACTACTACTACTCGTGATGATATTTTTTTAGCACGCCGTCTAGCCCACGCTCATGACACATAGTGTGTGCCAGGGATACTGAGGTAGCATTAGAGAACAACGATGCCCTCAGTGTCATTAACCTGTCCAACTACAAATTATCATCGATACAAATTGCTGTCCTTTCTAAGGGACTTAATTTTTGTCCAAATTCAGACCTGAATGTTTTTGACACCATTAGGCATGTCCAGCTCTTTGCCAGGAGTCTTTACTTCAAAAGTCTATATTCCAAGAAAAATACACCACAAATAGCTGATATTGTTCAAACTGATGAGGCACTTGACAATCTGCTAAGTCTCTTGGAGGACCCAGATCCAATGCATCTAATTGATTCTGTTGATTTTTGACGTGCTACTGTTGCAGCATGTCGTTACTAAGGGGCTGATTTACGAACATGTTGGCGCAATTACGTGCGCAGGAATAGATATTGCGACATGGCGCATACTTAAACGAATAGAAACCAGCTGGTAACTTGCGCCAGATGCGTGGAATTATTGCGCACATGGGCACAGACACATTCTTAAATACAGAACAGACATCGGGCACTTGCTCATTGTAATGCTGATCATGTTAATGAGCTTTTCCTTATCACATGGAGAATATTGCTTCCAGTTTTATTCAATTCATTAATTTCTTTTTGAAACATCTCAATAATCATTCTAGAGATCTTCCTCCTATCAGCAACTGTGCAGACCTTCCCTGGACTTAGATGTGAAGTGTCATAATTGTCAAAATGTAATTGTGCATTTTATGGTGATAATCTATAATCATTGGTGGACCTGAAACTTCCATGAAAACATCTTCTTAATACATGTCTGTGTATTATGCATTCTGGACAATTCATTTCCCCATACACTGTGCAATGTGATTGGATAATGTATAAATCTACTCATCTTTCTGAGCAATTTATTTCCCCATTCACTGTGCAATCTGATTGGATAAAGTCTAAATCTACTCATTTGTCTGAGCAATTCTTTCCCCATACACTGTGCAATCTGATTGGATAACGTCTAAATCTACTCATTTGTCTGAGCAATTCTTTCTCCATACACTGTGCAATCTGATTGGATAACGTCTAAATCTACTCATCTATTTGAGCAATTCATTTCCCCATACACTGTGCAATCTGATTGTATAACATCTAAATCTACTCATCTATCTGAGCAATTCTTTCCCCATACACATTGCAATCTGATTGTATAACGTCTAAATCTACTCATTTGTCTGAGCAATTCTTTCCCCATACACTGTGCTATGTGAAAAGGGTAATACCCAAAAAGAGAAAGCAGCTTGTGTCTGGTGGTGTAGCTGATTTGTAGCTCCTATTCAGAATGTGTCAGCACAAAACCAGATGCAGATCCCTGCACTTTTTTCTGCACTAAGGCTGGATTCACACCTATGCATTTTTAGTGCTTTTTGCATTTAGCAGATTTGCACTACAGAACGTGTTCCATAGGAAACCATGTTAAATGGACTGTAGTACAAATCTGCAAAATGCGAAAAGCACTAAAACTGCATAGGTGTGAATCCAGCCTAAGGCTGGATTCACACCTATGGCAGTTTTAGTGTTTTTTGCATTTTGCAGATTTGCACTACAGTCCATTTAACATGGTTTCCTATGGAACACATTCTGTAGTGCAAATCTGCAAAATGCAAAAAGCGCTAAAACTGCATAGGTGTAAATCCAGCCAAAGAGGGGAGTATTTCCAGCATATTATCTGTGTGATCATGTCATAGTTGCCAACATTGAAAAACATTTTTTAGGGACACTTTTTTGGCTGTAGGAGTCTTATTATAATTAGGGGGCGGGGCATGCATTTGTAGGCATGGCACGGGGGGAAAGTAAAAATGCGGCGCGCGAAGCGCATCGCGGCGAAAAATGGGCGTGGTTTATGCAAAATAGCGGGTGTGTCTTAAGGGGGTGTGGTTAGAGTCTGAGATGAATGAGGGATGGAGGGGGAAAGGGGGGGAGAGGGATGGATGGACAGCAGGCCCAGATCCTACACAACAATGGAAATATGTGTATTCTAGAAAGTTTAACCGGTTCAATACAGGGCAATTTCACCCCCTTCCTTCCCGGCCAATTTTTATTTTTCAGCACTGTCGCACTTTAAACATCAATTGCGCGGTCGTGCGAAGTTGTACCCAAAAAAAATTGACGTCCTTTTTTCACCACAAATAGAGCTTTCTTTTGGTGGTATTTGATCGCCTCTGCGTTTTTTATTTTTTGCGCTATAAACAAAAGAAGAGCGACAATTTTGAAAAAAACACAATATTTTTTACTTTCTGCTATAATAAATATCCCAATTTTTTTTTTAAAAAACTAATTTTTTCCTCAGTTTCGGCCGATACTTATTCTTCTACATATTTTTGGTTAAAAAAAATCGCAATAAGCGTATATTGATTGGTTTGCGCAAAAGTTATAGCGTCTACAAAATAGGGGATAGATTTATGGCATTTAAAAAAAAAAAAAATTATTTATTTTTTTAGCGGTGATCGCGATTTTTTTTCGTGACTGCGGACACATCGGACACTTTTGACACATTTTTGGGACCATTCACATTTATACAGCGATCAATGCTATAAAATTGCATTGATTACTGTGTAAATGTGACAGGCAGTGAAGGGGTTAACCACTAGGGGGTGGGGAGGGGTTAATATGTTTCCTAGGGAATGATTCTAACTGAAGGGGGAGGGGACACTCAAGGGGAGGAGACCGATCAGTGTTCCTCCGCAGCTCGCACAAAGCATTAAAAAAAAAAACACAGTACACAGGTTTTACACAGGTTTTAAGAGTAATTTATTAGGCAGCTCTGGGGTCTTCTTCCAACTTCTCCCGGTGTTCCGCCTCTTCTCCCGGTGTTCCGCCTCTTCTCCTGGGCCCCGCCGCTATCTTCTTCCAGCTCTATTGCCAGAGAGGGGCCCGGTCTGCTGCCGCTGTCTCGCCGCCGCTGTCTCGCCGCCGCTGTCTCGCAGCCGCTGTCTCGCCTCTTCTTCTCTTCTTCTCTTCTTCCGATGTTGACATGACGCTCTCTCCGGCTGGAATGCTTTGTGCGAGCTGCAGAGCCATTTATATAGGCGGTGACCCCTTATGACGCCAGAGTCCCTGCGCAGGCTGGGAACATGACGTCACAAGGGGGCGGGGTCACCGCCTATATAAATGGCTCCGCAGCTCGCACAAAGCATTCCAGCCAGAGAGAGCATCGTGTTAACATCGGAAGAAGAGAAGAAGAGGCGAGGCAGTGGCGGCGAGACAGCGGCAACAAGACAGCGGCAACAAGACAGCAGCAACAGACCGGGCCCCTCGCTGGCAATAGAGCTGGAAGAAGATAGCGGTGGCGCCCGGGAGGCGGAACACCGGGAAAAGAGGCCGAACACCAGGAGAAGTCGGAAGGAGACCCCCCGAAGTCAGAAGAAGACCCCGGAGCTGCCTAATAAATTACTCTTAAAACCTGTGTACTGTGTTTTTTTTTTTATTGACACTTTTCCCTAGGTGAATGGGTAGGGGTACCATGTACCCCATACTCATTCACACAGGGTGGGGGGCCAGGATCTGGGGGCCCCCTTATTAAAGGGGGCTCCCGGATTCCGATAAGCTCCCCGCCCGCAGACCCCAACAACCAACGGCCAGGGTTGTCGGGAAGAGGCCCTTGTCCTCATCAACATGGGGACAAGGTGCTTTGGGGTGGGGGGTGCAGGGTGCCCCCCCTCCCCCAAGGCACCCACCCCCCATGTTGAGGGCATGCAGCCTGGTACAGCTCAGGAGGGGGGGCGCTCGCTCGTCCCCTTCCCTTTCCTGGCCGGCCGGGCTGCGTGCTCGGATAAGGGTCTGGTATGGATTTTAGGGGGACCCCAACGCTGATTTTTCGGCGTAGGGGTTCCCCTTACAATCCATACCAGACCTAAGGGCCTGGTATGCTCCTGGGGGGAACCCACGCTGGTTTTTTCATTTAAAATTTGGAGCGGCGTTCCACCTCAGGATTCATACCAGACAGCTGTCAGCACTGCCTGTCACTCATTGCAGAAGGAAAGCAAAGTTTTCCTTTCCCGATGAGTGAGCCATCTCGGCGCTGGCTCCAGCAACGGAGCTCGCAGGTGTCAAATCTCGCCGAGAAATGCGGCGAGATTGACACAATATCGCAGTCACCTACTGTACGTACAAGTTGCGTGCATCCCACAACACTTCCTTTAATGCACATAACACTAACCACAATACTCTGTTTATCTTTTTCTAGTTTCCCCAAGCCATACATCATCATTTTCCACTCACTCACCTTCACTCCTGTTATTTCTTTCACCAGATCTTGACTCTTATTGATCACATCTTTCTCTACACCACACCCCCAGAACACATGCTCATTGTCTTCAACACCCCCACAATTCATTCTCGGACAAATATCAGACACCATCGAATCACTTCTTTTCATAAATAGTCTTGTAGCTAGACATTCATGCAAACTCATCCATACTATCTGTCTCTGCACATTTGTCACCCCATATAAACTAATTTTCTTCCATACTTCCCCAGCCACTAACGCATTAACTCCCCTAAGGTTATACACATACTCCTTCTCTATCAACCACTTTCTCACCTTCACTTTATCCCTCTCCCCTTCTCCTAAATCTGCCAACTTAAACTCTACCCTAAACTTTTCCAATACCCAGTAGTCACGTGCCACCACGTAAGCCACCGGTATCCTTGAATCCCTTCCCAACCACCCCCATCTCCTAAACAACCACCCACCTGAAAAAGCTATCATCCTAGCACACACTCCACCATTCCTCAAAACTTTCACCACACAAAACCAATAATGCATTAACAAAAACACTCTCACATTTGGAAAACTCAACCCACCATTACATTCACGTCTACACACATATTCTCTCTTGACTTTCCATTTTCGACCCCCATAAAAGGTAAACAATAACTTAATTTTTCCCCAGGAGGTAAGATATTACTTGCTTACAAAATTAAAGGTAAGATTATTGCCTTGACTACTAAAACTTTCCCATAAATCGCCAATTTTCTTAGACACCAAAACCTCAACTTCTTGGCTATCTTTTCTCCCGCTTCATTCCAGCACACTTTCCCTTTCATTCCATAGCCAAATAATACCCAATATCCTCACTCCATCCTCAACCTTCCCAATCTGATCATCCACACATTCCACTTGTTTTCCATACACACCCAAACTACACTTATTCCAATTCACACTCATTCCTGCACATACACAAAAAATAGACAAAAGTAACTTCACCCTTCTTACGCCCACCACCGACTGACACACTGGCACCATGTCATCCATATAACCTAAACATTTCACAATTTTCCTCCCACTCCCAGGCACCAAAAAGTGCCTCACCACCTTATCCCTCTGTATCATTCTTAACAGTGGATCAATAAAACAGATAAATAGAATAGGGGACAGGGGGCACCCCTGTCTCACCCCAGATTTAACCAAAAAAGCCCGCCCCAAACTCCCATTAACCAGAACCTGACTACTGATCCCCCAATACAACCCTTTTATTACATTAATGAGCAGCTGTGGTATACCCATCCGCTTCAAAACCTCCCACAAAAACCCATTATTCGGTTTATCGTATGCCTTCTCAAGGTCAAATGATGTCAGGATAATCCAACTATTCCTATCTTTACAAAAATTAATTATATCCCTAACTAAAATGACATTCTCTGAGATCATTCGACCCGGCACTGCACAGGCCTGCGTCTCGCTAACCATCCTACTAATGACCTTAGATAATCTCCTCGCCACCATTTTTGCAAAGACCTTGTAATCTTAATTTAGTAAGGAGATAGGGCTCCAATTTCGAATATCCATCTTATCCCCCTTCTCATAAATTAATACCACTACCCCCTCTCTCATAGATTCGGATATAATGCCTTCCCTCATCATGTAGCTAAATACTTCCTCGTTCACCGCTTTCTGCAAAAAAAACTTATCATCCTCATCTAAATTATCCTCTACCATATCAATCATTCTAGTATCTGACTCATCAACACACACTCCCTCATACAATCGTTCATAAAATTTAGTCACGCATTCCAGCACATTCTCTCCCTTACATTCCCTACCTTCTTCATCATACACACCCTCAAACAACAGAAAATTTATATCAAATACTTACCGTAATTTTCCTTTCCTGATAGGCTCTATGGCAACATACGTGTGGGTTGACCCCACCTCCATAATTTCCCAATAGGACCCTTCCCTATAAATTTCAGCTCCTAGCCCTGTTTCGTAACTAGCCTACTCCAAGCATTGGGAGGGACTCCTGCTGCCATGGAGCCTATCAGGAAAGAAAAATTACGGTAAGTATTTGATATAAATTTTCCGTTTTCCTGACAGGCTCCATGGCAGCATACGTGTGGGAAATAACTCGCCAAACACACCCGGGTGGGCACAATGCTGAGCAAAGAAAATAAATTCATTTAACACTGTCAACTGACAGCACTTTCAAACCAAAATTAACAGATGATAAGGCGGCTGCTTCAACACAATAGTGGGAAACAAAAGTATTAATAGATGACCAAGAAGCCGCTCTACATATAACTTCAGGTGCGACATGACGAGAAGCCACCCAAGAGGTTGAGATACTCTGAGTTGAGTGTGCAGTCACTGCCTCTGGAGGAGCCAAGCCTTCACTTTATAAGCCCTTTGAATGATCTGTACTATCCAAGCAGAAATGGATCTAATTGAAGCCCGTTTTCCTTTATGTTTTCCATGTAGAAGAATGAAAAGAAAACGGAAAATTGAATACTTACCTTTCCGTAATTTTCCTTTCCTGGTGCCTACCCATGGCAGCATACCAATGGTTGGTTGCTCCATTGGTATGCTGCCATGGAGGCACCAGGAAAACGGAAAATTGAATACTTACCTTTCCGTAATTTTCCTTTCCTGGTGCCTGCCCATGGCAGCATACCAATGGAGCAACCAACCATTGGTATGCTGCCATGGAGGCACCAGGAAAGTCTGTTTGTCTAAAAGATTCCGTAACTTCCAAATATTGGCTCAAAGTATGTCCCATATCAAGGGGATGGACATCTTGACCCTCTGTTGTGCCAAAGGTAGGCAACACAATTTCTTGGTTTTCATGGAAAATAGATGTTACTTTAGGGTTTGAGCCCAGCATGGGAATTAACCCTGCTCTATCTGGAAAAAAAGATCAGGAAAGGCTCTTTAGAACCTAAGTTTCTGATTTCAGACAATCTTTTGGCTGAGGTTACTGCCACCAGGAAGACGGTCTTGAGTGTGAGGTCTTTGACTGATAGAGGTTTTTCGGGATCTGTTCCAATGTGGAAAGAAAATCTAGAACAAGGGGAAGATCCCATTTAGGAAACCTCGGTTTTCTTTGAGGTCTTAACCTGATAGCACCCTTGAAGAATTGACGAACCAGGGCATGGTTAGCCCATGAAATTCCTGTAAATGCCGAGATGGCTGATATTTGTACCTGAAGGGAACTCACTGCTAGAGGCAAATCCAACCCTGTTTGCAGAAAGCTGAGGATATCCTGAACTTCTGGAGAACCACCAGGATTAGGTCTAGAGGACATGTGTTCTGTGAACTTGGACCAGATACGCTCATAAACTCTATTAGTGCTCTTCCATCTGGCATTAAGAAAAGTCGAAATGGCTTCTTCTGGACAACCTAAGGCTTCAAGCCTTCCCCTCTCAAAACCAGACCCTGGAGATGTAGATGAGCAGGGCATGGATGCAGGATTGTGCCTTGGTACAGAAGATCCGGCCTGAGAGGCAAAGGATTTGCATCCCGATAACTGAGGAGTGTTAAGAGGGGAAACCATGGCCTGTTAGGCCAAAACGGTATTACTGCTATGACTTCCACCTCCTTTGTTCTGAGCCTGCGGAGAAACTCGAGTATCACAGGTACCGGAGGGAAGGCATATGCCTTGTTGAACCTCCACCGATCCATGAGGGCATCTATCCCATAGGCATGGGGATCCTGGGACCTCGAATAATACTTGGTCAGCTTGTAATTGCATGGGGATGCAAAAAGATCTACTTCTGGAGACACTCCCAATGTCAGGAGCCATTTGAACACCTCTTTGTGTAGGGACCACTCATTGTTGTCCATTTGAACATGAGATAGAAAGTCCACTTGTACATTCTGAACCGCAGTTGTATTGTCCAACCGGAGCATCACTGAGGAGTTTTCTATCAGATGGTGGAAGGATCTGAGCGCCTGAAAGGCTGCCTGCAGTTCCAGTATATTGGATACAATCCCCTGAGATGGTGAGTTCCATCTGCCCTGAGCCACTTACGATAGGCAATGAGCGCCCCAGCCCCGATTGCTGGCATCTGAGGTTGTTGTAACCCATGTGATGGGAAGAATCGAGTGGCAGTTGCAGAGATTTTTCTCTTGGAGCCACCAAAGGAGAGACTCTCTCATTGATGGAGTGAGGAGGATGCAAGGGAATCCCATTGTTGGAGAAACCCTTTCTGGAATGGAAGAGTGTGCCATTGCACCCTATTCACCATGGGAATGGTGGCTGCCATTGTGCCAATCACCTTCAGACATTGAAGAGCAGACAGGTGAGATGAAGCAAGTGTTGAGCGGATCCTGTCCAAGATCACCACAATCTTCTCCTCGGGTAGCGAGATGGTGCCTTCTAGCGTGTTGAAATGAGCACCTAGAAATATGAGAGACTGAGATGGATTCAGGTGACTTTTCTCCAAATTCAGGAGTTACCCAAACTCTTGGAGAGGGGCAATTACTAGACTCCTGTACTCTAGAAGTTGACCCTTGTCCTGGGCTAAAAGGAGGAGGTCGTCTAGATAGTGGTGAAGACAAACTCCTTTGACTCGGAGCAGAGCAACAACAGCCAAAAGAACCTTGGAGAACAACTGAGGTGATGTCGTGAGATCAAATGGAAGGCAGGTAAACTGTAAGTGTTGATCGCCCACTGCAAAGCGAAGGAACTTTGGAAGTCTGCCACCACTGGAACGTGGAAGTAGGCATCTTTCACTTCTATTGACACCAACCAATCCCCTAGATGAACCGACTGTTGAATCGTTAATAGTGATTCCATCTTGAATTTTTCCTTTCGGATAAACCGGTTGAGATGAGTCAAGTCTATGACTGGCCTCCATGTGCCATTCTTTTTCTGCACCAATAATAGAGGGGAATACATGCCTTCGCCTCGTTCGCCATCTGGAACAGGAATGGCTGTGCCTTGAGCCAATAAAGAGCTTACGTAAGCTAAAAGAACTTGTTTCTTCTGCTCTGAACTTGGAAGATTTGTTGGCATAAATCTTAGTCTGGGAGTGCTGTTGAAAACCCAGGTGTGACCTGAGGAGACCGTCTTAATGGTCCTTAAATCCCGAATTGAGGCCGCCCAAACATGCCGGAAGTGGAGAAGGCGAGCCCCCACTTGACATGTTTGAGCGGGCCCTATTTCAAAAGGACTTAGTGGAGTCCTGTTTACCAGAAGAAGCCCCTTTAGTGGGCTTTTTAAAAGAGGACTGCCTGGATTTCCAAGATCTTGAGAATTCACGACCAGGCTTGTAGCTGCATGCTTCCCTTGCACGGTCAGTTTTCTGCGTTTTTGAAAAGGTGCGTATCTGGTTCTGTAAACGCCTATCTTGAGGGAAGAACCCTGGCTTACCACCCGTAGCCCGGGTAATGGCGCTATCAAGTTTGTTGCCAAAGAGAGACGAGCCCTCAAAGGGAATACGGCACCAAGCTTGCTTAGAAGCTGGATCCGCCAACCAGGGTCGGAGCCACAAGGCCCGACGGGCGGTAAGCGCTGACAACATCACCCGAGCCACTAGGCGAATAGCATCAATAGAGGCCTCCCCCAGAAAGGCGGAGGCTAGCCTGATTTCCTGAATAGGGGAGTTCTTGGTTTCTCCTTCAGAGATATCTCTAAGAGATTCATTCACATTGTCTGACCATGCCTCTAAAGCTTTAGAGACTGCTGCTAAGGCCAGGACAGATTTACACACTGTGCCTGCTGTCAAATAAATCCTTTTTTAGTCGGAATCAATCCATCTCTCCAGAGGATCTTTAAATGAGACCGTATCTTCGAGAGGAAGAGTCACATACCTCACAAGTCTCATTAATGCAGCATCCACCAAGGGAGCTGACTCAAGATGTTTAACCTCTTCTTCCCTGAAAGGGTATAGTTTTGAGATTTTAGACTGCATAGAACTTTTTCTATCCATCTTGCCCAATTCTTCAGGTTTTATGGCTCCTACTTCAGTGAGGAAAGGAAAATATTGACGCTCCTTGCTGAGCTGTTTGAAAAATGTTCTCTGTTTAGGAGGAGAATTTACTGCGTCTTTCCAATTCAAAGAGTCTTTAACAGCTTTCCCCAGAGAAGGAACCAGGGTGTATTCAAAGCCCATCCCAGGATCATCTGCTTCTGACCTGTTATCTAAAGGGGGAGCTGACTGGTGACTAGGTTGAGAAGACTCCCACGTCTCATATACTAGACCCTCTTCTAACAGGGTAATCAGTGGATCTGGAGGAGAATCACGAGGCTTTGCAGCGTCTTTCTCCTGTAGCGACTCTTTCACGACTCGCTTAATTAGTGTCTGGGGCCCTGAATCCCCAACATGATTTCTCCGGTCCCCTACTATGAGATGAGGGGGGGGTGAGGAGAGTCTCTACTGTGGTCTGTAGACTTAGAGGATGAACCATGGTGTCTAGTGCCAGAGGAGGAATGTCGGTGGTGTGATTTAGAAGACCCGCGGGACCTGCGGGAACTACTTTGTCTTTAGTCAGACCTAGAAGGACAGAGAAAGAGGGAAAGACAGAAATAGAGAGAAAAAGGCACAAAGTCAGGAATAATGCCTACACTCCACTCTCTTCCCCCCAGGAGGCAGAATAAAGGAAAAAACACATTTTCCAAATCACACCTGCTGCGAGAGGACTGGCCTCCAGGAGGCAGTGAAGAGTCCATGACTGATACTTGAAATCACTGCAGGTGAACAGAGAATGCACCAGACACAGCAGGAAAACGAAAATGCAAAAAAAAATTCAGACCCATCTGAACTTGCACTTACCTGGGGTAGGCTCTGCAAAAGCTCAGGGAAGTCGCTGCTATGCCCACGATCATTCCCGGGATCTACAGGCTTCCCCAGGCTTTTAAATTTGGTGCCGTGTGACATCATGGCCACGCCAGACCCGCGATCTTCGGGCGCATGCGTGAAACCAGGCCTCGCTTTCGTACTAAGACCGCGCATGCGCAGACGGAACCCGTAAGAGGGAGCGGCGGCTGGAACGCACAGGGAACCAGCCGCTGCATAAGCATGATATAAAAAGGACAGGAAATGCAAGAAAAAAACAAATTACAAACATAAACACTGCTGCCATAAAGGCAATACATGCTTACCACCACCTACGATCGATTCGGCCAGGAACGTCCGTACACACACACACACACCGGGCTTTCAGGCAGATAATGGCCACCTGCATACTGCTAGGCAAACAGGCCTGTGCGCGCTTGTTATTACAATTATTACAGCTCTTCAGCGCTTACTCTGCAATACACTCCATACCCTGCTAACAGTCAAGGCTTATCGGAGGGACATAACATCACATCGTTCGGCTGATACGATCGCAGGACATCGTCTTCAGGTAAGAGAACCAAACATATGGTCCTACGGAGGAACACGGCTAGGAGCTCACAGCTGAAATTTATAGGGAGAGGTCCTATTGGGTAATTATGGAGGCGGGGTCAACCCACATGTATGCTGCCATGGAGCCTGTCAGGAAACTCCTTTTTCCTTACAAACCTTCCTGAAAAAAAATCTAGAACATTATTCATCCTGCTCCAGGTGTTTAACTCTCCCTTGAAAAATAATTTGTTTTCCTCTTTCAGATAATACCTCTTTAATCCTCTTCCTAACATGGTCTATTTCATCGGCCATGTCATAGCTCATATTTCTAAATGAATATAATGTAGCCTACCTGATTTGTAACCGAGAATATCTCCTTTTCTCACTGCTACTTTTATCCCTACTCTTTTTTTGAAAAAAGAATTTAATTTTCCTTTTGACTCAATCCCACCACCCCAAAATATTACTAAAATCTTTTTTCCTATTAACCCATCTACTATATACAATACTAAAATGGGCTTTGACATGATCTCCCATACTCAAAGCATAACATTAGCACATTAGCAGCGCATCAGAAAACAAACATAAATCAATTCTGGATTTGGTGCGCCCACACTCCGAAAAAAAAGTGAAATATGGATTCACCAAACCCAGAACAGTATGAGCATCATTGAGATGCAAGTCCTGAATTACCCCATTCAGCATAGTGCTACAGTATCTACATCTAACTTAGTTTCTGCTACTCTTATCCGATCTTTCACAAATTGGATTGTATTAAAATCACCCATGATCACACTAGGTCTCCTTCCCACTGCATGTAACTTCAAAACTTCAAAAAACTCAAGACGTTTCTGGCTATTCACAGGAGCATTTAAATTAAAAAGCCTAATCTTCTGGTTAAACAAAACGAAATCTGCCATAATTAATCTTCCTGGCACTAACACAACATGAGACATAATGCATTCCTATTTTCCCCAACTGCAGACTAGGGATGAGCTTCATGTTCGAGTTGAACCCATGTTCGACTCAAACATCGTCTGTTCACCCGTTCGCCGAATTGCGAACGATATGGGCCGTTCGCGCCAAACCGTGTGGCGCGTCACGGCCCATAATTCACTGCGACATCGCAGTGCATTGCTGGCTGATGATTGGCCAAGAATGCACTATGACCCGCATGCTTGGCCAATCACAGCGCCGTCTGAACAGAGAGCCGTAATTGGACAAAGCCAAGGAGGTTTTGGCCAATTATGGCTCAGGGGATTTAGTACACGCCCCACACTATATAAGGCCGCCTGCAGGGCGGCACTGTGTAGAGTGTGTTTCGGCGTTGAGAGAGATAGATAGAGAGACAGTGTCATTTGATTTAAGTTAGATAGATTAGGCAGGACAGTCAGTGAGTTAGCTGCACTTACAGTGTATTGTGTATATATATGCATCCCAGGTGTTGTATATACATATATATATATATATATATATATATATATATATATATATACACACTGTATTCAGTTTAGCTAGATCCATTCCTGTTATCTTGCTACTGACAGGCAGGCTTGTGTTGTTACAGCATTTACAGCTACCTGAAGAAAATTGCTGGTGTTCTTTTGATCCTATTAGTACCACAGTCAGGCAGCTAGACTATTTACAGTTAGTGTAGTGCGTCCTCCTCACAGTGTTCAGTTAAAGCTATAAGTTAGTTTAGTGTGACCTCTGCACAGTGTTCAGCTAAAACTACAAGTTAGTGTAGTGCACAGTGTTCAGCTAAAGCTACAAGTTAGGGTAGTGCGTCCTGCTCACAGTGTTCAGCTAAACCTACAAGTTAGTGTAGTGCGTCCTCCTCACAGTGTTCAGCTAAAACTACAAGTTAGTGTAGTGCAATCTCTGCACAGTGTTCAGCTAAAACTACAAGTTATGTAGTGCGTCCTCCTCACAGTGTTCAGCTAAAACTACAAGTTAGTGTAGTGCGAGCTCTGCACAGTGTTCAGCTAAAGCTACAAGTTAGTGTAGTGCGTCCTCCTCACAGTGTTCAGATAAAACTACAAGTTAGTGTAGTGCGACCTCTGCACAGTGTTCAGCTAAAGCTACAAGTTAGTGTAGTGTGTCCTCTGAACAGTGTTTAGCTAAAGCTACAAGTTAGTGTAGTGTGTCCTCCTCACAGTGTTCAGCTAAAACTACAAGTTAGTGTAGTACGAGCTTTGCACAGTGTTCAGCAAAAGCTACCTGTAGAAGGTTGGTGGTGTTTTCCTGATCCTATCACTACCGCAGGCAGCTAAATAAGCTACAAGTTAGTGTAGTGCGTCCTCCTCACAGTGTTCAGCTAAAACTACAAGTTAGTGTAGTGCAAGCTCTGCACAGTGTTCAGCTAAAGCTACCCATAGAAGGATGGTGGTGTTTTCCTGATCCTATCACTACCGCAGGCAGCTAAATAAGCTACAAGTTAGTGTAGTGTGAGCTCTGCACAGTGTTCAGCTAAAGCTACCTGTAGAAGGTTAACATAAACAATAGCAAAAGTAGCAGCGCTAATATTCCTAAGTAAATAGATAATACTAAATGGTGACATTAACCTTATTTTTTGTCAAGAAAAATAATATATAGCACAAAACTTAAAAAAGTGAACCATTATTCACTAATACAGCCCAAACACAGCAAATATTAGTCCATATAAAGTGTTGTGAGAAGAACTAGGCTCGAATACCAGTCTTCAAGGAAAATAAATAGGATAAAAAATTCCTCCACCGCACCTCCATAAGCTACAAGTTAGTTTTTTGTGAGCTCTGCACAGTGTTCAGCTAAAGCTACCTGTAGAAGGTTGGTGGTGTTCTCATACTACAGGCAGGCAGTTGATTTTGCTAGCTCCAGTATCAGTATATATATATATATATATATATCCCAGCTTAGTGCAGCTACAGGCCATTAGTATGTCTGGAAGACCAACAAGGAGAGGCAGACAGTCACAAGCCAATAAAAGAGGGCAAGCAGGCTCTGTGTCTAGAGGCAACAGTGCTGGTCATGGAGACGGTGCATCCTCATCAGCACATGGCCGTGGGACACGCTTGGCCTTTTTTTTGGCAGCTGGCCATGTTGAGCCGCAACATGCTGAAGACTTGGTCGTGTGGATGACCAAGCTGTCCTCATCCTCCACATCCTCTCTCACCCATGCTCAGGATACTTTGTCTGGCAAAGCAGCTGCGAATGCGGCCTCTTCCCAATGGAGGAGCTGACGTGCTGCATGTACCATCTGCAGGATGGGTGATCGTTTTAGCCGGCCGGCTGTTTTTTATGCTGTTACCAATCTAAGTGTTCTTTTAATCTTCTTAATAAACGCTAGTACCAGGATTACGCTATGGTGTTTCCCTTTCTTTTTCCGGGGAAACTTTGAATGGGAACCATCCCCTAACCTGGAGTTATACATACCTCCCTCCATGGTGTGACCGATTCCTTGTGGCTTGGTGGAGTTGCGATAAATATCATCCCCTCTGGCTATAGGAAGTGGAGTGTCAGTCCATCCAGATAAAGGCCCCGACCGGGTTAAGGTCGCAAGCTTCTTTGGGCTTGCCTTATGGTAAGCGCGCATTTCATTTGAGCTATCACGGTGGTGCGGTGGAGGAATTTTTTATCCTATTTATTTTCCTTGAAGACTGGTATTTGAGCCTAGGTCTTCTCACAACACTTTATATGGACTAATATTTGCTGTGTTTGGGCTGTATTAGTGAATAATGGTTCACTCTTTTAAGTTTTGTGCTGTATATTATTTTTCTTGACAAAAAATAAGGTTAATGTCACCATTTAGTATTATCTATTTACTCAGGAATATTAGCACTGCTACTTTTGCTATTGTTTATGTTAATGTGTGTATCCCACATAGAGCGGCTGCTTGTTTTTAAAATATATTTTTTATAATCTTTTAATCACTGTTTTGGTCATTTTACTTTGGTTATTCACATTACTATATCTTAAGGCAAGATTTGCAAGAAATTCTGTGTGCACTACAGCGCGGTATTCTTTCCATTATATTTACCTGTAGAAGGTTGGTGATGTTTTTCTTATCCTATCACTACCGCAGGCAGCTAAATAAGCTACAGGTTAGTGTAGTGCGTCCTCCTCACAGTGTTCAGCTAAAACTACAAGTTCGTGTAGTGCGACCTCTACACAGTGTTCAGCTAAAGCTACCTGTAGAAGGTTGGTGATGTTTTCCTGATCCTATCACTACCGCAGGCAGCTAAATAAGCTACAAGTTAGTGTAGTGCGTCCTCCTCACAGTGTTCAGCTAAAACTACAAGTTAGTGTAGTGCGAGCTCTGCACAGTGTTCAGCTAAAGCTACCCGTAGAAGGTTGGTGGTGTTTTCCTGATCCTATCACTAACGCAGGCAGCTAAATAAGCTACAAGTTAGTGTAGTGCGTCCTCCTCACAGTGTTCAGCTAAAACTACAAGTTAGTGTAGTGCGAGCTCTGCACAGTGTTCAGCTAAAGCTACCTGTAGAAGGTTGGTGGTGTTTTCCTGATCCTATCACTACCGCAGGCAGCTAAATAAGCTACAAGTTCATTTTTTGTGAGCTCTGCACAGTGTTCAGCTAAAGCTACCTGTAGAAGGTTGGTGGTGTTCTCATACTACAGGCAGGCAGTTGATTTTGCTAGCTCCAGTATCAGTATATATATATATATATATATATATATATATATATCCCAGCTTAGTGCAGCTACAGACCATTAGTATGTCTGGAAGGCCAACAAGGAGAGGAAGACAGTCACAAGCCAATAAAAGAGGGCAAGCAGGCTCTGTGTCTAGAGGCAACAGTGCTGGTCATGGAGACGGTGCATCCTCATCAGCACATGGCCGTGGGACACGCTTGGCCTTTTTTTCGGCAGCTGGCCATGTTGAGCTGCAACATGCTGAAGACTTGGTCGAGTGGATGACCAAGCTGTCCTCATCCTCCTCATCCTCTCTCACCCATGCTCAGGGTACTTTGTCTGGCAAAGCAGCTGCCAATGCGGCCTCTTCCCTTGGCTCAATGGCATCAGTGACTCCTTCCCTAGCCCCACCATGTCCTCCTGAGGAGTCCCTCGAACTGTTTGACCACAGTGTTGGGTACATGCTCCAGGAGGATGCCCAGCATTTAAAAGGCTCTGATGATGATACTGAGCTAGATGAAGGCAGTAACGTGAGCACGGACAGAGGGGGTGCCCAAGAAGGACAGCAATCTGGCAGTCATGCTCCCCCTGATGCAGCCCTCCAGTGATGAGGAGGGAGGGGATAATGAGGACACTGACTCAACGTGGGTGCCTGATATGAGAGAGGAGGAGGAGGCACATCACCAACGAGGCAGGATGCCCTCCAGGGGCCAGCCTAAGGGCAGCACACTGACTGCATCAAACCCCAAAGCTCTGCATGTGCAGGGCACTGCTGTCTCTGCGCGTTATTCCAAAAGTTCTTTGGTGTGGGCCTTTTTTGAGACGAGTGCATCAGATCGCACCGCTGCAATATATGTCTCAAGAGTATCTCGTGTGGTCAAAACATCTCCCGCTTGGGCACCACATGCTTGACCAGACATATGTTGACCTGCCATGCAGTTCGTTGGCAAGCGTATCTAAAAGACCCACACCAAAGAACAAAGAGGACCTCTCCTTGCTCCTCATCAGCTGAGATCTCCAACCCCACTATACCTTCAGTAAAGAGACCTGCACTAAGAGGAATGAAGGTGTAGAATTAGGTGTGTCACAGCCAAGTACTTGTGGGCAATCTGCTTTCGGTACACCAACGTCAGATTGTAGCAGGCAAATTTCCCTGCACCAGCTGGTGCACCGCCGAAAAAAGTTTGCTCCCAGCCATCCACATGCCCAGTGGTTGAATGCTAGCTTGGCAAAATTGCTAGCACTTCAACTGCTTCCTTTTCAGTTGGTAGACTCTGCCCCCTTCCGTGAGTTTGTGGAATGTGCGGTTCCTCAGTGGCAGGTACCCAAACGCCACTTTTTCTCATTGAAGGCGATTCCGGCTCTCTACCGGCATGTGGAAGGCCTCACTGGACAGGGCGGTCAGTGGTAAGGTGCATATTACCACTGACTCATGGTCCAGCAGGCATGGACAGGGACGTTACCTAAGTTTCACGGCGCATCGGGTGACTCTGCTGGCAGCTGGGAAGGATGCAGGACAAGGTGCAGTAGTGTTGGAGGTTGTTCCGCCACCACGCCTCCAAAATGCCACTACTAATGATTGTGACACACCTCTCTCCTCCACCCCCTCCCGTTCTTCTTCCTCCATAACCTCTTCCTGTGCTTTGTCCTCAGAACCAGCGGTGCTCCGTAGGCGTTCAAGGGGCTACGCAAGTACGCAGACCAAAAGATGCCATGCGGTGCTTGAGCTGGTGTGCTTGGGGGACAGGAGCCACACTGGGGCAGAGGTTCTGTCAGCTCTGCAGGGGCAGGTTCAGAGGTGGTTGACGCCATGCCAACTTAAGCCAGGAATGGTGGTTTGCGACAATGGCACCAACCTCCTCTCTGCCCTCCAACAGGGACAACTGACCCATGTGCCCTGTTTGGCTCATGTCCTTAACTTGGTGGTGCAGCGGTTCTTGGGCAGGTACCCGGGCTTACAGGATGTCCTGAGGCAGGACAGGAAAGTCTGTGTGCATTTCCGCCAGTCATATAATGCCAGTGCTCGGCTGGCAGACCTCCAAAAGGAATTTAACCTGCCCAAGAACCGCCTAATCTGTGACATGCCCACCAGCTGTAACTCAAAGTTGGCCATGCTGCAGCGGCTGCACACGCAGAAGAGGGCCATCAATGAGTACCTGTGTGACTATGGCACCAGGACAGGGTCAGGGGAGCTTGTTATTTTTCCCCACGCCAGTGGTCTATGATCAGGGATGCATGCACTGTCCTATCACCATTTGAGGAGGCCACGAGGATGGTGAGCAGTTACAGTGCATGCATCAGTGACACTGTCTCCCTTCTCCACCTGTTGGAGCACACGCTGCATGGAATAATGGACAGGGCACTCAAGGCCCCCTTTATCCAGACAGTGTTCCTGCGTGCCCGCCGAACACACAGGAAGAGGACGAGGATGAGGAGGAGGAGGATTGTGTCAGTATGGAGGTGGAGCCTGGCACTCAGCATCAGCAGCAGTCTTTAAGGGATCAGTCCCAAGAAACACATGGACTTGTACGTGGCTCGGAGGAGGTGGCTGCGGACCATGTCGTCCTTAGTGACCCAGAGGACTCCGGACTGAATGCCTTAGCAAACGTACGCTGCATGGCCTCCCTGATCCTGCAAAGCCTGCATTAGGAGCCTCATATTCATGGTATCGAAGAGAAGGACCAATACTGGCTGGCAACCCTCCTTGATCCACGTTACAAGGGTAAGGTTGCGGACCTTATCTTGCCATCGCAGAGGGAGCAGAGGATGAAACATCTTCGGGAGGCTTTGCAGAAAGGTCTGTGCAACACGTTCCCAGAGACTGGGAGGTTACAAACTCCTGTTTATGGACAACGTGTTGCTGAGGCTTCGGTCAGTCAAAGAAGGAGCAATGGTGTCAGGAAAGGTCTCCTCCGCTGGTGATATCAATCATTTGGCATGCAGTACTGAGGTCCACCAGCAAGTGTCTCCTGGCAGTTCGGAGCTGTCAGAAGAGCTCTTTCCTGCAAGTATTCTATCACCTTTGGGCCGCAGTACTGGCGTCCACCAGCGGAGGAATCCTGGCAGTATGGAGCAGGTATTCTCCTCTGCAGACAGGTGTCACCTGACTTTAATTAGCAGAATTGTAGTATAAATACCCGGCAATTGCACACTTATGTTGCCCTGGTATTGTTCCTTGAGCCCTGACCTGTATCCTTTATCCTGTATCCTGTATCCTGTATCCTGTTACTTTGATTCCTGATTCCTGAACCTGAAGCCTGAACTTGAATCCTGATTCCTGGAACCTGTTGATCCTGTTTCCTGTCCGTTACCTGAACCCTAAATCCTGGACTCTGAGCCTTGTACCTGACCCGTCCCTCCTGTGATCCATCCATCCTCTCTTGTCCTGTTTATCTCCCTTCCCAGCTACTTATTCCCTGTTTATGACCCCGGCCTGGCTTGACTATGATTCTGGTACTCCCTCTTGCTACATATGCTGGTTGGTTTTATATCACTGATTGTTTGGTTGTTCACACTATATTGATGGTGTGTTCACATATGCATTTTCCTTAATAAACTTACTTTCACCTATTTATGTCTGGTTCACTCTGTCGCAGTCACACAGTTCTGGTCACATCTGGTTTATGACAGGTGGAGAAGGTGGCCGTCTGACCGATGCGTTCAGAGAATTTTTTAGTTCACAGCCCCAAGGTATGATCGGTTCCAGCAACCATCGCCAGCGTCTGTTTTACATGGTGCAGGAATACCTAGGGGCAAGATTTGACTTGGACACCTTTCCCACCGAAAATCCTCTGGGTTACTGGATCTTGAGGATGGATCACTGGCCAGAGCTTGCATAGTATGCAATTGAGTTACTGGCCTGTCCTGCATCCAGTGTTCTTTCGGAACGCACATTCAGTGCTGCTGGAGGCTTTGTAACCGATCACAGGGTGCGTTTGTCCACCGACTCGGTTTATCGACTGACCTTCATAAAAATGAATCAGTCTTGGATCACCACCAGCTACCAAGCACCTGATGCTGATGTAACCGAATAATTTTTTTTGAAATCTCAGATCTCTTCAAAGACTGCCTATGCTGATGCTGAGTGACTATCCAGATTAATTCTCCTCTTCCTCCTCAATGATCACGCTGATAGCTTGTAAGAACATTTTTGGTTCTAGGCGCCACCACCAGTGCCTAAGGCCCAATTTTTCAGCCCCTTTTTAACAGGGGCGTGTAATTAAAATTTTTGATGCAATACTTTGCAGCGGGGCTCGTTCCTGCTTTCCAACAAGAGTTTCTGTGAGGGGTTGCAGTGTTGTGGCACCAGCACCAGTGCCTAAGGCCCAATTTTTCAGCCCCTGTTTAACAGGGGCATGTAATTACAATTTTTGATGCAATACTTTGCAGCAGGGCTCATTCCTGCGTTCCAACTAGAGTTTCTGTGAGGGGTTGCAGTGTTGTGGCACCAGTGCCTAAGGCCCAATTTTTCAGCCCCTGTTTAACAGGGGCGTGTGATTATAATTTTTGATGCAATACTTTGCAGCAGGGCTCATTCCTGCATTCCAACTAGAGTATCTGTGAGGGGTTGCAGTGTTGTGGCACCAGCACCAGTGCCTAAGGCCTAATTTTTCAGCCCCTGTTTAACAGGGGCATGTAATTACAATTTTTGATGCAATACTTTGCAGCAGGGCTCGTTCCTACGTTCCAACTAGAGTTTCTGTGAGGGGTTGCAGTGTTGTGGCACCAGTGCCTAAGGCCCAATTTTTCAGCCCCTGTTTAACAGGGGCGTGTGATTATAATTTTTGATGCAATACTTTGCAGCAGGGCTCATTCCTGCATTCCAACTAGAGTATCTGTGAGGGGTTGCAGTGTTGTGGCACCAGCACCAGTGCCTAAGGCCTAATTTTTCAGCCCCTGTTTAACAGGGGCATGTAATTACAATTTTTGATGCAATACTTTGCAGCAGGGCTGGTTCCTGCGTTCCAACTAGAGTGTCTGTGAGGGGTTGCAGTGTTGTGGCACCAGCACCAGTGCCTAAGGCCCAATTTTTCTACCCCTGTCTAACAGGGGCGTGTAATTACAATTTTTGATGCAATACTTTGCAGCAGGGCTCGTTCCTGCGTTCCAACTAGAGTGTCTGTGAGGGGTTGCAGTGTTGTGGCACCAGCACCAGTGCCTAAGGCCCAATTTTTCTACCCCTGTCTAACAGGGGCGTGTAATTACAATTTTTGATGCAATACTTTGCAGCAGGGCTCGTTCCTACGTTCCAACTAGAGTATCTGTAAGGGGTTGCAGTGTTGTGGAACCAGCACCAGTGCCTAATTTTTCAGCCCCTGTTTAACAGGGGTAGGGATGAGCCGAACACCCCCCAGTTCGGTTCGCAGCAGAACCTGCGAACGGACCGAAAATTTGCACGAACGTTAGAACCCCATTGACGTCTATGGGACTCGAATGTTCGAAATCAAAAGTGCTCATTTTAAAGGCTAATTTGCATGGTATTGTCCTAAAAAGGGTTTGGGGACCCGGGTCCTGCCCCAGGGAACATGTATCAATGCAAAAAAAACTGCTCCCGTTTTTTCGGGAGCAGTGATTTTAATGATGCTTAAAGTTAAAAAAAAGTGAAATATTCCTTTAAATATCATACCTGGGGGGTGTCTATAGTATGCCTGTAAAGTGGCGCGTGTTTCCCCCTGCTTAGAACAGTCCCTGCACAAAATGTCATTTTTAAAGGAAAAAAAGTCATTTAAAACTGCTTGCGGCTTTAATGTAATGTCGGGTCCTGGCAATATGGATGAAAATCAGTGAGACAAACAGCATAAGTACCCCCCAGAACATTACCAGGCACTTAGGGTCTTGTATGGATATTAAGGGGAACCCCGCACCTAAATTAAAAAAAGGAAAGGATTGGGGCCACCAGGCCCTATATACTCTGAACAGCAGTATATAGGCAGTGCAAACAAGACAGGGACTGTAGGTTTGTTGTTAAGTAGAATCTGTTTGTAATTTTGAACTGGTACATTTTTAACGTGTTTAGTTCCAGCCAAAAAATCTATTTTAAGCTTTTTGGAAAACATAGGGAAGGGTTATCACCCCTGTGACATTTGTTTTGCCATCTGTGCTCCTCTTCAGAAGATTTCACCTCATTTTTTGTCCCAATGACAAATGTTTTTTGAAAATTGAAAGTAGGGGCCTGCCCTATATACTCAGCAGAAATTTGGGCTTTAGGTGTTGTTGTGGCCACAACACTGTAAGCCCTCACAGGGCCCTGCTGTGAAATATTAGATCAAGAATTGGAATTACATGCCCCTGTTGAACAGGGGCAGAAAAATTGGGCCTTTGGTGGTGGTGGTGGTGGTGGTGCTAATGCCACAACACTGTAAGTCCTCACTCGCTCTTGGTGGGCGCAGAAACAGGCCCTGCTGTGAAATATTAGATCAAGAATTGTAATTACATGCCCCTGTTGAACAAGGGCAGAAAAATTGGGCCTTTGGTGGTGGTGGTGCCAGTGCCACAACACTGTAAGTCTTCACTCACTCTTGGTGGGTGCAGAAACGGGCCCTGCTGTGAAATATTAGATCAAGAATTGTAATTACATGCCCCTGTTGAACAGGGGCTGAAAAATTGGGCCTTAGGCATTGGTGCTGGTGCCACAACACTGCAACCCCTCACAGATACTCAAGTTGGAATGCAGAAACGAGACCTGCTGCAAAGTATTGCATCAAAAATTGTAATTACACTCCCCTTTTAAACAGGTTGTGAAAAATTGGGCCTTGGGCACTGGTGCTGGTGCCACAACACTGCAACCCCTCACAGATACTCTAGTTGGAACGCAGGAACAAGCCCTGCTACAAAGTATTGCATCAAAAATTGTAATTACATGCCCCTGTTAAACAGGGGCTGAAAAATGCTGGCGCCCAGAACCAAAAATGTTCTTACAAGCTATCAGCGTGATCATTGAGGAGGAATAGGATAATTACTCAGGATAGTCACTCAGCATCAGCATAGGCAGTCTTTCAAGGGATCTGAGATTTCAAAAAAAATTATTCGGTTACATCAGCATCAGGTGCTTGGTAGCTGGTGGTGATCCAAGACTGATTCATTTTTATAAAGGTCAGTCGATAAACCGAGTCGGTGGACAAACGCACCCTGTGATCGGTTACAAAGCCTCCAGCAGCACTGAATGTGCGTTCCGAAAGAACACTGGATGCAGGACAGGCCAGTAACTCAATTGCATACTGTGCAAGCTCTGGCCAGTGATCCATCCTCAAGACCCAGTAACCCAGAGGATTTTCGGTGGGAAAGGTGTCCAAGTCAGATCTTGCCCCTAGGTATTCCTGCACCATGTAAAACAGACACTGCAGATGGTTGCTGGAACCGATCATACCTTGGGGCTGCGCACTAAAAAATTGTCTAAACGCATCGGTCAGATGGCCACCTTCTCCACCGCTCCTTCTTTGACTGACCGAAGCCTCAGCAACACGTTGTCCAGAAACAGGAGTTTGTAACCTCCCAGTCTCTGGGAACGCGTTGCATAGACCTTTCTGCAAGGCCTCCCGAAGATGTTTCATCCTCTGGTCCCTCTGCGATGGCAAGATAAGGTCCGCAACCTTACCCTTGTAACGTGGATCAAGGAGGGTTGCCAGCCAGTATTGGTCCCTCTCCTTGATACCACGAATACGAGGATCCTTACGCAGGCTTTGCAGGATCAGGGAAACCATGCAGCGTAGGTTTGCTGAGGCATTCGGGCCGGAGTCCTCTGGGTCACTAAGGATGACATGGTATGCAGCCACCTCCCCCAAGCCACGTACAAGTCCATGTGTTTCTTGGGACTGATCCCTTAAAGACTGCAGCTGATGCTGAGTGCCAGGCTCAACCTCCATACTGACACAATCCTCCTCCTCCTCGTCCTCTTCCTGTGTGATCGGTGGGGCACGCAGGAACACTGTCTGGATAAAGGGGGCCTTGAGAGCTAAGGAAGTCCTCCTCTTCCTGCCTCTGTTCTGCCTCAAGTGCCCTGTCCATTATTCCACGCAGTGTGTGCTCCAACAGGTGGACAAGGGGGACAGTGTCACTGATGCATGCACTGTCACTGCTCACCATCCTCGTGGCCTCCTCAAATGGTGACAGGACAGTGCATGCATCTCTGATCATGGCCCACTGGCGTGGGGAAAAAAAACAAGCTCCCCTGACCCTGTCCTGGTGCCATAGTCGCACAGGTAATAATTGATGGCCCTCTGCTGCGTGTGTAGCCACTGCAGCATGGCCAATGTTGAGTTCCACCTGGTGGGCATGTCACAGATTAGGCGGTTCTTGGGCAGGTTAAACTCCTTTTGGAGGTCTGCCAGCCGAGCACTGGCATTATATGACCGGCGGAAAGGCACACAGACTTTCCTGGCCTGCCTCAGGACATCCTGTAAGCCCAGGTACCTGCCCAAGAACCACTGCACCACCAAGTTAAGGACGTGAGCCAAACAGGGCACATGGGTCATTTGTCCCTGTTGGAGGGCAGAGAGGAGGTTGGTGCCATTGTCGCAAACCACCATTCCTGGCTTAAGTTGGCGTGGCGTCAACCACCTCTGAACCTGCCCCTGCAGAGCTGACAGAACCTCTGCCCCAGTGTGGCTCCTGTCCCCCAAGCACACCAGCTCAAGCACAGCATGGTATCTTTTGGCCTGCATACTTGCGTAGCCCCTTGAATGGCTACGGAGCACTGCTGGTTCTGAGGACAAAGCACAGGAAGAGGCCATGGAGGAAGAAGAAGAGGAGGGGGTGGAAGAGAGAGGTGTGCCACAATCATTAGTAGTGGCATTTTGGAGGCGTGGTGGCAGAACAACCTCCAACACTACTGCACCTTGTCCTGCATCCTTCCCAGCTGCCAGTAGAGTCACCCAATGCACGGTGAAACTCAGGTAACGTCCCTGTCCATGCCTGCTGGACCATGAGTCAGTGGTAGTAAGCACCTTATTGCTGACCGCCCTGTCCAGCGAGGCCAAGACATTGCCTCCCACATGCCGGTAGAGAGCCGGAATCGCCTTCCATGAGAAAAAGTGGCGTTTGGGTACCTGCCACTGAGGAACCGCACATTCCACAAACTCACGGAAGGGGACAGAGTCTACCAACTGAAAAGGCAGCAGTTGAAGTGCTAGCAATTTTGCCAAGCTAGCATTCAACCGCTGGGCATGTGGATGGCTGGGAGCTAACTTCTTTCGGCAGTGCAGCAGCTGGGGCAGGGAAATTTGCCTGGTACAATCTGACGTCGGTGTACCGAAAGCAGATTGCCCACAAGTACTTGGCTGTGACACACCTAATTCTACATCTTTATTCCTCTCAGTGCAGGTCTCAGAGAGGACTGAAGATATAGTGAGGTTGGAGATCTCAGCTGATGAGGAGCAAGGAGAGGCCCTCTTTGTTCTTTGGTGTGGATCTTTTAAATACGCTTGCCAATGAACTGCATGGCAGGTCAACATATGTCTGGTCAAGCATGTGGTGCCCAAGCGGGAGATGTTTTGGCCACGCGAGATACGCTTGAGACATATGTTGCAAATAGCAGTGGTGTGATCTGATGCACTCGTCTCAAAAAAGGCCCACACCAAAGAACTTTTTGAATAACGTGCAGAGACTGCAGCGCCCTGCACATGCGGAGCTTTGGGGTGTGAAGCAGTCAGTGTGCTGCCCTTAGGCTTGCCCCTGGAGGGCATCCTGCCTCGTTGGTGATGTGCCGCCTCCTCCTCCTCCTCCTCCTCTCTCCTATCAGGCACCCACATTGAGTCAGTGACCTCATCATCCCCTCCCTCCTCATCACTGGAGCAAACCTGGCAGTATGCTGCAGCAGGGGGAGCATGACTGCCAGATTGCTGTCCTTCTTGGGCACTCCCTCTGTCCGTGCTCACGTTACTGACTTCATCGAACTCAGTATCATCATCAGAGCCTTCCAAACGCTGGGCATCATCCTGGAGCATGTACCCAACACTGTGGTCAAACAGTTCGAGGGACTCCTCAGGAGGACATGGTGGGGCTAGGGAAGGAGTCACTGATGATATTGAGCCGAGGGAAGAGGCCGCTGCTTTGCCAGACAAAGTACCCTGAGCATGGGTGAGAGAGGATGAGGAGGATGAGGACGGCTTGGTCATCCACTCGACTAAGTCTTCCGCATGTTGCGGCTCAACACAGCCAGCTGCCGAAAAAAAGGCCAAGCGTGTCCCACGGCCACGTGCTGATGAGGATGCACCGTCTCCACGACTAGCACTGTTGCCCCTAGACACAGAGCCTACTTGCCCTCTTTTATTGGCTTGTGACTGTCTCCCTCTCCTTGTTGGCCTTCCAGACATACTAATGGCCTGTAGCTGTACTAAGCTGGGATATATATATATATATATATATATATATATATATATATATATATATATATATATGTACTGATACTGCAGCTAGCAAAATCAACTGCCTGCCTGTAGTATGAGAACACCACCAACCTTCTACAGGTAGCTTTAGCTGAACACTGTGCAGAGCTCGCACTACACTAACTTGTAGCTTATTTAGCTGCCTGCGGTAGTGAGAGGATCAGGAAAACACCACCAACCTTCTACAGGTAGCTTTAGCTGAACACTGTGCAGAGCTCGCACTACACTAACTTGTAGCTTATTTACCTGCCTGCGGTAGTGATAGGATCAGGAAAACACCACCAACCTTCTACAGGTAGTTTTAGCTGAACACTGTGCAGAGCTCGCAAAAAAATAACTTGTAGGTGTAGCTGAACACTGTGAGGAGGACGCACTACACTAACTTGTAGCTTTAGCTGAACACTGTGCAGAGATCTCACTACACTAACTTGTAGCTTTAGCTGAACACTGTGCAGAGGTCGCTAGACACTAACTTGTAGTTTTAGCTGAACACTGTGAGCAGGACGCACTACATTAACTTGTAGCTTTAGCTGAACACTGTGCAGAGGTCTCACTACACTAACTTGTAGTTTTAGCTGAACACTGTGAGGAGGACGCACTACACTAACTTGTAGCTTTAGCTGAACACTGTACAGAGGTCGCACTACACTAACTTGTAGTTTTAGCTGAACACTGTTAGCAGGATGCACTACACTAACTTGTAGCTTTAGCTGAACACTGTGAGCAGGACGCACTACACTAACTTGTAGCTTTAGCTGAACACTGTGCAGAGGTCTCACTACACTAACTTGTAGCTTTAGCTGAACACTGTGCAGAGGTCTCACTACACTAACTTGTACTTTTAGCTGAACACTGTGCAGAGGTCGCACTACACTAACTTGTAGTTTTAGCTGAACACTGTGAGCAGGATGCACTACACTAACTTGTAGTTTTAGCTGAACAAGTACGGGCTACGCAAGTACGCAGGCCAAAAGATGCTATGCGGTGCTTGAGCTGGTGTGCTTGGGGGATAGGAGCCACACTGGGGCAGAGATTCTGTCAGCTCTGCAGGGGCAGGTTCAGAGGTGGTTGACGCCACGCCAACTTAAGGCAGGAATGGTGGTTTGCGACAATGGCACCAACCTCCTCTCCGCCCACCGACACGGACAACTGACCCATGTGCCCTGTTTGGCTCACGTCCTTAACTTGGTTCAGTGGTTCTTGGGCAGGTACCCCGGCTTACAGGATGTCCTGAGGCAGGCCAGGAAAGTCTGTGTGCATTTCTGCCGGCATATAATGCCAGTGCTCGGCTGGCAGACCTCCAAAAGGAATTTAATCTGCCCAAGAACCGCCTAATCTGTGATATGTCCACCAGGTGGAAGTCAACGTTGGCCATGCTGCAGCAGCTGCACATGCAGAAGAGGGCCATCAATGAGTACCTGTGCGACTATGGCACCAGGACAGGGTCAGGGGAGCTTGTTTTTTTTTCCCCACGCCAGTGGTCTATGATCAGGGATGCATGCACTGTCCTGTCACCATTTGAGGAGGCCACGAGGATGGTGAGCAGTTATAGTGCATGCATCAGTGACACTGTCCCCCTTCTCCACCTGTTGGAGCACACGCTGCATGGAATAATGGACAGGGCACTTGAAGCAGAACAGAGGCAGGAAGAGGACTTCCTTAGCTCTCAAGGCCCCCTTTATCCAGACAATGTTCCTGCATGCCCGTCAATCACACAGGAAGAGGACAAGGAGGAGGAGGAGGAGGATTGTGTCAGCATGGAGGTGTAGCCTGGGACTCAGAATCAGCAGCAGTCTTTAAGGGATCATTTGCAGTCCCAAGAAACCCATGGACTTGTATGTGGCTGGGAGGAGGTGGCTGTAGGTCATGTCGCCCTTAGTGACCCAGAGGACTCCGGACCGAATGCCTCAGCAAACCTACGCTGCATGGCCTCCCTGATCCTGCAAAGCCTGCGGAAGGATCCCCGTATTCGTGGTATCAAGGAGGGGGATCGTTACTGGCTGGCAACCCTCCTTGATCCACGTTAAAAGGGTAAGGTTGCGGACCTTATCTTGCCGTCGCAGAGGGAGAGGAGGATGAAACATCTTCGGGAGGCCTTGCAGAAAGGTCCGTGCAATGCGTTCCCAGAGACTGGGAGGTTACAAACTCCTGTTCCTGGACAACGTGTTGCTTAGGCTTCGGTCAGTCAAAGAAGGAGCGGTGGAGAAGGTGTCCATCTGACGATGCTTTCAGACAGTTTTTTAGTCCGCACCCCCAAGGTATGATCAGTTCTAGCAACCATCGCCAGCGTCAGTTTTACATGGTGCAGGAATACCTAGGGGCAAGATCTGACTTGGACACCTTTCCCACCGAAAATCCTCTGGGTTACTGGGTCTTGAGGATGGATCACTGGCCAGAGCTTGCACAGTATGCAATTGAGCTACTGGCCTGTCCTGCATCCAGCGTTCTTTTGGAAAGCACATTCAGTGCTGCTGGAGGCTTTGTAACCGATCACAGGGTGCGCCTGTCCACCGACTCGATCGATCGACTGACCTTCATAAAAATGAATCAATCTTGGATCACCACCAGATACCAAGCACCTGATGCTGATGTAACCGAATACATTTTTTTGAAATATCAGATCCCTTCAAGACTGCCTATGCTGATGCTGAGTGACTATCCTGTTATGCTGATTGACTATCCTCTTCCTCCTCAATGATCATGCTGATAGCTTGTAAGAATATTTTTGTTTCCTGCGCTCCAAATTTGAGTATCTGTGAGGGGTTGCAGTGTTGTGGCACCAGCACCAGTTCCTAAGGCCCAATTTTTCTGCCCCTGTTCAACAGGGACATGTAATTACAATTCTTGATCTAATATTTCACAGCAGGGCCCGTTCCAGTGCCCACCAAGAGTAACTGTAAGGACTTACAGTGTTTTGGCACCAGCACCACCACCATCACCAAAGGCCCAATTTTTCTGCCCCTGTTCAACAGGGGCATGTAATTACAATTCTTGATCTAATATTTTACAGCAGGGCCCTGTGAGGACTTACAGTGTTGTGGCAACACCAACACCTAAGGCCACAATTTCTGCAGAGTATATAGGGCAGGCCCCTACTTTCAAACATCCAACTTACAAACTACTCCTACTTGCAAACGGAAGGAGACAACAGGAGGTGAGATGAAATCTACCCCTAGGAAGGGATATTCTCTCCTGTAAGAGTTAATATGGGAAAAACGTTTCTCCTTTCCACTGATGCTTTATCGCCAATCCTTGTTTCACTAAAACCCCCAAATTTTCTAAAAACATTTGTCATTGGGACAGAAAGTGAGGTGAAATCTTCTTAAGAGGAGCACAGACAGCAAAACAAATGTCACAGGGGTGATAACCCTTCCCTATGATTTCCAAAAAGCTTAAAATAGATTTTTTGGGTGGAGCTAAACATGTTAAAAACGTACCAGTTCAAAATTACAAACAGATTCTACTTAACAACAAACCTACAGTCCCTGTCTTGTTTGCACCGCCTGTATACTGCTGTTCAGAGTATATAGGGCCTGGTGGCCCCACGCCTTTCCTTTTTTAATTTGGGTGCGGTGTTCCCCTTAATAACCATACAAGACCCAAAGGGCCTGGTAATGGACTGGGGGGTACCCATGCCGTTTGTCTCACTGATTTTCATCCATATTACCGGGACCCGACATTAAATTAACCATTTTCCGACCGCCGCACGCCGATATAAGTCCAAACTTTGGCGGCGGATATATTGTTATGGCAGCAGCTAGCTGCCATAACCCCGGTATCCCTGTTTTCGTGCGGCGGTCGGCTTTAGGATAAAGGTGGTTTCTGCGGCAGATTCGCTGCAAGATCACTTTTATCGGTGGTGGGAGAGGGTCCCCCCTCTCATCGCGATCCGGTGCCCTCCGGCACTTACCGGAGCTATCGGTAGCAGCGGAGGCGATCGCGTCCTTCTCCGTGCTGTGCCTGGAGACGAGTGAGGTTAAGATTGCGCCCACTCGTCTCCATGACACTGCTGGGCAGGAAGCGACGTCAAAACGTCACTTCCGCCCATACGTCTTAAAGGCCCATTTTTTTCAATGTCAATTTTTTTAAATGACTTTTTTTTATTGCATTTTAGTGTAAATATGAGATCTGAGGTCTTTTTGACCCCAGATCTCATATTTAAGAGGTCCTGTCATGCTTTTTTCTATTACAAGGGATGTTTAAATTCCTTGCAATAGGAATAAAAGTGACACAATTTTTTTTTTTAAACTGTGTAAAAACAAATAAAATCATATAAAATAAATAATAAAAAAAAAAAATTAAAAACCCCCCGTCCCGACGACTTTGCGCGCAGAAGCGAAAGCATACGTGAGTAGCGCCCGCATATGAAAACGGTGGTCAAACCACACATGTGAGGTATCTCCACGGCCGGCAGAGCGAGAGCAATAATTTTAGCCCTAGACCTCCTCTGTAACGCAAAACATGCAACCTGTAGAACTTTTTAAACGTCGCCTATGGAGATTTTTTGAGGGTAAAAGTTTGACGCCATTCCACGAGCGGTCGCAATTTTGAAGCGTGACATGTTGGGTATCAATTTACTTGGCGTAACATTATATTTCACAATATAAAATAATTGGGCTAACTTTACTGTTGTCTTATTTTTATATTCAAAAAAGTGATTTTTTTCCAAAAAAAGTGCGCTTATAAGACCGCTGCGCAAATGCGGGGAAAAAAAAAGTATTGCAATGACCGCCATTTTATTCTCTAGGGTGTTAGAAAAAAAACAATATATAATGTTTGGGAGTTCTAAGTAATTTTCTAGCAAAAAAACCTGTTTTAAACATGTAAACACCTAAAATCCAAAACGAGGCTGGTCCTCAAGTGGTTAAAGCCGCAAGCAGTTTTTTGCTTTCCTTTCCGTTTATTCCTTTAAAAATGTCAGTTTGTGCAGGCACTGTTCTAAGCATGGGAAACATGCACCACTTTACAGGCATACTATAGACACCCCCAGGTACGATATTTAAAGGAATACTTCACTTTTTTTTTTTTTTTTTTTCTTTAAGCATCATTAAAATCGCTGCTCCCGAAAAAACGGCCATTTTTAAAACCTTTTTTTTGCATGGATACATGTCCCCTGGGGCAGGACCCGGGTCCCCAAACCCTTTTTAGGACAATACCATGCAAATTAGCCTTTAAAATTAGCACTTTTGATTTCAAACGTTTAAGTCCCATAGACGTCAATGGGGTTCTAACATTTGTGCAAATTTTCGGTCCGTTCGCAGGTTCTGGTGCGAACCGAACCCGGGGGGGGGGGGGTGTTCGGCTCATCCCTACTCAATAAGCCCTTGACTTTGTAAATGTCCCATGGGTGCAGTTTTGACTGGCAAGATCTTCCTTTGGATGCATGGTAAACAGAAGTGGCAGTAGCTGTCTACTTCGATGAGACAAATAGAATGTATCTCTGACTAACCTAAAGGTTTTATCTGGAACTAGGTGTACATGTTCATCATGAAGCCAGCATAGTCTGTCAGTGTTTCTCTGGGAGGAATAGCTGCCACTTTTTCTCTGAGCTCTCAAAGGGGCCACTCCTATACAAAAGTCCATATAGTTTAATCCATAATCGATTCCATTCCCAGTGCACTATTTTGGAATCCATGACAGCACTCTTCAACAGTAGACTAGGGTTTTGTTTGGTCTGTACTTCCATACTCAAATGACACAGCAAATCCTTATTCTGATCCATATTCAGATCTTTCTTAAACAGCTGAGGAAGCACCTCACTCCTCACTTGGGTCAACTCACAATAGCACTTTGATATTCCGAAGGGGGGCTCTTAAGGATTCAGCTTCAAAAGATGCCAGCCATCGATGCCTGGTGGCATCCAGCTTAGCTGAGGACAAGTGCGTTAGAGGATTATTATCTGTTCTTACCACGATAGAGGCTCCATACAGATAACCTCTTAACTTGTCCAGTAAAGCCCACTTTAGAGCCAGAAATTTTAACTTGTGGATAGTACTTTTCAGACTGGGTCAAACTTCTCACCATCCTGTTCCTGGTACAGAAGTCCACCCAATCCTTCTCGACTGGCATCCACATGAAGCTTGTATGGCTTGGCTGGGTCTGCATAGGACAGTACTGGTGCTTCTGTGAGACTTCTCCTGAGGTGTTGGAAAGCTCTCTCACATTGGGGGGTTCATTGCTCTTGTATAGACTCCTTCGACTTCAAAGCCCCATGTCTCACTTGGCTCAACTTACAGCCTTCACCCTTCCACCTCATTCTTAAGCAATTCGTTAAGTGGCCGGGAAATCTCTGATAATAGGAGCAGAACCAAAGGAAAGATCTTTGCTCTGTCAGCATTCTCGGTTAGGGCCAAGTAGTGACCGCTTCTAGCTTCTTCAGGTTGGTAGCGATGCCTTTTGCAGAAACGACATGCCCTTGGTAGATGACAGAAGTTTGGTAGAACTGGCACTTCTCTAACGACAACTTCAGCCCCTCTTCATGAAGCCTCTCAAAGACTTTCTCAAGCCTTGTTTCCTCTACGGTCCAAGGACAATAATGTTCCAAGTACACCAACCCCTCACACAAGTTCATGTCACCAACAGGACACTCCATCAGCTACTGGAACATGGCCAGAGCTCCCGACAGTTCCTGAGGCATCTTGTTAAACTTGTAGAACCACAGCTGGCAAATAAATGCTGTCTTCTCCCTATCATCAGAGTACATAGGGATCTGGTAGTATGCACTTTTCAAGTCCAGCACACTAAACCACCTCGCCCAAGACTGACACTGAAGGGCATATTCAATGCAAGGGGTGGTGTATTGATCAGGAATGGTCCTCCTGTTCAAAGTTTGGTAATCAATGCACATCCACAGCATCCCTGTCAGGTACCAAAGTGCTGGAGGCCAATGGAGAAAGGTCTTCCCTTGCAGATAAGTTTCAGACTCCCCTGGAGGTGAGACAGGAAGAGTCAGGCCCAAAGTAGCGCAGAAAAGGAATACCGCTGATGTGCTGCGGGGCTGCTGTAGGCAGATGGCGCCTGTGATATGAAGCAGGTATCTAGGGTTACTGAGACAGAGGGTAGTCGGTTCAAGCCAAGGTTCGGTGCCAGGAAGGTAGCAGAGGAGACAAGGTCAGGTGGAAGCAGAGGTCAAGACAGCTAGCAAGCAGAGGAGATCCGTTAAACAAACCAAGGTCAAGGTCAGGAGGCAGGCAGGAGACAGGTCTGGAACAAGCTGGGTCAGTAATCAAGAATCACAGGAAACAGGAAACACAGGAACATTGGTAACAGCTGAAGATCAAACAGCACTTCAGCCAAGGACTGGTTTCCTTATAAAGGCCCATGTGCCCTGACAAATGTTGGGTCCTAGAGTCCTTCTGCTATTTCTGCTATTGGTGTCCTGACAGTACCCCCCCCCCCCCGACAAGCAGCCTCCGGATGCCCAACTGGGCCATCTTTATTGGATATCTTGCATGGAATCCCTGAAGGAATCTAGGGGCATGGATGTTGATCTTCCCAGGAGCTTTCTTCAGATGAATACCAGTTCCACTTGATCAGATATTGGATTTGCCTGCCTTGCTTTCTGCATTTGCCTGCCTTGACTCCACCTCGTATTCTGTTTCTTCTCCAACAGAGACTGGTGGCAGAGGTGGTTCCACCCCTCCTGGGAATGGATCCGGAATGGACGATTTAAGGAGAGAGGCATGACAAACTGGGTGAATTCTATAAGAATCAGGCAGGGATAATTTGAACGCCACTGGGTTTACCTCACATTTGACTGGAAACAGCCGGATGTATCTTGGCCCCAGTTTCTTCAATGCCTCATCCCTGAATTTAAGGGAGGGATTCCCCCTTTGTTTTTTGTCAAAAAACTTTTTGTATTCGGTTTGAGCCTTCTGTATGCATTCTTGGAGGGTTCGGTAGTTTTGCTGTACAAATGCAAGTCTTTCCTGAACAACAGCCACTGCGGATTCTTTTTTAACAGTAATTTTTCTTTATTTAGAAAGTTCGGATATACAATAGATCAATGACAGAACAATCATTACATTACTCGCACATTAAAGGATGTGACCATACTATGAGAGCAACATCATTAAGCATATGGAATAAGATTTATAGCGATAAAGCTACTGAGTGGAATCCATTACTTCTTGTGAAGTCAAAACTAGGCATCAGAGGTGCAGGGAGAAGGGGGGGGGGGGGTGCAGGCATCACCACCAAAAGTTTAAACTACCTCTATCCCATTTCTCCGATTCCTGGCTTATGGGAGGGAAAGAAACCCCTAGGGGAGGGGGGGGGAGGGGGAGGAGGAGAAGGGGAGAGGGGGGAGGTCAGGAGGGAAGGAGGGAGGGAGGGGAGGGGGGAAAAGAGGGGAGCCAGGGAGATGCCCGTCCCGCACCCCCAGGTCTCTATCGAGCACCACACATATTGCATTTACTGTTGCATAGTATTAAGACCTCTCATATCAAACGTCAGACCACTGTGACCATATTTTCCCATATTTTGCCGGGCAGTTTCTACTTTCGTATGTCATCTTATACAATGGCAGGACTTTATTAACTGTACTTTGCCATGAGGCCACCGTGGGGAGCTTCGTAGTCCTCCACCTCAGAAGGATTTTTCTCCTGGCATAGAAGAGGGCAAAGGTGAGGCATGCTTTAGTATATCTGTCCCCCTCCACCTCACCGAGATGACCAAGCAAAAAGATCAGGGGGTCTAGTGTCAATGTGGTTCCACATACTTTGGATAGTACTTCCGCCACCCCTCGCCAGTATGTCTTGAGTTTGTCACAGGACCAAACCATATGGAGAAAAGAGCCCCGCTCGGTGGTGCATCTTGTGCATGATGGGCTAGAAGAGGGGTATATGTTGGCCAACCTCTGGGGAGTGTAATATGCTCTATGTAAAAATTTTAATTGTATGAAGCGGTCTCTAGAGGCTATCATAGAGGGGATAAATGTAGTAACACATTCCTCCCATGTTTCTTCATCTAAGGTGGGGATATCTTCTCTCCATTTGGTCATCGTGTGTGCAGTCTTCGTATCATGTGCCACTGTAAGGTACATATAGAGAGTAGAGAGCGGTTTTATCATTATCTCTGACATGTGGAGTCTCTCCACAGAGTCCGAGTTTAGTGTCATTGGGCTAGGAAATTGAGATGTGAGGGCATGTCGGAGTTGCCAATAGCGGAAGTAAAAGGAGTTAGGGAGGTGATATGTCTGTCTCATCTCTAGAAACGTCAGGATTTTACCTTTTGGCATTACATGTCTAAGGGTGACAATTCCCTTTTTTGCCCATACTGCAGGGTCAGGAACAGTATTCAAGTGGGGGAGAAGGGGATTACCCCAAAGGGGCGTGTGAGGGGATACCTCCGAGGGGACCTTGTACACTGCTCGAGCATCCTGCCAGACTTTTATAGTAGTTTTCATGGGTCCTGTAACATGCGGGTGTGCCCTGGCCCCCCTGAAAACCAAGTTAGAGAGAGCCGCGTACGAACCAAGGATTGCTGCCTCAAGGGTGACCACAGGATTCTGCCTGGGCTGAGAAAACCACCAGCGGACGGTAACCAAAACCGCTGCCCAGTAATATATAAGAAAATTTGGTAGGGCCAGGCCACCCCCGGAAAGAGGGAGATAGAGGATACGTCTAGCCACCCGGGGGGTTCGGCCCGCCCAAACAAACGCTGTCACAACACTATCAAGTTTCTGGAAAAAGGCTCGTGGAATGTGAGTGGGAGTTTGACAAAAGAAATATAACAGCTTAGGCAGGTAGACCATCTTTATCAGGTTACCTCTGCCCACTGGCGTAAGGGGGAGTCTACGCCAGGTGGTACATTGCTTCGCCAATTTATCCAACACCGGAAGAACGTTTCGGTCTAGATATCCAGCTATAGTGGGGCCCACCTTTATACCCAAATACGTGAATTCCTCAACCCAACGAAGAGGAGTAGAGGTATCGTTGCGAGGTGATGAGGGATTAAGTGTAAATAAAAACGATTTGTCCCAGTTGATACGGACTCCTGAATAGCGGCTGAATGTGTCAAACTGGGTCAAGGCAGCCCTAAGGGAGCCGGAGGCATCCCCGAAATAAAGCAGGGAGTCATCGGCGTAAAGGGACAACTTCTCTTCCAGGGGACCTACTTTAATACCCTTAATAGTGCTGTCTTTCCTGATGTGAGCAGCCAGGGGCTCTAGGGCCAGAGCAAACAGCGCTGGGGAGAGAGGACAACCCTGTCGGGTCCCCCTCTCCAGGAGGAAGGATTCCGACAGGGACCCTCCAGTACGTATACGGGCTTTAGGGTGTGCGTACAACATCTGTAGCCAGGAAAGAAAGTTAGGGCCAAACCCAAATCTAGAGGGGACCCTCCATAGGTAGCCCCACTCGACTGAGTCGAAGGCCTTCTCTGCGTCGAGTGAGGCCACCACTCCCGGGCCCCCAGAGGCAGCCAGCGCTATGTGTGTGTGCAGTCTGCGGATATTTATGTCTGTACCACGACCAGGCATAAATCCCGTTTGGTCCGGGTGGACCAGGGCGGTAATGACTTTGTTTAGGCGGTTGGCGAGGATTTTTGCGAGGACTTTTGCGTCCACATTGAGGAGGGAAATGGGACGGTAGGACGAGCACAAGGTTTGGTCTTTCCCCGGCTTAGGAACGAGTACTATAACCGCCTCGGACATCGAGAGCGGAAGGACCCCAGCTTTTGAAGCTGAGCTCAATACAGTAAGGAGTCTAGGAGCAAGCTCCTCCACATAGGCTTTGTAGAACTCCACCGGGAATCCGTCTGGTCCCGGAGTTTTGCCTGTCTGCATCATCTTAAGGGCCTTTTGTATCTCTTCTAGCTGAATTGGGGCATCTAACTGATTGGCGGAGGATGACGTGAGGACAGGGATGTCGATCTCGTCAAGATATTCAGTAAGGTCTTGTTGGTCGTATGTGACTCGAGTACTGTAAAGGTGTTGGTAGTAGGTGGCAAAACACCGATTGATATCCCGAGGGGAAGAGTGGAGGGTACCGTCCTGGTCTCGAATCTGTGCTATTAATGTCATTCCCGACTGCTCCCTAGAGAGCCAGGCCAGAAGACGACCTGTCCTCTCACCCTGCTCGAATATACGTTCGGATTGGTGTAACAGTTTCTTTTGTGTCAGAGATGTGCTCAGTAAAAGAACCTGTCGGGTAAGGGCCTGGAGAGCTCTATAATCTTGTGGGTCACGGGTTCTAACATATAGGGCCTCCTGTCTAACCGCCTCAGCCTCCAACCCAGTAAGCTCTGCTCTACGTTGCTTCCTTACGCTGGCAATGATTGCTTGATACTGGCCCCTTGACGATGCTTTAAAAGCTTCCCACACATTATTATCAGAGGCAGTTCCCGGGTTAACCTTCCAAAATTGTTGCAGAGTTTCGTGGAACTGCGATTCAACATCCTCATCGGATATCCAAAATCTGGATAACCTCCAGAGCTTATCCGATGGGAGTGACGTCAGCTCCAGGGACAGCAGCAATGGGGCATGATCCGATATCCCCCTAGATAGGATACTAATGTCCCGGACTCTGGGGAGGACAGGGGACGCAACATAGGCCAAATCTATACGTGAGAAGGTTCGATATGTGGCCGAGTGACAGGTGAAAGCCTTAGCTTGGGGATTTCTCCATCTCCATACATCCACCAGGCCGTATGTGTCCGCCCAGCCTGCCAAACCCTGACGGGTAGTGCCCCCTACCGTACTCCTATCCAGGTCAGAGTCCGGGACTAGGTTGAAGTCTCCCATCAGTACAACATTATCTGGGGGAAATTGAGCCAGTTTACTCGATATCAGATTAAGGAGTTTAAAAGAGGCAGGGGGGGGGGCAGGTAGAGGCCCACCAAGACCCAGGGTAAGTCATAGATCAAGGCGTGTATTAGTACAAATCTACCGTCAGGATCAAGAATTAAATCAAGGAGTTTAAATGGGAGGGTCTTCAGGACTTAAATACTGACCCCTCTGGCAAAGTTAGAATAGGTAGAGTGGTAGTGGTGCCCTATCCATGGTTTCTTAAGACTAAGGGTTTTGCTACCAATCAAATGCGTCTCCTGTAACACACAAATCTGAGGATTGTGCCGTTTTATAAATTGAAAAACTAAAGAACGTTTAAGTGGTGAGTTCAAACCTCGTGTGTTCCAGGAGAGGATCTTAAGGTTAGCCATATACACAGCTTAGTAATATCACATTAGGATAAGCTTTATATGAAACTCTTGGTTCACTAGAGACAGTCAGCCGATGTGTCAGGAGTGAATCAGAGTCTGACATCAGTGCAAATACATGTAGCAAAGAGAGTACTGTCAAAAAAATACATATATCAAAATAAACCTGGGAGCCAAAAACACGGCTCATAACCCCCAAACCCCCCCCCCACCCCACCCAACCCCCCAACGGGAGGGCAGGCCTGTCTCCCAAAACATCCGTCAGCCCTGAGACTGATCATGAGGGCAATGAACAAGAGGCAGCTAACCTCAACAGAGCAGTTAAGCAAAAAGTGTCTGTAAGTTCCGGAACAGTGATAAAAGTGTGGATCTCCCGGAGCCCCGGGGGCACAAAACTTGGAGTTGCTGCGTATCGAATCCCCTGATCAGGTGCAGTTCACAAAATGGAGGGGATGCTAAATGATAGAGGAAAAAAAAAAAAACCCCAAAAAATAAGAATTTTGAGACATAGAAAGGTACAGAGCGGAGGGGGGGGGCAGGAGGGAAGAGGACGGGGTGGGGGGGGAAGGGCAGGGAAGGACGGGGGAGGAGGGGGGAGCGAGAGGGGGGGGGAGAGGTGATGGAAGCCAAGTTAATCTTCATCAGTTAGTGCAAGTCCCAAGTTCCACATCCGTGTCAGTATAAAGGCCTCTGCAACAGTCAACCTCCCAACCTCAGCAGCAAATGTTATTGGATAGGGAGTTTTAGTAGCCATGCGTGGCAGGATGCTGAGCCAATTGGGACTCCCAGTCCTTCTGAGCACCACAAAGGCGCCAGGGTTGCAAGTGGTGATAATGGGGTTGGCGAAACTGACATTACTTATAAAGTAAAAATTGAAAAATGAAATGGAAATGGTGGGTTGGTGAAGCAGTTCCACTTAGCTTTAATACAAGAAGGGGGCATCAAGTTAGTTCCGGGGCCAAACTACCCCTCCGCACTAAAGTCCCTCACATAGCTTCCAGCAGCATACTCACAGGGTTTCAAGCGATGATTATTTGCGGATTGTGTCAGCCCATGCAGCTGCATCCCTAGCAGACGTGAAGAAGTGTACCTTCTCTCCATCCTGCACCCGCAGCCGAGCAGGGAATAGCATGCTATATTTGACTCCTTTGTCTCTAAGCATGGCACGGACGTGATTGAAGGATTTGCGTTGTCTCTGTGTCTCCACAGAGTAGTCCGGGAAGATGAGCAACTTTGCATTTTCATATTTCAGCTCTCCTTGCAGTCGGGCAGCACGGAGGACTGTGTCTCTGTCCCGGTAATAAAGGAGCTTGAAAATAAAAGTGCATGGTGGAGCTCCCTGCGGGCCTCTAGTAGCAGGCATGCGGTGGGTGCGCTCAATGGAGAAATGGGGAGAGAACCGCGCTTTCGGTAGGAGAGTTGGGAGGAGTTGTTCCATAAAAGATACCGGATCAGCGCCCTCCGCACCTTCAGGGAGGCCGAGAACACGGAGGTTGTTCCGTCTGTTCCTGTTCTCGGCGTCCTCAGCCCTAAATTCCAGAGCCTTGACCTTAGATTTGAGGACCTGTATGTCTTCATGGTGCTCCCTCTGTACGTCCTCAGTGCTGGAAATCCGCCACTCCGCGTCAGCCACCCGTTCTCTGAAGCCGTCCATGTCCCGACGAATGAGGGCAGCCTCCTCCTGGACATGGTCAATTTTCATGGTGAGGGTGGACTGGCAGGTAGAGATCGCCTGCATTAGGGCATCGAACGCGGGCGAGCCGGCCTGAATTACGCCCTCCGGCGGGAGAGGAGTCTGCGTCTCCATGTGGCAGGCCTTAGGAGGAGAAGGCCGTGTTTTGGCGGCGAGGGACCAGGTGCTGAATTTCGGGTCTTTTGTGCCCCCTTTTTATTCCTGCGCATTCCCCGAGTCCCAGGGAGACAGTCGGCAGGTGCAGCTGGAACTTTCTAGCTAATTCCACACCAGGATAGCAGAAGGATGATAATCCGGAGCAGGAGCTCTGGTGCTAGATGTCCGCTCCCAGCGCCATCATGGACACGCCCCCCGCCACTGCGGATTCTGATATAGTTTTGGGTAATGCAAGAGGGAATCCAGAGTTGGCCCAGCATTGAGACTGGTTTGTGACTGAGTGTAGCGAATTGTTATAGGAAAACTCTGACAGTGGGAGCAGCGAAGCCCAGTCATCCTGGGAAAAGGCTGAGAAACAGCGCAGGTACTGCTGCAAGGTTTGATTTGTGCGCTCTCTTTGTCCATTGCTCTGAGGGTGGTAGGCCAATGAGAGGCAAAGTTCTACTTTCAGGGCCTTGCGGAGAGCGCTCCAAAACTTGGAGGTAAATTGTAGCCCCCCCGGTCGGAAACAATGCTACTGGGTAAGCCATGGAGTTTCACAATTTCCTTGATGAGTATGTGGGTGGTCTCATTTGCTAAAGGTGTGTCTACCAAGTATAGGAAATAGGCCATCTTCAACAGACAGTCCACCACCACCAGGATGGCGGTGGTAAAGTCCATGGAGATCATTTCCCACGCACGGTTAGGACTGGATAAGGGTCGCAACAGTCCCCAGGGCTTTATCTTGTAGCCCTTGCTACGTAGGCACATGTTATGTCCCTTCGACACGGGGTCTCTCGGGGTGTTGCTAGCAATGCTGCCAGTATCCGCTCAGCAAGTTACACACAGGCTGGATACACTTCTTAACCAGGGAAGGGTTTATTACTCACTCAGAAAGCAATGTACATTCTTACATGGAGGAGTCATAATACAACAGGTCTCCCTCTAAGTATTATGCGGCTGCTTCCCAGTCCCACACACACTTATGACTGACTTCCTGGTACAGCCCCTCCCCCAGCATGCATCAGGAGAAAAGGGTTAATCACAGTAATTCTGCACAAACATTACATCTCCTCTTTTTCTCCTTGTCAAAAGAAGTTTATTGAGTATACAATATTATAAAGATACATAAAGTAAGTTTACAAGGATCTATAAAGTAAGCTCATTGTTTTACAGTAGGGTTTATATAGGTAAATATCATGAAATTTCAAATATTAAACATTGGGTTCACGTAAACCTAAATTAAAGATATATATCATTTCCTTAGTTACTTTTGTAGGTATTTAAATGATTTATACCTACTATACATATTGTTTACAAGTAGAGTGTATATAGGTCAAATAAATTCTGATAATGAGCTTTAATCATAAGGTGGAGAAAAGGAAAGAGAAAGAAGAAAAAGGGTTGAAAGGTAGAGGTATGGTCCACAAGGTTGTCCCGCTCGTCAGTTTATTATTCTTTTTAGTTCTCTTTGAAGCCTTAGAATGGGTGTCTCTGTAAGTCATTTAATCTGTTACCATGGCAACAGGACAGAGTCATTGAAGTTTGACAGGAACTGTTGTTTTATCCAAGGATGCCAAAGTTTTTCAAATTTTGGAATTTGATTTTGATCGATGGCTACCATCTTAGCATTTGACATTGTATTATTCATTCTGTGAATTGTTTCTGCTAGTACCAATGTAGGAGATTTCCATGCCTTGGCCACTGTTTGTTTTGCAGCCGTTATTAGTTGGATCATAAGTTTGAATTGAGAGAGTGTTAACCATTCCGGTTTTAGATTAAGTAAAGTTAAATATGGATCTGGTTGTATTATTTTTTTAAATATTTTAGATGCAATCACGAAGACTTCCTTCCAGAAGGTTTGGATTACTGGGCACGTCCACCATATGTGTAAATATGTGCCTATTTCCGGGCATCCTCGAAAACAAAGAGCTGAGGTATTAGGTGAATATTTTGACACTCTAGCGGGTACAAGGTACCAGCGAGTTAGGACTTTATAATTTGTCTCCAGTGCTAAGATGTTGGGTGAAGATGACTTAGATGTGAGCCATATGTTAGACCAGTCCGTGTCTTCTAAAGTTCGTCCCAGGTCCTCCTCCCACCTCTGAACGTAAGAGGGTCTATTAAGATTTGCTACTCCATATATATGATTATAAAGTGATGAAATTGTACCTTTAGCAAATGGATCTTTTGTACAGATTGATTCAAAAATGGATAATTGGGATAATGGTGTATCCCCCTTTAGGAATGGTGTATAGAAATTTTTGATTTGGAGATATCTAAATATCTCAGAGTTTGGTAGATCATATTTTTCTCTAAGCGATGGGAATGAAAGGAATGATTTAGATGCTATGAAGTCATTTAGTGTCTGAATGCCTGATGTTGTCCAAGCTTTAAAAGAATTTGGGTAGATCCATGCCGGATAAAAGGCCGGATTTCTGATAAAAGAAAGGAGAGGATTGCGTGGAGATTGTAACTGATATTTGGTTTTTAGTTTATCCCAGAGAGATAAGAAGTGTTTAGTTATGGGATTATAAATTTTAAAGCGGTCTTTAGGATCAAGCCATAATAAATTTGATATTAATAGAGGGTCATTTTCTGAAGCCTCTATAAATACCCATAATGGGATTTCCTGTTTTGCATGGTATTTGGACAGACTGGCCAAATGTGCTGCTCTGTAGTAGTTAGTAAAATTAGGGTATCCCAGGCCTCCTTTATTTTTGGGACGATGTAGTGTGTGTATAGGTATACGTGGTTTAGAAGAGCCCCATATAAACGAAGTTGCTCTTTTTTGTACTATTCTCAAAAAATAGGAAGGAATTGGAATAGGGAGGACTCTGAATAGATAAAGTAATTTGGGTAGAATAGTCATTTTGATTGCATTAATCTTCCCTATCCAGGATAAAGGAAGTTGCGACCATTGTTTTATTAGATTTGTGATCTGTCTTAATACAGGAGGATAATTGGTTGAGAATAAGTCAGAATGAGATGCTGTTAAATGAATTCCAAGATATGGGATTGATTTTTCTGCCCATGTGAATGGGAGTGCAGCCCTAGCCGGGATCAACTCCATGTTTGTGAGTGAAATATTAAGCACTAGGCATTTCTTAGAATTAATCATAAGGCCGGATAGGGCTGCAAATCCATCAAGAGCTGGTATTAAGTTAGGACCAGAGACCTGTGGTGATGATAGAAAAAGTAATATATCGTCTGCAAATATACATAATTTGTGTGTAATACCTCCTACTTCAATGCCAGTTATAGTTTGGTTTGTTCTGATGTATTGGGCCATGGGTTCGAGTATAAGGGCAAATAATAAGGGAGATAATGGGCAACCCTGTCGGGTACCTCTTTCGATATTAAAGGCATCAGATTTGTATCCAGCATATTTTATATAGGCTTTGGGTTTATTATATAATGCTTTGATCCATGTTAAAAAGTGGGGTCCAAAACCCCATTTCTGTAATGAATATTGCATATATTGCCAGGATACTGTGTCAAATGCCCTCTTAATATCGAGAGATAGAAAACATAAAGGGATTTTCCGTTTTTTAGCAATATGTGCCAATAACACTGCCCTGCATATATTATCGCCTGCCTGTCTATTTGGCATGAAGCCTACTTGATCTCTATGTATTAATTTTCCTATAATGCTATTGAGGCGTTTTGCTATTATTTTTGCTAATAATTTAATATCGAGGTTTAACAGAGAGATAGGCCGATAATTCACACAGGAAGTATCATCAGAAAGGGGTTTTGGGATCATACAAACAATTGCCATTAGTGTTTCTTGCCGAAAAGAATGTCCATCTAGAAGTTTGTTAAAAGTTTCAGTGAGAATGGGAGAGAGTATTTCTGAGAATGTTTTATAGTATAAAGCCGAGTAGCCCTCTGGGCCTGGTCTTTTGTTAAGTTTTAGGTCTTTTATGGCGTTAGCAACTTCATCTATAGTTATAGGCTCATCCAAACTGCTTTTTTGATTCTGAGATAACTCAGGTAAGGTTATTTTTGAGAAGAAGGATTCAGCTTCTGTAGGATTAAATTCATTGTTTGTCTTGTATAAAGTTGCGAGATGTGAGTAAAATTTATGGACTATTTTAACTGGATTACAAGTGTAAACATTTTTTGATAATTTCAAACGTATTGGTTTGAAAGATTTGTTAGTTGAATTTAATGCCAGAGTCAAATATGTACCTGGTTTGTTTGTATTCATGTAGAAATTGTGTTTGGAGCGTTTGAGGGATTTATCAACTGACTCAGTGAGAAATAGATCGTATTCCAATCTAGATTTTTCCAGATGAGATTTTGTACTCTGAGATGGATTATCTTGAAATGATATGTAGGCTGCATTAAAATTGAGTTCTAGTTGTTTTGCTAGATTTTTGCGTTCCTGTTTAAATAGTGCCATTTGTCTTTGTATTGTACCACGCAAGACAGGCTTGTGAGCTTCCCACAGTGTTATTGGGGAGATGTCTGTTGTATTATTAATTGATATGTATTCCTTTAAAGCTTGTTCAATGGCCATCTGATGTCGTGGGTGTTTGAGCATTATGTCCGGTAAGTACCACGTTGGGTCATGTGCTTTTGGTATGGCTGAGGCTATAGTAGTGTATACTGCATTATGGTCAGACCACAGAATCAGAATTATATCTGATGCAATAATTTCTGGTATCATTCCTATTGTTAGAAAAATATGATCTATTCTGGTGAAGGTTTGATGAGGGTGCGAGAAATAAGTGAATTTCTTTTTCATTGGGTTACTTTCTCTCCACGAATCTACAAGATTGTATTTGGAAAGAAGTTGAGAAAAAGGTAATCTAGAGGTTATTTTGGATGGTGAAAAAGGTGATTTATCTAGAAATGGGAGGAGGACCTGGTTCGAATCCCCACACATTATCACTGTTCCTATTTTGTGTGTATTAATCACTTGTAATATATGTGAGAGGAATGGTGTAGGTTGTTTGTTAGGAGCGTAGTAGGAAATCACCGTGATTGCTGTATCCATTATATAACCCATGAGTATCAGGTATCTACCTTCTGGGTCTTTAATTTCTGATGATAAGGTGAATGGTGTGGATCGGTGAAATGCAATTAGAGTTTCCCTTTGCTTGGTACAGGCAGAAGCCGTGTAAATTTGTTGATAAAAAGGAGAAATATATTTTGGAGTAGAATCTTTGGTGAAGTGTGTTTCTTGGAGGCATACTATGTGAGCCTTCTTGTTATGAAGGCTTTGGTCCTTTTTTGAGGGACATTTATTCCCTGAACATTCAGAGAAAGTATATTCAGTGGTGCCATGGCAACAGATCAAATAGTTTTGACTTACTTTTTGTTATGCAGAGCTGACTGCGCAGATCAACCTGTGTGGACTGAAGAGATGAATAGATAGAAAAGAAACCAGTGAATTCTGGAGTAAAGAGTAAATAAAAAACATATGAGATTAGATGATACATTGTATAAATTATTTTTTGCAAGTAATCACAATTTACCCGTGAAAGAGAGTAAATATCTCTCTCAGGGGAATAAGTGCCTTCGTCACACTCCCACATAATATGGTTGGGAGAATGAGGAGGGCTAATGGGGGTACACGGATCTTCTGCTTACAGGAGAGAAGTGCTATGTCAAAAGACATCAAAATGATGTTTCATTAATTGGAGTGCAGAATATAGTTTTTGTTGAAATTATTTATTCCAGGGTGGTTGTATATGGTTAGTCTTGCCCTAGGCTAAATAATTCAGTTAGAAAGGTACTGTTAATAACTTTGGTATTGATGAAGATAGTTTGAATTATTTTGGGATTTTAACCCTTTTAGAGTAAACAATTACATATTTTATTCATATGTAACTGTTTAGATATGTTAACTCATAAAATTGAGGTTGTATTGCTTCAGATTAGAATAAACAAAAACATAATTCTAGGAACTAGTTAGGTAATAATATATTTGTTTTAAAAAAAGAAAGAAAAAGCTTCCATTACTTCTGGATTATTGAACATATTTGTCCTAAAAAGTAATAAATCTATTGTTATTACCTGATAATATATAGCTGAACAAGAATTTCCTTATTTCACTTATATATTCTAAGGCTATATGAATCAGAAGTAATGAGAAATATAACTGGAATGTAACCTGATCCCACACAGTGTGTGACTATCAGAATGCAGTTACATTCAGTTATAAATACAGGTTTTTTATAGAGAACCATCTCTTAGTATAATAAATGAAGAGATATCAGGAATTAGGATGTCAGTCCATTGAATCTTCTTGGTCCATGGATGGTGTGGCATAACGGCCTCTTTTGTGAGAATGATGATTCCCATTTTGTTCTGAAATTTTCTGAGTGTTGCCTGAAGGTGAAGATGATGCCATTCTTCTGCGTGTGGGAGAGTTGCTGCTTGTGGGTTCTGTCAGATTTAATTTTAAAAGGGTTTGTTGTAGTTCATCTGCTGATCTGCTTCTGTAAATTGTACCTTGGTAGTTAAATCTGACTGAAAAGGGGAAGCCCCATTGATACATAATGTTGTGGCGTTACAGTTCCATTAGTTGGGGTTTCATGGATCGTCTTTTAGTAATAGTAAGTTGGGATAGGTCAGCAAAAATTTGATAATTGTGTCCTTGAAAATTAAGTTCCTTTTTTTCTCTTGCAGCAATTAGTATTTGTTCTTTTGTTCTGTAAGAATGAAATTACGTGGGGGTCCATCTTTCTTTTTGGCTGTGAGGGCTCTGTGTACTCTGTCCAGTTCTAAACGTTCAATAGGGATATCTGGCTTTAGTTCTTGTAATAGAGCAGTAATAGTAGATTGCAGGTCTGTCACAGTTTCAGGTATTCCCCTTATGCGCAAGTTTGAACGTCTGGCTCTATTTTCATAATCTTCGAGCTTAGTTTGAAGTAATAAATTCTCTTCTTTTAATTGTTCCAATTCTGTTATATTTACTTGGGTTGTAATTTCAATTTCATCCATTTTTATTTCTAAGGCTGCGGTGCGGTTTCCCAGCTCTCTTATTTCTTTGGTTAGGCTTTTTGTTATTTGGTCTGAGGTTTGTTTTAAAGCCTTATGAAGCATCTTTTCAAATTGTAATAATATTACTGGGGATGCTGAGGAGGCTTGTGGAGAAGTTTGTGAGAGGATTTGTTCTGTATCTGACTCAAATGGAGAGTCTTGCTGTGACATTTTCTGTCTGTGAGAGCGCCCTGATGCTGTATCTTGTGAGGTGACTGGAGCTGCTTTAGTTGCAGTGAGTGCCTGTGAGCTCTTTGTGAGGTGATTTTTATTTCTGCCACGGTTTCCTCCCAGTACCATATTTCCTGCCCAAACTTTCACAGTTTGTTCCCTGGGGCAAAAAGGTTCAAATGGATACCTTTTGAGCCTGTAGGTTCCGCTTTGTCCTTCTCTTCTCTCCTCAGCGGTGTGGAGCTCTAACAATGCATGTCTGCTCCGTTAGGCTCCGCCTCTCCTCTTTTTCTCAATGAAAAAACATGTATATAAAAAGAGAACAAATACTCAACACATAAAATTACTCAACACATTAAGAACAAGGCAAGCAGGATCAGTTCAGCAAGTAGTATCCCCAACTCAGTTCTGTGGCTTGCGCAGCACTTCAAGAGCCCTTTGTCCCTGTTTCCTGACCTCCGGTGTGTTGCGTAAGATTTCAGTGCTTTGCCAAAAAGGAGTTTGATGTCTTTGGCGAGCAGACTTACGAAGTGGCAAAGGACTGGAAGGGATAGAGTTGGTCAAGGGTTCTGGAGATGTCAGTGGGTGTCCAACAGGCCAATCTGTCTCTGCGACTCCAGGCACATGCCTGGACTCCTCAGGAATATGGTCACCAACCGTTTCAAGGGTTGGTTGTAAATTTGTGGGATCATGCCAGACACCATGCCATATGTCACCAGTAGAGCCCTGGTGTAGACTCTGGTGGTTGGTTAGAAAGAGGGGTCGGTTTTTTCTCTAGTGGTCGGCAAATGTGCTTCCTCAATTGCGAAAGGTGTTGTCGAACATAAACGCCATTCTCCAGGCGAACAAGGTACATTCTTCTTCCAAGAGGTCCATCAATAATGCCAGGAAGCCAATGAGGCAAAACTTTGTAATTCCGAAATCATATAAGATCACCAGCACAGAATCCAGGAGAGCCTGGTGGAGGAGGTGTTGGTGCCTGTTTCTGTGGATGGACTAAATCAAGTTTGATGCGGAGATGCCTGCCAAACATAAGAAAAGCAGGGGAAAGCCCAGTAGTAGTGTGTTTTGCGTTTCGGTACATGGTAAAGAACTCCAGAAGCTTCTCCTCTGACATTCTGACCTGGTCCAGAGTGGATAGTAAGTGCTTCCTAAACTTCTGCACAAACCTTTCTGCCAGCCCATTCGAGGCTGGGTGATAAGGAGCTGTTTTGTAGTGTTGGATGCTCAAGCCACTGAGGAAGGATTGAAACTCATGCAATGTAAATTGAGTTCCATTGTCCGCGACTATGGCTGTTGGCAAGCCATATTGAGCAAAGAGCTTCCTTAAGACTAGAATGGTAGCAGCTGAGGTAATAGAAGGCATTTAAAATACCTCAGGCCATTTTGACTGTGCATCTACCATGATCAAATACATTTTACCCTGGAATGGGCCAGTGAAATCAAGATGGAGTCTTGACCACAGGTCTGTCGGCCATGGCCAGGGTAGCAGGGTTCCTTTCTTTTGGGGTCGCTGAGCTTGACAGCACCCAGGACATTGAGCCACATAATCTTCAATTGTTGTATCCATTTGTGGCCACCAAACATAGCTCCAGGATCAATGCTTCATGCGCACCATGCCAGGATGGCCCTCATGCAGTACCCTTAGCATGGTTGGTTGCAAATATGAAGGTATAATCACTCTATTGCTCCACTGTAGGCAACCAGCATTAGTCACAAGCTCACATTTTCTGGCAAAGTACGGACGAAATTCACCTGGGACTTTCTCTGGCCATCCAGCCTGAACATACGAGAATATCTGAGACAGGAAAGGATCTGTGGCTGTATGTCTGGCAATTAGGGAGGTGGACATGCAGGACTGTGGCCTGTGTACTTCCACTATGCGTATGTCTCTAGGTGGGTGGTCTCCAATTGGCAATCTGGAAAATGCATCTGCAGTGCCATGGGCCTCATGAGAGTGCTATCTGATAGAATAAGTATAAGCTCCCATGAATAAAGTGTACCTTTGTAAGCGAGATGCGGTTGTTGTAGAAATTCTTTTCTGAGGGTTCAGTATTGACAACAGAGGTTTGTGGTCAGTGATAAGTGTGAACTCCCGACCATAGATGTACGTGTGAATGTTTTTGTGGCCCATACAATGACCAAAGCTTCCTTGTCTATCTGGGAGTAGTTTTGTTCTGCTGAGGTTAAAGCCCTGGAGGCAAAAGAAATGGAGCGCTCTGTGCCATCTGGCATGACATGGGAAACACGGCACCCAGTCCATAAGCCGAGGTGTTACAAGCCAAGGTGACGTGTTTCTTTAAATCATAGTGGACCAGAACTTGAGAGGACAGAATGAGCTCTTTAGAAAGCCGAAAAGTTTCTTTACATTTGTCTATCCATATCCATTTAGCTCTTGCATCCAGTAAGCGATGTAACGGGTAAAGCTGGTGTGCTAGGTTCGGCAAGAAACGGTGGTAGTAATTTAGGAGGGACCTGAGCTGTGTGATATTCTGGGGAGTAGGGGCATGGGTAAGGGCTTTAACCTTTTCTTCCGTAGTGTGTAACCCATGTCGCTTCACAGTGTGGGCACAAAATTCTAGTCGAGACTTGAGAAATTTGCATTTTGAAAGATTGACACGTAAACCATACAGTTGGAGTCTCTCTAGCACAGCTTCAACGTTCTTTCTGTGTTCTTCATCAGTGGGACCAGTGATGAGCATGTCATCTAGCAGACATTGGGTGAAAGGTATGCCTGCCAGGACCTCATCGATGATCCGCTTATAGATGACTGGAGCTGGGGCTATGCCAAAAACCATGCGGTTATATTGGAATAATCCTTTATGGGTGTTAATGGTCAACAGATGGGGTGAATCTGGGTGTACTTGCAGTTACAGGTAAGCTTGCTTTAAGTCTATTTTTGTAAACTTTTGCCCCCCAGCCAGTGAGCCAAATAGATCTTCAAGTCGAGGCAATGGGTATTGATCCACAAGAAGTTGGTTGTTCAGGGCAACCCTGAAATCCCCACAAATTCTAATGTCTCCATTCTTTTTCTTGACAGGCACAATTGACGATGCCCATTCACTTCTATCAACTTTAGTTATGATCTTTTCAGCCAATAGGTGGTCCAGCTCTGCTTCCACTTTCTTCTACAAGGCAAAGGGGATCTTGTCTTACAAAAATGAGGTGTAGCACCAGGCTTTAAGAGAAGGTGGGCCATTTTTCCTTTTACTGAGCCCAAAGATTCCTCAAAAAAATCCTTAAAGCGTGACTTCAGGGATTCCACCCAATGGTCTACCTCAGAAAGCAATGTACATTGGGCAATGGCAAGAGGGGGCATGCCCAGGGCTTTGATCCAGTCCCTACCATACAGCATAAGATGTCCTTTACTTACAACCTAAAGGCGTAGAGTTTGACTGCGGTTGCCTAATGTCACAATGGTTTTCACATAACCTAAGAGCTGTAGCAGTTACTTGCTGTAGGTTTATAATGAGATTTGTAGGTAGGAGTGGTAGGGAAAGAACGTTTCTGTATGGCTGGGTCGCAGAGTCCCATGACAAACATGTCGTGGAGAGCATTCTGCACGTAGTCTCCAAACTGACAAGTGGCAGCTAGTTTATGTAAAGCAATGATATAAGTCTTTATGCCCTCACTGGCATGCTGTCTCCTACTGTAGAATTTAAACCGCTCTGCGATTTCTAATGGCTTTGGGTTGTAGTGCTCATGTAGCTTCTGAATTAACTCAGGCAGAGGCTTAGAGGTTGGCTTGTCTGGAGAAATAAGGTCTCTGAGAGTGCCATATGCAGCTTGACCCAATGCTGTGAGGAAAACTGCAACTTTCTTTTCTACAGCCACACTATTTGCTTCCATATACAGCTCCAGCCTCTCCACCCAGGAGCTTCACGATTCAGCAGCAGGATCAAATAGTTGAATAAACCCTATGAAAGCTGTGTGTGCTAAAATCCACAATCCTCATCGCCACTGTTATGTCCCTTTGACAGGGGGTCTCTTGGGGTGTTGCTAGCAATGCTGCCAGTATCCGCTCAGCAAGTTACACACAGGCTGGATGCACTTCTTAACCAGGAAAGGGTTTATTACTCACTCAGAAAGCGATGTACATTCTTACATGGAGGAATCATAATACAACAGGTCTCCCTCTAAGTATCATGCGGCTGCTTCCCAGTGCCACACACACTCATAACTGACTTCCTGGTACAGCCCCTCCCCCAGAATGCATCAGGAGAAAGGGGTTAAGGGTCACAGTGATTCTTTACAAACATTAAAGCACACGGAGCAGGATCTGGCATAGGCTCTACGACTAAGGTTAGTCCACCAGAAGGACCGTTGGATGAGCTCACTTGTTTTATGAGCTCCAAAGTGGCCGGTTAACTGGTGGTCATGGTACGCCTTGAAGGCCTGAAGCCATGTCTCCTGAGGTATGAAGACCTTATCCTGGTTGCCAAAGTAATCCATCTTGCCACGACCTCACAAGGCCTGTTCAGATTCGGGGCATGAAGCAGAGGCTCGTTCAATGACCGATTTCAAGCTGGGCTGAATCAATAAAAAGTTCTGGGCTGAAAGAATGGTGCTCGGGGGGAGCGGGTTCCGTAGATTCAGGGGACATCCGGGACAAGGCGTCCACCTTCCTGATCATGGATCCTGGTCTGTATGTTAGATAGAAGTTGAATCTTGAGCAGAATAATGCCCATCTAGCCTATCAGGGTCTTAAACGTTTGGCAGACCTCAGATACTCCAAGTTTTTTTGGTAAGTAAAGATCATGATTGGGTGATTGGCGCCCTCCAATAGATACCTCCACTTTTCGAAGGCCTCTTTAATAGCCAGAAGCTCTCAGTCACATATGTCGTAGTTCCTTGTGGCCTGGTTTAATTTCTTAGAGCAGAAGGCTACGAGGTGCAGTAGAGCTTTTGGGCCCAGGCGCTGAGAGAGCATGGCTCCTGTTGCCACTTCAGAAGCGTCTACTTCAAGAACGAAAGAAAGTGCTGGGTGAATGGAGCAGAGGTAAACAAGGTTTTGAGTTGTTCAAAGGCTACTTGGGCTTCCTTATTCCAGAGAAAACCAGTATGGAGTAGTGTGAGTTGAGTAATTGGGGTGATGATGGTCGAGAAACCTTTAATAAATCTCTGGTAGAAGTTGGCAAAGCCTACGAGTCTTTGGACTCCCTTTCTGTCTGAAGGTGTGGGCCAGTCTAGGATCACTGAGACCTTCTGGGGTTCCATGGAAATCATTTCAACGAAGATTATGAGCCCCAAAAATTGAATGGATTGTTTTTCAAAATTGCACTTCTCTGCTTTGGTGTACAAACCGTGCCTGCGGAGTGTATTCTGTTAGAGTTCGAGAGAGGCAGAGAAGATCAGGATATCGTCCAGGTAGACAATCAGGAATAAGTCAAGGTACTCTCGGAAGATATCATTATATGCCCCCCTCAAGTCTATTTTCGTAAATACCCGGGCCACTCTGAACCTCTGTTACAACTCCAGAATGAGGGGAAGAGGATACCTATTCTTGATGATGACTTTGTTGAGCTCCCGGTAGTCGATGCATGGCCTGAGGGAGTAGTCTTTTTTTTGAGAAGAAGATGCCTGCTCCGGCAGATGATGCGGGACAAATGAAACCTTTTGCTAGATTCTCATCGATGTACTGTCTGAGGGCCTCCAATTTCACCTCGGACAAAGGGAAGATGTGCCCAAAGGGAATTTCTGCTCTGGGGAGGAGCTCAATAAGACAGTCATAGGACCAGTTTGGAGGCAGGGTATTGGCTTTCCTTTGTCAAAGATGTCAAGGTAGTCGTGGTAAACAGAAGGGACTACTTGACTGGTGTCTGTTGCTGGTTGTATGGTAAGCAAGTATGGGGGTTGGTTTGCATGTGGATGCTAATGCAGTAAATGGATAAGAAGGTGACCTCTCATTTAGACCAGTCCACTTATGGGTTTTGGGCTTGTATCCACAGTATTCCGAGAATAGCTGGCAAAATGGAAGATCTGATGACATCAAAATGGAGAAGTTCCTGGTGTCCTGTGTCTGTGTTTGTTAGAATAGGGACCGTTTCTTGGGTAATAGGTCTTGAACTGGGTGGAGTCCCATCAGTTAGGTTTATGTGTAGTTTTTGATCTTTGAGAGTCAGAATAATGTGCAGGTCTTCAGGCAGATTGATGTCCAGGAAGCAGCTGCAAGCTCCAGAGTCAAATGATTGCTCGCAGTTTGACCTCCCTTCCAGTCACCTGCAGAGAAATGGGGATAATAATGTGAGCAGATAGAGTCCTGGATAGCTGAAGGTAGGAAGGGTACAAGTGCCTGGACTTACTTGGCTGAACCGGACTGTTGTGTAGGAAGTGGCCTGACACTCCACAGTAAATACAGAGATTGTTCTGTCGCCTGCATCTCTTTCTTCTGGGGTTAAAGCAGGTCGGAGTAGACCAATCTACATTGGTTTTATTTTGGAGGTATTCTGAGGAGTAGCGGCAAGAACTGTTGGAGCCGGGACCCTGGGCAGTACCCAGGTTGGCCAAAATGTCTGAGAGCGCTCAGAGCATCGCTCCCGCAGGGGCCTATCTAGCTGGATGGAAGCTTGGATAAGAGCCTCTAGTGTGGTGGAAGCTACAGAACTGGCCAGCTCATTCTTCATGGTTTCGGATAGGTTAAATGGAATTGATACTTCCAAGCTTTGTCATTCCATCCCGTATCTGCTGCCCATCTATGGAACTCCCCAATGTAATCCTCAACTGGTCATCTTATATGCATCAAGGAGTGAAGGGCAGACTCTGCGGTGGCAGTTTTCTGCGGGTCATCATATAAAATAGCCATGGCTTAAAAAACATGGTAACTGAGTTCAATACCTCATCCTTTCATTCTAGGAGATTATGGGCCCAGGATTGTGGTTCATCAAACAAGAGGGAGTTGATGAACCCCACTTGTACAGTCTCTATAGCAAATGTCCTTGGTTGCAGGGCAAAATAAATCTGGCAGGCATTCCTGAAAGCCCTGAACCTCCGCAGGTCCCCTGAAAAGCGCTCAGGAATGGGAACTCTTGGCTTTGGAGGAGGCAGTACACAGCGGGTGGAGCGGCAGCAGCTGAACTGGAGGACGTTGGTGTAGAGGCGGGGCTTGTGGCTTGGTTAGATTCGGCGGAAGTCATGGAATCTGTGAGGGCATGGAAATGCCCTCAAGCTGGAAATAACCCTCCTGACGATTCTTGACTGCTTGCATCAGCGCAGCCATCTGCTGACAAAGGGTTTCAAGCACAGAAGCTCCTCTCTCAGCCTCAGACATCCTGGCTGTTTGCTACTATCAAGTACCAAAGTGCTGAAAGACAAAAGAGAGAGGGCTTCCCTTGCAGCTAATGTGAAACAGAAAGAGTCAGGCCCCAAGTAGCACAGGTTGCTGTGAGGCTGCTGTAGGCTGTAGGCAGATGGCACCTGTGAGATGAAGCAGGTAACTAGGGTCACTGAGACAGAGGGTAGTCGATTCAAGCCAAGGTTAGGTGCCAGGGGGGTAGCAGAGGAGACAAGGTCAGGTGGAAGCAGGGGCGTTGCTAGGTGGCAAAAAGACCAGGGGCTTCAGCCCGAAGTCCGATGTTGGCACCGATGGGGGGGGGGTCGTGAGTGGTCATGGCACGGGGTTTTTTGGCTGAGCGTTGGGGTTGTGTGGCGGGGGGTAAGCTTACTTGCTGGTTGCTGCCTGGGGCTTAGCAGTGCCCATCAATTTTGACCACTAATCTCATCGCAGCTACCTGACACACTGACCTACCTAACATACACTGACCTGACATACATACATACATACACCTACCTAACATACACTGACCTGACATACATACACCTACCTAACATACACTGACCTGACATACATACATACATACACCTACCTAGCATACACTGACCTGACATACATACATACACCTACCTAACATACACTGACCTGACATACATACACTGACCTGACATACATACATACACCTACCTAACATACACTGACCTGACATACACTGACCTGACATACATACACCTACCTAACATACACTGACCTGACATACACTGACCTGACATACATACATACACCTACCTAACATACACTGACCTGACATACATACACTGACCTGACATACATACATACACCTACCTAACATACACTGACCTGACATACACTGACCTGACATACATACACCTACCTAACATACACTGACCTGACATACACTGACCTGACATACATACACCTACCTAACATACACTGACCTGACATACACTGACCTGACATACATACACTGACCTGACATACATACATACATACACCTACCTAACATACACTGACCTGACATACATACACTGACCTGACATACATACATACACCTACCTAACATATACTGACCTGACATACATACATACACCTACCTAACATACACTGACCTGACATACATACATACACCTACCTAACATACACTGACCTACCTAACATACACTGACCTGACATACATACATACACCTACCTAACATACACTGACCTACCTAACATACACTGACCTGACATACATACACTGACATACACTGACCTACCTAACATACCGTGACATACATACACTGACCTCACCTACCTGACCAGGAGACAGACTTCATGTGTCCAGGTGTCCTGCAGTTCAGTTCAGCTGTAGTGTGTGGTGTGCAGCCCTCGGATCATGTGGCACAGCAGGCAGCCAGAGGAGAGGAGAGGAGAGGAGACTGCTTGAATTTCATCGCCTGGACCTTGGAGCTCCAGGCTTTGTCCTGCACGTAGATATACAAAGTAGAGCCTGCCTCCCAGTCCCAGCACGGCCAGCAGGCACAAGGCGGTATGGAGAAGACTCTTCTGCCTCCTGCTGCACACTCCGGTGCCCATGATCAGATACAACGAGATCCGGAGCTCTTCACTCTGCCATCCGCCCCCAGCACAGCTCCTCTTCAGGTTATCCTCATCCCCGCCTCCTCTACAATAATCGGTGCAGTCACTGGCAGTGGCACATCTCGCCAGATCGCTCCTCCGCTGCCCTGATCTATCTGAGCGGGGAGCGGGGATCTCAGTGATGTGGCGCGGCGGATTGTAATTCCCGCCTTCTGGAGCGTGCAGCGCCATTGATGGATGTCACACGTCCCGCAGTCCCAGCATTGGACCAGTGGGATGTCCATCATAGCTCCAGAAGGCGGGACCTGTATGTCATTCGGCCACACTCGGCCGCACTCGGATCAGATCGGTCCCCGCTCGTCAGCGGCCGGCGGCACTCGGGGCTACTAATTAAACGGTACCTTCTTGACACTCAGGGCTTTTCGGGGACCAATTCGGGGCTTCAGCCCCCCCTAGCCACCCCCTCCCGATGCCCCTGGGTGGAAGCCAAGGTCAAGACAGGTAGCAGGCAGAGGAGATCTGTTAAACAAGCCGAGGTTAAGGTCAGGAGGCAGGCAGGAGACAGGTCGGTCACAGGAAACAGGAAACATAGGAATGTTGGTAACAGCTGAAGATCAAACAGCACTTTAGCCAATGACTAACTTCCTTACAAAGGCCCATGTGACGTGCTGGCGGAGATGCTTGGTCCTAGAGCCCTTCTCCTGCCCTGACAGATGCTGGGTCCTAGAGTCCTCATGCTATTGGTGCCCTGACAGTCCCATTCTTCTTCCTCAGAAGGATAGGCACACTCACTAACACTGTCTGACACCCTGATGCTCCAGCCATTGTATAATACACCCATCATCGTCATCCCCATATTATACACCCATCATCACTATCCCTATCCCCGTATTATACACCCAGCATTATCATCATCATCATACTCCTCATCATTTTATAATACACCCATCATTGTCATCCCCATATAAACCCATCACCACTATCCTTATCCCCATATTATACACCCGTCATCATCATCATCATACTCCTCATCATTGTATAATACACCCATCATCATCATCCCCATATTATACTCCCATCATCACTATCCTTATCCTCATATTATACACCCGTCATCATCATCCTCATCATTGTCTGGGTCTGGTATGAATATTAAGGGGAACCCTGAACCAAAATTTTTTTAAAAAATGCGTGGGGGTCCCCCCGAATTCCATACCAGGCCCCTCAGGTCTGGTATGGATATTAAGGGGAACCCTGTGCCAAAATTTAAAAAAAGAATGGCGTGGGGTCCCCCTAAAAAATACATACCAGACTCTTATACAAGCATGCAACCTGGCAGGCCGCAGGAAAAGAGGGGGGATGAGAGGGGGCCCCCTCCTGAACTGTACCAGGCCACATGCCCTCCACATGGGGAGGATGTCCCCATGTTGATGGGCACAAGGGTCTCATCCCCACAACCCTTGCCCTCAGATCCCAGCCCCCCCTGTTTGAAATGTTAACGGGTACATTCTAAAAATGTCATTTTGCTCTCGCACTGTTCTAAACACGAGAAACATGAGCCACTTTACAGGCATACTATAGACACCCCCCAGGAACAAAATTTAAATGAATATTTCACTTTAAGCATTATTAAAATCACTGCTCCCGAAAAAAACGTCTGTTTTTATGACAATAACTTGCATATTAACCTTTAAAATGAGCACTTTTGATTATTCATGTTCATGTCCCATAGACAGGTGACCCCGCCCCCTCTGACAACACAGGGAAAGCCATCGGGAAGTCCCAGTGAAGTCCCCGTGCGTCAGAGGAGGGCGGGTATACCTGGGTGGCCCCGCCCTCCATTATATAAGAAGTGTCAGAAGGACCGAAGTGTCACACGGTGGAAGACTCCCACTAAGGCGGATCGTGCGGACGGAGCGGAGAAGAAGCCGTAGGAAGATGCAGGACGAGAAGAGTGAAGGAAGAAAAAGATGGAGAAGAAGAAGATGGAGGAAGAAGAAGAACACCAAAGAAAGACCAGAATAAAGAACATGGAAGAAGAAGCGGAAAGAAGAAGAAATTAATAAAGAACTTGTCAAAAACTGTCTCTTGTGTTTTTTAACCTTTTTGACACTTTTTTTGTGAAATGGTAGGGGTACATCTGTACCCCATTAGCAATTCACACAGGGGGGCAGGATCTGGGGGTCCCCTTGTTAAAGAGGGCTTCCAGATTCCGATAAGCCCCCTGCCCACAGACCCCCACAACCACCGGGCAAGGGTTGTGGGGATGAGGCCATTCTCCCGATCAGCATGGGGACAAGGTGCTTTGGGGGCTACCCCAAAGCACTCTCCCAATGTTGAGGGCATGTGGCCTGGTATGGTTCAAGAGGGGGGCACTCTCTCATCCCCCCTCTTTTCCTGCGGCCTTCCAGGTTGCATGCTCAGATAAGAGTCTGGTATGGATTTTTGTGGGGACTCCACGCCATTTTTTAAAAAATTTTGGCGCGGGGTTCCCCTTAAAATCCATACCAGACCTGGAGGGTCTGGTATGGATTTTGAGGAGGCCCCCCACGCCATTTTTTAGTTCATTTTGGCATGGGGTTCCCCTTAATACCCATCCCAGACCTGAAGGGCCTGGTATGGAATTTAGGGGGATTCCCACACATTTTTTTTTAAATTTTGGTTCGGGGTTCCCCTGTGGGGAAATTCCATGCCGTTTTTATCAATGAACTTTTATATGTATTGCCGGACCGACAATTCATTATAGCCGGCGCTAGCGATAGTAGTTTTACATTACTTTTTTTCTTTTAGAGCCCTTGCACACTGGGGCGGTTTGCAGGCGCTATTGCGCTAATAATAGCGCCTGCAAACCGCCCCGAAAGTGCCGCTGCTTTCATTCCAGTGTGAAAGCCCGAGGACTTGCACACTGGAGTGATGCGCTGGCAGGACGGTAAAAAAAGTCCTGCCAGCAGCATCTTCGGAGCGGTGAAGGAGCAGTGTGTATACCGCTCCTTTACCGCTCCTGCCCATTGAAATCAATGGGACGGCGCGGCTATACCGAGGCGCTTTGAGGTGGTATTTAACCCTTTCTCGGCCGCTAGCGGGGGGTAAAACCGCCCCGCTAGCGGCCGCATACCAACTGTAAAACGCCGCTAATAATAGCGGCGTTTTGCCGCCGACGCCGCCCCCCTCCCCAGTGTGCAAGGGCTCTTAGAAATGTCATTTTGCTGTCAGACTGTTCTAAACACGAGAAACATGCGCCCCTTTACAGGCATACTATAGACACCCCCCAGGTACGAAATTTAAAGGAATATTACACTTTTATTGTTTCACTTTAAGCATTATTAAAATCACTGCTCCCGAAAAAACGTCTGTTTGTAAAACTTTTTTTGCATTTATACATGTCCCCTGCGGCAGGACCAAACACTTTTTATGACAATACCATGCATATAAGCCTTTAAAATGAGCACTTTTGATTTCTCCCATAGACTTTTTTAAGAATTTGCCGCGAACACCCCAAATTGTTCGCTGTTCGGTGAACGGGCGAACAGCCAATGTTCAAGTCAAACTCATTTTCGACCCAAACATAAAGCCCATCCCTACCCATCATCATCATCATACTCCTCGTCGTCGTCATCAAACCCATATTATACACTTGTCATCATCAAACCCATATTATACACCCATCATCACTATCCTCATATCCCTATAATACACCCTTCATCATCATCCTCATCCTTGTATAATACAGCCGTCATCCTCATCCTTGTACAATACACCCATCCTCATCCTTGTATAATACAGCCATCATCATCATCCTTGTACAATACACCCATCCTCATCATTGTATAATACAGCCATCATCATCATCCTCATCCATGTATAATACACCCGTCATCACTATCCTCATCCCTATATAATACACCCATCCTCATCCTTGTACAATACACCCATCCTCGTCATTGTATAATACACCCATCATTATCATCCTCATCCTTGTATAATACACCCACCCTTATCATCCTCATCCTTGTATAATACACCCACCCTTATCCTCCTCATCCTTGTATAATACACCCATCCTCATCATTCTATAATACACCGGTCATTATCATCCTCATCCTTGTATAATACACCCATTCCCATCATTCTATAATACACCGGTCATCATCATCCTCATCCTTGTATAATACACCCATCATCGCTATCCTTATCCTTGTATAATACACCCATCCTCATCCTTGTATAATACACCCATCAACATCCTTGTATAATACACCCATTCTCATCATTCTATAATACACCTGTCATCATCATCATCCTCATCCTTGTAATGCACCCGGGTTCAACAAACAGTTGAATTCTAAAATAGTGGATGCTTCTAATCTAGAAGCATGGAGCACCAGCCCTGGTTTTATGAGATGATCCTTCTCCTTTAGCCTGGGTTCACACTGATGCGATGTGGGAACCAGTGCAATTCTAGCATCGGTTCCCACATCTCTCCAACAGGCAGTTCACACTGCCCTCTGCAAACTGCTGCGGGTGTCATTACAATGTTAATGACACCCCCAGATCGGTTCAAAGATTGCAGTGCAAAGTGTGAACTCGCACAGAAATCACATCACATGTAGTAATATGCCCAAAACATGCTCTGACATTTCAGTATACAAGATGGCTTAAATCTGCAACTATAAAAGAATGCTTAGAAGGATGCTTGCGCAAGCATCTTTACACTTTACTCTTTACTCTATATATATATCTGTTCTCTGTTCTCTGTTCTGTTCTGTAGACATGCCATGGGACAAGACACATGATTTATGAATTATAAATCAGACAGCCTGTTGACCCGTGTTAACTCATGATAATGTATCTTAAAGTGTCACTGACTTGTATAACCATATAACTATATATTTCTATACAAATACATCATTTACTAACCACTCCCCCCTCCCCTCTTTCTATTGGTATATTAAACCATATTTAAGCTGTAACACACCTAAATAAAGGCAGACATTTTACAAATGCACAACTTGCTTCTGGTTTTCATGGTGTCTCCAGATATCTAAGGGTGCTGTTAGTGTACCTATAAGAAGGGGAGGTCATCCAGAATACCTACTATTTCCTTTTAGATGGGGGCTCGTCCGGGATAAGACAATTATCCATGTTGGGTAGACCTTTGTCTATTTTGACAAATTCTTCCTTACCTTGGCTCTGATAAATTCTAATGCCGCGTACACACGAGCGGACTTTTCGACCGGACTGGTCCGACGGTCTATCCGACGGACTTTCGGCGGACTTCCGACGGACTTTCCGAACAAACGGACTTGCCTACACACGATCACACCAAAGTCCGACGGATTCATACGTGATGACATACGATGGACTAAAATGAGGACGTTGATAGCCAGTAGCCAATAGCTGCCCTAGCATCGGTTTTCGTCCGTCGGACTAGCATACAGATGAGCGGACTTTTCGACCCGATTCGTATCCATCGGAAAGATTTGAAACATGTTCCAAATCTAAAGTCCGTCAGATTTTCAACCAAAAAAAGTCAGCTGCAGATCTGATGAAGCCCACACACGGTCGAATTGTCCGCCGAACTCGGTCCGTCGGACCAGTCCGGTCGAAAAGTCCGCTTGTGTGTACGCGGCATTAGCCTTTTAAATTTAAAGAGAAAGGAAGGATGGACCATGCCTTAATAGACACACTCACAGGAGTGTGACATTGTAGGGTCTTTGGGAGACCCGAGTCTTTATTTAAGACTCAGTTCAGTATCTTTTTGGGAAGGGTATTTAGGTAATCAACAGTGCCCGCTAAATCTTTGCTTCTCTTTCTGTTGCATAGAAGTAATAAGATGACTTGATTGCTGATTTTTTTTTTGTTGTAGCAGCTTGGAGTTGAAGACGGACGGGGAGATGCTAATGTAAACAAGCATCTCCCCGTTCTGCCTAGTGACACTGACACTGATCATAGCTCCCTGTAATCAGGAGCTATGATCAGTGATGTGTCATACGTAGCCCCTCTCCCCACAGTTAGAATCACTCCCTAGGACACACTTAACCCCTACAGCACCACCTAGTGTTAACCCCTTCACTGCCAGTCACATTTACACAGTAATCAATGCAATTTTAATCGCACTGATCGCTCTATAAATGTGAATGGTCCCAAAATCACGCCAAAAGTGTCCGATGTGTCCACCATAATGTCGCAGTCACAATAAAAATCACTGATCGCCGCCATTACTAGTAAAAAGAAAATAATTAATAAAAATGCCATAAAACTATCCCCTATTTTGGAGACACTATAACTTTTGCTCAAACCAATCAATAAACGCTTATTGCGATTTTTTTACCAAAAATATGTAGAAGAATACGTATCGGCCTAAACTGAGGAAAAAAAATGTTTTTTATACATTTTTGGCGGATATTTATTATAGCAAAAAGCAAAAAACAAAAAACATTGCTTTTTTTTCAAAATTGTCGCTTTATTTTAGTTTATAGTGCAAAAAAATAAAAACCGCAGAGGTGATCAAATACCATCAAAAGAAATCTCTATTTGTGGGAATAAAAGGACGTCAATGTTGTTTGGGAACCACATCGCACAACCGCGCAATTGTCAGTTAAAGCGACACAGTGCCGAATTGCAAAAAGTGCTCTGGTCTTTGGCCAGCCAAATGGTCCGGGGCTGAAGTGGTTAAAGAATGAAAGAAGGTATGGGGAAAATTCAAATGTGTGTATTGGCTGGTACACACGATCCGATTATCGGACAAATGATCGTTCGGTTTTTTTTGCATTCCAATCTCACGCCGAATCTGATTAGTTTACTAAAGTCACGAAAATTCCCACACGACAGCATAAAAATTTGGAAGTGATATCATGTGTTGTAATGTATTTGTATTGCATTTTCGAATGATAGGTGTACTGATTAAACAAAAATCGTACGAAAAACATTTCCGTGCATGTCCGATAGAATAATATCGGATGAACTGTCTTGATCGGCTCTCGAAAGCTCTGTACTAACGTTCCGATTATCGTACGATCGATTTGAATGCGTAATTTTTTGTATGATATTCGGATCATGTGTACGGGGCTTAAGTCATTACTTAAGGTGTTAAAAAGAAATTAAGAAATGTTGTTGCTGTGATGCATATGGGAAAAAGGGGTTTGGGCTATGCGATTTAACTTTGGAATGGATATTTATATTTTTGCTGAGTGTCAACAAATATCTTAAGAGAACAAAATAGACATACAGGGGTTCATTTACTAAGATGAATGCACTGCGCTGGTTCAGACCTTAATTGGTGCGCTGGATAGATCCTTAATCCAGCGTGTGAACCAGTGCACATTCAGGAGTACCTGCACGCTAGAATGTTTCCAGCGCACTAGGTCCGCGCTGGCTCTCGGGGAGGTACATCTCGCATTTGCTGCAATAGGAAAAATACATCTTCCTATTAAAGCAGCGCGAGGAAAACCAGCATGGGTTCCCTCTTCGAGTGCATGTGAGGCCCTTCGATCTGGTATGGATATTATGGGGAACCCCCTACGCCGAAAAAATGGCATGGGGGTCCCCCCAAATCCATATCAGACCCTTATCCGAGCACGCAGCCCGGCCGGTCAGGAAAGGGGGTGGGGACGGGCGAGCGCCCCCCTCCTGAACCATGCCAGGCCGAATGCCCTCAACATGGGGATGGGTACTTTGGGGAAGGGGGGCGCGCTGCGGGCCCCCCCTACCCCAAAGCACCTTGTCCCCATGTTGATGAGGACAAGGGCCTCTTCCCGACAAACCTGGCCGTTGATTGTCGGGGTCTGTGGGCGGGGGGCTTATCGTAATCTGGGACCCCCTTTAATAAGGGGGCCCCCAGATCACGCCCCCCCCCGCCCTACGTGTCAATAAAAAAAAACACACTGCACAGGTTTTTAAAGTAATTTATTAGACAGCTCCGGGGGTCTTCTTTCGAATTCGGGGGTCAGGGGAACCGGAGAGACCCCCAAAGTCAGAAGAAGACCCCCGAACTCGGAAGAAGACCCCCCCGGAGCTGCCTAATAAATTACTTTAAAAACCCGTGCAGTGTGTTTTTTTTATTGACACTTTTTCCCTAGGTGAATGGGTAGGGGTACCATGTACCCCATACTCATTCACATAGGGCAGGGGGGCCGTGATCTGGGGGCCCCTTATTAAAGGGGGCTCCCGGATTCCGATAAGCCCCCCGCCGGCAGACCCCGACAACCAACAGCCAGGGCTGTCGGGAAGATGCCCTTGTCCTCATCAACATGGGGACAAGGTGCTTTGGGGTGGGGGGGCCCGCAGCACGCCCCCCTTCCCCAAAGTACCCATCCCCCATGTTGAGGGCATGCAGCCTGGCACGGTTCAGGAGGGGGGCGCTCACCCATCCCCACCCCCTTTCCTGACCGGCTGGGCTGCGTGCTCGGATAAGGGTCTGGTATGGATTGGGGGGACCCCCACGCCATTTTTTCGGCGTAGGGGGGTTCCCCTTAATATCCATACCAGACCGAGGGGCCTGGTATGCCCCCTGGGGGGGAACCCATGCCCGTTTTTTATTTAAAATTTGACGTGGAGTTCCCCCTCAAGATTCATACCAAACAGTGCCGGGCAGTGCCGGGGATCCAAGTCGGGTCGCCGTTTAATACAGTCGGTACCCTGTCGGGTTGCTATGGAAATGGCAAACCACAGCTAAATGCAACTGCAGCTAATCGCACTGTACTAATGCAGCTGATTGCAGTGCCTGGAGTCTTAAATTTCACTGAAAAAAAAACATGCTTTTAAAGCGGTAGTAAACCCGCTGACAGTTTTTTTTTTTTAGACACCTGTAAGGTAAAAGGCATAATGAGCTAGTATGCACCGCATACTAGCTCATTATGAAATACTTACCTTAGAACGAGGCATTTTTATCTTACCTGGTCCACGCCGAGGTAGCTGCCATGTTGCTTCGGCGTGTCTTCCGGGTATCGCGGCTCCAGCGCTGTGAGTGGCTGGAGCCGCAATGTCGTCACTCCCGCACATGTGCGTGGGAGACTTCTTTCCGGCAAGGTCCAGCATCTGCCGGGCTTTCAGCCGAGAATCTCCTGTGCACATGCGCTGCTGCAGTCAGCGGCTCATTGCAAGGGGAATATCTCCCTACAATACCTACTGGTTTAGGAGATTTTTTTTTAACCTACAGGTAAGCCTTATTATAGGCTTACCTGTAGGTAAAAGTTCAAAATTTGACTTTAACTGTGGCAGAATATCCATCTGTGTCAAAGGCGCCTAAGGCCCCTTTCACACTGGGGTGTTTTTTAGTGCTATATTGCTAAAAATAGTGCCTGAAAAATGCCCTAAAGAAGTGGCTCTATTCACTCCAGTATGAATCGGGCTTTCACACTGGAGCGCTGCGCTAGCAGGACAGTAGGGCTGGATTCACATCTATGCATGTTGCTTTTGAGTGTTTCTGCAGTGCTTTTTGCGGTGCTAGTGCATTTTTACCGTGATTTTTCTGCGATTTGCGTTTTTTTTTCTTTTTTTTACACTGTATATAGCCAATTGCTAAGGAAGGGGCCAGGAAGCCGGCCGCCGCGTCCTTAACAACCCATGAGTCATCAGCTGACTTCCCGCTCAATGTAAAAAAAAAAATGCAGGCTCCAAAAAAAAAACAGCGTAGGGTCCCCCCCAGGTTCATACCAGGCCCTTGGGTCTAGTATGGATTTGGAGGGGACCCCCATGCCAAAATGTAAAATAAAAATGGCGTGGGGGTCCCCCCAAAATCCATACCAGACCCTTATCCGAGCACACAGCCCGGCAGGTCAGGAAAGGGAGGGGACGAGCGAGCGCCCCCCCTCCTGAACCATACCAGTCCGCATGCCCCCAACATGAGGGGATGGATGCTTTGGTGCAGGGCGGACTCTGCGCCCCCCACCCCAAAGCACCTTGCCCCCATGTTGATGGGGACAAGGGCCTCTTCCCGACAACCCTTGCCCGGTGGTTGTCGGGGTCTGCAGGCGGAGGGCTTATCGGAATCTGGAAGCCCCCTTTAACAAGGGGGCCCCCAGATCCCACCCCCCCTATGTGAATGAGTATGGGGTACCTTTTACCCCTACCCATTCACCTGTAAAAAAAGTAGTGTAGTGTTAAAAAATACAGTAGACAATTTTTGACAAGTCTGTTATTATGCAGCTCCGGGGTTCTCTTCTGACTTCTCCACTCTCTTCTCTGTGTTCTCCAGTTCTTCTCCCGTTGTCCTGTGCCTTCTGACGGGTTCTTCTGCTCTTTTGCCCACTCTTTTGCTAGCTCTTGCCCAATCTTTGTCGTCTTCTCCCCTCTTCTCTTCTTCCGATGTTGACTCGTCTTTGTCTACCGCTGTAATGCCATGTGCACTGTGCCCAATGACTTATAAAGGCATGGGGCGGGGTCACTGGGTGATGTCATCCGGTGACCCCGCCCCCTTATGACGTTACAGACCCCCACAACCACTGGGCAAGGGTTGTCGGGAAGAGGCCCTTGTCCCCCATTAACATGGGGGCAAGGTGCTTTGGGGTGTGGGGCGCAGAGTCCCTTGCCCCAAAGCTCCCATCCCCCCATGTTGAGGACATGCAGCCTGGTATGGTTCAGGAAGGGGGGCGCTCGCTCGTCCCCTCCTTTTCCTGACCTGCCGGGCTGCGTGCTCGGATAAGCGTCTGGTATGGATTTTGGGGGACCCCCACGCCATTTTTTTGTTAAAATTTTGGCATGGGGGTCCCCTCCGAATCCATACTAGACCCAAGGGCCTGGTATCGACCTGGGGGGGGACCCCACGCTGTTTTTTTTTTCACGATTTTTTTTTTAGCTAGCATTTTTTTTTTACATTGAGCGGGAAGACAGCTGATGACTCATAGGTTGTTAAGGATGTGACGGCCGGCTTCCTGGCCCCCTTTATAGCAACCAGCTATATACAGTGTAAAAAATACAAAAAAAAATGCAAATCGCGGCAAAAACGCGGTACTTGCGTTTTGGATGCAGGTCCATTAAAATCTATTACAAGCAAAACACTGCATTTTGGGGGAAAAAAAGTCCCCGACCCTTTCCAAAAACGCAGCGGCACAAAAATGCATTGCTGTGAACATGTTCCATAGGAACCCATGTTAAAAAATTCCAACGCATTAATGTGAATAGAGCCTGAAGCCCCTTTCATACTGGGGCGGTGGGGTGCGTCTGCGGTAAAGCGGCGCTATTTTTAGCGCCGCTTTACTGTTGTTTTAGCGCCGTTATTCGGCTGCTAGCAGGGCAGTTTTAAACCCTCACGGGGGGCTGCTAGCAGCCAAAAAGGGGTTAAATCCGCCCGCAAAACACCACTGGATCGGCATTTTGCCGGTGGTATCACAGCGCTGCCCCATTGATTTTAATTGGGTGGAGCAGTGAGTTCACCGCAAGAAGCTGCTGGCAGGACTTTTTGTGACACCCTGCCAGCGCACCGCTCCAGTGTGAAAGCCCTCACTGGAGTGAATGGAGCCGCTACTTTATGGCGTTTTTCAGGTGCTATTTTTAGTGCCGTAGCGCCTTTAAATGCCCCAGTGTGAAAGGGGCCTAAAAAAAGTCCTGCTAGCAGCATCTTTGGAGCGGTGTATAAACCGCTCCTGCCCATTGAAATCAATGGGATAGCATGGCTATACTGCCGGCAAAACGCCACTGCGGTGGCATTTTGCAGGCGGATTTAACCCCTTTCCGTCCGCTAGCGGGGGTTTCAACCACTAGCGGCCAAATACCGCCGGTAAAGCAGGGCGAAAAGTAGTGCCGTTTTACCGCTGCCGCCCGCACCGCCCGCACCGCCCCAGTGTGAAAGGGGCCTAAGGCTCCCCTCACACGGACGGGCCTTTCAGGTCCGCCTCGGACCTGAACGGACACTCCATAGACCTCTATGGAGGGTCGGATGTCAGTGGTGACATGTCTGCTGACATCCGACCCACTCCAATCCTACAAAGTGTAACGGAGGAAAAACCTATTTTTTCATCCATCTGCGGATCGGATAGGGTGACGACGGACTCTACGGTCCGTCATCATTCCGATCCCCCATAGAGGAGAGCGGCACTCTGACAGGTCCGTCCCTGCACAGTGCAGAGACAGACCTGTCATCTGCCTGCCCAGCGGGGATCCACGGAGTGATCCCCCGCTGAGCAGAGCAGGCTCCTTACATGGACACGTCCGTGTGAAAGAACCCTAAGGCCAACGCCTTTTGTACAAAAATCCACGGGAAAGTTTGTACAAAGTCCTATCGTGTGTATGAGGCTTAAACACCAGCAATTCAACTTTTCATATCTTTAAAGGTCACCATACACTGGCCAATCAGTTAGATCCTCCATAAATTAGATTCAGTGCAAGAGCCTGTTTGGTTTTCTACAATTTGAAGTAATTCTTACAGTGCATCTTCCTATTACCGCTTTAGCCTAATTCTCTGTTTCCACTATTTCAACCCCAAAGTTGCGTGATTTACAATGTGCTTTTTAGGCTTGTTTTCCACTATTGCAACTTGTCATGCCACTAGGGACTGAAAAGTTGCATCACAAGTTCTACCCCATGATTTACAATGAGTACCGTTCATATGTCTGCGACTTCAAGTCGCAGCAACTTCAAAGTAGTCCCTGCACTACTTTGGTCTCACTTGGATGCGACTTGAGGTCTATAGACCTCAAAAATACACAGGTATTGCTTCAAGTTTCGGTAAAAAGTTGCGGGAAACTCGCGGCAACAAACACGCAACTTTGGGCTTGCAATAGTGGAAAAGCCTTAATGCCATGTCATGCGACTAGTCCAAAACATCGGAGAAAAAGTCGCACTGAAGTTGGAACAAAGTAGTGCAAGAACTTTTTTTGGAGTTGCACCAATTAGAATGGGGGAACATTGAAATAAATGTGTTTTGACTTGTCCTGCGACTTCACATGTGTCAAGTCGCACAACAACTCGCAGTAGTGGAAAGACAGCCTAAGGCCACTTGGGACTGAAAAGTTGCATCACAAGTTCTACCCCATGATTTACAATGAGTACCGTTCATATGTGTGTGACTTGCTTACGCACATGCCATATACACAGCAGACACACATCTTTATTACAGATCCTGATCAATTTTCAGCGCTGATGCACTTTGAATGACAATTGCGCGGTCATACTTAGCCAAATGTTTTTTTTTTTTTAAGTTCCCACAAATAGAGCATTCTTTTGGTGGTATTTGATCACCTCTGTGGTTTTTTATCTTTTGTTCAAAAAAAAAAAAAAAAGAAAATACAGATCTTTAAAAATAATTTTGTATATTTTTGGATATTTTGAAATTAAATTTTGCAAACAGGTAATTTTTCTCCTTCATTGATGTACACTGATGAGGCGGCACTGATTGGTTACACTGATAGGCAGCACTGCTTGGGACCACTGGTGGGCATTGATAGGTGGCACTGGAAGGTGGTACTGGTGGGCACAGATGAGGCAGAATTGCCTCTTTGGGACCAATGTCCCTTGCACCTAAGCCGGTGATCAGCTTTTATTTTTATCCTCATGCTTTCAGCGTGAGGAGAAAAAATAAACAATTACCAAGCTTTAGTTTACATCATGTGATCAGCCGTCATTGGCTGACAGCTAATCGCGTGGTAAGGGCCCAGGATTGGCCCTTACTTCGATCTGTGATCACCCGAGTCCCAGTTCGCCCTGCAGGGAGCACACGGGGAGCCCGTCCTATGACAGCCTCCCAGAAATTCAGGTCCACGCTCTGGCCGTCGTTTGGCTATAGCACAGACACCAAGTGGTTAATAGAAAAACAGATGCAGATTTCTAGGACTGGTCAAAAATAATGCTTAGAGTCAAAGGCAACTGATGACTTTCTATTAAAGGTCTAAATGGGCCATTAACATGCATCACAATTGAACTTATGAATGTGTCTTTTCAAAGTTAAACTAATTAAAATCCTTTCTTATTTTTGCTTGGGGATAGACTGCAGAGGGATTAGAAGTTTTGGGGGAGGTCTACACCCCTGATAGGGTGAAGACACCTCTCAAATGTTGCCAATTTCTCATTCAAAATTATTCATTTCCTGTCACATAGCCAAACAGGAAGTGAGGCTAAAACCCTACCAATGTATGTCCTTGGGGACACACAGGTCAATCTAAATAGTTTCCCCATTTGGTAAATTGCACTCTAGCATTTTGCCATATACATCCCAAATTATTATGTGTGCAGTTGCTGGAGATCCGAGGGGGACAAGCAAGGAAAAGGAAAAAAAAACAGCATCTTTGCCTCTACATGATTGGATGATAAAATCACCAGTGCTACCCCTCTGATTTTCATCAACTACACTTGTATTGCAGAAAGGATTTTCCTTTAATAAACCCCAAAATACCTAATAATTTGGGGTGTACACAACAAAGTGCTAGAGTGCAATTTGCATAATGGGGCACTAGTTAGATTGACCTGTGTGTCCCCAAGGAAAAATTATTAGGGTTTTACTCTTACTTCCTGTTTGGCTATGTGACAGGAAGTGAAGCCAATTTTAAGAAAAAGGAACACAAAGCCCAACCTCTAGGCCTCTTTCACACGGACTGTCCGTTCAGGTCCGCCTGTCAGTTTTTTAGGCGGACCTGAACGAACCCTCCATAGAGCCCTATGGAGCGTCAGATGTCAGTGGTGACATGTCCGCTGACATACGACTCACTCCGATCCAAAAAAGTGTAACGGAGGAAAAACCTACTTTTCCATCTGTTTTCGGATCGGATCGGGTGACGATGGACTCTATGGTCCTTCATCATCCAATCCCCCATAGGGGAGAGCGGCGCTATGACAGGTCCGTCGCTGCACAGTGTACAACGACGGACCTGTCATCTTCCTGCTCAGCGGGGATCCACGGAGCGATTTCCCGCTGAGCAAGCGGATGTTCACGAGGCGGATCATCACGGAGGACTGAGGCTGCTCAAAAAGAAAATTGAATACTTACCACTCTGAAATGTTACTTTCCTGGTCACTATCCATGGCAGCATATACACAATCCATGCATGTGCTACCATGAAGGCACCAGGAAAGTAACTTAAAACTATAAAAAAAAAAAATTATTAAAAAAAGGGATTTGTCCAAGACATGCCAATCAGCCTAGTTAAGCTGCAGCTGGGAAATCCATTGCATGAAAAGAGCACACATAAAACAAAGAATTTGAAACAATTTTATTGGTCCAAAAAAAAAAAAAAACAGGACTTGGAAAAGAAGCAAGGAATGCAAAATACACACATGTATGTTAATTTGAGGCACTAACAGAATATGTTTGAGGTTTGACCCTTTTGCAGTGTAAATTAAACAGCAGTTAAAAGGAGTGCGCCCACAAATTGACATCTATAAAGGATTAAAACATCATTAGGCACAACATCTTGAGAAAGAATTTTAAAAATAAGGCAGCACAGACAGTTAAAGCAAAGTGAACGTAAAAACAACAAAAATTGCTAACATAAAAAAGATTTCATGGTAAAATAACCACCACCCAAAAAAAAAATACAGCAAACCAAAGTAACAAATAAATTGCATAAAAACACATCTGTTTTGCAACAACATAACAAACAAAATACAAATAGAAAAGACATGTGTTAGAAACTCGATAAGGACACCCACATGTACTCTCTGCTAACATGTGCAAAAGTTATACAACAAATACAATTGCAGGCCTTAGGCTCGATTCACACCTATGCATGTTGCTTTTGAGCATTTCTGCAGTGTTTTTTGCGGTGCTTGCCGCGTTTTTGAACATGCATTTTTGACCTGTTTTGGCGCGTTTTTGCCGCGTTTTGCGTTTTTTTTTTTTTGTTTTTTTTTTACAGTTTTTTTTTATACTGTATACAGTGTTAAAAAAAATGAAAGGAAAAAAAAACGCGAAACGTGGCAAAAACGCGCTAAAAACGTGGTACTTGCGTTTTTGGATGCGGGTACATTGAATTCTATTACATGCAAAACGCAGCATTTTGCATGAAAAAAGTCCCCGACCCTTTCCAAAAATGCAGAGGTACAAAAAAGCATTGATGTGAACATGTTCCATAGGAACCCATGTTAAAATATTCCCTTGCATTTCTGCTAAATGCTAAATGCATCAAAAAATGCATTAGTGTGAATGGAGCCTTAGGGAACTGACTTGACTTGTTTGGCTATGTGACTAGTCCCCACTTGGCTGGCTTATCTTCTAGTTATTGGCCTTAAAATGGGTATGGGGCCCAGGTCCCACGCTAAGGGACATATATCAATGTCACCAATTGGACAACCCCAAAAACAAAACAAGGATAAATGCCTTTAAATATGCCAAATTGTTTAAGGGCCAGTTCACACCAATGCAGTCCAGTGCATATTGTATGCATCAGAAATGCATGGAAATTCGGTTATATTGTTTGCAATGGCAAAGTTCACACCAGTGCTTGCCGTTCCAGTGCATTCCTGTTCCAGAAAAAAAAGTAGAACATGCTGGATTTTTTCTGCACTGGACTGTAAAACGCATCAAAAACGCACTGTAATGCACTTGTCCTTATTTAAGGTTAAGAAAAAAGAGGGGGGAAAAAAAGCACTGGACTGCATCAAAAACGCACCAAAAACGCACTGGAACTCATCAAAAACGTGCATGCAGAAAAGCACCTGGAACGCGTCCGGACTGTGTTTCTATGGTGTGAACTGGCCCTAAGGGCCCTAAGGGCCAGATCACACCATAGAAACGCAGTATGGATGTGTTTCAGGTGCTTTTCTGCATGCACGTTTTTTATGCGTTCCAGTGCGTTTTTGGTGCATTTTTGATGCAGTCCAGTGCTTTTTCCCCATCTTTTTTCTTAACCTTAAATAAGGACAAGTGTGTTGCAGTGCGTTTTGGTGCATTTAGGTGCGTTCCAGTGCATTTTTGATGCATTTTACAGCGTTACAGTACAGTCCAGTGCAGAAAAAATGCAGCATGTTCTACTTTTTTTGGGGGGGGAACTGGAAACGCACTGGAACTGCAAGCACTGGTGTGAACTATGCCATTGAAAACCATACAACCTACTTTCCGTGCGTTTTTGATGCAGAAAAAAAACGCACTGGACTTCATGTGGTGTGAACTGGCCCTTAAGGAAAAAAAGTTATTCAAAACTACTCGTGGCTATTAATGAATTGCCAGTCCGACAATACACATAAAAGTTCATTGATAAAAACGGCATGGGAATTCCCCACAGGGGAACCCCAAACCAATATTAAAAAAAAAAAATGATGTGGGGGTCCCCCTAAATTCCATACAAGGCCCTTCAGGTCTGGTATGGATATTAAGGGGAACCCCAGCCAAAATTTTTAAAAAAATTGGCGTGGTTCCCCCTCAAAATCTATACCAGACCCTTCAGGTTGGTTTAGGTGAAAAAAGGGGATCAAACCACCGACCATTCCTTCGCCACCGCTTTTGCATTACATATTCAGCGAGTCCGAGAGACTTGCTGAGGTGGAGAGTGAATGTTAAAGAAGGATTTGATTAAAAAAAGTTATCTATAAAAATACATATTTATGGTTAAAATGTTGCAATTATTGTCAGTCTATTCATGAAATGTGTTGGGCACATACAGTATCTCACAAAAGTGAGTACAACCCTCACATTTTTGTAAATATTTTCTTCTATCTTTTCATGTGACAACACTGAAGAAATAACACTTTGCTACAATGTAAAGTAGTGAGTGTACAGCTTGTATAACAGTGTAAATTTGCTGTTCCCTCAAAATAACTCAACACACAGCCATTAATGTCTAAACCGCTGGCAACAAAAGTGAGTACACCCCTAAGTGAAAATGTCCAGATTGGGTACAATTAGCCATTTTCCCTCCCCGGGCTTATGTGACTCGTTAGTGTTACAAGGTCTCGGGTGTGAATGGGGAGCAGGTGTGTTAAATTTGGTGTTATCGCTCTCACTCTCTCATACTGGTCACTGGAAGTTCAACATGGCATCTCATGGCAAAGAACTCTGAAGATCTGAAAAAAAGAATTGTTGCTCTACATAAAGATGGCCTAGGCTATAGAAAGATTGCCAAGACCCTGAAACTGGGCTGCAGCACAGTGGCAAAGACCATACAGCAATTTAACAGGACAGGTTCCACTCTGAACAGGAACAATACAAAAACAAAAAATGAACTATGCAGCCTTGCTTATTCGGTACAATTAACAACAAGTGGGGATTGAATATTATTTCACCTGTGTTAACCAAGCCAATTGTTTGCACCCAAGGCACTAGGCGTAGTAGTGGGTGTGTTCCTCTGAATTAACCACGCATATCAAACAACAAAGAAAAGCAATTCATCAAGGAGGAACAAGCAATTTAGCAAAAATATAAATTTTATTTGAGAATAATTCACTTTAGACACCAATCAAAAAAAGTAGTTGAAAACCAGATACTATCACCAATAAAAATAGACAACGTTGTCTAAAAACAGAGCACAGATGGCCACCACATGCATACAACACTTACACTCCTTATATCTAACTCAAATGGGATAATGATTAATGAATGCAGCTTCAAATAACAAATGGTAATCCTTATGAGTAGACCAGTATGTGGATAAGTAGCTGGTATAAGGGAAGTGATAGGTCATGCGGCCCTGGGTAATTTACATCCACCATATGGTTAATAGCACAGAGGATTTTAGGGAATGTCTACTGACAAATAGAATGTTCAGGGCTACTAACATAGGATAATACAGTTCATTGTAGGTGACATTTGTGGAGTATGTTGCCAGAACGGTAGAGGTAGAGTTCTGAGTGGAGAACTGTAGATTGATTGGAGATGGAAATATACAGGGATAAATAGCTGAATCGTTCACAACATCAGTGCTAGGGGGAGAAATTAGCTAGGAGGTGAATATAGCCAACCCAATATAAGATTAGATCTCACCCCTCTGTAGACACCGTAAATGTGATAACGATCAGTCGGAATTGCAATGTCCCTCTTGTATCATCTCCAGACAGCTCAGCAGGAAAGCTTCCATCCACTTATGAGGTAACAGAACAGGCCTCGCCATGGTCGACCAAAGAAGTTGAGTGCACGTGCTCAGCATCATATCCAGAGATTGTCTTTGGGAAATAGATGTATGAGTGCTGCCAGCATTGCTGCAGAGGTTGAAGGGGTGGGGGGTCAGCCTGTCAGTGCTCAGACGTCTCATACTGCATCAAATTGGTCTGCATGGCTGTCGTCCCAGAAGGTAGCCTCTTCTAAAGATGATGCACAAGAAAGCTCGCAAACAGTTTGCTGAAGACAAGCAGACTAAGGGCATAGATTACTGGAACAATGTCCTGTGGTCTGATGAGACCAAGATAAACTTATTTGGTTCAGATGGTGTCAAGCGTGTGTGGCAACACCTAGGTGAGGAGTACAAAAACAAGTCTTGCCTACAGTCAAGCATGGTGGTGGGAGTGTCATGGTCTGCGGTTGCATGAGTGCTGCCAGCACTGGGGAGCTACAGTTCATTGAGGGAACCATGAATACCAACATGTTCTGTGACATACTGAAGCAGAGCATGATCCCCTCCCTTCAGAGACTGGACCCCAGGGCAGTATTCCAACATAACGACCCCAACACACACCTCCAAGACGACCACTGCCTTGCTAAAGAAGCTGAGGGTAAAGGTGATGGACTGGCCAAGCATGTCTCCTGACCTGAACTCTATTAAGCATCTGTGGGCCGTCCTCAAACGGAAGGTGGAGGAGCGCAAGGTTTCTAACATCCACCAGCTCCGTGATGTCGTCATGGAGGAGTGGAAGAAGACTCCAGTGGCAACCTGTGAAGTTCTGGTGAACTCCATGCCCAAGAGGGTTAAGGCAGTGCTGGAAAATAATGGTGACCACACAAAATATTGACACTTTGGGCCCAATTTGGATATTTTCACTTAGGGGTGTACTCACTTTTGTTTCCAGTGGTTTAGATATTAATGGCTGTGTGTTGAGTTATTTTGAGGGGACAGCAAATTTACACTCTTATACAAGCTGTACACTCACTACTTTACATTGTAGCAAAGTGTAAGTTCTTCAGTGTTGTCACATGAAAAAATATAATAAAATATTTACACAAATGTGAGGGGTGTACTCACTTTTGTGAGATACTGTATTAAGTCCATGCCCAATGCATGGTTAATTTGGAACATTAAAAGGGGAATGTGACATGTCACTGATAAATTACATGCATGCGCTGGTACCAAATGTTTTTTGAGGAATCTGATCAGATACTAAGTAGCATTTCAGTTTATGTATAGAGTATTTTGATTATTTCAGTTAGAGTCTGACTTTAAGGACTGTTTTAATTGTAGTTGCCTATCCCTACATTATTGAAGTTAAAAGTTTTTTTCAATGGCAGCAAATGTGCTATATTTGTGCAAATTGTTTTAATTGTGTTTGGGCTATATTAACAAGGATTGGGGATTTCAAAATGTTTGATTTTATCTTTTTTTGGTTAAATACAAGTTGAAGAATATTATAATTAAGAAGTATATATCTATGCTTTGAAAAGAATAAGGAAGTTATGTATTCCAGGTTCTATGCCAGAGGAATTGTGGTTAGTAGATAAAAAGAGAAGTAACTGTTGTGTAATTCTATGCACTAGGGAAAATATATACTTTGAGTGAGATAAAGATTCAAAAATATGGAAAAGGGTGTTCAAAGGTGTTAGAGGGGAAAATATGGAAAACAGCTCTAAATGAAGAATGAATTGAATGGCCAAATGAATGTGGAATGAGAAAGTGGTTGTATTGTGTTTAATAACTGCACAGGGTATTATTATCTTAAAGTGTTTGTTTAAAATGTAGAGTTGTCTCATATTGTGTTGTCTTGTTTTGGAAGTAGAGGTTATTAGGCCCATGTTCCTGATAATATATATTTCCTTAAAAGTTTGGGGTTAAATTAAAATTGATAATGGGATTTTGGTAAAAAAAAAAAGGGTGAAACTATAAATGTTTGAAGAGTTACTGAAATTAGGTAACCAGGACCAAAATAAATTGCTGCATGTCCATGAGATACTAAAATATTGAGGGGAATGTTTGTCTTAATAACAGTCAGAGTGACTATTCTGGATATATTTACCTTTTGAATTCCCAGAGTGTCAATCGTGAAGTGTTAATGATGTAATGTTGTTTATTCATCAATGTTTTGTTTGTTAGGCTCCTTTCACACTGAGGCGCTTTGCAGGTACTAAAGTGCTAAAAATAGCGCCTGCTAAGCGCCCCGAAAGAGCTGTTCAATGCACTCCAGTGTGAAAGCCCCGAGGGCTTTCACACTGGAGTGATGCGCTTGCAGGGCGGTCAAAAAAGTCCTGCAAGCCGCATCTTTTGGAGCGCTGTAGGAGTGGTGTATTTACCACTCCTAAAGCGCCCCTTCCCATTGAAAACAATAGGGCAGCGCTGCAGCGGCGCTTTGAGGGCGGTTTTAACCCTTTTTCGGCCACTAGCGGGGGTTAAAACTGCCCAGTTAGTGCCGCTAAAATGACGGTAAAGTGGCGCTATATTTAGTGCCGCTGTACCGTCAGCGCCTGCACGCCTCAGTGTGAAAGTAGCCTTACTGATGATCAGTTATATTTGCAAAGTTGGGAGGCTGACTTCTGAGTCAGAATATGTGTTTGGGTAAAATGTTCTGTTCGGAGACCCTCGGGTCCACTTGGGTACCAGGGATAGAAGGAACTAAAGGTGTTTAAGTTTGTTGAAATCCTACTGAAATACTGTATTTGAAGGGGAAAAAAAATGTTTAGTTAACTGTTTGACGACCAGCCGCCGCAGTACTTTGGCAGCATGGCTCGGCTGCGAGAATCGCCGTTATGTTATGTCGGTAACATAAACGGCCACTAGTGGGCGCGTGCGCGCTGCCGGAGGCACGCGTGCACACCCCAGGTCGCCCCCCCGAGCTGATGCGAGTGCCTGGAGGTCTCAATCGCCGCCAGGCTCCCACGATCGCTTGGGGCACACAGAGAACCGGGATCTGTGTGTGTAAACACACAGTTTCCGGTTCTCTTAGGGTTGAACTGACAGATTGTCTGTTCATACAGATTATGAACAGCGATCTTTTAGTTTCCCTGCACAGTCCACATCCCCCTTTCAGTTAGAACACACAATAGGACTCACATTAACCCCTTCTCTGCCCCCTAGTGGTTAACCCCTTCACTGACAGTGACATTTTTACAGTAATCAATGCTTTTTCATTGCACTGATCGCTGTATTAATGCCAAATGTGTCAAAATTGTCCGACGTGTCCACCATAATGTCACAGTCATGATAAAATTTGCTGATCGCCGCCATTACTAGTAAAAAAATAATTATTAATAAAAAAGCCATAAAACTATTTCCTATTTGTAGACGCTATAACTTTTGCGCAAACCAATCAATATAAGCTTATTGCTAATTTTTTTTACCAAAAATATGTAGAAGAATATGTATCAGCCTAAACTGAGTTAAAAAAAAGTTTTTTTATATATTTTTTGAGGATATTTATTATAGCAAAAAGTAAAAAAATAATGCATTTTTTTTCAAAATTGTCGCTCTTTTTTTGTTTATAGCGCAAAAAATAAAAACCACAGAGGTGATTAAATACCACCAAATGAAAGCTCCATTTATGGGAAAAAAAGGACGTCAATTTTGTTTAGGAGCCATGTCGCACGTCCGCGCAATTGTCAGTTAAAGCGACGCAGTGCCGAATCGCAAAATGTGCTCTGGTCTTTGGCCAGCAAAATGGTCCAGGGATTAAGCGGTTAAATATATTGAATCTATGTAATTAAAACTCTTGCTGAGAAACATTTTTATTTCTGCATGCTTTACTTATGTTTAAGTCTATGAGGAATATTATTTTTAATACCTCCAATGGTTAAGGCCTGAATTTATCAGGTAAATTCTGTGATTATTCATGTTGGATGAAGAGTACAGGGGGTCCCCTAGTTACAAACATCCGACTTACAAACGACTCCTACTTACAAACGGAGGGAGACAACAGGAAGTGAGAGGAAATCTACCCCTAGGAAGGGAAATTCACTCCTGTAAGAGCTATTATGGGGAAAAGGTACCTCCACTGATGCTTCATCACCTTGGCTTGTTTCCACAACAACCCAAAATTTTCAAAATCCAATTGTCATTGGGACAGAAAGTGAGGTGAAATCTTCTGAAGAGGTGCACAGACAGCAAAACAAATGTCACAGGGGTGATAACCCTTCCCTATGCTATCCAAAAAGCTTAAAAATAGTTTTTTTGGCTGGAGCTACATTTAAAAAATGTACCTGTTCCGACTTACAAACAGATTCAACTTAAGAACAAACCTAAAGTCCCTATCTTGTTTGTAACCCGGGGACCCCCTGTATCCACCCTAGCCAGCCAGCGATCACCCCTAGCCCCATGGACATGAAGAAATGCCCACCCCATTTATGCCCTACACCCCTTTCATACCCTGCCCTATACCCTATTCGGGTGAAGAGATGACTACGGCTTTTACATGGAACCATAGGAGGTGCTTAGATGACTAAAGGCGGACTCCTGCTGGAAAATGTTCCTGGGAATGACACCTTGAGGGTTAGTCAATGACGCACGTCCAAGGTCTACGGAATTCCAGTGAGCATCACAAGGGAGAGATCCAGATACGCCAGCCTGAAGACCCAAGTCATATTTTAATATACAAGATGGCTTAAAACTGCAACTAAAAAATAATGCTTAGAAGGATGCTTGCGTGAGCATCTTTACTTTTTACTCTATATATATCTGTTCTGTGTTCTGTTCTGTTCTGTAGACATGCCATGGGACAAGACACATGATTTATGGTTCATAACCAGACAGCCTGTTAACCCGTGTTAACTCATGATAATTTATCTTAAAGGGTCACTGACTTGTATAACCATATAACTATATATTTCTATACAAATACATCATTTACTAACCACTCCCCCTCCCCTCTTTCTATTGGCATGTTGAACCATAAATAAGCTAGAACGCACCTAAATAAAAGCAGACATTTTACGAATGCACAACTTGCTTCTGGTTTTCATGGTGTCTCCAGACATCTGAGGGTGCTGTTGGTGTACCTATAAGAAGGATGGTCATCCAGAATACCTACTATTTCCTTTCATCACATAGGTGAGCACACCCATGCGATCCAATTTCAGTGTGGGGGAAAACAAATCCCTTTCTATTTTTTTTCCTGCAAAACTAATGCAAGTTCAACCATACAGAATACCTACTATTTCCTTTCATCACATAGGTGAGAACACCCATGCGATCCAATTTCAGTGTGGGGGAAAACAAGTCCCTGCACTTTTTTTTCTGCAAAATTAATGCGAGTTCAACTATACAGTGCGGGTGCAAATCACATGCCATGTCTTAGATCGCAGTAGTCTGAACCTGGGCTCATACCCTACCTCCTGTAGGTAATAAGAGAAACCAACAAAACAAATGCAGGGAAGTAAAGGGTTAACCTCATCACTCAGACTTATTTACTGCTGGGACAGTATTACTGTAATGCCCTGTACACGCGGGCGGACTTTTCGGCAACAAAGGTCCGACAGTCTTTCCGACGGACTTTCGACGGACTTTTGACGGACTTCCGACGGACTTTTGAACGAACGGACTTGCCTACACACGTTCACATCAAAGTCCGACGGATTTGTATGTGATGAAGTACGACTGGACTAAAATAAGGAAATTGATAGCCAGTAGCCAATAGCTGCCCTAGCGTCGGTTTTGGTCCATCGGACTAGCATACAGACAAGCGGATTTTTCGGCCGTACTCGAGTCCGTCGAACAAATTTGAAACATGTTCCAAATCTAAAGGTTGTCAGATTTTCACACGAAAAAGTCTGCTGCAGGTCCGATGGAGCCCACACACATTCAGATTGTCCGCTGGATTCGGTCCGTCGGTCCAGTCCGTCAGACCAGTCCGGTCAAAAAGTCCGCTCGTGTGTATGCAGCATAACTGGAGACAAGTTTAACAAACAGTGAGATAGCTGAAGATAGCAGCACTTTCACTGGCAACCTGTCACAGGGGAAGATTGGTGTCTCTCCTGCAATAAATAAGGCTGAGCCTAGTGTGTAGAGAGCTGTTATCACATGAGTGAGTGAAAGATTTACTTCCCTGCATTTGCTTGTTGCTGAGAGGATGAGCTGCTCCAACTCCAAGTTCATCCCTCAGTCCATGCATCTATACAGAGCCACTTCTCCTCCGTCCTGCATCTATACAGAGCCGCTCCTCCTCTGTCCTGCATCTATACAGAGCCGCTTCTCCTCCATCCATGCCTAGTTACTGCCCTGCATAGGAGCTTCCCTCTTCCATTATGGAGCCGCGCTGGCAGTCTCAGTCCATCATTGGTGTCCACTTCACACTGCAGTGAGCCGGGAAAGCGGAAGTGACGTGGGTGTGCTGAAAAAAGCACCGCCCACCATCCTCCAAAGCTCCGCCAATTAAAATGCAAGAAGGGAGGACAGAAACAAATCAGTGTAGAGTGCGAGCATTTGCGGGCGCATCATTTTCGCCCTGCACACGCCCTAAACGTGGGCAAATCAGCTTCCCATAGACCACTGTGTGTCCGGCGCCCTACACTCATAAAGGGCACTTTTTTTCTTTACAGCTTGGAGGGGGCGGCGCCCATGCGTCCCCTATGGAAGGGCCGCCACTGTCTTAAAGACTGTCTTGAAGTATCCCGCCTCCTGAGCAAAGAATAATTTCTGTAAGACCTTTTGCACCTCAGCTGTAAGATCTGGTTCAACCTTCTTCTGAGGGCACTGGGCTTGGAAATACCCTGGTTTTCCACAGTGGAAGCACTTTCTTAAATCAGGTTTAGTCTTCTGCATGTTGGCCTGAGCCTCGATTGCTTGTAGCAAGGTCTGTTGCATCTTGTCCTGAGTTTGAACAACTTGAGAGAGCAATTCAACTGGGAATGTCTCACTGACAGATTTGACAATGGGAGGGTTTAGGTATTCTTTTGGATTAAGTTTTGGCTTTAGATCCCTTATTCTTTTCATCTAGCTAGGCTTCTTCTTCCCTTTGTCTTTCACCAGCTCAGGGTAGGTAGAGACCACTTGCGTTTCCTTAAAGTGGATGTAAACCCGATTCATAAAATTTGAGCTGGGCACATATATTTGCAATTTTTACTTACCACTCTCCAAAGCACTATGTCACGTGGCTTTCTTCTGCACCATATCTCTGTTATCTGCCTGATAACTTCTGACAAGTTCTCAGAGACAGGAGATAAAAGCAGGCTGTATTTTGTGTCCTGGGAGGTTGCTATAAATAGATTAGCCCAGCGCTGATCTATTCAGAGCAGAGCTCTGCAAGTCTTTGCCTATCTGGAGGGGGGGGGGGGGGTGCCTTTCCTCCAAACAGCTGATATACATGTAAAACTTATGTAGGGACATGTTTCATCTCTGTGTATCATCTGAGGCTGTTCACTTCACTGGGTATATGTGGTGGTTTACATCCACTTTAAGTAACAGTCTCAGTACAATCAAATGATTTGGTCTATCACCCTGCAGAATTTGTTCCAAACTGACTTTGTCAGCATCCCCAGGATCAATCCCTTTCTTCAGAATGATCTGGTGCAGAATCCGATCCACTCTGGTAATGTAATCAGAAAGTCTCTCACCTTTACATTGATAGGTGTGCTTGAATTTGTACATCAGATCTGCAAGCTTTTCCACTCTGCCATACACAGCATACAAAGCTTCAATGTAGTCCACAGCCATGCAGTCTTGTTTCCACACCCACAGACTGCAGATCACCTCAGCTGCTGGACTTCTAATGCCGCGTACACACGATCGGACCGTCAGACAATTTGATGGTGTGTGGGCTCCAGCGGACTTTTTTTTCTCAAAAGTTTGATGGACTTAGATTTGAAACATGTTTCAAATCTGTCCGACGGACTCGAGTCCGGTCGAAAAGTCCGCTCGTCTGTATGCTAGTCCGACGGACAAAAAGGGCAGCTATTGGCTACTGGCTATCAACTTCCTTGTTTTAGTCCGGTCGTACGTCATCACGTACAAATCCGTCGGACTTTGGTTGATTGTGTGTAGGCAAGTCCGTTCATTCGGAAAGTCCGTCGTAAAGTCCGTCGAAAAGTACGCTGGACAAAGTCTGCCATAAAGTCCGCTCGTGTGTACGCGGCATAAGACTCTCACTTATGCCGCATACACACAACCAGACTTTTCGGCATGTGTGGGCTTCATCTGACCTTTTCTGTCAAAAATTCTGACGGACCTAAGAAATAGAAAATGTTTCAAATCTTTCCGACGGACTCAATTCCTATCGAAAAAACTGTTCATCTGTACGCTAGTCCGAAGGACCAAAAATGACACAAGGGCAGCTATTGGCTACTGGCTATTGAACTTACTTTTCTAGTCCAGTCATACATCATCACGTTCAAAACGATCGGACTTTGGTGTCATTGTGTGTAGGCAAGTCAGTTCCAGCGGAACTCCGTAGAAAAGTCCTTCAGAGTTCATTCCGACGGAAAGACTGGTCATGTGTACATGGCATAAGCCTCTGTCTTTTCACTGCCTCTGGGGCACTCCACTCTTTCACTGCTTGTATGGCCTGATCCATCCCACTTTCAAATTCTTCCTCTGCAGCAGGGGTTGCAATCCACCCTGAGAAGAACTGAAGCTTCTTATATCCTTGATGGACCAAAGCATTTTTTTCTTCACCAAGCTCTCAACCACCTTGCTTATTTCTGTATAGAATAAGGCAGGTGGCAGCCTGGCTGCAGATATATCAGCTTCCACCAACACTGGGCTTATTGACCTGACCTGTGAGCGATCCTTCTCCAGGTCCCCAGCCAGCAACAACGGTATTATTTGAGCCTCAACCCCTCCTGCCGAAATCAAAACACCCTTCGAAAAACAAGCTGGCATGGCCACTCTCCACTCCAACAAAGCACGGGTGCAATCTAGGCTGAACTCGGTTTTCATATCAAGAATAGGGATGAGCCGAACACCCCCCTGTTCGGTTCGCACCAGAACATGCGAACAGGAAAAAAATTTGTTCGAACACGCGAACACCGTTAAAGTCTATGGGACACGAACATGAATAATCAAAAGTGCTAATTTTAAAGGCCGTTTTTTCAGGAGCAGTGATTTTAATAATGCTTAAAGTCAAACAATAAAAGTGTAATGTCCCTTTAAATTTCATACCTGGGGGGTGTCTATAGTATGCCTGTAAAGGGGCGCATGTTTCCCGTGTTTAGAACAGTCTGACAGCAAAATGACATTTTGAAGGAAAAAACACATTTAAAACTACCGCGGCTATTGCATTGCCGACAATACACATAGAAGTTCATTGATAAAAACGGCATGGGAATTCCCCACAGGGCAACCCCGAACCAAAATTAAAAAAAAAAAATGATGTGGGAGTCCCCCTAAATTCCATACAAGGCCCTTCAGGTCTGGTATGGATATTAAGGGGAACCCCAGCCAAAATTTTTTTAAAAAATTGACGTGGGGTTCCCCCTAAATTCCATACCAGACCCTTCAGGTCTGGTATGGATTTTAAGGGGAACCCCGCGCCAAAAAAAAAAAAAAAAAACGGCGTGGGGTCCACCTAAAAATCCATACCAGACCCTTATCTGAGCACGCAACCTGGCAGGCCGCAGGAAAAGAGGGGGGGACGAGAGTGCGGCCCCCCCCCTCCTGAACCGTACCAGGCCACATGCCCTCAACATTGGGAGGGTGCTTTGGGGTAGCCCCCCAAAACACCTTGTCCCCATGTTGATGAAGACAAGGGCCTCATCCCCACAACCCTGGCCGGTGGTTGTGGGGGTCTGCGGGCGGGGGGCTTATCGGAATCTGGAAGCCCCCTTTAACAAGGGGACCCCCAGATCCCGGCCCCCCCCTGTGTGAAATGGTAAGGGGGTACTTACCCCTACCATTTCACTAAAAAACTGTCAAAAATGTTAAAAATGACAAGAGACAGTTTTTGACAATTCCTTTATTTAAATGCTTCTTCTTTCTTCCTTCATCTTCTTCTTCTTCTGGTTCTTCTGGCTCTTCTGGTTCTTCCTCCGGCGTTCTCGTCCAGCATCTCCTCCGCGGCGTCTTCTATCTTCTTCTCCTCGGGCCGCTCCGCACCCATGGCATGGGGGGGGAGGCTCCCGCTCTTCTCTTCATCTTCTTCTCTTCTTCATCTTCTTCTTCATCTTCTTCTTCTTCTTTTTCTCTTCTTCCTTCTTCTCTTCTTCATTTCTTCTCCGGGCCGCTCCGCAGCCATGCTGGCATGGTGGGAGGCTCCCGCTGTGTGACGGCGTCTCTTCGTCTGACGGTTCTTAAATAACGGGGGGCGGGGCCACCCGGTGACCCCGCCCCCCCTCTGATGCACGGGACATGACGGGACTTCCCTGTGGCATTCCCCGTGACGTCACAGGGAAGTCCCGTCAAGTCACCGTGCGTCAGAGGGGGGCGGGGTCACCGGGTGGCCCCGCCCCCCGTTATTTAAGAACCGTCAGACGAAGAGACGCCGTCACACAGCGGGAGCCTCCCACCATGCCAGCATGGCTGCGGAGCGGCCCGGAGAAGAAATGAAGAAGAGAAGAAGGAAGAAGAGAAGAAGAAGAAGAAGAAGATGAAGAAGAAGATGAAGAAGAGAAGAAGATGAAGAGAAGAGCGGGAGCCTCCCCCCCATGCCATGGGTGCGGAGCGGCCCGAGGAGAAGAAGATAGAAGACGCCGCGGAGGAGATGCTGGACGAGAACGCCGGAGGAAGAACCAAAAGAGCCAGAAGAACCAGAAGAAGATGAAGGAGAAAGAAGAAGCATTTAAATAAAGGAATTGTCAAAAACTGTCTCTTGTCATTTTTAACATTTTTGACAGTTTTTTAGTGAAATGGTAGGGGTAAGTACCCCCTTACCATTTCACACAGGGGGGGGGCCGGGATCTGGGGGTCCCCTTGTTAAAGGGGGCTTCCAGATTCCGATAAGCCCCCCGCCCGCAGACCCCCACAACCACCGGCCAGGGTTGTGGGGATGAGGCCCTTGTCTTCATCAACATGGGGACAAGGTGTTTTGGGGGGCTACCCCAAAGCACCCTCCCAATGTTGAGGGCATGTGGCCTGGTACGGTTCAGGAGGGGGGGGGGCGCACTCTCGTCCCCCCCTCTTTTCCTGCGGCCTGCCAGGTTGCGTGCTCGGATAAGGGTCTGGTATGGATTTTTAGGGGGACCCCACGCCGTTTTTTTTTTTTTTTGGCGCGGGGTTCCCCTTAAAATCCATACCAGACCTGAAGGGTCTGGTATGGAATTTAGGGGGAACCCCACGTCAATTTTTTTTTTAAATTTTGGCTGGGGTTCCCCTTAATATCCATACCAGACCTGAAGGGCCTTGTATGGAATTTAGGGGGACCCCCACATCATTTTTTTTTTTTTTTTTTTGGTTCGGGGTTGCCCTGTGGGGAATTCCCATGCCGTTTTTATCAATGAACTTCTATGTGTATTGTCGGCAATGCAATAGCCGCGGGTAGTTTTAAATGAGTTTTTTCCTTCCAAATGTCATTTTGCTGTCAGACTGTTCTAAACACAGGAAACATGCGCCCCTTTACAGGCATACTATAGACACCCCCCAGGTACGAAATTTAAAGGGATATTACACTTTTATTGTTTGACTTTAAGCATTAATAAAATCACTGTTCCTGAAAAAACGTCCGTTTTTAAAACTTTTTTTTGCATTGATCCATGTCCCCTGGGGCAGGACCCGGGTCCCCAAACACTTTTTATGACAATAACTTGCATATAAGCCTTTAAAATTAGCACTTTCGATTTCTCCCATAGACTTTTAAAGGGTGTTCCGCGGCATTCGAATTTGCCGCGAACACCCCAAATTGTTCGCTGTTCGGCGAACTTGCGAACAGCCAATGTTCGAGTAGAACATGAGTTCGACTCGAACTCGAAGCTCATCCCTAATCAAGAAGATATGTCCCTTGCTCTGGCACCACCCTCCTCACTTCCCTTTCAGTCCATTCACTTTCAGATATCTCCACCACTGTACACAACTCGAGTCGGTTACCTTGTGCCTGACCCCAAGCAGCTGCTGTGGCTGAGTCCATTTGTTCTTCATCTTTTGGCTCATCACACTGCTTGCTAGGGCCAACTCCAGTCGATTACCTTGTGCCTGACCCCAAGCAGCTACTGTGGCTGAGTCCATTTGTTCTTCATCTTTTAGCTCATCACACTGCTTGCTAGGGCCAACCATGAGGGGTATCACAGATGAGCCCCCAAATGTAGAGCAACCCTGTGAGAGCCGCTAGAAGATGACTGATCCCAAAGGGTGCCCTGACCTTACAAGCCTCCCAACACCTCTGACACCCTTGGTTCGGACATATTTCAAAGTGATAATGCAATTACACCTCTGACACCAGACTCTAGCAAAGTAAACAAACACCTCCTAGGTAGGCACTAGGATTGTTTGGATTAGTGTAGTATAGTTTTGGTTCCTCTGCCTAGCAGGAGAAATGTTTAGAAGATCTAGAGTAGCACTGCCCCTTGGGGGTTGCTTAGAATTGCATGTTCATCTGCGCACTTTGACCCTGTAAACTTTCCAGCCCTCCTGACACTCTAGGTTCAGAAATGTTGTATGTACCTTTAAATAACACACCAACACAATGCAGATTTATTAGCTCTCTCAGATTTTACTTGTTTAAAGGGAGAGTCTTGTAACAGGGTATTAGTTAGCTAAGTCCTGGGTAAACAGCCAAAACTCGGTTCAAAAGATCCCCTAAGGCAAATTAAATAACAACTTGAAATCACAGATGTGAAATAGCAAAATACATAAGAGACGGACAATAAATGAACTCCCCTGGCTGGCATTTTTATGAGTGCTTTTTGATCGCTCTCTCCCCGGATCTCCGCCACGGGGCGTCAGTCTACAGCATTCCCGAGGAGGAGGGGGCACAGAGCCACACAAAGAGATGGTCACAGACTTCACAGTGTGCCAGTTTGTGAGAGACATTACAGCCATTCATCCTGTGATAATCGTTCCTAAGATCTTCTGTGCAAGTTAAAGACTTTGGCTGCACTATAGCGATTTGCCTATTTTGCTTGCTATCTTGTAAGCAAGTTTTTCTTAAGATGGCGGTGCACTTTTTGATGTGAATCACTGTGGTGTCATTGGGAAAAGGATTTACCCCACTACTTTCAATATGCGAATATATTTTTATGATATTGAATATATTTTCTGATGCGGCTTCTCTTATTATAAATAAATGAATGAATATCTAAGGAAAGTTACTAATTGCTGTATATACTATCACTGCTAAAAGGGGACCCCAGGGTGGCCTATTATACCTTCAATCCTAAAGAGAGACTGGGTATTCTAGATCTTAAGGGTATGTCCCTTTCAATAGCAATAGGATAACAGTGTCCAGGACACAATGCCTTGCAATGATTTTCACCGGCAAGTTGGAGCTCATAGAACAAGAACCCTGAGTGTAATCAAAGCAAACAGTTGTGCCTGACTAGTTGTAATCCTCAGAGTATTACCAGGTGTAAGGTGTCTGTATGCAGTGTTCTTTGAGAAAAGTTAAGGCAATTCCAAGTTTGAGATGTCTATATACAGTGTTCTGTGAACTAAGATAAAGCAGAGATTGTATTGGTGGGAGGATGCCCTCTCACCAAACTGAAGAACAGCATAGGAACCTCCTGAAGAACGATCCAAGATGATGCATCCTACTGTAGAATGGACTGAAATGCCAGACTGGCTGCGGGGACCGTGAGTCCTCTGGTCTGGCTGGTGACAGAAATGCAGTGATGCCCCCAGTGAAGCAAGCGGTGTTGGACCTGCCTGGGTCAGTGCTGAGATCGCCGTTTTTGCCACGTGGTAGGCTGCAGTCCTCTCGCACAGCAACGGAGGGGTGTTTACTTGATGAACCTGGGAAGCATGAGAGCTTGGGCCTAGTCTGCTGACAATTTTAAAGCCTCTCCCAGAATTATTTCTCTGCTGCAGATGGCATTCTGGGATATGTAGTCCTGGGATAGTTCTGTAGATCCAAGATGTCTGTTCAGGAGACTACAGTCCCCACACTGCTCTCTGCTGGGCTCAAGAAGATGATGCAAGTACTTTCAAGCCCAGCACTAGAGGAACACAGAGATGTTCTAAGAAAATAGAGGGTAAATCTGCAGTGCCAGATAACTGTAGTCCTCTGTCGGCTACACTAGTTAGGCTGTCTGCCTAACAGAGAGCTGCAATTGATTGGTAAAGACTGCTCAGAGTGCTCAGGTACAGTCTGGTTCTGCTTCTAGGTTTCCCTTGTATTCAGACAACCTGGGAAGGTTCTGGATGGATAGGAGGAGCCTATGCAGATCACAGTGTGGATATTAATGCCATCCCAGCCAATCACAGTAAATTCTGCCCTGAAGGATTCTGGGAGAGGGTATTTATTCACAGAGCACACTGAGTCCTTTGTCTTTCCAGGAGTGGATAGTACGAAGCCAGGGGAGTACACACTGCTTCCCCTGGTACCTGCTGCCATACGGCCTTGGGTGGGCTACCTGAGGGCCTGAAATGAGAGTGACTCTGGTTCCACAGAGAGCTGGACAAGGGGGCTGCCTATTGAAGATCTGGCCTGGCATTATTGATATAAAGTGTTGCTTGGAAGTTGGAAGGAGGCAACCAGCTATCCCTGGACATTTTGTGAGTACAGGACCCCTAAAGTATCTATAGACTTGTGCTATTAACCCCCTCATGATGCTATAGAGTCAGCTAAGGGTCCAGACAAGGGAACACTGGCTAGTGTTCTGAATAACTTTGTCCATTTACTCTTTACTGCAAGGGACTTTGCTCTAACCTGATGTTACAATTACTGCTACTACCAAGAAATATTTTACCTGCTCCAGCAAGGACTTCACCTACAGCTTGACTAAGAGATCAGATAGTGTCCCACTGAATTCCCCATCCCTATCCCAGTTCTACAAAAAACTACATTAAAACAACATCCCTTAGACCAGTGGTTCTCAACCTGGGGGTCAAATGATGATTTGCCAGGCGTCACCAAATCCTGGGCTGTTCCTGAAGCCTGCAGCGCTCTCCCAGCCTTTTTGTGGCCGCCCAGATGGACTGTCCCTGGGGCCTGTGGCTGCCCACTCAGCCTCTTCACATTCAGTTCAAGGCATGGCTGGGGGGCAGAGACTAGAGGTCAGCTGACTGGTAAGGAATGTGAAGTGGGAGGGGCTGGAGGAGACCCTATCACCTGATTTCGGCATAGGTGCCACTGCTATGAGACACCACAAAGTGGTCCAGAGACACAGTGAGTAACACTACCTGTGATTATAGTCGCCATTAAAAGTCCCCACTACAGTTCTCAGCAGATGACCTAGATCAAGAGCACCTAAGTTGGCTGATCAGAACTCCCCCCAGCACTGCCACTGACCCCAACTCCCCCCCAGCACTGCCACTCAGCCCATTCCCCCCCCCCACCAAGAAGTAAGAGGAGGAATAAAAATAGAGAATACATGGAGGGGAGAGAAAAAGAGGGGAAGGAACAAAGAAAAAGGGAGAGAAAGAATAAGAGAAAGAACAAGAAAGACAAAAAACAAGAAATTAGGATAGAGAGACAGAGAAAGGAGAACAAAGAGAAAGAGTGGTGCATCCTAAAATGTACCAGAAAGGGTTTTAATACTGTACGAGTGGAAGGGACTCAGAGAGCTCTAAATGTCCATGGGTTAGGGGGGCATATTACTTGTCTTGCCTTGGGTGCTGACAACCCATGCTACGAAAATAATTTTACTGTTATGCCCTGTACACACGGTCGGACTTTCCGACGGAATATGTGCGATCGGAGCTTGTTGTCGTAAATTCCGTGTGTAGGCTCCATCTGACTTTTTCCATCGGAATTTCCGACACACAACGTTTGAGAGCTTGCTATAAAATTTTCCGACAACAAAATCCGATCCTTTAAATTACGATCGTGTGTACACAAATCCGATGGACAAAGCGCAGCGCATGCTCAGAATGAATTAAGAGACGAAAGCTATTGGCTATTGCCCCGACCTACGTGTTTTACGTCACCGCATTTAGAAGGATCTGATTTTCCGACAACTTTGTGTGACCGTGTGTATGCAAGACAAGTTTGAGCCAACATCCGTCAGAAAAAATCCATGGATTTTGTTGTCAGAATGTCCGATCGTGTGTACGGGGCATTAGGGGATCCCACGACTTGGGAAATTTTATCAAGGGGTCATGGCACTAGAAAGGTTGAGAACCACTGCCCTAGACTGATCATTGGAGACAACAAGCAGAAGTGTGTGTGTACCTGGCTGTAGAAAATACCTTGTGCCTGGCTGTGGGTCAAGGATAGAGAAGGCAAAATTCTATTGGCTCCTTCGCTACATACACAAACACTGCGGGTACACTGCTCTATGCCCTGCTGCGGCCAAACTGCAGTGCGGCAATGTGAAACCAGCCTTAGAATTTACTGAAATTTGATATACTAGAAAACACAAAGAGCTGCTGAGAGCAGAATAAACAGCGGAATAATTATGTTAAAAGTGATTGTAAATGATCACCTTGTAACCCAACCCATTCAGTTTAAAATAGAAATGAAAGGCAAAACATTTTTTGTGTTGGGGTAACAAAATTATGAATTGCCATTACGCCTCTCCCCTGACAGCCTCTAGATGCAGCTCTGGTCCCTTGTAGTGTAGTACCTGTCATTGATTTATACAGTATTGTAACAGTTTTGACACTGCCAGCTGCTGCAGAGAGAGATTGTCAAGGGGGAAGCATTATTAGAATTTTGATACAGGACCCCGCCATGACCTGTAGTTATATTCCTGTGATATGAATAGCAGATATGCTTAACCACTTCCCCATGGCCTATAGCAGAATAACGGCCGGGCGGTGGTTCAGTTATCCTGACTGGCCGTCATATGACGCCCTGCAGGATAACAGCCGCCGCCCGCCCGTGGCGGAGAGCATCGTGGCGATCGGTGGAGCGGTGTGTCCCTCTGACACACCGCTACACTGATCTTGGTAAAAAGCCACCGATGGAGGCTCTTTACCACTTGGACACGGCTGATCACGATGTAAACAGGAAGAGCTGTTGATCAGCTTTTCCTCACTCGCGTCTGACAGACGCGAGTAGATCGGCGTCTCTCCTGACGGGGGGTCTGTACTGATTGTTTATCAGCGCAGCCCCCCCTCGGATCTCGCCCAGGACCACCATCATGCCACCCAGGACCACCAGAATGGCCATCCAGACTGGACCACCAGGTATCCCCCCCCTAGAGCACCAGGGAAATGCAAATCTGTGCCCAGGCAGCTGCCAATCAATGCCCAGGCAGCTGCCATTTAGTGCACACTCACAATGCCTACCACTGCCAGTGCCACCAGGGATGCCTATCAGTGCTGCATATCAGTATCAGTGCCCATCAGTGCCACGTATCAATGCCCATCAGTGCCCAGCAATGCCGCCTATCAGTGCCACCCATAAGTACTCATCTTTGCAGCCTTTCAGTGCCCATCAGTGTTGCCTATCCGTGCCCATCAGTGCCCACCCGTGCCACCCATGAGTGCCCATCAGTGCCCCATATCAGTGCCCATCGTCGGTACCTGTCAGTGCCCGTCAGTGCTTGCTCATTGGTGGCACCTCATTGGTGCCGCCTTATCAGTGCCCATCAGTGAAGGAGAAAACTTACTTATTTACAAAATTTTATAACAGAAACAAAAGCAAAACTTTTATTTTTTTCAAAATTTTCAGTCTTTTTTTATTTGTTTAGCAAAAAATAAAATCCGCAGAGGTGATTAAATACCACCAAAAGAAAGCTCTATTTGTGGGAAAAAAATGATAAAAATTCTGTTTGGGTACAGTGTAGCATGACCGCTCAATTGTCATTTAAACAGCGACAGCGAAGAAAGCTGAAAATTGGCTTGGACAGGAAGGTGTAAAAGTGCCCGGTATTGAAGTGGTTAAAATGATTGTAAAGTCGCATTTTTTTCCTGTAAAAAATAACAAACATGTTATACTTACCTGCTCTGTTGTAGTTGACTTGCACAGAGCAGCCTGGATCCTCCTCTTCTTGGGTCCCTCAGTCCCCATACTCAGCCTGGAGTTTTTTTTTATATGATGCTTCTCCTTTACACTGGGATCTGTAAGCTCTGCACACACTACCCTGGTGGAAGGCACTAATACAGCTAAAAGTGTTACTAAACCCACGACTCTGCACCCACCATTTGGTCTCTCACAGTACAGAGAACATGGAAATACAATCATTTTAGTAAATATAAACATCTAAATACCTTTTCTCATCAGCAGTATTTAGCAGTCTTGTGACTTCTATTAGTGTCTGGTTAAAGCTTGTAGGAGGAGTTTTCATTCTGCTCTGACTGACCTATTAGGCTGCATGACTCCTGAATCTCTGTCTGCATAGTGCTGATTGGTCCAATGCTGATCAAATGCACTCTCCAAAGAGAAAAAAATAACTCTCTAGCAATACACACAAAACTGAGCATGTGCAGCCTAACTCCATAGACTCTGTGTTATCAGGAAATTATCAGGGGACCATGGAAGAAGGGGAGGATCAGGGAAGACAGGCTCAAACTGCCTTTTTACATAATGCGGATGATTAACACCTTAGGTTCCACAGTGAGTATAACAAGCATGATTTACTGCATATACAGACTGATTGTACTGATGTGGGTTTAGGAACACTTTAAAGGGTAAGTTCACCTTTGTCCCCTTTTTCTAAATTCAAGCTCCCCCATGCACCAATATAGCATCCATGTACTTTTTTTGCAAAAATATCAACGCTTTGCATTAAATCTGGAGTCACTTACTTTTCTTGTGCTCATCCATGAATCCAGACCTTTGCATTAGTAATGTCTTACTTCTGTGTAAATAAGGGGGGAGTTGGGACTTTAAATGAAGCACCCAAAGGTGCCTCCATCCCGGTACTGAATAGAGACTAAACGGGAGTTGGGACTTTGAATGAAGCAATTGGATAGTGGAGATGTTTATACCATATAGAAATTTTATTAAATATTTTAAAACGCAGTTAATCTCATATATGTACATGGAGCGTGCACAAAGCCTGAACATGATGTATGAGAGAGTTCATACAGAGCAGCATATGATCAAAATATTGGACAAATAAAAATGGCAGTAAGCCCGATGCTGGCACATGTGCCTGCATGGTAATGTGCATCCACCAAATGAATATAAACAACATCATAGGGTAAAAAGGGTTATAAACGAGTAAATGTCAATCGGGATAGGATGTGGTTGTGGCATCAAGTGTAGCTTGACGCGTTTCGTGGGTTATCCCACTCGTCAGGAGCAGATGCGATTGATATCTGTGTCCAGACCATCAGCTCACCAGTCTGTAGTGCGTAATCCCTGCTGCTCAGCAGTCATTTATTGCTGGGACCGCCGGTGTTCCAGCAACCAGTGACATCATATGTGCATCTCTTCCCCTTTAGCAAGTTTCTCTGCCCAGCTCCCACCCCCTGAAGCTCCTCCCTTCTCCCATCTCCCGCCTGTGCTGTGCCTTACTGGACATGTGCAGGTATGCGGTTCACTTGGATGGGATTTATAGGTGCACTCTGATGGCCACATATGACGTAAAGGGGCACTTTGGTGGGCAGATACACTAGATCAATTATATAAAGTCCTTAGCAAACAAGTCAGATTTGGGTGAAATCGGAGTCAGATTGGGTACTGGGGTAAAGAGAAAACTATTAAAAAAAGAAAGCACCACCAATAATAATATATAATCTTAGATCAATTATATAATGTAATATATAATATTATATTATATATAATATATATAATATATATTAACACCTCAACTGGTACAAAAACAGCACTAACCAACCGGCCTGGTTTCATGATTTTTGGATGCTATGGGGTGACCTTTGATAACCTATAAACAATAAATAACTGAAAAACAAAAAGCGGTAGAACTGAGATTTAAACAGCACAAACCAGCACAAAGGCGGCACCAAGCAGCCCTGTTTCATGACTTTTGTCTCTTGTAGGGGGGCTGGGTGAGCTTTGGTTACATTTAATAACTCAATAATAACTTAAAAACAGAAGGAGAGAAAATGGAGAGTAAAATGGCACAAACGTGGCACTAACCAACCAGCCCAGTTTCACTTCTTTTTGCTGTTGTAGGGGGGCTGGGTGACAAACTAACAAATGGTATCTTTGTTTTTAAGATTTAATAACATGGGGTGCAAAGTGGGTGGGGTTTGATTACTTAAAAAAAAAACAGTTTTAACTAAAAAACCATAACAGCACAAATAAAAATGTTAGCAGCACAAACCAGCACAAACGTGGCACTAACTAACAAGCCTGGTTTTGTGTCTTTCAGGTGTTGTAGGGGGGCTAAGTGACCTTTGGTGACCTTTAGTAAATCAATAATAACGCAAAAAGGATAAAAGATAGAATGGCAAAAAGGATAAAAGATAGAATGGATATTTAAACAGCACAAACCAGGATAAACCCATACAGCCCGGTTTTGTGTCCTTTGGCTGTTGTAGGGGAGGCTAGGTGATGTCATAGTCTGGAAAAAACAATTGCTAATATCTTAAAAATAAAAGCAGTACAAATGTAATTTTTTATGGCACAAAACAACACAAATGTAGCACTAAAGAAACACACTTGAGTTTTTATTTGTGCTGACTGTAGGGGGGCCTGCTTCGCTAAAAATCCATATTGAAATAATAAAAATATATCTATTTCTGCATCATAATTCTGACATACAATTTTGTGTTCAGGATAAGAAACAATGTAACAAGCAACTAGACACACTCCTCTCGGAGATTTACAACCTAGAATCCAAAAATAAGCTAGATCCTGACACACTTTGGTTCCTGGCAAATTCCTGGCAAATAGTCTCAAAACCTAGAGAGCCAAACCAGTATCCTTTATCTTATTTACCCCGATATATCTTCAACCCCCAAGATATTGCAAATTAATTTGCGGATTATTATAGTTCCTTATACAACCTTAAAAATGATAAGCAAACCCCTCAATCATCTTAAACTGATCATTAATCAGATCATTTCTTAACCCATTTACAGCTCCCTACATTCTCTGAAGAACAACATTTCAAGTTAAACACCACACCAGAGATCATTAAAATCATAGACTTCCTGTACATACATAGGCTCCGCCATCACGCTTGATCTGTTTATACACCACCATTGATTTCCATGCATATTCTACAGCGTTTGGATTTTACATGCTTATTTTTGTCTTCTGAAATGTGAGTACTAAAATTTGTCTGCATTATTAAAGAGTGTTTACGGTATTACACCATCTGGATGTTTTTGTTATTGCATACAGTATATGAGACATACTCTTGTCCTGCATCCATCTGAAGTACCAACAGTGTTTCTTCCTGGAGGATCTATATCTGCTTAATTGCTGAGGCTCTCTGATAAGAATTCATCTTACACTGAGTGGTGGAGCACGTTGGTGATTACTGGATCACTTATTTACTTCACTTTTGGACTTTCTGCATACTCACTTGCATTTTATTGGGACTTTATTTTTGTGTTTTTTCACTTTAATAAGTTTTTTCATTCACTATTGGATCCATATATTAGCGCTGCAGTATTTATATAGAATGTTTGTTGCACAGTATATCTAACTGTTTTCTGCTAAGCTGCTTGTTCATTTTGATGTTTGATCATTTGATTCACGTTTTGTCAGCACGATTTCCTTCCAACTTTTTGCAAGTATTATAAGTTGTTCAAACATATTCTCTCACCTGGTAAAAGGAAGAACAATCAGCGCAAACCAAATATAAAAGAGCAATATGCAGGCTGAACACTAAGAGGAAAACACCAACCTCAATGATATACAGTAAAATGAATAAGTGCAGCGCAAAAAATCATGGGGTAACGAATAATCAAATAAAATGTCCTTAAATAGGTGAAAGAAATCTCCTCAGATCAGAAGTATTAGATCGAATTACCAGCGGTAATTCGATCTAATACTTCTGATCTGAGGAGATTTCTACAGATTCCAGTTAGCCCAGCAGTCTGCCACGGACCCATCTAAGCTATTTCGGACCCCCTATAATCAAGGGGTCAATAGGATCTGGTAAGCGCAACTTCTTTCCATATTTACTGCACGGATTTAAGTTTTATACCAGCACTCCCAGAAGAGATTTAGTTGCCACCTCCGCTACCTGCTTCTTTCACCTATTTAAGGACATTTTATTTGATTATTCGTTACCCCATGATTTTTTGCGCTGCACTTATTCATTTTACTATATTCTCTCACCTCACCTTGATGACATCCACACGACTTTTGCTTCTACAGCACCACTTAAGATTTTGTCATCATTAATTGCTTAAAGACTGTGTCCACCTGACCCAGCCACTGTGCGCAGCCCAGGTATTATGTGATTGCTAGTGCCAATCATACTGATCACAGGTAAACAAAACAGTTATGAATGACTTCCATTCATAACTGCTTGCTTACTATTGTGATGCTGTGATTGGCCCACCGCTTTCGCATGGTACCTGGCACCCTGTAACATGTAATTACCTGTAGCCATCACAGATCACAGTAGTAAGTGAGCTGTAATAAATGAAAATCATTCATGGCAGTTAAAACTATTGCTTATAACAGTGATCATTATTATTTATTCTTTTTACATACTGTCAATAATCAGTATCCCTGATCACCAACACATCAGTCATATGGTGACACTGTACTGCACTGGTGACAGTATGTACAAAAATTGTGAAAAAAAATATTAAAACTTCTTTATTTTCAACAAAATGTGTGACAAAATATTGCAAATTCAAAAAAGTTGCCATGCCTCTTACAAAATACCTTGGACTGTCTACTTTTCAAAACGGGGTCATTTGGGACAGGGTTGGACTGACCATATGTGCTTTTGGGCACTGCCCGAGGGCCGGGGGCTAGTAGGGGGTCCCATGTCGCCTGCCGTTATCCCACTATACTCAAGGAAGCTATCAGCATTGTAGTAAAGCGGGGTATAATACAGGCAGACTATTAGTTGTGAGCTGGAGCTGGCATGGGGGAGAGGATTACACAGCAGAAGCTCTAAGCTTGTGTTACTTACACTTTAAGCTGTGGATTGTAAAAACAACATCTGATTTTCAGCATTTCAGATTTGATGGCGCTAACAGCAAACTGGAACTAAAAGTGAAAGTCGGTAAAGCTGACCTGCTCTTTGTATGACCGCTATGACTTGCTGGCATTCATAGAAGAACCGTGGGTGTTAATGATTATTTATCTGCAGCAAGGCAGTGCTATATTGCTTTCTTTCTCAACCTTTGCACTAAACCTTTGCTTCTGTTCACTGTCTTCAGAGAAAGTGAGAGTACGAAAAAATAATCTCCTCTCTGTATACAAGCTCTGCAATGACATGCTGAAGTTGGTGGAAAATCCGTGACTGTTGACCGCTGCTTGTCTGCTGCAGGAAAATGCTACACTGTTGCTTTCCTCTATCCTTGCATTCAAGCTTACTTAAAGTGAAAGTCTTGCCTCCGCTCACTGTCTCCATGATTTATTTACACTGAGCATATAAAGCTTGCTGACAGAGGTGTAACTGGAACCTTCAGGACCCCAGTGCAAGAAAACATGAAGGACCCCCAACCTGGGCCCTTCCCACTGATCCCAGGGCCCTTTACTCCCATTTCAGAATCCTTTATTATGATCCCACAGCAGGACCCTTTCACATGTGTCTGCCGCAGGCCTCCTTCCTGGTGTCTTGGGCCCCCCTATGAGACTGGTCTCATGTGCAAACTTTGCAACCCTGTTAGTTCCACCACTGATGTCAATAGGACTGTGCATGGTGTCAGTCATTAGGACCATGGACGGTGTCAATATGGCAGTGGAATTTGTCAGTACTGCAGTGGATACTGTCAGTAGGGCAGTGAATGAGGTCAGTAGTTTTTATTTTAGTTATTTTTTTGTTATTTTTTTACCATTTCTTTATTTTTTTTTTACAATTATATTTTTTATTACTTTTTTCAATTTTTTGTAAAGGGCATCATTGGGAGGCTTTGATGAGATATCAGGGATCAAAACAGACCTCTGATGTTTCACCTTTGAGACAGAGAAATGAGATTGAGGACACAGCCCTCAATCTCCATCTCTACAGCCTCAGGTGCACTGAATGAATGGACAGGAATAGCTCTGTTCAGAGCTTCCCCTTCATTCACACATTGAAGCATAGTAAATACAGTTTACTATACTTCAGTTATGAATGGACACAGCAGCTATCAGTACCGATGACTCAGGGTATCCATTTAGAAAAGGAAGGGGGCAATAAATTACTTGTTTACCTGGCAGCAGCCATTGGGAGAGAGGAGGAGGGAACACCAGCAGTGCTGAAGGAGGTGAGAGGGGCTCAGGTGCAGCAGGGACTGGATAGAAGGGGGCAGCAGGGATTGTATATAGAGGAACCAATGCCCTTCATTTTCCTCCTGCAGCCACCCGCCGGCGGGAGGATTTACCCCTTTCCTGACCAGGCCATTTTTTTGCTATACAGCACTGCGTCACTTTAACTGACAATTGCGCGGTCGTGCGACGTTGTACCCAAACAAAATTTATGTCCTTTTTTTTCCCATAAATAGAGCTTTCTTTTGGTGGTATTTGATCACCTCTGGGGTTTTTATTTTTTGCCCTATAAACAAAAAATTCTGACAATTTTGAAAAAAAAAACAATATTTTTTTAAAATTTTTGCTATAATAAATATCCAAAAAAAAAAAAAGTCTTCATAAATTTAGGCCAATATATATTCTGCTACATATTTTGGGTTTAAAAAATCCCAATAAGTGTATATTGATTGGTTTGTGCAAAAGTTATACCGTCTACAAACTACGGGATAGATTTATGGACCTTTAATTTTTTATGGCTTTTACTGATAATGGCGGCAATCAGCGATTTTTAGCGAGATTGCGACATTGCGGCGGACAAATCTGACCCTAAGTGACACTTTTTGGGGACCAGTGACACCAATACAGTGATCAGTGCTAAAAAAATGCCCTGATTACTGTATAAATAACACTGGCAAGGGTTAATATCAGGGGCAATCAAAGAGTTAAATGTGTTCCCTGTTTGTGCATACTGTGCGGGGGAAGTATTGACAGGAAGAACACAGAAAATGCTGTTCCTGATTATTAGGAACAGAAGATCTCTATGTTCTTCCCTGTCAGAACGGGGATCTGCCTTGTTTACATAGACAGATCCCTGTTCTGCATCTCTGTGGAGCGATCGCGGGTGGCTGGCGGACATCGGCTCCTCCTCCATGCAGCGGGCGCATGCCCATACTATCTATTGCATGAAACAACATACATGCATGTTGTTTTTTTCAATAGAACCGCCCTGCTGCAGTATATATGTGGTGGGCGGTCTTTAACTGGTTAATGGAGAATTATACAGAAAAAAAGATAAATTAAATCCCAAGTGCTTTTTTTTACCACTACTATTCCTTTATACTTGCTTATGAAATTTACAAATGCAGCCATGTAGAAATTGGGTAAGAGGTTTAGCACTGGGGAAACACTTTTTGAAAGATAAAAAGTGCATTTTATATACAACTATATAGATCAGACCAAAATGCTGGACAAATGAGGAGGAAAGAGGGACAGAGGGACTTTGTTCCAAATCAGGGACAGTCCCTCAAAATCAGGGACTGTTGGGAGCTATGCTCATGAGGATGAACCATGTGTGTGAATTACAGTTTAGCTGGTGCAAGAAGGTGGCATACTGCTTTTCTTCTATTGCTGCTTTAAAGCATTTGCGTGTAGTGCAATATGTAGATATGTAGGGCTCTGTGTGGGTGTGGCTTGAGTGTAAGCAGGGACAAAGTGGGCCCCATTAACTCCTATTGCCGAGGGCCCCATGAGTTGTCAGTCCGCCCCTGGCTTGGGGGTATTTGTGCTACTGTATCTTGGCCTTTTAGAGATAGACCATCCATCGGGATTGATCAATATTTAAGTATGTATACCATAGTTTGTGGACTCTATAATATACACTAATTTGGGATATTTATTTAATATTTATTAGTGGTTCCAAATTAATAATAATACTGCAGTAGGGAACAGACACAAAAGATACGCTCAGCATCTTTCCAAATAACTATTCTGCTTTATTATCACGCAATTGAAGGTTTTTATATACATGATTACGTAGGTATCACATTAATATTACAATCGTACGTTTATGGTAACAAGGGGCATTACATAGGCAGGCTAATTCTAATCAGGACTCAAAAGAATGCAAACATGTAATGAAAATAATATTAGTGCCGTGTGCACAGCGAGGGCAATGTGCAATACATATAAAATAGAACACAATTATATACAGAACTTACAAATTTCCTCTACAGTCTCCTCTCTTTTGATCAATATTTTGATCACTAACCATACCTGCTATCACCTTTAACCTGGAACCTCCAAACGCTTAGGCAGAGGTAGTCCTGACCAAAGAGGCAAAAAAACTCCATTGTGGGGAATATAATAGCTGAGCAGCTTTTTCATTACAAAATGACTTTTCATTGGGAAAAAAAATGATTGATAAGACATATTTACAGAGTACTGGCTGTACACTCCTGTGGCCAGAATGGCTTCTAGCTGAATTGTTGGCATGCTGACTTATCAGCATATGTAAAGACAGATACTTTGACATAAAATGGAAGAGGTACAAAAGACGAATATGACTTCAACATGGCTAAACTACTTTTCAAATCACTACATATATATATATAAAGTGCCTTGCAAAAGTATTCACTCCCTTTGGCTTTTTACCTATTTTGTTACATTACATCCTAGTTCAATGTTTTTTTAATCTGAATTATATGCGATGGATCAGAACACAATAGTCTAAGTTGGTGAAGTAAAATTAGAAAAATATATACATAAAACTATTTTTCAGAAATAAAAAACTGATAATTGGCATGTGCGTATGTATTCACCCCCTTTGTTATGAAGCCCATAAAAAGCTCTGGTGCAACCAATTACCTTCAGAAGTCACATAATTAGTCACATAATTAGTCACATAATTAGTGAAATGATGTCCACATGTGTGCAATCTAAGTGTCGCATGATCTGTCATTACATATACACAAAAGGCCCCAGCGGCTGCAATACCTAAGCAAGAGGCACCACTGACCAAACACTGCCATGAAGACCAAGGAACTCTCCAAACAATTAAGGGACAATGTTGTTGAGAAGTACAAGTCAGGGTTAGGTTATAAAAAAATATCCAAATCTTTGATGATCCCTAGGAGCACCATCAAATCTAACATTACCAAATGGAAAGAACATGGCACAACAGCAAACCTGCCAAGAGACGGCCGCACACCAAAACTCATGGACCGGGCAAGGAGAACATTAATCAGAGAGGCAGCACAGAGACTTAAGGTAACCCTGGAGGAGCTGCAGAGTTCCACAGCATAGACTGGAGTATCTGTACATAGGATGACAATAAGCCGTATGCTCCATAGAGTTGGGCTTTATGGGAGAGTGGCCAGAAGAAAGCCATTACTTTCAGCAAAAAACAAAATGGTATTGGTAACGGTTTTGAGTTTGCGAAAAGGCATGTGGGAGACTCCCAAAATGTATGGAGGAAGGTGCTCTGGTCTGATGAGACTAAAATTGAACTTTTTGGCCATCAAAGAAAACGCTATGTCTGGCGCAAACCCAACACATCACATCACCCAAAGAACACCATCCCCACAGTTAAACATGGTGGTGGCAGCATCATGCTATGGGGATGTTTTTCAGCAGTCAGGACTGGGAAACTGGTCAGAGTTGAGGGAAAGATGGATGGTGCTAAATACAGGGATTTTCTTGAGCAAAACCTGTACCACTCTGTGTGTGATTTGAGGCTAGGACAGAGGTTCACCTTCCAGCAGGACAATGACCCCAAACACACTGCTAAAGGAACACTTGAGTGGTTTAAGGGGAAACATGTAAATGTGTTGGAATGGCCTAGTCAAAGCCCAGACCTTAATCCAAAAGAAAATCTGTGGTCAGACTTAAAGATTGCTGTTCACAAGCACAAACCATCCAACTTGAAGGAGCTGGAGCAGTTTTACCAGGAGGAATGGGCAAAAATCCCAGTGAGAAGATGTGGCAAGCTCATAGAGACTTATCCAAAGTGACTTGGAGCTGTGATAGCCACAAAAGGTGGCTCTACAAAGTATTGACTTTAGGGGGTGAAAATAACTTTTTCTGTTATTTTGTCCTATTTGTTGTTTACTTCACAATAAAAAAATCTTCAAAGTTGTGGGCATGTTCTGTAAATTAAATGATGCAAATCCTCAAACAATCCATGTTAATTCCAGGTTGTGAGACAACAAAACAAAAAAAATACCAAGGGGGGGTGAATACTTTTGCAAGGCATTGTATGTTAAGTTAATTGATTGTCTGTCTTCGGCCTTCCAGCTTCTTGCTGAGGTATGCATAAAACAGGGGGAAACAAGGGTGGGACTTTATATGAGGCTATGAATTGATAGGTTCATATGCCTCCATACCTAATATATTGAGAAAAGGGGGGAATTATGGGCCTTTAAATGAAGCACACTACTAAAGAATAAAATGCAATCATGTTTATTGATCCTAGTAAACAATCATATGATAGTGATAAACTTTATATAATCAATGACAACAGATGACAACTTGATATTGCATGTATATACATATATTCCAGCATAAATTAGAATTATAGATTGATAATAAAGGTAATAATATGTTGCCTGTTGACATAATAGACAAATGAATCTCAAACATATATTTTGCAATGATGTAGCATGCAAGAGTAGCTCTGCGCATTTCATGGGTATTCCCAATCATCAGGAGCAATTAAAAGTAGATGCATTTATAATAAAAAATAGGAGTAAATGCAAAGTACTCTAATGGTTGGGACAGAGGGGGATAAAGGGAAGAGCGGGAACAAACAATTCTCAAACACTCTTACCTACAGGTAGATTCAATGTACAAATAGCGGTGTTATAGACAATCTGTGGTCAGACCTAAAGATTGCTGTTCACAAGCACAAACCATCCAACTTGAAGGAGCTGGAGCAGTTTTGCCAGGAGGAATGGGCAAAAATCCCAGTGGTAAGATGTGACAAGCTCATAGAGACTTATCCAAAGCGACTTGGAGCTGTGATAGCCACAAAAGGTGACTCTACAAAGTATTGACTTTAGGGGAGTAAATATTTATGCACATTGACTTTTTCTGTTATTTTGTCCTATTTGTTGTTTGCTTCACAATGATAAAAAAAAAAAAAATCTTCAAAGTTGTGGGCATGTTCTGTAAATTAAATGATGCAAATCCTCAAACAATCCATGTTAATTCCAGGTTATGAGACAACAAAACACGAAAAATGCAAAGGGGGGGGGGTGAATACTTTTGCAAGGCACTGTATATATATATATATATATATATATATATATATATATATATATATATATATATATATATATATATATATATATATATATATATATATATATATATATATATATATATATCCCTTACAATTAAAGTATTTGAATAAATAGTACCCCAGACTGATCGCAAGAGGGAAACAAATCAAACACAGCGTTTTCTTTAATTAGTCATTTTTGCAGTGTCTGGTGTGGATCCAGGTGACTTTCCAGGTGGATTCCTTCAAGTTTTGCAACATTGTACATGAAATAGATGCTATATTGAATCTCCAAACATTTCCTTATATATAAATGTCTCTTAACAATCCACAAGTCACCTGGCTTTAGTTTTAGATCCTTCCAAAATTTTAGAATCTGGAATTGGGGAGAAAACACATAAATTAGTTTGCCAAAAACCTTAAAAGATCAGCAACATTCTCTGTGAGATCCAAATGGAGGACTTCAGCTGCTGAGACAAAATATTAGCACGTGACGTGAGTAACACACTCCCAAACCAGATCCCATAGGGAGAGAGTCCAACATTCCCTTAGGGGCTTGATAAAAAATAAGAAAACATTCAGGCAAAAGTTTTCTAGTTTCTTACTCTACTTTTTTCGGCCACACTGTAGACAGTAGGGAGTGTAAAAATAAAACTTCAAAACTTCTAGTAAGGACTAGGGATGAAACGAACACCCCCCGGTTCGGTTCACATCAGAACATGTGAACAAGCAAAAAATTTGTTCGAACACGCGAACACCGTTAAAGTCTATGGGACACGAACATGAATAATCAAAAGTGCTAATTTTAAAGGCTTATAGTTATTGTCATAAAAAGTGTTTGGGGACCTGGGTCCTGCCCCAGGGGACATGTATCAATGCAAAAAGAAGTTTTAAAAGCTGACTTTTTTTGGGAGCAGTGATTTTAATAATGCTTACAGTGAAACAATAAACGTGTAATATTCCTTTAAATTTTGTACCTGGGGGGTGTCTATAGTATGCCTGTAAAGGGGCGCATGTTTCCCGTGTTTAGAACAGTCTGACAGCAAAATGACATTTCAAAGGAAAAAAAGTCATTTAAAACTACTCGCGGCTATAATGAATTGTCGGTCCGACAATACACATAAAAGTTCATTGATAAAAATGACATGGGATTTCCCCAAAGGGGAACCCCGAACCAAAATAAAAAAAAATGGTGTGGAGGTCCCCCTAAATTCCATACCAGGCCCTTCAGGTCTGGTATGGATATTAAGGGGAACCCCACGCCAAAATTTAAAAAAATGGAGTGGGGTCCCCTTAAAAATCCATACCAGACCCTTATCCGAGCATGCAACCTGGCAGGCCACAGGAAAAGAGGGGGGGACGAGAGAGTGCCCCCCCTCCTGAACCATACCAAACCACATGCCCTCAACATTGGGAGGGTGCTTTGAGTTAGCCCCCCAAAGCACCTTGTCCCCATGTTCATGGGGAGAAGGGCCTCATCCCCACAACCCTTGCCCGGTAGTTGTGGGGATCTGCGGGTGGGGAGCTTATCGGAATCTGGAAGCCCCCTTTAACAAGGGGACCCCCAGATATATAAGAAGTGTCAGAAGAAGCAAAGCGTCACACGGCTGAAGACTCCCACTGAGGCGGATCGTGCGGACGGAGCGGAGAAGAAGCCTGGAGGAAGATGCTGGACGAGAAGAGCGGAGGAAGAAGAAGATGGAGAAGAAGAAGAAAATGAAGAAGAAGATGGAGGAAGAAGAAGAACACAGAAAGAACACCAAAAGAAAGAAGATGGAAGAAGAAGCCGAAAGAAGAAGAAATTAATAAAGGACTTGTCAAAAAACGTCTCTTGTGTTTTTTAACCTTTTTGACACTTTTTTTGTGAAATGGTAGGGGTATATCTGTACCCCATTACCAATTTACACAGCGGATGGGATCTGGGGTTTCCTTGTTAAAGGGGGCTTCCAGATTCCGATAAGCCCCCCACCCGCAGACCCCCACAACCACCGGACAAGGGTTGTGGGAATGAGGCCCTTCTCCCCATTAACATGGGGACAAGGTGCTTTCGGGGGCTACCTCAAAGCACCCTCCCAATGTTGAGGGCATGTGGCCTGGTTCAGGAGGGGGGGGCGCTCTCTCATCCCCCCCTCTTTTCCTGCAGCCTGCCAGATTGCGTGCTCGGATAAGGGTCTGGTATGGATTTTTGGGGGGACCCCACGCCATTTTTTTTAATTCTGGTGCGGGGTTCCTCTTAAAATCCATACCAGACCTGAAGGGTCTGGTATGGATTTTAAGGGGGGCCCCACACTTTTTTTGTAATTTTGGCGCGGGGTTCCCCTTAATATCCATATTAGACCTGAAGGGCCTGGTATGGAATTTAGGGGGACCCCCACGCCATTTTTTTTTATTTTGGCGCGGGGTTCCCCTTAATATCCATACCAGGCCCTTCAGGTCTGGTATGGATTTTGAGAGGAACCCCGCGCCAAAATGTAAAAAAAAATGGGGTGGGGTCCCCCCAAAAATCCATACCAGGCCCTTATCCGAGCACGCAACCTGGCAGGCCACAGGAAAAGAGGGGGGATGAGAGAGGATGAGAGAGCACCCCCCTCCTGAACCAGGCCACATGCCCTAAAAAAACCCCACGCATTTTTTTTTTAAATTTTGGTTTCCGGGTTCCCATGTGGGGAAATCCCATGCCGTTTTTATCATTGAACTTTTATGTGTATTGTCGGACCGACAATTCATTATAGCTGCGAATAGTTTTAAATGACTTTTTCCTTTGAAATGTCATTTTGCTGTCAGACTGTTCTAAACATGGGAAACATGTGCCCCTTTACAGGCATACTATAGACTCCCCCCCAGGTACGAAATTTAAAGGAATATTACACTTTTATTGTTTCACTTTAAGCATTATTAAAATCACTGCTCCTTTAAAATTTCTTTTTGTATTGATACCAGGTCTCCAAACACTTTTTATGACAATACCATGCATATAAGCCTTTAAAATTAGCACTTTTGATTTCTCCCATAGACTTTTAAAGGGTGTTCTGCGGCTTTCAAATTTGCCGCGAACACCGCAAATTGTTCGCTGTCCGGCGAACTGGCGAACAGCCGATGTTCGAGTCGAACATGAGTTCGACTCGAACTCAAAGCTCATCCCTAGTAAGGACTCTCCTATAAAAATGATTTCCTCTGTTACTCTCTGTAGATTCTGCACTCTGTACTTACAAACTACTTCTGATAACACTTTTTACTGTGGCCTTTGCAGTAGCATTTGCCACTGGACATCCAGAAAACATGTGCATACAGACAAAATGCATACTCATAAGATCCTGACTTGTGCATCTGGATATATCTTTTAGTAATTTCTGAAAGGGATGTTCAGCTTTTGGTAACACCTTTGGTAACAGGTTAAACAAGAATTTGTATGTTATAAAAAACAACTGTGGAGAACCCTGGCTCTATCCCACCCTAATTTACTAAGGCAGTCATAACTGCTTGTGACTGATGACACGGGCCATGTGTCAAGCTGGAGGGAAAAGAGTGTCTGGTAGACATAAATGATCACCTTTTCCAAAGTCCTGTTTCATAAGAAGTTGCCCCCTGTGGACCACTTGTTCTTCTCGTTCTGGGGTCCTTAAAGTTGAATTATTAATCCCAGCTATACTGGGCCAGAACTAGGGTGGAATCTGTGAATTGCACAGACCCAGCAAGTGTCCAGGGCTGTAAATGCAGCATTCTTATGCCCATACACACGGTCGGATTTTCCGACGGAAAATGTGTGATAGGACCTTGTTGTCGGAAATTCCGACCGTGTGTAGGCTCCATTACACATTTTCCATCAGATTTTCCGACACACAAAGTTTGAGAGCAGGCTATAAAATTTTCCGACAACAAAATCTGTTGTCGGAATTTCCGATCGTGTGTACACAAATCCGACGCACAAAGTGCCACGCATGCTCAGAATAAATAAAGAGATGAAAGCTATTGGCTACTGCCCTGTTTATAGTCCCGATGTACGTGTTTTACGTCACCGCGTTCAGAATGATCGGATTTTCCGACAACTTTGTGTGACCGTGTGTATGCAAGACAAGTTTGAGCCAACATCCGTCGGAAAAAATCCTAGGATTTTGTTGTCGGAATCTCCGATCAATGTCCGACCATGTGTACGGGGCATTAGAGTCACCTGGTCTGCTTCCATGTGTGAGTTTTAAAGTTAATTTGGCTACCTCAGCAAAAAGAAAAGGGGGGAACTATGGGACTTTAAATGAAGCACACTACTAAAGAATAAAATGCAATCATGTTTATTGTTTCCTAGTAAACAATCATATGATAGTGATAAACTTTATATAATCAATGACAACAGATGACAACTTGATATTGCATGTATATACATATATTCCAGCATAAATTAGAATTATAGATTGATAATAAAGGTAACTAGAAAATGCATTTCCTGAGGAAAATGCGTGGGAATGCTGAATTGCTAAAACGGCCCCCAGCAAAATTGCCCCCATCATATTGCCATCAAAACTGTCCCATCATATTGCCACCATCAAAACTGCCCCATCAGAATTGCCCCATCAAAACTGCACCATCATATTGCCACCATCAAAACTGCCCCATCAGAATTGCCCTATCAAAACCGCCCCATCATATTGCCACCATCAAAACTGCCCCATCATATTGCCACCATCAAAACTGCCCCATCAGAATTACCCCATCAAAACTGCCCCATCATATTCCTCTATTATAAATCAGTACATGGTGTGTCTGTCCCCTCCCCCGGGCTCTGTAATCAAAGCTGAGATGCTCCAGCCACCTCCCCCCCTGTGTATAACAGAAGTTTTGGTAACCATGGCAACAAAACAAACAGTACACTCTGATTAATGGCTAAAATTTCCTGAAATGACCTCTAAACAAATGGCCGTATTTTAAAAACTATACATCCTACAGCGAAGATCTTTATATTGTGAGAATCACAAGACCCAGACCTAGATTGTGATACATAGTATGTCTCTGAAATATTAAAATTGAAGGCACGGTCGCAGTTTAGAAATTGCCCTTCAAATTTGAAGGGGCTAGAGTGTAGTTTCAATGAATGTCAATGGACGGCGTGAGTTGCAAACAAATGGTCATATTGTGAAAACTATCAGGACTATGGCTTAGCCGTGGACATGTTTAGTGGCAGCAGGGATAGCTGAACGTTTTGATATAAGATTTGTGTAGGTGGGCTTGAAAATGAGGGAGTGGCGGCAGTTTAGAAATCATGTTCTGATTTTTCAGCTTTTGTCCCCTCCCCTGGGCTCTAATCAGAGCTGAGATGCTCCAGCCACCTCCCCCCCTGTGTATAATAGAAGCTTTGGTAACCATGGCAACAAAACATACACAGTACACTCTGATTAATGGCTAAAATTTCTTGAAATGACCTCTAAACAAAAAGCTTTTTCTCAAAAACTGTAAAAGATATAAAACTGAAAAGCTATAGCCAGATAGCTGAATATTTTGTGAACATTTTAAAGTTTGTTTGGTGTCTCTAGGTGAAAGTATGAAGGAGCTGAAACTTTTGGGAGCGGAAGAAAAATTTAAGGATTTCAAGCATGCTCCCATTGACTTCAATGTTAAAAAAAAGTGATAAAAAGCTTAATATTTTAAAAAGTATAAATGGTAGAAAAAAAGTTGAAAAAGAGCACACCTCAGCTAAAAGAGACGAACATTTTGATAGTTGAATGGTTTTAATAGCTGAAAGTATGCAGAAGTTACGCATTACCGAAAAACGTACGGAATAAGAAGAAGAAAAAAAAGAACTAGAAAATGCATTTCCTGGGGAAAATGCGTGGGAATGCTGAATAGCTAAATTGCTAAAATGGCCGCCATCAAAACTGCCCCATCATACTGCCATCAAAACTGCCCCATCAGAATTGCCCCATCAAAATTGTCCCCATTAAAACTGCCCCATCATATTGCCACCATAAAAACTGCCCCATCAGAATTGCCCCATCAAAACTGCCCCATCATATTGCCACCATCAAAACTGCCCCCATCAAAATTGCCCCATCATATTGCCACCTTTAAAACTGCTCCATTAAAATTGTCCTCATCAAAACTGCCCCATCATATTGCCACCATCAAAACTGCCCCATCATATTGCCACCATCAAAACTGCCCCATCAGAATTGTCCCATCAAAACTGCCCCATCATATTGCCACCATCAAAACTGACCCATCAGAATTGCCCCATCAAAACTGCCCCATCATATTGCCACCATCAAAACTGCCCCATCAGAATTACCCCATCAAAACTGCCCCTCATATTCCTCTATTATAAATCAGTACATGGTGTGTCTCTCCCCTCCCCCGGGCTCTGTAATCAGAGCTGAGATGCTCCAGCCACCTCCCCCCCTGTGTATAACAGAAGCTTTGGTAACCATGGCAACAAAACAAACACAGTACACTCTGATTAATGGCTAAAATTTCCTGAAATGACCTCTAAACAAATGGCCGTATTTTAAAAACTATACATCCTACAGCGAAGATCTTTATATTGTGAGAATCACAAGACCCAGACCTAGATTTTGATACATAGTATGTCTCTGAAATATTAAAATTGAAGGCACGGTCGCAGTTTAGATATTGCCCTTCAAATTTGAAGGGGCTAGAGTGTAGTTTCAATGAATGTCAATGGACGGCGTGAGTTGCAAACAAATGGTCATATTGTGAAAACTATCAGGACTATGGCTTAGCCGTGGACATGTTTAGTGGCAGCAGGGATAGCTGAACGTTTTGATATAAGATTTGTGTAGGTGGGCTTGAAAATGAGGGAGTGGCGGCAGTTTAGAAATCATGTTCTGATTTTTCAGCTTTTGTCCCCTCCCCTGGGCTCTAATCAGAGCTGAGATGCTCCAGCCACCTCCCCCCTGTGTATAACAGAAGCTTTGGTGACCATGGCAACAAAACATACACAGTACACTCTAATTAATGGCTAAAATTTCTTGAAATTACCTCTAAACAAAAAGCTTTTTCTCAAAAACTGTAAAAGATATAAAACTGAAAAGCTATAGCCAGATAGCTGAATATTTTGTGAACATTTTAAAGTTTGTTTGGTGTCTCTAGGTGAAAGTATGAAGGAGCTGAAACTTTTGGGAGCGGAAGAAAAATTTAAGGATTTCAAGCATGCTCCCATTGACTTCAATGTTAAAAAAAAGTGATAAAAAGCTTAATATTTTAAAAAGTATAAATGGTAGAAAAAAAGTTGAAAAAGAGCACACCTCAGCTAAAAGAGACGAACATTTTGATAGTTGAATGGTTTTAATAGCTGAAAGTATGCAGAAGTTACGCATTACCGAAAAACGTACGGAATAAGAAGAAGAAAAAAAAGAACTAGAAAATGCATTTCCTGGGGAAAATGCGTGGGAATGCTGAATAGCTAAATTGCTAAAATGGCCGCCATCAAAACTGCCCCATCATACTGCCATCAAAACTGCCCCATCAGAATTGCCCCATCAAAATTGTCCCCATTAAAACTGCCCCATCATATTGCCACCATAAAAACTGCCCCATCAGAATTGCCCCATCAAAACTGCCCCATCATATTGCCACCATCAAAACTGCCCCCATCAAAATTGCCCCATCATATTGCCACCTTTAAAACTGCTCCATTAAAATTGTCCTCATCAAAACTGCCCCATCATATTGCCACCATCAAAACTGCCCCATCATATTGCCACCATCAAAACTGCCCCATCAGAATTGTCCCATCAAAACTGCCCCATCATATTGCCACCATCAAAACTGACCCATCAGAATTGCCCCATCAAAACTGCCCCATCATATTGCCACCATCAAAACTGCCCCATCAGAATTACCCCATCAAAACTGCCCCTCATATTCCTCTATTATAAATCAGTACATGGTGTGTCTCTCCCCTCCCCCGGGCTCTGTAATCAGAGCTGAGATGCTCCAGCCACCTCCCCCCCTGTGTATAACAGAAGCTTTGGTAACCATGGCAACAAAACAAACACAGTACACTCTGATTAATGGCTAAAATTTCCTGAAATGACCTCTAAACAAATGGCCGTATTTTAAAAACTATACATCCTACAGCGAAGATCTTTATATTGTGAGAATCACAAGACCCAGACCTAGATTTTGATACATAGTATGTCTCTGAAATATTAAAATTGAAGGCACGGTCGCAGTTTAGATATTGCCCTTCAAATTTGAAGGGGCTAGAGTGTAGTTTCAATGAATGTCAATGGACGGCGTGAGTTGCAAACAAATGGTCATATTGTGAAAACTATCAGGACTATGGCTTAGCCGTGGACATGTTTAGTGGCAGCAGGGATAGCTGAACGTTTTGATATAAGATTTGTGTAGGTGGGCTTGAAAATTAGGGAGTGGCGGCAGTTTAGAAATCATGTTCTGATTTTTCAGCTTTTGTCCCCTCCCCTGGGCTCTAATCAGAGCTGAGATGCTCCAGCCACCTCCCCCCTGTGTATAACAGAAGCTTTGGTAACCATGGCAACAAAACATACACAGTACACTCTAATTAATGGCTAAAATTTCTTGAAATTACCTCTAAACAAAAAGCTTTTTCTCAAAAACTGTAAAAGATATAAAACTGAAAAGCTATAGCCAGATAGCTGAATATTTTGTGAACATTTTAAACTTTGTTTGGTGTCTCTAGGTGAAAGTATGAAGGAGCTGAAACTTTTGGGAGCGGAAGAAAAATTTAAGGATTTCAAGCATGCTCCCATTGACTTCAATGTTAAAAAAAAGTGATAAAAAGCTTAATATTTTAAAAAGTATAAATGGTAGAAAAAAAGTTGAAAAAGAGCACACCTCAGCTAAAAGAGACGAACATTTTGATAGTTGAATGGTTTTAATAGCTGAAAGTATGCAGAAGTTACGCATTACCGAAAAACGTACGGAATAAGAAGAAGAAAAAAAAGAATAATAAAAAAACGAATAACAATAGTGGGACTGCTAAAGCATTCCCACTAATAATAAAAAAACGAATAACAATAGTGGGACTGCTAAAGCATTCCCACTAATAATATGTTGCCTGTTGACATAATAGACAAATGAATCTCAAACATATATTTTGCAATGATGTAGCATGTAACAGTAGCTTTACGTGTTTCATGGGTATTCCCAATTATCAGGAGCAATTAAAAGTAGATGTATCTATAATAGAAAATGTTGCCATGTTGCCTTCAGCTGTCAACACCGCTATTTGTACATTGAATCTACCTGTAGGTAAGAGTGTTTGAGAATTGTTTGTTCCCCCTCTTCCCTTTATCCCCCTCTTTCCCAACCATTAGAGTACTTTGCATTTACTCCTATTTTTTATTATAGATACATCTACTTTTAATTGCTCCTGATGATTGGGAATACCCATGAAATGCGCAGAGCTACTGTTGCATGCTACATCATTGCAAAATATATGTTTGAAATTCATTTGTCTATTATGTTAACAGGCAACATATTATTACCTTTATTATCAATCTATAATTCGAATTTATGCTGGAATATATGTATATACATGCAATATCAAGTTGTCATCTGTTGTCATTGATTATATAAAGTTTATCACTATCATATGATTGTTTACTAGGATCAATAAACATGATTACATTTTATTCTTTAGTAGTGTGCTTTATTTAAAGGCCCATAATCCCCCCCTTTTCTCAATATATTAGGTATGGAGGCATATGAACCAATTCATAGCCTCATATAAAGTCCCACCCTTGTTTCCCCCTGTTTTATGCATACCTCAGCAAGAAGCTGGAAGGCCGAAGACAGACAATCAATTAACTTAACATACAGTGCCTTGCAAAAGTATTCACCCCCCTTGGTATTTTTTTTGTTTTGTTGTCTCACAACCTGGAATTAACATGGATTGTTTGAGGATTTGCATCATTTAATTTACAGAACACGCCCACAACTTTGAAGATTTTTTTATTGTGAAGCAAACAACAAATAGGAAAAAATAACAGAAAAAGTTATTTTCACCCCCCTAAAATCAATACTTTGTAGAGCCACCTTTTGTGGCTATCACAGCTCCAAGTCACTTTGGATAAGTCTCTATGAGCTTGCCACATCTTCTCACTGGGATTTTTGCCCATTCCTCCTGGTAAAACTGCTCCAGCTCCTTCAAGTTGGATGGTTTGTGCTTGTGAACAGCAATCTTTAAGTCTGACCACAGATTTTCTTTTGGATTAAGGTCTGGGCTTTAACTAGGCCATTCCAACACATTTACATGTTTCCCCTTAAACCACTCAAGTGTTCCTTTAGCAGTGTGTTTGGGGTCATTGTCCTGCTGGAAGGTGAACCTCCGTCCTAGCCTCAAATCACACACAGAGTGGTACAGGTTTTGCTCAAGAATATCCCTGTATTTAGCACCATCCATTTTTCCCTCAACTCTGACCAGTTTCCCAGTCCTGACTGCTGAAAAACATCCCCATAGCATGATGCTGTCACCACCATGTTTAACTGTGGGGATGGTGTTCTTTGGGTGATGTGATGTGTTGGGTTTGCGCCAGACATAGCGTTTTCTTTGATAGCCAAAAAGTTCAATTTTAGTCTCATCAGACCAGAGCACCTTCCTCCATACATTTTGGGAGTCTCCCACATGCCTTTTGGCAAACTCAAAACCGTTACCAATACCATTTTGTTTTTTGCTGAAAGTAATGGTTTTCTTCTGGCCACTCTGCCATAAAGCCCAACTCTATGCAGCGTACGGCTTATAGTTGTCCTATGTACAGATACTCCAGTCTCTACTGAGGAACTCTGCAGCTCCTCCAGGGTTACCTTAGGTCTCTGTGCTGCCTCTCTGATTACTGTCCTTCTTGCCCGTTCTATGAGTTTTGGTGTGCGGCCGTCTCCTGGCAGGTTTGCTGTTGTGCCATGTGCCATGTTCTTTCCATTTGGTTATGACAGATTTGATGGTGCTCCTGGGGATAATCAAAGATTTGGATATTTTTTTATAACCTAACCCTGACTTGTACTTCTCAACAACATTGTCCCTTACTTGTTTGGAGAGTTCCTTGGTCTTCATGGCAGTGTTTGGTTAGTGGTGCATCTTGCTTAGGTGGTGCAGCCTCTTGGGCCTTTCAAAAAGGTGTGTATATGTAATGACAGATCATGTGACACTTAGATTGCACACAGGTGGACATCATTTCACTAATTGTGACTTTTGAAGGTAATTGGTTGCACCAGAGCTTTTAATGGGCTTCATAACAAAGGGGGTGAATACATACGCACATGCCAATTATCAGTTTTTTATTTCTGAAAGATAGTTTTATGTACATATTTTTTTGATTTTATAAAATTAATTAAAGGTGTGGGTGTGGCGCTGTTCTAATTAAGAAACCAATGTAAAAATAAATAAATATAGTCCTGTGGCATATATAGTGGCTCTATAGTGCCATAATAGACTCACCTATGATAAGTGAAAAAATATATTGGTGTATCCCGAAGGTAAATCACAAATGACTGCAAACCAAACAGGTGAACGCAAAATTGAAAATAAATAAAATTATTGTGACAAACTTTTCAAAAGTGTGGATATTAATACCATGTAAAAAGATGGTGTGTTCCACTGTGATACATGGTTAACATGGCATACATCGATGAAATTAATAAAAACAAATGTGAAAATAGGGAGGGGGGGCGGCAAGCGGAATAAGTGACTGGTGCTTAATGAAGCAATAATATTTGTATATAGTCCTTGTAAAGTGCACGTGTGACAAATAGTGCTGGTAACTTGATTTTCTCGATAGACAAGTGTATTCAATGCAGTCCTCTAATGCTTGTTTTCATTGGTGACAGTGTTTTTAAAATCTTGTGCTCTTTTTTTTTTTTTCCCTTTTTTTCTCCTTTCTTTTTTTTTTTTTTTCCTTTTCCCTTTCTTTTTTTGTAGCTGTTGACATTTCATTTTTTTTTTTCAAATATAACTTTTATTAACACCCACAACGGGCAAAGTCAGGTCAATACAACAGAAAAGATAGACAATATAACATATGGATTACAACTGCAATATAACCCTATTTGTTTATATCTGCGGTGCCGTTCAGTATAGATATTTTAGGGCCAGTCCCCAACCGGCACCGCCCCTTATTATCTACTGGGAAAAGTATATAGAAGGGATTCAGGTAACAAACCTAACTACGCTCGTTTCTTTTTCCCTTTTCCTATTTCTAATCTATTAACAAAAAACAAAACCAAACAAAAAAAAAAAAAAAACGAGCCGAGAAGGATGGCCAAGGTGTGTAAAGAATAGCATTCATGCATGAGTCTCCTGTCTAAGGAGGGCTACTCCCTCCGTAGAATAGATGAACTGTTTCCAAACACTCCAAGTCATGGAGTACTTGTCTTGTTGGTTTCGCTCAGCCGCCAGCGAGTCCTCCATTCTACTGATGTCTATCACTTTACGCAGCCAGTCGGCCGCCGTTGGTGATGATTGTTTTTTCCAGTAAAGTGGAATGCAGGACTTTGCAGCATTGAGAAGGTGCCCCAGTATTGATTTTTGATAGTCTTCGGCAGGAATATTAGAGACATGAAACAGAAAAAATGCCGGATCACCAGGTATCTTATGTTCCGTGAGCTTTTGAGACACTTCCCGGACTGTCGTCCAGAAGTTAGTCAATTTGGGGCATGACCAAAATATGTGGAGTAATGTACCTCTGTCTTCCAAGCATCTCCAACAATGATCAGTAGTATCAGGGTAGTATTGGTGCAAAAGATGGGGGGTATAATACCATCTCGTCAATAGTTTGTAGTTAGATTCTTGTGTTTTTGTACAGACTGATGTCTTCAAAGCAAATCTAAATATATTCTGGATTTGTACCGGTGTGAATTTCCATTGTAGATCCTGTTCCCATTTATCCAAGAATGACGGATGTGATAGAGTTGCCGGATAGTTCAGCATAGTGTATATTTTGGATAGAACCTGCGTTATATTGCCTTCATCAGAGCAACATTCTTCAAACGTCGTCAAAGAGCGGGCGAAATTACGGGGATTAGGTATAGTATCCAAAAAATGTCGTAGCTGAAGTGCTGGCCAAAGGGTCAATTTAAAGGGACCCTCCTCCGACATTAGTTCCTTGATGGAAGGCCATCTGCCATTCACTAAAAAGTGGGATGCTTGAGTTATGCCGGTCCGGCGTAATGTGCCGAACGTATGGAGGCAGAGGCCAGGGGGGAATTGTGGGTTCCCTAAAATAGGGGATAGCGGAGAGTCCGAAGATGAAAGAGAGTATTGTTTAGTAGCTACCGATCCTATACGAAGCGTCGTCCCTATTAGTGGGTGGCTTTCAGTATTGGTTGAAGATGGTCATAACACCACAGGGCCTTTGAGAGTGGGATACATGTTTGGGCCTGTTCTATCAAAGCCCATAGTTTGGATCGGCCATGGCGGCACCAATCTACAATTCTGCCTATGTGGATTGCCTGATAGTATGCTCGGATATCTGGGAAAGCTAGCCCCCCATGTTGCTTAGGTAGAGTCATTAAATGAAAAGAAAGTTGTGGTTTCTTATATGCCCACACAAACTTGATAAAAAGTGCGTTAACGTGTTTAAAGTAGGATATGGGGATTCTAATTGGTAGAGCTTGGAGTAAGTACAAAAATTTAGGTAGAATACTCATTTTTAATAAGCTAATTCTGCCGAACCACGAATGCAGGCCCCTATTCCAAGTCTCTAAAATCGTACGGGTTTTTGACAACAGTGATGGGAAATTCAGTTCAAATATGCGAGACATCTCCGTCAGGATATAAGTGCCTAGATATTGCAGAGCTGTCGCTGTCCATTTGAATTTAAAACTGGACTTAAATGTAGACAGCATAGAAAGGGGTATTCCTATCCCCATGGCTTCTGATTTATGGAAATTAATTTCCAGATTGGATAGACGTCCATAGGTCTCAAACTCATGTAGTAGATTGGGGAGCGAGACAGCAGGATTTGTCAGTGAGAAGAGCATATCATCTGCATAGGCCGAGATTTTGTACTGATCACCTCCGACACTTATGCCCTGGATGTCCGGGTTCCGACAAATTCTATTTAGAAATGGTTCTAAAGACAGAACAAATAGCAGGGGGGAAAGCGGACATCCCTGTCTGGTGCCATTTAGTATAGGAAAGGGATCCGAAAGGACCCCATTTACTTTAACCTGAGCTGTAGGTTGTGAGAAAATTGTAGTAATCCACTGAATAATGGTATCTCCTAGGCCCAGATGTCGAAGAACCGTAAACATATATTGCCAGTTCACCCGATCGAACGCTTTTTCCGCGTCTGTGCTGAGAAATACGCATGGTGTGTGGGAAGTTTTAGCCACATGTAGCAAATTTAAGACTTTAGTTGTATTATCCCTTGCTTCTCTAGTAGGAACAAAGCCTACTTGATCTAAATGCACCAAATCTGGTAGGTGAATTGCTAGACGAGTCGCCAAAATTTTAGTGAACAATTTAATATCCGCGTTTAGAAGGGAGATTGGCCTATAACTGCCACATAGGGTCGGATCCTTACCTTCCTTCGGAATAACAGATATATATGCTTTTAACGTATCTCTAGGAAGGGCCTTGTCGTTGCCCAAGCCATTAAACAGATCTACCATAAAGGGTCCTAGTGTAGGAAGCAGGGTTCTATAGTATTGCAGGGTAAGGCCGTCCGGGACGGGGGCCTTTCCTGGTTTTGTAGAGTTTACTGCTTTTGTCAATTCCTCTAGACTTATTGGTTTGTCTAGTTCCGCTTTAGTTTCGGGAGTAATAGTGGGTATCTGAGCTGATTGCACATATTTATCTATCAGTAATTGGGGATTCGTGGCAGATGGTATTTTATAAAGGGATGCGTAAAAATCTCGAAAAGCCTCCGAGATCTCCAATGGCAAAGCTATTTTCTGGTCTTTTGAGGACATAATATGTGGTATGTATGATTGGAGTCTTTGTTCCTTAGTTAACCTAGCTAATATTTTCCCACATTTATCCCCGTATGCGTAGCTGGTTTTCCTGCATTTCTGCAGTGCCGCCTTAGCTCTGTATTGTAGAAGGTCGTTGATTTGTGTCCGAATTTCGACTAATTCTCGTTCTATTGCCTGAGAGGGTGCGTTTTTGTGTTTAGATTCTGTAGCTTGCAGTTTGGTCAGAAGCAGATTTAATTGTCGTTCCTTGTCTCTTTTAATTCTAGAGCCATGTTTGATAAAAATGCCTCGTATGACTGCCTTGTGAGCCTCCCATACTATGCCTGGATTACTGTCAGGGGTTTGATTTGTCTGAAAGTATAAAGGCAGTTCTTTGGTAATTTCTGATACTACTTCTGGGATCTGTAAGAGGCTTTCATTCAATTTCCACGTGCGTGTCGCGTGTGAAGCCACCTGTGATAGGGCATATGTCATTGATATAGGGGCATGGTCGGACCATGTGATTAAACCAATAGAGGTTTCACGAACAGCATGCAGCTGGGCATGGGGGATTAAAAAAAAAATCAATTCTCGAATACACCTTGTGGGGTGGAGAATAAAATGAGTAGTCCCTTTCACCCGAGTGCTGAAGGCGCCACACGTCGATAAGTTGGGCATTATGTATAGCCTGATTAATCCGTTTATGGGAGCCTATAGGAACTGATGATTTACCTGATGATGTGTCTACTTGGGGGGTCAGGGGGACATTAAAATCCCCTCCCAAGATCAGTGGGCCTTCCGTGAAGTCCATCAGTTTGACCAAAGTTCGACGGATAAAGATGTTCTGGTGATCGTTAGGCGCGTAGATCGTTGCTAGAGTCACACGTACTCCACCGAGAAGCCCTTTTATAAACATAAAGCGTCCCCCTTCGTCTAACAGAGACTCACTGCAAACCCATGAAAATTTACTAGATAGGAGGATAGATACCCCTCTGGCTTTAGCAAATTTATTAGTGGCGTGATATATTTCAGGAAAAAATCTGTTCTTTAGTACAGGCACCTTATTTTCTCTAAAATGAGTCTCCTGTATGAATGCTATATCAGTTTTAGAGGTCTTCAAATCGTGTAGCAACATTTTCCGTTTCTCAGGGGTATTCAGTCCCTTGGCATTGAGTGAAAACACCTTAAGGCCATCCATCTCCGAAAAACAAAAAAAAACAAACGAAAAAAAAAAAAAAAAAAAAGGTCAAAGAGAAATGGAGTGGGGAACGGAAGCAATCCGTTCCACACACCACTTAACTCTAAACAACTAAACTGGTAAACACCAAATAATAAGTCACATCTACTCCCCAAACTGAATTTGGGGGGCTGTTGTGACGACCTATGTGGGGAAGTGGGTAGAACAAACTCCATAAGAGCGTCCCGCATCCCCCCCACCCCTATCCTTCCCGCCCCACCCCTATCCTTATAAGTATATATATTCAAACCGTTTGCTAAGCTTAAACCAAGGACATCATTATTTCACCACCAGCATTTCAGACAGTGATATTTAATAATAATAATTTTCAAAATAATATTAACCGGAGGGGTCTGCAGCCCCCCCCCCAGCCCGACACCCCCCAAAAATAAGGTGGGGCCTGTCTGACTGGAGGGGGGGCCAGACCCCCCCGGGCTCCCCCTGTCCTCCCCATCTTCATGTGCATGAAGTGCCCCCACCCCGTGAGGGGACCCCCGTATCCCTGATAAGTACATCTCCCAGTGAGTTGGGTTAAGTTATAGATAGTTTGCTTGTTCTCTCCAAGGAATGACTTAGGCCAGGTTTCTCTCTTTTTTTTTTTTTTCCTCCCTCCTTTCCTTCCCCTTTTCCTTTCCTTTTTTCCCCCTTCTTTCTTCCCTTTTTAATCCATGGCTAACCACCAGGGATCTACTCAACCCGGGGCATCTAATCGTGAGGAACATTTTGTCATTCCAGTGCCGCTACCTCAATATTCCTCGCCTCAGCCCCCCCCTCCTAATCTCGACTAAGGGAATAGCGGAAACTCCTCTCTGAGATCTTAGTTAGATCTCTTAATAAGAGAGGGTAATTCTGCTCAACTGGAACTCATACCCCCTGTTACACTGTAGAGCTTGTTCAGTAGAGGGGAGCACAGAGCCATTAACCTCCCAAGCATCCCATGTATTCATCATTCATAATCATGGTAGGCCTGGGTGCGGCGCGGTGGGGAATAGTGAGGCAACTGGTATATCCGTCATGCAATGACCATCATACAACCCCTACACTCCCTGGCAGAGGTTATAAAATGTATTCTCAATATATGATGGTTCCATTTAGTGTAGATACCTTTAAATAAATATAACATTTTAATAGGTAATAAGTAGTCGTATAATAAACAATAATAAGCAATAATTATTTCAGCATTGAAACACTGAATCATATGGACCTATCCCTTAATCGACCCTAGGTTTCAATCCTGGGGAGGAATTCAAAAACCCTCCTCCGGGAGAGAAAAAAAAAAAATACTACTCAGGGTCATTGCAATAAGTTCCCGGTAACCGGGTTCTCAGAGAGAGATTACTGACTAGGAAGCGCCAACCATAGTAACAAATGTGGTTATCAGACATATATCATAACATATATCAAACATATATCTATGTGTCTATTTATCCAAGGTGCTTCCAGGGAGCCCCACTAGGGGCATTTGCTAGGAGCATTTAGGGGGATTCCCCACAGGGTGAAAAAAAAAAAAAAGGAGGGGGGAATACAATCTCTAACCACAAGGGGAAAAAGAAAAAAAGAAACCAGCTGTCACGTACCTTGTGGACGAGCCCGACTTGCAGGGGATGGCCTCTCTTGCGGCTCTGACTCGTGGGCCCTGGTAGGGTATACAGGAAGCACAAGAGTCAGGAGTGGCACGAGTGCCTGGCTGGATCAACAGCAGGAGGTAGGTCTGAAACTCTGGAAACACTGTGCAGTGGAGATTAAGCTGATCTGGTAGGTAGACTGGAACACTGGTGCAGCAGACTGGAACTGGATAGCAGGCTGGAACACACAGGACAGCAGGCTGGAACACTGGTGCAGCAGACTGGAACCACACAGCAGACTGGAACTGGATAGCAGGCTGGAACACACAGGAAAGCAGACTGGAACACTGGTGCAGCAGACTGGAACCACACAGCAGACTGGAACTGGATAGCAGGCTGGAACACACAGGACAGCAGACTGGAACACTGGTGCAGCAGACTGGAACCACACAGCAGACTGGAACTGGATAGCAGGCTGGAACACACAGGACAGCAGACTGGAACACTGGTGCAGCAGACTGGAACCACACAGCAGACTGGAACTGGATAGCAGGCTGGAACACACAGGACAGCAGACTGGAACACTGGTGCAGCAGACTGGAAGGTCAGACAAGCCGGATCGATAGCCAGGCGTACTGTAGATGAGCCAAAGGGTCAGGCAGAAGAGTGGTCAGACAGGCCGGGGTCGGATGCAGGCAGAAAGCAGGGATGGTCGGAGACAAGCCGGGATCAGATGCAGGCAGACAGCTAGGATAATCAGGAACAAGCCGGGTCTAGTACAGGAAACAGGAAGTGTTCTCAGGAAGTGCACATGTAACGCTGTAGGGCAGACAGCAAGATTCTCATGTGACAGATCAGTTTAAATAGCCCGCCTGGTGCGCGTGCGCATGCGTGCGACTACCCGCACAGGGCGTCTGATACTGACAGGACTTTCCTGACACCAGCAGAGTAATAGTACTAATAATGTTCAACAACTAATACTGTGGAGTTCACATGAGTCCGATAAATACTATCTTCTTATCCGGTGTTGTACCGGTGTTGTACCATTGCTGTACTGCCACTCGGTTTTACCGTGATTAGGAACTCCTTCGCTCCCTCACGGTGCCGCTGAGACCGAGCGGCCCGATCGGTACATCGGTTGTGGAATGGACTGCAGCCAGTCTGGCATTTGAATCGGCTCGGTATCCATGAAGACAAAAAAAGCCGGCAGGTCGCCTGGTGTATGGAGAATGAAAGATTTTTTTTCTCTCCTGAATGTAACTGAGAGGGGGAATCCCCATCTATATGTAGCTCCCTGACGGCGGGCTATATCTAGGACTGGTCGTAACAGTCCTCTTCTATAGAGCGTGGCTCTTGATAAATCAGGCATGATTTTAATAGACGCGCCCTCGTATTCCACTGCACCCACTTCCCAGGCCTTGCGGGCGATGATTTATTTTTGAGTAAAACGGTGGACTCTACATATGACGTCTCGTAGCCGATTGGGGTCTGACTGCTTTGGTCCAGGGGCTCTATGCATCCGATCTAGCTCTAAGTCTACAGGGATAACCTCACCTGTCAGCTGTCGGAAGATCGCGATTGCCTTCACTGTCAGGTCCTCCGTGCCTGTGACCTCTGGTAGTCCTCGGAGCCGTAAGTTATTGCGTCGGCTCCTGTCTTCCATTTCTTCCAAACGAAGCTGCATGGACACCGATGTCTGTGTGTGGATGTCCTGCTGCATCTCTAGGTTGGTAAGTCGTTGCTGCAGACCTTCAAGTGATGCCTCACCGGTGGTCAGGCGGGACGACAAGACCTGCACGTCCCGTCTCACTTCAGCAAAGTCCCTTCGGTGCTGCTCCTCCAGACGACCTATGAGAGCTTCAATATCAGCCTTAGTCGGCAATGCTTGCAGCAGTGCTCGCAGGTCTGAATCAATCTAAAGCGTGAGAGGTTGAGGGGGAGGTTGGAAGGGAGGTCCCGACAGTGACCCAGAGATTGTCCCAGAAGCCGTCACAGAGCCGGAGCGTGAGTCAGAGAAGGCATGGACGGCATGGACAGCAGCAGCAGCAGCAGTGGCGGGGGAGGTCAGCGGTGAGTCTAGTTGCTCTGTCATCCTCGGATCGGGAGAGGCGGGAGAGGCGGTGGATGCAGCCTGGGCAGCGGTATGGACGGCGGCGACCGTCGGTGGAACTCTAAGCTCAGATGAAGTCAGCAGTGTATCTCGTTGCTCCGTCATCCTCGGAGCGGGAGCAGTAGAGGCGGGAGAGGCGATGAATGCAGCCTGGGGATCCGTAAGATAGTGATCTATCTTCTGACTGTTTGCTGCTACTTTCGTTTTTTTCGTTACTGTCTTCACTCTCTGAATGCTCCCTTGCGCCTTCCTCCTTCTGGTAACGGGCATACCGCAGTGGCTAGTGAGGATAGTGATTAACAGCTGGTGTGGGTAGCTAGGTAGCTAGGTGGGGGGTCGGGAGCTCTGATCTAGCACGTCTTCATTCAGCCATGCTGAACGGTGCCTTCTAATTAACAAATCTTGTGCTCTTAATGTGCAAACACTCACCAGCTTTATTCACCCCTGCAGGGATATCAGGCAGTCACAGTCTATGCCACTGAGCAGCAGTTCCTGGCACTCTCAGGATCGAGTTGGTGTTTGACATAGAAGAGAAGGGATGTCCATAGCGTAAAACCATTTAAAAAGTTTTTATTATAAAAATGACAGAGCGGTACTCACATACTAGTAGCTCATATAAAGCAAAAAAGATCTCAGTTGAACCATCAAAGAAATCCTATGTTCCCTGGGAGATGATGCAAGACGTAGATTTAGGCCACGCCCTACACGTTTCGTCATTGGACGTCTACGGGAGCGTGACCCTTGCTGCACCTCCCACCTTTTTATAGTGTGCGGTATTCATTCTGCACCTGCGCCTATGGAGCACTGGAGGCCATTTTGCCTGTGCTCATTGCAGACCGAAGTCCACTGGCGGACATTTTGCCTATGCTCGTTGCAGACCGAAGTCCATATGTAAGCCATATATGCTACGGTATTGCAAGTAAGACCATGGTTAGTGATACCACAAGCCTAATCTCAATGTCCGAATTGGTGCCATCACTACTTCAAAAATTGATATGATGTAATGATACTTATACTTGCTAAAACTAAAAACCATTGCAGTCCCACACATTATAACCAGGTACTTTCAATTTTTAACGGTTATGCACAACAATACATGTAGCAATACAGATAAAAAATAAATTTAAAATTACATAGAAAATTAAATGTAAAAATTAAGTAAAAAATTAAGTAAAAAATGAATTCAATAAAAAAATAGCTAAAAAATATATTAATATATATATATGTATGAAAATGGAAAAAACAGTAGGTTAAAAAACCAGCAAAATGCAGGACTACCAGCTCATTTTAGGGAGTGGGCCTCGGTCAACTCGATGGTGAGATATCTGATTGTCTCTGTTGCCTGTGAATTTATATAGTGTTTGTATAATATGGGTTGGAGTTTATATAGTGTTTGTATAATATGGGTTGGAGTGTAGGTTGATACTATACTTCGAATGAGGATGTTAGTTCATATATATGCCAAACGTAGGAAAGAGACAGGGTGTGGTTAACTTAAACATTATTCTGCAAATAGACACTCTGCATAGTAAATATAGTGCAGTCAGTTTCCAGGTAAAGAAAGAATAGGCTAAAAATAAAATTATTAGACATTCAATGGGTTATGGGATATCCTGGCACGTAGAAAGTGGGCATGCGCAACCTAGTGATAGGGGTGTGGACCCACCTTCCCACACCAAGCTATTTAACAAAAGAATGGCAAAGAATTGAATTGTGTGGAAATCAGGCATAAAGATGTCTTGTTATCTTATAGTTTAAATAATCTTATTGGGCATATTGGTTGAAGAGGTAGGCCATGTTTTAAAATTTTATGCTCCATATAATTATATTGGATATGTTTGTTTGGGAGACAAAGTAGGTAATGAGTATGAGAGCAGCAAGTATGCATACCAGTAAGAAATGCTACAGTTCCTCAAATTGGGTCGAATGTAATGCATTTATAATGACAATAACACCACGCTCGGCTTTTATTCAGAGAGGGGGTTCAGAAAACCCCCTTTTTTGTTGTACAGATCAGATATGTTTGCCACCTCTAAAAATTCAAACGACATATAATATACCATCTCATATTACTATATATGTGTAGGATGGGGACATGTTTTATTCTGTGTGTTAAAAATGAAAGAAAGAATGAAGATAAATGAAAACAATATGAATTCTATGTGCAAAAATAGGAAGCCTAGGTACATCTTGAACTGTGCTATGCCCCAGTAGACCAGGTTTAATGGTGTGTGGGTGGGGTCGTTTAGTATATATGTGAACCACACTGAGGACATTATGATGGATTGGGTGTTACACCTTTGTGGGTCCCCATATGTTTTTGTACACCCGAGGAACTCAAAGATGGTTACAATGTAATTAGTTCAAATGTTGGTTTAATTGTACTGCTAAAAATTGGTAAGAAAACAATTCAGGTTGACATCTATGTTCATTCCCATTGGTTGGAGGGTCTCCAACTGGAAGATCCACCTAGTTTCATTTTGTGAGATCTTGATTTTTTTATTATCACCCCTCCAGTGCCCCTTGATTTTGTCAATAGCGTAGAAGACCATACACGTTGGATCTTTATTGTGATAGTCCCTAAAGTGTCTAGAGACACTGTGTTTCTTGAATCCATTTTTTATGTTCTAAATGTGTTCTCTGATTCTCACGTGTAACTGCCTAGTTGTTCTTCCCACGTACTGCTTGTGGCACGGGCACTCTAATATGTAGGTGACATGGGTATTATTACAGGTTATTAGTTCCCTAATGTTGTATTTGTTTCCATTTGATGTTTGACCTGAATCTAGTTGTCTTCCTATTTGTTTTTTTGCTAACTCTACATGGCAAACATTTCCCACATTTATAAAATCCTTTTAGACTATTACCTATTTTAATCTGTTTTGGAGGGTCAAGGGCATTGTGTACTAGTTTGTTCCTAAGAGTAGGGGCTCTCCTATAGATAAAGATGTTTTTTTTTTGGCAATACTGAGTTTAGAACTTTGTCTGATTGTAAAATGGGCCAATGTCTTTTTATTATAGATTCCATGGTCTTGTATTGTCTGTTATATCCTGTTAGAAAAGCAAGGCCCAGATTTTTACTCTTTTCTTTTTTATGATTATTCAGTGTTCCTTCTATTAGCAATTTCCTATCCATATTCTTCACCTTTTCTTTTAGTGGTATTAGATCCTTCCTTTTGTACCCTTTTTCGACGAACCTGTTGATTAATATATCTGCTTGTGCCTCAAACTCGTTTCCATTACTGCAATTTCTGCGTATTCGCATGAGTTGTCCCTTAGGAATATTCCCAATCCATTGTGGATGGTGGCAACTGCTGATTGGGATGTAACCATTCCTAACTGTGGTCTTAAAGAACGTTCTGGTGTTGAGATATCCATTATTTTTATATATCTGTAAGTCAAGGTAATCTATGTTTTGTTTGCTCCAATTGCCAGAGAAGGTGAGTCCATAGATGTTATCATTTATTTTGTCAAAGAAAGTTTGCAGCTCCTCTTCAGTGCCGCCCCATACTATAACAATATCATCTATGTATCGTCGATATAACTTCAGGCTCTTCCTGTTGATACTATAGATTTGTTCTTCTTCCCATTTATTGAGGAGCAAATTAGCCACACTGGGGGCATACTTCGCCCCCATGACTACTCCTTTTAGTTGGGTTTAAAAATCTCCTTTATACCAGAAATAATTATGGCCCATGGCCAGTTCTAGTCCTTCTAGTAGGTACTTGATTTGTTCTTCTCTCAGGTCAGTTTGTAGGTGTAATGCCCACTCTACACCACTTAGGCCATCCTTTTGTATGATATTCGTATATAAGGAGTTTATATTGATAGTTACAAGGATAACTTCTTCATTTATTTTGAAGTTGCTCAACTCCACAATTAATTGCCTGCTGTCTTTCAGATAGGATTTCCCTTTTGCCACCAATGGTTGTAAGTAACCATCTAGGTATGCCCCTAGTCTGGAGAACATCCCGTCAAGGCCTCTTATTATGGGTCTTCCGGGGGGTTCGATTGATTTTTGTGAATTTTAGGGACGTAATAGATGACTGGAGTTTTGGCCACTTCGGGGACTAAATATTTGGCTTCCTTTTTGGTTAGAATCCCTCTTTTCTCACCCTTTTGTATGTAGGCCTTCAGTTTCTTTCCATATTCAGCTTTCGGGTTACCCCTCAGTTTTTTATATGTATTTGGTATTTTTAATAAATTGTCCATTTCTGATTTGTAGTCCCTCTTGTTTAATATAACTAGCCCCCCGCCCTTGTCGGCCGGGCGAATGACTATATTCTTTTTCTTCTCTATTTCCTTGATGGAATTCCAGATATTTGATTTTACTTTCTTTGGTTTAAATTTTCTTATATCTTGTTCCACCATTTTTTTAAAGACTGTGAGGCTTTCATTTTGTTGCGTATTAGGGTTGAATGTGGAGTTATTCCTTAATTTCGAATGCTGGAAGATGGAGGCATCATTCTCCATATGTACCTTGTTTTCCCCTTTTATTGTGAAAAAATTTTTAACGTTTAATTTCCTTACGAATTTTTGCAGATCTATATATGCTTTGAAGGGGTCTAGGTTTTTGTCGGGTGCATATTTAAGGCCCAAGTCGAGTACCTTCATTTCCTCTTCTTCGAAGATTGCCTCACTTAGGTTAAAAATGCCTCCTCCTAGTATTCTCTTCTTCTTTTTCTTTGTCCCTCCTCTTTTCCCTCTTGCTCGTTTCCTCTTCCCATCTTTGTGGTCTGTATATTTGATCCGTTCTCTCCTCCCATTGTGTTTCTTCCTGTATTCTGTTCCTTGGTCTCATATCTGTATCTCTGGTTACCCTTGGGTTCCACCCTTGACGAGGATCTCTGTTGTTTCGGTTTCTGGTAGGGAACCTGAAGGGTCTCCAACCCCTTTGTATTCCCTGGGTACCATTGTCTCCCCTGAATGGTGACGTCCTCCTTCTGAATGCCGGAGGTCTTCCTCTGTATTCCCTGGGGAAAAAAAACCCTCCTATGCTGTGGTTCTTCATAGGGGGTGTATTCCTATTCATTCCTTAAATATCTATTCCTATATCTTGGTGTTCTTGGTGTGAATGGAACATTGTTGTATTGTTGTGTTCTATTCTCATTTCTTTCTTGCTGTCTATGGTTTCTACAGTCAGGGCTATAACCTCCCCTTCTGTTCTCAAATGTTGGTATTTGTTCAGGTAGTTCTCTTGGTGTTCTAATTGATGCAGGCCTTGTTTCCTGCCACATTGCTGTTTCTCCTTCCATTGAGCTTTCTCTGGACTCATCTATCATTGAGATGTTATGATCTTCTTCCATGTAGCTTTCATCGGTTTGCCATTTGTAAACCTGCTGGTTCTTCAAGTCCAGCACATCTCTTTTGAATTTTTTTGTTTTTTTATGTTGTATCTCCTTATCATATTTTTTTACTGCTTCCTGTAGGTTATTTTCTTTGTCTTTGTATTCTCTTGATTCTAGAAATGGTATGTATTGATCTCTTATCTGTAGAATTTCTGATTCTATATTTTTTAGTTTATATTGCCTTTGCACCACTATTTTACGCAGTAATGCGGTTTCACTATCATTAAAGAACTTATACCATTCCTCCATCAGACCTTTATCATTGACCGCATCATTTGGTGAGATATCCCACCTGAGCCTTCTTGGAGTAATTTTTTCTGTGATGTATATTTCTATTGTTGCTACATCCCACCAGACTCTAATATGTTTCTCAATGGTGTGTTTGAGTTGTTTAAAGAGGCTATCCATATCTTTTTTATTGACTACTTGTTCCTGATTAAATACCTCTGTTACATTATTGTTCCTGTTGTTTAGGTACCTAAAAATATCCATTGCCGCAGGTTTCTATTTGGTTCAATTAATTCCAAACAGTGCAAATGAAAAAACGGTGGTGGACCCGCGCAATGGAAATAGGTAAAAACTTGGTTTAGAACTGCTGCCTCCACAGATGCGATCATCACCAAAGTGGAAAAAGCTGAGTGTATAAAATTAATTAAAGGTGTGGGTGTGGCACTGTTCTAATTAAGAAACCAATGTAAAAATAAATAGATATAGTCCTGTGGCATATATAATGGCTCTATAGTGCCATAATAGACTCACCTATGATAAGTGAAAAAATATATTGGTGAAAAAATATTTTGGTCTGTATCCCGAAGGTAAATCACAAATGATTGCAAACCAAACAGGTGAACGCAAAATTGAAAATAAATAAAATTATTGTGACAAACTTTTCAAAAGTGTGGATATTAATACCATGTGAAAAGATGGTGTGTTCCACTGTGATACATGGTTAACATGGCATACATCGATGAAATTAATAAAAACAAACATGAAAATGGGGGGGGGGGGGGAGAAGGGGGAGGAGGCAAGTGGAATAAGTGACTGGTGCTTAATGAAGCAATAATATTTGAATATAATCCTTGTAAAGTGCACGTGTGACAAATAGTGCTGGTAACTTGATTTTCTCGATAGACAAGTGTATTCAATGCAGTCCTCTAATGCTTGTTTTCATTGGTGACAGTGTTTTTAAAATCTCGTGCTCTTAATGTGCAAACACTCACCAGCTTTATTCACCCCTGCAGGGGTATCAGGCAGTCACAGTCTATGCCACTGAGCAGCAGTTCCTGGCACTCTCAGGATCGAGTTGGTGTTTGACATAGAAGAGAAGGGATGTCCATAGCGTAAAACCGTTTAAAATGTTTTTATTATAAAAATTACAGACTCAGTACAGTACTCACATACTAATAGCTCATATAAAGCAAAAAAGATCTCAGTTGAACCGTCAAAGAAATCCTATGTTCCCTGGGAGATGATGCAAGACGTAGATTTAGGCCACGCTCTACGCGTTTCATCATTGGACGTCTACTGGAGCATGACCCTTGCTGCACCTCCCACCTTTTTATAGTGTGCGGTATTCATTCTGCACCTGCGCCTATGGAGCACTGGTGGCCATTTTGCCTGTGCTCATTGCAGACTGAAGTCCGCTGGCGGACATTTTGCCTATGCTCGTTGCAGACCGAAGTCCATATGTAAGCCATATATGCTACGGTATTGCAAGTAAGACCATGGTTAGTGATACCACAAGCCTAATCTCAATGTCCGAATTGGTGCCACCACTACTTCAAAAATTTATATGATGTAATGATACTTATACTTGCTAAAACTAAAAACCATTGCAGTCCCGCACATTATAACCAGGTACTTTAAATTTTTAACAGTTATGCACAATACATGTAGCAATACAGACAAAAAATAAATTTACAATTACATAGAAAATTAAATGTAAAAATAAAGTAAAAAATGAATTGAATAAAAAATAGCTAAAAAATATATTAATATATCCACTTCGCGCCCACGCTATAGCCGAAAGACGGCTGCAGCGCGGACGCTATCTGCTGGGTGGACGTCCCTGGACAGCCAGCTGTTTACTTCCGCAATGCACGCTCCCACGGGCACGCATCGGGGAAGTTCTGTGCTGGCCGTGTCCCTCGGAAACAGCCAGTCACAGATCGCCGTAAACGGCCAATGACAGCGGCCGTTTACAGTGCGATCGGCGGTGCCAATGAGAGAGGATCTCATATGTAAACATATGAGATCCTCTCTCATCGCTGGCTCTCCCTCCTCACACAGAGACAGCGTGTGAGGAGGGAGAGCGAACCGCTGCAGCAGTGAGTGTAAAAAAAAAAAAAAACAGAAAAAAAGTTGTCAGTGTCATCTGTCATCCCTCGCCACTGTCATCTGTCGCCAGTGCCATCCCTCCCCACTGCCATCCTTCCCCAGTGCCATCCCTCCCCAGTGCCATCTGTGATCAGTGCCACGTATCAGTGGCATCTGTCATCAGTGTCACGTGTCATCAGTGCCACGTATTAGTGCCATCTGTCATGAGTGCCACGTATTAGTGCCATCTGTCATCAGTGCCACGTATTAGTGCCATCTGTCATCAGTGCCACGTGCCATCAGTGCCACATATTAGTGCCATCTGTCACCACTGCCACATGTAATTAGTGCCACATATTAGTGCCATCTGTCATCAGTGTCATGTGTCATTAGTGCCACATATTTGTGTCATCTGTCATCAGTGTCACGTGTCATCAGTGCCATGTATTAGTGCCATCTGTCAGTGCCACGTATTAGTGCCAAATGTATTCAGTGCCACGTATTAGTGCCATCTGTCATCAGTGTCATCAGTGCCACAAATTAGTGCCATCTGTCATCAATGCCACGTCAGTGCCATCAGTGCCACCTCAGTGCCACGTATCAGTGCCATCTGTCATCAGTGCCACGTCAGTGTCATCAGTGCCACGTATCAGTGCCATCTGTCATCAGTGTCACATGTCATTGTCCTGGTGCTCCAGGGCCTTCAAAAGTGTAATAGGTAGTCAACAAGTTAGATGTGTAATTTATGCCTAGAACACCTGATGGTGCTCCCTGCATGTTGGGACTCTGTATGTGGCCAGGCTGTGAAAAAGTCCCACACATGTGGTATCCCCATACTCAGGAGGAGTAGCAGAATGTATTTTGGGGCGTTATTTGTGGTATACACATGCCATGTGAGAGAAATAACCAATTATAATGACAATTTTGTGGGGGAAAAAAAAATCTTCATTTTGCAAAGAATTGTGGGAAAAAATGACAACATCAAAAAACTCACCATGCATCTTACTAAATACCTTGGAATGTCTACTTTCAAAAAAGGGGTTATTTGGGGGGTATTTGTACTTTCCTGACTTGTTCGGGTCGCAAGAAATGAGATAGGCCACCAGTACATCAGGTGTGATCAATTTTTTATGATTTGCACCATAGTTTGTAAACTCTCTAACTCTCTCGCGGACCAAATAATATCCACTAATTTGGGTTATTTTTACCAAAGATATGTAGAAGTATAAATTGTGGCCAAAATTTATGAAGAAAAATTAATAATTTGCAAAATTTTATCACAGAAACTAAGAAAAATGCGTTTTTTTTTCAAAATTTTCGGTCTTTTTTTATTCATAGCGCAAAAAATAAAAAACCCCAGAGGTGATCAAATACCACCAAAAGAAAGCTCTATTTGTATGAAAAAAAGCACAAAAAAATCATTTGGGTACAGTATTACATGACTGAGTAATTTTCATTCAAAGTGTGAGAGCACCGAAAACTGAAAATTGGTCAGGGCAGGAGGGGGGTTTAAGTGCCCAGTATGCAAGTGGATATATATGTATAAAAATGTAAAAAACAATAGGTGAAAAAAACAGCAAAATACAGGACTACCAGCTCATTTTAGGGAGTGGACCTTTGTCAACTCGATGGTGAGATATCTGATTGTCTCTGTTGCCTGTGAATTTATATAGTGTTTGTATAATATGGGTTGGAGTTTATATAGTGTTTGTATAATATGGGTTGGAGTGTAGGTTGATACTATACTTCGAATGAGGATGTTAGTCCATATATGCCAAACGTAGGAAAGAGACAGGGTGTGGTTAACTTAAACATTATTCTGCAAATAGACACTCTGCATAGTAAATATAGTGCAGTCAGTTTCCAGGTAAAGAAAGAATAGGCTAAAAATAAAATTATTAGACATTTAATGGGTTATGGGATATCCTGGCGCGTAGAAAGTGGGCATGCGCAACCTAGTGATAGGGGTGTGGACCCACCTTCCCACACCAAGCAAAAGAATGGCAAAGAATTGAATTGTGCGGAAATCAGGCATAAGGATGTCTTGTTATCTTATAGTTTAAATAATCTTATTGGGCATATTGGTTGAAGAGGCAGGCCATGTTTTAATATTTTATGCTCCATATAATTATATTGGATACGTTTGTTTGGGAGACAAAGTAGGTAATGAGTATGAGAGCAGCAAGTATGCATACCAGTAAGAAATGCTACAGTTCCTCAAATTGGGTCGAATGTAATGCATTTATAATGACAATAACACCACGCTCTGCTTTTATTTAGAGAGGGGGTTCAGAAAACCCCCTTTTTTGTTGTACAGATCAGATATGTTTGCCACCTCTAAAAATTCAAATGACATATAATATACCATCTCATATTACTATATATGTGTAGGATGGGGACATGTTTTATTCTGTGTGTTAAAAATGAAAGAAAGAATGGAGATAAATGAAAAAAAAAAAACTATACAATTGGCTGCAGGTGGCATCTATCCTAACAGGGTGTGTGGACTTGATGTGATGGGTCTGTTATATTTAAATGTTATTTATTATTGCTCTCACATCATGGACAACACATCAAGTTGTTATCAGACCTTTAGATTTCATTTTTGTAGAAAAACTTCTTATGTATCCCATCCATCTTGGCTTTGTTAAATATTATGGCAGCTGTATTCTAAATAACAACCTCATCTTAATCTTTTTTTTTCTCTCAATAACGGTTTATTGTATAAATGTAAAATTACTAAATTGTTATCTTAATCTAAACTAAACCCATCTTACAATTTTCCCCAATAACCTGGATTTCATTTCCAACCAAAGGTTGTCTAAACCAGTTACAATATATCTATATTATTAATAAATTTGTTAAACTCATATTAGAAATGAATACTCAAGTGATAATCTCTGAGTTTCCACTATCAATTTGTGTAATACACGGTTAAATGTAACCTTCATTTTACCATATTTGGAAAACAGATTAAAAAATAATTGTGATCACATTGTTTATCATTAGATTAATTAACCTGGCGCACTTTTTTATTAATGTTTTGTCTAAATAACAGAAATTGGCATGGTGTCCTTCCAGCTTATCATTGATCTCTCATCCCAGCTACATACTTTCATGAGAGCGCAAAGGAGGGGGTCACATCTGCATACATGACACACGCAAGAGATAGAGCTAAAGGTTCCAGCATTCACACACATACACGGATATTTCTCTAAAATCGCTTACATTTTTTCCATTTGTACACAACACATGCATATCATTCTCTCACTTTTTTTTAACTCTAATATTACCCTAATAAAATAAAGGTGCAGCGCTAAAGCAATAATGTGAAAAAAATGATAATAAACAAAACTCTCAGAAAAAATCATATATGTATGTGAAATAAGAGCCAGCACATCAAGAGTGACTAAAGGTGATAGCCCATCAAACATTGACACAATAAAAAAATAATATAAATAAATAAATGAAAAAAAAATATTGATAAAGTAATGGTGCAAACAAGTCTCACAGGGAAGACTAAGGCAAGTATCTCAAAAAATGTAAAAACCATAAAAAACACAAGAAATGTTCAAATTAGAAAATATAAAATAAAAGGTGTGTAGAAATACAGTAAAATATCAAACACAAGAGGGGAAATTGAATCCCAAAAAATTGTGCAAATAAAGTCCCAGTAGCAAATAGTGCAAAGAATTCCAAGCTGAACAATCCATATACAATGTGAATTAAAATCCAAAGGAAATGTGGTAAAGGCAAGTCTAACATCCAAGGTAGTTCACACCCAAGTCAAAATTGAGGCTCCTTACCAGCTAGAGATGACCACCATAACAGTAGTCTCGCCAGGCATTTGGGAAATATCAGGTCTCACACTAACCTATGCCGACATCCACAGTTGAGATCGTGATACTCAGAAAACAAAAGCAAAAAATGCTCCCATAGTGTAATAATTCAAAACACGTGGGATTTTTTTGAGACGAGTGCATCAGATCGCACCGCTGCTATTTGCAACATATGTCTCAAGCGTATCTCACGTAACCAAAACATCACCCGCTTGGGCACCACATGCTTGACAAGACATATGTCGACCTGCCATGCAGTTCATTGGCAAGTGTACCTAAAAGACCCACACCAAAGAACAATGCGGACCTCTCCTTGCTCCTCATCAGCTGAGATCTCCAACCCCACTATACCTTCAGTCCTCTCTGAAACCTGCACTGAGAGGAGTGAAGGTGTAGAATTAGGTGTGTCACAGCCAAGTACTTGCAGGCAATCTGCTATCGGTACACCGACGTCAGATTGTACCAGGCAAATTTCCCTGCCCCAGCTGCTGCACCGCCGAAAGAAGTTTTCTGCCCAGCCATCCACATGCCCAGCGGTTGAATGCTAGCTTGGCTAAATTGCTAGCACTTCAACTGCTACCTTTTCAGTTGATAGACTCTGCCCTTCTGTCGGAAGGCGATTCCAGCTCTCTACCGGAAGGCAATGTCTTGGCCTCGCTGGACAGGGCAGTCAGTGGTAAGGTGCATATTACCGCTGACTCATGGTCCAGCAGGCATGGACAGGGACATTACCTATCTTTCACTGCGCATTGGGTGACTCTGCTGGCAGATGGGAAGGATGCAGGACAAGGTGCAGTAGTGTTGGAGGCTGTCCGCCACCACGCCTCCAAAATGCTACTTCTGGCAATTCTGACACACCTCTCTCCTCCACCCCTCCTATTCTTCTTCCTTCATGGCCTCTTCCTGTGCTTTGTCCTTGGAGCCAGCGATGCACCGTAGGCGTTCAAGGGGATACGCAAGTACGCAGGCAAAAAGATGCCATGCAGTGTATGAGTTGGCGTGCATGGGGGACAGGAGCCACACTGGGGCAGAGATTTTGTCAGCTCTGCAGGGGCAGGCTCAGAGGTGGTTGACGCCACGCCAGCTTAAGCCAGGAATGGTGGTTTGTGACAATGGCACCAACCTCCTCTCCACCCTCCGACAGGGACAATTAACCCATGTGCCCTGTTTGGCTCACGTCCTTAACTTGGAGGTGCAGCAGTTCTTGGGCAGGTAGAGGGGATGAGGAGCCAACCGGGATAGATGTGCTGTGAGTTCGCTCCTCTGGCCCAGGCGATCAGCTGTAGCAGTTTTGGAATGATTCCCTAGTCCGAACTAGATCCCCTAGCAAAACGCTGCCTTTGGATTCATTCACTGGTTCTCTGTGTTCAGATCTGTGGCTGAGAAATACGGGGATAGGAGAACAGGGGAAAAGTAACAGGTGAGCGTGAGTGGTAGTTCCAAACCTCACCTGACAGAATTAGAAGTGATTGGTTCTGCGAGCCGTCACACTCCATCGAACACCGCCGAGAGACACGGAGAGAGCCGAAGGCTTCCGAGCCGAGGGTTGCGGAAACTCCAACGAGCTCCACCAAGTCCCATAGGGGAGCCGAGTACCGCCAAACCCTACCGAGCCTTGCCGAGGCACATAGAGGGTCCGAGAGTGGCCAAGCCTTAACGAGCTCCCTTGAGACGATCCGGGAATCGAACATTGCCGGTTCACACTGCGCCCTGTCAGGACGCTAAAGAGAGGCAAGGGCTGTCGAGCCCCGTGGAGACACACGAGGGAGCTGAACCCTGTCATATCTCAGTGAGTCTAGTTGAGACACAGAGAGGTGAGCAACGCTGTATCCTAGTGAACCCCGCTGAGACACATATGGAGAACCGAAGCCCTGTATAGAACCAAAAGTAGTGGAGAGTGCAGATACCTGTAAGGAACCGGGCTTCACGGAGGGGGAGAGGAGCCTCCTTGGAATCACTGGAATATCAAACCATAACACATAGATCATATAAGAACAATAAAGAGGACTAGCCAGATATGTTTCCTTCAGTATCCATAAAGGATCCACTCTGTAAATCAGAGTGAAATAAGAAGAATCTGAAAGAAGACAAGGTAAAAACTGGCTTTTTCTTATGTATAACTGTTTGATCTTAGTGGACTGACTGGATATAATATATAAAACCCATGGTTCTGTGATAGTTTTCAGACAACATACACATACATTTTTTTTTCTTTTGTGGGGCTAAATCTCCATATCATAGAGCATCAGGGAGGTTATAAGGGGACAATAAATCCCCCTATGGTTATCTGATTTCAATATGCCTCCCAAGAGTACTCACGCCCAGAAAACCAAAAGGGGATCAACAGGAGGAACACTTAAGAACCCCCATAAACCTGCATCTGCCCTAAAATCAGATATTAAAGGTTTTTTAGTACAAACACAACAACAAGATCAACAGGAATGCCCTATAGTAACTGAGTTGAATTTTGTATCACCATCTAAGGATGTAGAGCCTGATGTAAATAATAGCCCTGGGGAAAATATACATCAATCTGCAATGAATTTGGGAGGAGCAATAGGGAGCCCTAGTTGGGACTTGCAAACATATATAAAAACCTTACCCACAAGAGAAGATATGAACAAATATATACATAGATTGGAATCCTCATATAGAGCTGAAATACAAACATTGAAATCATCTTTGCTGGACACACAAAATAGGATCGGAGACTTGGATACTAATATAGTGTTGATTAATCAAAAACATATCAAAACTCGAAGAGAAAAACCAGGAATATGATCGATACTTAAAATATATAATAAATAATACTGATGAACTGGAAAACAGAAGCAGACGCAATAATATTCGAATTAGAGGTCTCCCAGAATCAGTACAAATAGAAAATCTAAAGAAAGTACTTCAAGATATATTCAACTCTCTTGTAAAGCAACCTAACTCAACTGAAATAGAGATTGATAGAACACATAGAACCCAAAGCCAGAAGGAACCTGATCCAAAAAGACCGAGAGATGTGATTTGTAGAATTCATTTTTTTCATATTAAAGAAAGTATCATGGCTGCGGCTCGGCTGCATCGGGATTTTGAATATCAGGGTACACATCTTATATTCTTACAGGACTTATCCAGATTCACACTGATCAGAAGGAAAGCAGTGAAACCATTACTGGATTTGTTAAGGGAGAAAGATATCCTATACAGATGGGGTTTCCCCTTTCAGATTATTGTTCATCAAAGGGGTCAGAAAATAATTTTTCGTAGCATTGAGGATCTCCCTGATTTTCTAAAGCGTCTTCATCTGCCTTTAATTGACTTAAAGGCCATACCATGGACTGGTTGGAGAAAATGTTAACAGAGGACGCTAGAGGGAGCGGGGGAGGTGAGGGAGTGGTGGGGGGGATAAGGTGGAGAGAGGGGAAGGAAGACAAATGGGCGTAACCTTTTTTTTTTTTTACACATGGGTTTGGAGGTTTTGATTAATACTGCTTTCGTAGTGTGTGGTAGGGTTTTTTTTTTTTTTCTCTCACCAATATTGGATTTAGACATTCACATAGTTATGGATAATATGCACTGTATTAACCTATATGTGACAATGATAACACTGGGTATTGTTATTATTTTAGATGTGGGGGGTATGAGATCAGAGGATAATTTTTGCAATAAGTGATATACAGGGATGCATGAGTGGTTCATAATTTCCACATGATGGGGGGTGGGTTCCCTTTTTTTTTTTTTTTTTTTCTCTTTACACTTGCGTTTGGAGGTTCTGATTAACACTACTTACACTACTTTGGTATTGTATGGTGGGTTTTTTTTTCTCTTCACTAATACTGGATTAAGATATTTAAAGAGTTATGGATAAAATGCACTGTATTAATTTATATGCGATTTTGATATATGATAATATTGGATATTATTATTATTTTGGAAGAGGGGGTATGAGACTAGAGGATAAGTTTTGTAACAAGAGATATATAGGGACTTATGTGTGGTTCACAATTTTCACAAGATGTGGGGGTTTGTTTGTTTTTTTCTCTCTACACATGTGTTTGGAGGTTTTGATTTACACACTACTTGTGCAGTGTGTGATGTTTTTTTTTTTCCTCACTAATATTGGATTCAGATATTTAAATAGTTATGGATAATATGCACTGTATTAATTTATATGTGACAATGATATATGATAGCATTGGATATTGTTATTATTTTGGAAGAGGGGGTATGAGATTAGAGGATAATTTTTGTAATAAGAGAATATAGGGATTTATGTGTGGTTCACAATTTTCACAAGATGGGGGGGGGGGTTTCCCCAACACCGATCCAACAACGATTGCTAGATTTAGAGTTTTACATAATATGGATAATTTGCACTTCAATAGTTTATATAAAATAACTAGAGTTATACTAGATAGTGATAATACTCTAGAAGTGGAGTACATAAGATAAGAGGATCAATCTTTGTAATAAAGGCAATATATAGGTTTATGTATGGTCTACTGCTTACTGGAAAAGGGGATGGGGGTTCTCCCCCCCCCCCTTTTTTTTTCCCTTTGCCTCTCTCCCCCCTCCTTTCATCCCAATCCGCTTTTTTTGGTAATGTTTTTTTCTCCCTTAGGATTTAGGGAAGACGGGAATCTTAATATATTTTCTTTTTTCTATGCCTGGGCCAGACACGTTTTATCCTGGGGAAATCTGTTTTTTGTACTCCCCTGTTTAGGGAACTTACGTTGTAAGGTTAGACTCTAGGGAGTCAAATAGAGGGTTGATTGTGGTGAGTGTTTGGTTTGAGTAGTTTGTAGGGTTTTTTTTTTTTTTTTTGCTTATGAGTAAGATAAAAATATGCTCTTATAATATTAGAGGTCTTAATTCAGCAACAAAGAGATCCCAGGTTCTGTACTCCCTTCATAAACAAAAAGTTGGTGTGATCTTTTTTCAGGAGACGCATTTTCGCACAGACCACGCACCTAATCTATAAAATAGATATTACACCACATGGTACCATGACTCTTTCAGGTACTCAAAATCAAAAGGAGTTTCCATTGCAATACATAAGACATTACCACATCAGGTGTTGGAAGAATGGCGCAATGGAGATGGAAGAGCAATCCTACTTAAGCTTCTTATATATGGTAAGAAGTACACTTTCATCAACATATACTTACCCAATCAAGGTCAGCCTAAAATAGAAACACAAGTGATTGGTGAGCTCATGGAAAGGGCAGATGGGTTTTACGATAATTGGTGGGGATTTTAACTTTATTCTGGATAAGGATAAAGATACCACGGCACCCTCAGTAATACAGATGAGTAGAGATAAAAAAAAATTAAGGAAATCATGGTAAAATACCAACTGGTTGATATTTGGAGGGTTCTGCATCCAATGGAAAGAGATTTTACGTTCCACTCAAAAGTTCATGGTACATATCATAGACTGGACTACTTTTTGATAAGTCAGTTGGGGATGACCGCAATTTCTACTGCCGAGATAGGTAGTGCTGTATGGTCCGATCATGCACCAGTATTTTTGGTAATCGATTTATCCGAGGGTAAAAACATTAGGGGGAATTGGAAACTTAATGATAATTTTGTATATGATGAGGCGTGTGTAACAGAGATAAGGATGGCAATAACAAATTTTTCAAACGATCATATAAAAGATACCACATCCCTGCCGATTCAATGGGAAGCATTGAAATGTGTAGTTCGAGGTTTATTTATAAAAAATGGGGCCAGGTTGAAAAAATTAAAGGGAAATAGAATGGCTCAACTACTAAAAGAAATACCTAAATTGGAAGCTCAACATAAACAGAATCCAATACGAGAAATATTAATAGAATTAACAGAAATTAAATCTGAGCTACAAACACTGTTGAATGAGCAAACCATAGCAATCGGTCTCTATATTATCAGCAGGGTAACAAACCAGGTAAACTACTCGCTAGGGCATTACGTCATCGAGTGAACACATCGTCTATTGTCAGGATTAAGTCAGAAACAGGGGATTTGATGTATGATCCAAAAGGGATTCTGAAAGTGTTTCAGACCTTTTATACGAAACTATATAATATACCTAATCAGATCGCAAACAGCGATCCTGATAGATTTCAACAAAAGATACATCAATATGTAAAAGAAACTGCACTCACTGTACTCGCAGCAAAAGAAACAGCACAGCTAGATGAAGAATTTTCTGAGGTCGAAATACAGCAAGTAATCAATTCATTAATACCCGGGAAAAGCCCAGGCCCAGACGGCTTTACTCCATGGTTCTATAAAACATTTAAAGAAGTTCTCACCCCTATTATCAAGCAGACTTTTAATTCAGTATCTACATCTGTGCCTTTCGTCTCACAAACTATGCAGGCATATATTTCACTTATACCCAAGCCTGAGAAAGATCACACTATATGCGGAAATTATAGACCAATCTCTTTAACGAATATTGACCTAAGATTATATTCTAAAATAATTGCCAATAGACTTACCCCTATAATTCCAGCATGTATACACCTAGATCAGGTGGGTTTTATAAAGGGAAGAGAGGCAAGAAATAACACCCTAAAAACACTCACGCTGGTGGAACACGCACAGAGACGCTCTATCCCATCCTGTCTACTAGCAATTGATGCTGAGAAGGCATTTGACAGGGTGGGATGGAGCTTCCATAAGGAGACATTAGAGCAGTGGGGTTTGGGTCCCATACTTTTAGACAAAATAATGGCCCTATATCAGAACCCAACGGCTAAGATAAGGGCGAATGGCGATATATCTGACGAAGTTCCTATAATGAACGGAACCCGACAGGGATGCCCGTTATCCCCAATATTATATATATTGGTTATGGAGCATTTACTTATAGCTATTCGGGAAAATAAAGACATACAAGGATTAAAAGTGGGAGAGTATAAAATGTCAGTATATGCAGACGACTTGTTATTATACATTACAAATCCGTTGATATCACTACCTAATTTGATACTAGAATTTAAACGATTTGGTGCATTGAGCAACTTTAAGGTGAACTACAGTAAATCTGAAGCTTTGAATATTAATTTGTCAAGTGCCAAGGTGGAGCTTCTCACAAAGAACTTTTCCTTTAAATGGCAGGCAGATGCAATTAAGTATCTAGGCACTTTCATCCCCAACGATTTGAATAAGATACAGGAATATAATTATCTCTCGATGGTGCAAAAAATAACGAGAACATTACAACAGTATGATAAAGGAACGTTTTCCTGGATGGGTAGAATAAACATTATAAAATTGGATATACTGCCTAAACTATTATATATACTTCAAACAATACCCATTTTTCCCTCAACGAACATTCTGAGACTACTATGTAGGGTGATAGGAAATTTTGTCTGGGTGGGAAAGACTCCCAGAATTAGTAGAGCAGTGTTAAATAAGTCCAAAAAAGATGGGGGTCTCGCTCTCCCAGACATAGCGATGTATCTGAAATCTGTATTTGTAACCAGAATAGTGGACTGGTCCCACAATATGGATTGTAAGCAATGGGTAAAACTAGAAAGAGATCACGGTCATAAAACTGAAATAATTACCATGGATCAAGAGGGAGCATAGACCGCCGGACGGCGATATGCCCTCTATAGTTGTATCAACATTAAAAGTGTGGGATGATAGAGGTCCTATGACCCCTCTATTTAGTAACCCAGAATTTCCACTGACACTGGAATCCAAAACATTTCTTAAGTGGAGGAGATGTATGGATACTAGGATAGTGGAAACGATGGAGCGGAATAGACTCCTTCCATTGGAAGCTATGGGTTTGGAACATAAAAAAAAATGGATGCAATGTGGGCAACTCCAACAGTATATTTCATCCCTGATAAAGGAGTCCGTAATGGATAGGCCCTTGACAGCAGTAGAAAAAATATTTCTACAAGAACATAGACCTATACATACTCTATCCAGGGTTTATAAATATTTGATTTCAGAAAAGAAGGAACATGAGGCACCCTATATAAAAAAATGGGAGCTAGATCTAGGGATGGATATCCCTAGGAAAAGATGGGAAAGGGCAATCATATTAACTCACAAACTTTCAATATCTGCCAAACATCAGGAAAGAAATTATACAATTTTAGCCAGATGGTATAGGTGTCCTGTGGACTTGCATAAAATAAATTCCGATAATGAGGATGTGTGTTGGAGGTGTCGCAAAGCACAGGGCACAATGCCACATATCTGGTATTTTTGTCCGGAAGTTCAGCCATTCTAGCAAAAAATATTTGATATATATAAGGCCGTGACTGGGATAGGTTTACAGCCAGATATACAAGTGGCAGTATTATCAATGATCCCAGGCTCAGTGAAAAGTATTAAGAAGGGATTATTAAAATATTTCTTGACGGCAGCACAAACTATAATAGCTAGAAGTACATGTGCGCCCTCTATACTATAGTGGAGTGGGAGTGTGAGATGGCGGAAATGCGTGCCTTGGAGGAAAGAATAGTGATTGAAGAAGGGTTAAAAAAACAGATATTAAGAACTTGGTCTAAATGGGAAGAGTTTAGAGTCTCCTCGTTGCTTGTGAGGGCAGTATAAGAGCTGAATAGAGTAAAATAGGATGTTTTTTTTTTTTTGTAGTTCTGCTTGTTTGTATGAATGTGTACGAGTGTGGGGGGGTGTATAAGGTAGTAATTGGTTGGAATTATAAGGGGTATACACCTTTGAATTATTGTCTTATCAGTCTAGTGGAGATATGAACAATATTTTGATAAGGTTATATAAGATATAAGATATTAGATAAGATATTATATAAGATATTTTAATAGTTTATGAATGATACCTTGGATGTATACATGTTTTATAAAAATTTGTAAAAATGTTTTCATAAATAAAGATATTAAAAAAAAAATAAAAAATGTTAAAAATGACAAGAGACAGTTTTTGACAATTCCTGTATTTAAAGTCATCTTCTTCTTCCTTTGGTTCTTCCTACGATCCTCTGCTTCTTGCTCCGGTGTTCTTGTCTGGCATCTTCCTCCGCGGCGTCTTCTTCCCTTCTTCATTCTTGGGCCGCTCCGCATCCATGATGGGAGGCTCCCGCTGTGCGACGCTTCTCGTCTTCTAACACCTCTTAAATAACTGAGGGCTTGGCAACCCGGTGACCCCGCCCCCCTCTGATGCACGGGGACTTCCCTATGGGTTTCCCCGTGATGTCAGAGGGGGGTGGGGTCACCCATTACGTAACTGGGTGACCCCGCCCCCTCTGACATCACAGGGAAATGTTCGACCCGAACAATCGCCTGTTTAACCGTTCGTCAAATTGCGAACGTTATGGGCCGTTCGCACCAAATTCGAGTGGTGCGTCACGGCCCATAATTCACTGCATTGCTGGCTGATGATTGGCCAAGCATGCCCTTTGACCCACATGCTTGGCCAATCACAGCGCCGTTTGTACAGAGAGCCATAATTGGCCAAAGCCAGTGTGGCTTTGGCCAATTATGGCTCAGGGGGTTTAGTACACGCCCCACACTATAAAAGGCGGCCTTGTGTAGTGTGTTGCGGCAGAGAGAGATAGACAGAGAGACAGTGTCA